>JALAZF010000142.1:12400000-13000000 GCA_022829125.1 Lathyrus tuberosus | reverse complement strand
AATCATAATTCACCACCTAACTTTGATTTATCCAAAGAAAAGAGTAAAGATCGAAAACCCTAATTGCAATGCAGAACAATGCAAGAGATCTAAGGTTCGGGGGTTGGTTATACCTAGGGAATGTGTTAGCATCCAAGATATATGTAGTACTCTACAGGAACCTCTTGTTAGTATTTGTGTTATTTGTTATTTGTTTACTAACGGAAATGTGCTAAGGAAAAGACCTAGTGATATATACATTAAGTATGCTCGCCAAGACATCGTATCTCGTGCCTATGTATCTTGTCTAAAAGAATCAGAGCATTCGTAGTTCCCCTCACTAAGGGTAAACAAAGTTTGTTGATTGGTTTAGGAGAAAAGACAAATCGTCATCTTAAGGGAAAACTCAGCTTAAACCACCACAAACATGTGGAAGATGGATCTTGCTTCACATTAAGAGAAGGACTATGACTCAGATATCAGATCGACGAGTATGCCACGTACCTCTCTCAAGTGGAAAAGAATCTACAACTTTCTTAGCTTTGTAGGGGTAGGAGATTTACATCTCAACTAGGAATGACTAATGTCTAATTCTCTCAGGGGAGAAGAAAGGGAGATATCATGTTAGGATCAATGAGATATCATGTTTCATGTTTCATTAGGATCAAAGAGATATCATGTTTCAAAGTTGTAAAGAAAACCATAAAAATAATTGATAAGAAATGAGGAAATGCATATCCAAGGTTTGAACTCACGCTGCTTTACTCATAGTTCAAAACTATGCCCACCAAACCATTGTACGCCTAAGGTATTAATTAACATGGTTAACATGAAATAAATTTTGGCCCATGTATCTTTCCTTTCTTGTGCCAACCTTCACATTTTCACATTCAGAAATGTGAACCTTCTCTCTCTCTCTCTCTCTCTATATATATATATATATATATATATATATATATATATATATATATATATATATATATATATATATATATAGATCTCACACACACATACAAATATTTTCTAATTTCTCACGTTAATTTAGATGTAGAGCTTTGAGAAAGTCTTTGTGTTTGATGAGGAAGTTTTTATTCTAGAAAGGATATTATTGTAAATTCATCAAGGAGTGTGTTTCTCTTGGTTGAATAAATTATCCTTAAGGGAGTGTTTATTTGGGTTTAAAACTTAAACCTGTAAAAAGATTTGTTTGGGGATTTAGGTTCTTAAGTCTTCGTTTTGGTTCTTAAGCTCGGCCCGTGTAAAACCTTACTTTGGTTCGAGATCAACTTGGGTTAAAATCTCAACTTGGTTTGTGGTTTGCCTATTCAAAATTCTTATTTGGTTTGTAAGCTCAACCCATGTAAAAACTTATTTCGGTTTCAGATATTCTAGGTTTAAAATCTCAACTTGGTTCATGGTCAACCTATTCAAAACCTCAGTTCGGCTCAGAGGATACCGTGTTCAAAACTCCGATTTGGTTCGAGATAAGTCCATAAAAAATATCAGTTTATCTTGGGGACTGACCACTTCAAGTTTTTGTTTGGAAGGAAGACTAACCGCTTCAATCCACTGTTTAGAATAAAGACTAAATGCTTCAATCCATTGTTTGGAAGGAAGACTAACCACTTCAATCTGCTGTTTTGAAGGAATATAATCGCTTTGGTCCGTCGTTCTTTGTTTGGTTGGAATTCAGCGTGAAACTTTATTTTTCCTTGTATAAGGAGGTTCTAGAGTTTAACTTACTAAAAACAATTAACCATTATAGGATTCTCTCAAGATCCTTGGGGACATGATTAGGTCTTCTTGGTCGAACCTGAATAATTTTATGGTATCATTTCTTTTACCCTTAACTCTTTATTTTCCGCATATTTACTTTCTACTACTATTTCTAAAAACATTTTTAAAATAGTTTTAAACTCTAAAAATGATAACATAATGTTTTAAAACTAATTTTTTTTCTAAAACCCACAATTCACCCCTTTCTTGTGTGTGAAGTCTCGTGTTTAAAAATATGGCTTTAGAGTCTTTTACATATAACTTAATTGAAGGTAGATTTTCCTACTTGTGTGAAGTATTTTTAAAGCTTGGTGGTCCCTCTTTATGGCTTTGTTGGAAGGTCTTCATTGCATTAATCCACTTTAGAGGTATTAACCTCCTACTACTTGTTTCATATTTCTTTCACCTTCTCTTGAGCCTCTTTTAAATCCTTGATGTGTTAAGGACTTAAAACTTCTTCTGTTAGGTCTAGACACGTGTGTGTATCTAAATCTTCCTTTTTGTCATGCACTTCAACACACTAACATCCTAAACCGATACTCCTAGTAGATCATCCTGTCCGCATTGGGTTTGGTCTCCCTTGTCGGGGTTATTTAATGAGGTTGAAGTCATAAAAATATCAAAATATATTTTTGTGATTCTATGTTAGTGAGGGTGTAATTGAATAAGTATTATTCCTTCTTTATTTTCCTCGATTGTTATATCTTTCACCTCGAACATGATCGATGTGGAGGTACTTCGTTTAATCTCCTTGGCTTTCCACAATAATTTCTTTCATAGCTATGCTCCTCTTGCTTTTTTGAGCTTGTCTAGCATTTCAAAAGACCGGTGTGCTAGCGAATTAAAAAGTGGGTATGATTTTTAACATGTTACATGTGTGTTTAAGTACACAACCCGGTTGAGGTTCTTGATTTAGGATGTCTCATCATGTAAACCGTTCATGAAGGAGTTAAAATACTTTTCTTATTTTTGCATTAATCTAATGAGGAGAACTTATAGATAGACATCTCGACCATTTATTTTCATAGTTGGATGAACATATTTAAAAGGTAATACAACCACGAAAGAGAGGCCTTTTTCAAAGTGCATGGGAGGACAATGCATTTCATGCCTTCTTGACCCTCCTGCCTTGTCTATTCTCAAAGACCAAGAACATTGAGGGGTGAGACTTCTTCTTCCATCAGTAAGCATTTAAGATGGCAATTTCATGTGTTTTGATCTTCCCTTTTAGAAGTTGTGATTCTGATAGTTGGGCTCACTTTACTAGCATTTTGGTGGATTATGGATTCCAGTCACTACCATGATATTGAATTTTTGAGGTTTGGTAAAATGTTGCCTCGCCCCTACAATAGACATTAATGATCATATATGTACTTGTTGGATGTAATACGTAATTAGATGTTGTAATATTCACGTCACTTATTTTTTGGTGTAATGATGCAATATCCTAACCTACTTTTAGTATTGCTCTTTCTCTTGTGAGAGTGTACTTGCAAAAGGAACTCTAATACTAAAGTAAAGCAGTGTAATATCACTACAAGAAAACTACGTTGGCTTAAATGCAACTTTAATCCCCTTATTTTGTCTTTTTTTTAGTTTTAATCTCCCTATTTTAAAAATCACGTTTTTAGTCTCTTTTTCAAGTTTTATTTTGAATTTTAGCACCTAACCAATTTGAAAATAATTTTTGATGACGTAGCACATGTACTAATGGACGTGGCAGATCCAAGTTGTCCCATTTTATTTCCACATCATATTAATTAATGACAAGTTTTATTTTGAATTTTAGTACCTAACCAATTTGAAAATAATTTTTGATGACGTAGCACATGTACTAATGGACGTGGCAGATCCAAGTTGTCCCATTTTATTTCCACATCATATTAATTAATGACATAGTATTCCAACTAATAATATTAATTAATTACATGACACAATATTACAATTAGTAATATTAATTATTTTTTTTAGATATTAATAAAATTAAAATATTTCAAAACGAAACTTTTGGGCTGGGTTTAAGTCCATTTTCTTTTTACAATAGTCCAATGCACAAGATGACATTATGTTGTGTGTGGTTGAAATATATAAACACTCATGTTCCTTTTACGGTAGACAATGTGGGACTTTATTCCATTGTCAATCTCCACTAAATTACAACATCAGAAACTGTAATTGGTGTTAGCTGAATGTGGCTTCTTCTACCTGCACCTGCTTTTTATTCATGGAACATTAGGAAAGAGATAAGTTAGGAAGTTAAAAGATAGTTTAGAGAAGGATGCACAAAATTGTGCTTGGTTGCAAAAATTCTTGTAGTTGAAAAGGTACGGATGCAGCGCATGTGAATTTTGAAGAACTTCTTAATGTACACCAATACTATGTGTCCAATGCGTTATGGTAGATAGAATAACTTTTCAGTGGCAAATTGTTAATATTAATTTGTTAGAAAAAGATGGGTTTGTTAGTAGTAAGAGTTGAGTTTTGAGCCTCGTCCATATTTGGTGTCCAACCTTAACTTATACCACTGACTACTCCTTGGCATGGCTATGGATTTTTGTGCATTGTTAGGGAGGTAAGGATTTTGGCACAGCCTAGTCAAAAGAATGTGTATATTAAATATAATCTATCTTTTTGTATACTTGAAACCTTGTTGGTTACATCCTGTGACTATATGGAGTGGAGAATCTATTTAGAAGCTACTGATAAGTTTATAATATTAATAAGTACTCTATAGCATCAATTCCTATTTTGGCTAGTAGATAGAAAACAAATACTAGTAAATATTACGGTTGAAAAAGACAGGCCACATCAATGTCATGCCACCTTATGACCGGGGTAATTTAGTTGGAAGAACGATGAATGCAGGTTGTGCAAATATTTTATGTACAAATATTGTTTATTTATATGAACAAATGATGTTAGTTAAAATATTAACAATAAATTCCCTCTCTTACACTAAAAGAGAACACAATTTTAAAGGAAACGAGATATATATATATATATATATATATATATATATATATATATATATATATATGAGCAGGATACTCAAATGCATTTCCACCTCCGTTCAACTACAAAAAATTTTGCAACCAAACACAGTTTTGTGCATCCTTCTCTAAACTATCTTTAAACTTTCTAACTTATCTCTTTTTTAATGTTCCATGAATAAAAATCAGGTTCAGGTAGAAGAAGGCACCTTCAGCTAACACCAGTTTCAGTTTCTGATGTTGTAATTGAGTGGAGATTGACAATAGAATAAAGTCCCACATTGTCTACCTTAAAAGCAACATGAGTGTTTATATAGTTCAAACACACATAAGATAATGTCGTTTTGTGCATTGGATTATTGCGGAAAGACAATGGACTTAGATCTGACCCCAAGAGTTTGGTTTTGAAATATTTTAATTTTTTAATTAATTCAATTAATATTGCTAGTTACAGTAGTATTGTGCCATGTAATTAATTAATTAATATTAATAATTGTAATATTGTGTCACGTCATTAATTAATATGAGGTGGAAATAAAATGGGACACTTTGGATCTGCCATGTCATTAGTACATATGTCACATCATCAAAAATTATTTTTAAATTGGTTAGGGGACTAAAATTCAAAATAAAACTTGAAAAGGGGATGAAAAACGTGGTTTTTAAAATAGAGCGATCAAAACTAAATAAAAAAAGTAAAATAGGAGGGCCAAAGTTGCAATTAAGCCAACTGCGTTTTAGCGTCGGCCAACTATATAAATTTTATTGGGTTGGAGTACCTCTAGTACTCCCTTAATATATTTGTTCTGCTTTCCCTATAAAAAAAACTATATAAATTTTATTAATTTATAAATTTAATTTTATGAATTTAGTTTTAGTTTTGTTTTATAGTTTTATTTGCTTTTCTTTATTTATAATTTTAGTTCTATTTGGTTACAAAAATATTGGTTTTTATTTAGTTTTATTTTTATATTATTTTGTTTTATTAACTTAAAACTATAAAAAAAGAGGCAGCCTAAAAATGTGAGGAAAATAAATTTTTTTCACCAACAATTAATGTAACGTCGGCCTAAGCCACCTCTATTTAAAAAAAATAATCGATAATTCTTTATAACAAAAAATAATGAGGTATATGAAATTTGTGGAGCAAATTATAAAAAAGTTGCACCAATATTAGCGTCGCGCCTCTAACATAAACAAAATATAAAATAAAAATAATTAAATAAACAAATATAAATATACATTAGTGTAGGCCCTATATAAAAAAATTAATAATTACTTATTACACTAAAAAAAGAGGCAAATGAAATTTGTTGAAGGAAATGGAAATTTTTTCACACTACCTATAGCATTAGTTTATATTGCTGCAATATAAAAATATTAATAAATAAATAGATATTAATAAATTACACACTTATGAGTTAGTGTCGCCAAAATTTGTAATTATTAAATATAATATAAATCAAAATCACAGTTAGTGTTGATGGTTGCAGACGCTAATATTAAAGATAAAATAGAAAGAAAAAAAATGATTTAACTTGTTAGCGTCCTCCTTTTGAAACATATAAAGGACGTTATACGTAATTTTCTTGTAGTTATTAGGTTAAATAACTTGTAGTGTATCAGATCAAGTAAAAGAACTGATTGTGTGATTCTTTCAGGAGTGAACCCTTTATTTATAAAACAACTGGCCTCTATATGTTATATGTTAAGTGTTGTGTTATTGTTATTGAGGTGAACTATAATGGACAAGAATGAGTTTATTGGCGTGATTGATTTCAAGATAGGTGGAGGCACTTTATCGATTTGAATATGCTTCATATATGTTAGAACGAGGTGGCTACCTCAATAATTCTATATGACTGATTAAGATGTATGCTTGCTTACCGAAATAACCTTGAGAATAAGTTACTACAATGTGTCATTTTGTAATAAACACCTCAAATAATATGGTTTGATTTTCTCAATTGGATCAGTTATGCACTTTAAGTTTTAATTTTTTTTTAGTAAATATTTTATATTATGTTTGAATTTTGATGTTTAAGCTCATACAATTTTATATATATATATATATATATATATATATATATATATATATATATATATATATATATATATATATATATATATATATAAGTTTAAACAAACATAACATTTTAAACATAACATAAAACATAAAATAAAAGGCTAATATTAGACTAATGCTAATTTATCAATTAAAAAAAGCTAATGGTAAGTTGTAAGTTGTTCTTTACACAAGTTAAAGAACTAAATATAAAGTATTCATTTTAAAAATCGTTTATTTAACTTAAAAAAATTTAAAATATTATACTATTTAATCATTAACTTCTACTTTTAAATATTTGACTTGTGCTTATAAGTTACTATTGTGAAAAGAATAATGCTACATTTAAGTGTGTATAGTTAGGATGTCATTGACGAGACTATTAAGAAAATTTTCTTTCCCTTTCGATCATTGTTCACTATTTTGGATCATAAAAATGGGAAAGCTGTGAAGTTGTAATCCAAAAATTGGAAAGCTGTGGGGAACGAATTTCAGATCAGGTTTGCCTGTCCATATGGATTGAGTATTGAATAAATCGGGTCTATGTGTTTCTTTTTTAGGATGTTCTTTATATGTGCATTGAAAATTTGAAATTGTTTTTTAAGTCATTGAAGATGTATTTTCGGACGCACTCAAAATCACGCAAATCTTCTCCTTAGATTTAACAAAAATATAGTTTTGAAATGCATCTTTGTATACTGTTTGAGTGTATTTAGATATGCATCTCCGAAATATCCATTGAACTCATTTATAGAGTTTGTTATTAACACAAATGTTTTAAGTAACAAGCCAGTGATATTTTTGGAGATGTATCTCTGAAAAATGCTCAGCGAAAAAGTTGATAAAACACCACCTTGCATGATTTTATTCTTCATGCTAAAACAAGTAACCATTTCAAAACCCTTGAAAATTTTTCTCTCATTCTCAATCAACTTTTCAACACCAAAACATCATTCTTATATTTCATCACTTCAAAGGGAGCAAAACATCATTTTTGTATTTCATCACTTCAAACGAAGCAAAACAAGATGGAATTGCAGGTAAAGATCATTCATTTCATCCTTCATTCCTTGAATTAATCTTACTTTTGAGCTGAGTCCAGAGATGCATTTCCAGAAGAAGTTTGGTGTAGTCCGGATGTGCATCTCCAAACTGTCCTTATAGTTTTTGTTTTCACATTGTTTTCTATTATTGATGGTAATAGATATGGTGAACCTGGATATGTTTCTTAAATTTATTGTGAGTGTGGATGTTAAAACGGTCGAAATGAAGCATGATGTTAAATCAAATGAAGTGAATGATGGTGTTCAATCGGATGAAGCGATGATGATGTTCAACCGGGTGCTCGACCGACCAGTGTAAAGGTAGATGTTCGTACACAATTTACAAATAAAGAAGTGTTTTTTGTTCATGAACATATGATACAATGGGTCTGTAGGGAGGTTGGAAAATTGGGGTTTTGCGTTGTAATAGGAAGGTCCGACAATGGTTCCAATAGAAGACGAGCATTTGTAACAATGGTATGTGAAAAAAGTGGCACGTACCAACCAAAGATTAGGAGGTTGAAACGAGATGTCACTGGATGGAGGAAATGTGAATGTATGTTTAAATTTCGCAGATACCGTATGACAGAAAATACCTCTAAATATTTCAAATATCAAGAAAATATATAACGTGTATGCTCGAGACAATAAGGCGGTAAGAGGACCAAGATCTAAGATGCAACAACTATTAAAGCTTTTGGAAGATGGGGACTATGTTTCGAGGTGCAGAGTATGTGAGGATAAAGTCCTTTTTCGAGATATATTTTGGAGTCATCCTGATTCCGTGAAGTTGTTCAACACCTTTCCTTCTGTGCTCATAATTGACTCAACATACAAAATAAACAAGTATAGACTTCCACTCTTAGAAATTGTTGTCGTTACTTCTACAGAGATAACTTATTCAGTCGGTTTTGCATTTTTGGAATCCAAAAAATAGGACAACGTTACATGGGCTTTGGAAATGTTCAAGAGTATGTTGAAGGACCAGAAAAACATGCCACAAGTCATAATCACCTATCACAACACTCCACTGATGAATTCGGTTGCAACAGTGTTTCCTACATCATTCTTATTACTTTGTAAGTATCACATAACCTAATATGTGAGAAGTTGAGTAAAACCTACGGTTAGCATGAAACAAGTCAAAGGTGATGATGGTAAAATTTCAAAAACTTTTAGTGGTGGTGGAAAAGATAATGGATGCATGGAATGGTATAATGGATTCTTCCACGAAATAATTATATGTCGATTTTGTTCTGCATTTTAGAAGTGTGTGTGCGATACATCCAGATTTGTTGAAATGTGTTGAGGGTATGATTTTGGATCAGGTTAAAGAGAAGATTGTGTATGCATAGATCGATCATGTTTGACACTTTAGAAATACAACAACTAACACAGTAGAATATGCACATGCTAGACTGAAGAATTGGTTGGGAAACAGTAAAGGTGATATTGGTCGAGATTGGGATGTCGTGAACCAAATGCTCTGAAACCAACATAATGAGATACAAACATCTTTTGGACAGATCATTACTGTATTATAACACTAATTCAAAAACAACGTTATTTACTCATAGTTGGTTGGCAACGTATCTCGGGCGGCATTGAATTTTATTTTTCACGAAGCCAAGCGAGCGGATAATACAAGTTCTGATAGCTCAAAGTGTGGATGTACACTTCGCAAGACTTTTGGTCTTCCATGTACTTGTTTAATTTCAAAGAAGACGAAGCTTGAAAAACTAATATGTATGGACGAAGTTTTCACTCACTGGGCAAGGCTCTGTTTTCACGATGATGGTGCGCCGAAAGATGATAAATCAAACATATCTATCATGACCGAGTGGAAGGTGACCCAAGAGAGATTCATGAAAGGTGGTGACATCATGAAATTGAACATAAAAGGACAGCTTATGAAGATTTCATATCCAGAAACAATGTATTTAAAACCACTGTCGGAACCAGTTAAAATAAAAGGTGCCCCTAAAAAGGTAAAATTGACTCAAAGTGACAACTCTGCGAGACGGCCTCTTTCATATTTTGAACATGTTTACTCACATTTTCTAGATTCTCTGTCTCCAAAATCCCAAAAAAATGTTCTCAAGGTTGCTCGCATTAGCAAACCATCTCATCCACCGTCGTTACCAAAAATAAAATCCATTCAAGAGATGCCACTTGCTATGCACTAATACATCGAGCGGATTGTAACTGTTCGATGTGACAGCAATTGTGGGTTTAAAGCTATTTTCGGTTCACTTTGTAAAGGAGATGAGGACCACTAATTTGTTTTTCATCATCTTATACAAGAGATTACAACGCATAGGGAATCATACACAAATCTATACATGAACAAAGAAAATTACAATACAATTCTCAATGCTCTTATACCTTGTCTTAGTGCTCTGGATCTGATTGAAAAATGGACGTGCTTTCTAGAAATGGGACATCTTATAGCAAGTGCTTATGATAAGGTGTGAATTGACTCAACATGATATGGTTTCTCGGAAACATTCTTTCCACTTCTGACTAAGCAACCTCATAATCCATCTGAACGCATCATGTGTATTAGTTGGTTATCAAAACAACAACATTTTGTTCAGGTATATTTGAAAACGGGATGTCCTATACCAAAGACATCATCGGAGTGGATGGCACATTTCACACAAGACGTTGAAACATGGTCGGATCACTTTGTTTAAATGATGGAAGAGTTCACCAAGTTGAGCGACATTGAATGGAGGAAAATAATCAAAGATCAAAGAATAAACCACCAATAGATTTAGGCAGTAACATATGTTTTAATGCATTGTAGTTGTAATCTAACAATGTAACACATTTTTTTTGTATGTAACGCGTTGCATAATGTTATAAAATTGAATGGTATTTTTGGGCAATTTTTGTGTTTTGAAATTCTGCTCTGCATAATCAACTGGTTGTGTTCTGCATAATTTTTGGGTGGATCCATAGATGCATCTCCAAAACACCTTTTTACTCATTAAAAAACAAAACATGGTACAATCCAGAGATGCATCTCTGAAGCGATCCTTATTTTTTGAAAAAAAAAAGAATATGGAGATGCATCTCCGAAACATTTCATGCAGATATGATCATGTTTGTAAGGTCCTAAGTGCTCTACAACTTCTATAAATAGGATCTTTCATTCCATTTTCTTTACACAAACAAGAATGACTACATATCCCCATCTTGCATTTGTGTATTTCAATGGTGCAAAACCCCTACTTCAATTTTGGATCTGTGAAGACATGCTTCTCGTCGATCTGAAAACCAAACTAAATACTTGTGAGTGCAACTTTTCGTTGGATGTATTATGTATGATGTCAGAACTACGATATTTTAGCGTTTATGTACATTGGATGGTATCCTCTGAGTCTAGTTGTGCATTTTAGCATTAGGAAGCTTAACAAATGTTGGAAAAGACGTAGAAAAGGTTTATGCATCAAAGAAAAGGTTTCATGCATCAAAGAATATGTTTCATGCATCAAAAATTTATTTTCATGCGAAAAACAGCTAGTTGTCGGCAAATTTAAACTCATTTTTGGTTTTTCTTCACATCTTTTTGTGTTTTTGTATCTGTTTATCTCATTTGGGTTTGTGGGAAATCATTTATCCTTCAAATATCTTTACTTCTCGTTCACACATTTCATCGAACACTTGCCGTGTGAATTCTATTTGAATAAATCTCTATGGAACCTAAGCTTGCAAGAACCAAGGGTGGGTCTAAAGGTAAGGGTAAGGCTACTACATTAGCTACAATTCCAGAAACTCCATTTTCATTGGTTTCAACTCGGTGTGTTAAGAAATTTGAAGAAAAACACCAACACTGACTTGTTGTAAAACAATATGTTTGGAAACCTATTGTGGCTGGTTGCTTAGACATTCCAGATGTTGTAAGTCTTATTGAGCGTCAACAAGTTAATTACTTTCTGAAGCTTGCACAAGACTACAAGGAAAACCTCATTCGTGTGTTTTATTATGGGCTACATAAAAGGTGTGGTTTATCCTTTAAGTTTACCATAGGTAACACTATTTATGAGTTCACTAATGATCTTTGGAAGTATTTATTTGATATTACTATTGATGATGCTAATGTTGAACCGTTGGTGACAGATAGCAACCTTCATCAACATTTTGAGTGGAACACACATCTAAATCAGTTGCTTAAGGCTCCTCGTTTCGATGATTGTTATGATCCTATAACAACTAGTCAATTGAAGATGGTTCCTAGGTTTTTCCTGTGGCTGGTTTCTCATATCTTGCATCCAAAGAATGGAGGGTTCTCAAGAATATACTATGTTGAAATTCATCTGGTCTATATTCTTTTGAACAAGATTAAAATTAATTGGGAAAATTACTTTGTGACTCGAATATTCTCCATCAAGGACTACAACAAAGGAATGTCATTCTGCTATGTTTCCATGATTGCCCTGATTTTGAACTATTTCAAAATAGGGATGGAGAATCTTCAGTATAAATCTCCTAGTCCATCTCAAGAGTTTTCTCAGCGCACCTTGACAAATATGGGATACTTTTGAGATGTAAATTGTCGGATGTGCAACCTCTGTATGGGAAAGAATGGTAGGAAGATATATAATTTTGATGATTATGCAGGGTTTGGTGATGATGTTGCTGAGACACATATGGTTGATAGGTCTTGTGTCTATGCGCAATGAGATGGATGCAAATCATGCAGCTGCAATTGCTAGGATTAATCATATGATATCTGCTCATAATGAGAATCATTATCATTATGCTCAGTTTTACCGTGAAATGGGTGATTTCTTAGATCATCATTTTGGTAATGATGGGAAAGGTTGGCATCGAGGAGTGAGGCAAATTCCAAAGGGGCGTGGAGGATGATGAAGTGTTGTGTTGTTATGTCTTTGAGTCTCATGTCTCGTTGGGCATTTCCTTCATGGAGTTCATACTTTGAGTCATCATGCATTGTTTTTTTGTTGGTTTGTTTTACTTTTAGTTATGTGTTGACAATGTTACTATTTATTTGAGTATGATACAATGATTCTACTATGTGTATTTCCTTGGATGACAATTATGGAATGTTGGTATTGCCACTCTATTTATGTTGTGTTAATTTCTATTGTGTATCTTCATGTATGTAGCGTATATGTGAGTGCACGTTCTTATCTTTGCAAACACCTTTGTATGGTATATTATATATGTCTTATATTATATTTATGTGCTACTGCTAATAGCTTTCTTTGTCTCATTTTGATGTTGTTAAAAGGGGAGAAGTATATGGGCCTATGACGATATGATGCGTGCACTCAGAGGGGGCCTTCATGAAGACAAGAAATGCATCATATCAAGTTTTGACATCATCAAAAAGGGGGAGTATGTGGATGCAACTTTCTGTTAGATGTATTTTGTATGATGTCAAAATTATGATACTTTAGCATTTATGTACATTGGACGGTATCCTTTGAATCTAGTTGTGCATTTTAGCATTAGGAAGCTTAATAACATGTTGGAAAAGGTTTAGAAAAGGTTTGTACATCAAAGAAAAGGTTTCATGCATCAAAGAAAATGTTCCATGCATCAAAAATTGATTTTCATGTGAAAACAGCTATGTGTCGACACATATGATCTATAGGTCGACACATTGAAAGAAATTTTCTCTACAGGTCGACACATCCATTTTTCAGGTCAGCGCATGTACTACATTTTTAAAGGCTGCAGGCTTTGTTTGATGTGTTGCCTCTACAGGTCGACACAAGCATCGTATGTGTCGACACATGACTTACATAGGTCGACACATACATCAAAAATCTTAAAAATTTGCATTGTTTTCTATTCCTTTTATTTCATACTTTCTCACATATATATATACCTGTTACACGCATCAGTTCTTTTCAATGATTTTGTGAAAATTATAAACGAAACCTGAAACATACAAAGAGTCTTCTTCATCTTCAAACTTGATTTTATGCATACAAACAAATAAAGTACACATAATCATTGATTGGGTTCCATCTAGAATCAAGTTAATAACATCCAATTTAGGTTGATGAATTGTAAATTGGGTTGAGATCTTTCGAGGGTTTCAAATAAAAAAAACCAAGGTGGGGTTTTTATTCAAGATCAATTGAGGATTTGAAGGTTTTGGACAAGTTTACGCGTATTTGGATTCGATCGAGTGAAGGATTTGATGAACAGAAGGTCCTTGTAAAGGAATAGTGTGAGACGGTGAATCAAATTGGTAAATCTTGGGTTATAACAATTCTCAGTTTGGATTCGATCAAGTGAAGGCTTTGTAGAACAGGCTACTTGCAAAGGAGTAGAGTGAGAAGGTGAATCAAATTGGCATTGTTGGGAGACTTGATCAAGCTCAGATCAAGGAAAGAGAAAATGTTAGAATCAACATCAAACATAGGGTTTGTAAGGTTGCATTTCTACATTTCTCTTGTAAATAACTTTTGCAAAGTCAGGTTAAATTTCATATCTTAATTCAAGTTCGAATTGAGGGCAGGCGTACCCATAGCGAGGTTGATTAGGGAACTGCCTAAACAAATCCTTGTGTACTCTCTCTCTCTCTCTCTCTCCATATATATATATATATATATATATATATATATATATATATATATATATATATATATATATCTTATCTTTCATTTGCAAATTGTTCAGTTCATCAATTGTGCGATCTATATGTTTAGTTAATTCTTGTGAAAACCATTTGATAAACGTTTTGTCGAGTTGATCACAATCCTTTATATTATGGTTGGCTTTTAAGATCAACAAAACTATACAAAATTCCAAACAAAATCGATTGCACACAAGGTGTTCAATAATTTGTCTCAATAGTATTTTTTTGTGTGATTTATCATTGGAAATAACTTTACTTGTTGAGTAGCTTTCAAGGAATTTTTATTAAATCATATTGATTGAATTGTTTATCATTATCATTTATTGATTTTCATGTACACATATCTGAGCTTTTTGATAGCGGTTTGGTTTAGATGAATCTATCCAAGTCACTTCCGCTAGCCATTTTTTTGAAAATTGTGTTTGTAAATCAAATTTAAAGGATGGATCTATTCACCCCCTCTAGATAAGTCGCTTTCGTCTAACAATACTCTCCTGTGATATCCAAAAAATTGGAGAGTTGTCAAGCTCTAGTACAGTTCACTCTCGATTGATAACGAATGGAAGATATGATTCACCATGCTTTAATTGAAGTCGAATGATGATTTAAAGGTGATGTGGAGTACCTTTTACGGTTACTCAACAAAGGGTTCAATTGAAGTGGATGCGACAATTCAGAGATTAGCCGAAGATATTATAAGAATATTGCAACATCCCAAACCATCTATTTTTAATAACATGTAATGTTAAATTTATGTAGTGTTTATCTATGTAATGTTTATTTTGGAGTTAATTTATGTTGGTTTTTTATTTTGCCATTGTTTTTGTTTGTTTCTGGTTTGATCTAACAAAGCATATTCTGGAGATGCATCTTCAGAAATCTCACAGACAAATGAACTAAGGGGGGATACAGATCGATGCATCTCCTAATCAACCTTTCGTGCATATGGAGATGCATCTAGGATCAAATTTCAACAAAATAAGTGTTTCTAACCATTTTCGTCTCAGTTGTGTGTGGAAAAGGTGCGTTCAGAGATACATCTCCAGACATTGGGGACATTTAAGTCTTTTCATAGTGGTGTGGAAGAACCGCTAAGGGTGGAAAGAGCAACTCCCTTCCTTTCCTCCTGTCCTTTATTTTACCTAGTAGAAGTTGAAGGATTTGGGTCCATGCTTTCCCTCACCATATGATATTAGTGTTACTTTTTCCACCCTTAAGGGTGTTAGTTCAGTATGCTCTTAAAAGTAACCAAAATCTCTGGATTCCAGAGATGCATCTCCAAATGCCCTAAAATTACACACCCATAACGCTTTAATGAATGAGCCACCCCATTTCCCCCAAAAATATTTTTGAATATGCATCTCCGTAATAACTCTTAATTTAAAAGTTAGTGTTTTTGTGCTCATTGAGGTTTACAGAGATATATCTTTGGGTGGAGTTTAATTGATATACCTCTCTACAGAACCTTTCTCCTTCCTTCTTCATTTTCTACACTTTCACAGACCCTTCAACTTTAGAGCTCATGAGAAAGAACCAACAAGGCCATTTTCCAAGCTTCAACGTTACTTCAACTGCGTTGCAATCAATTCTAGTATATTCTATTCACTTCATTCAAGCTTTCACATAATAAATCTCTCAATCGATGAGTTTTTCATTTTCTTTATATTTTTGAGTTGTGATGCATGAATTAGGTAAAAATAGGTTGTTTAAAATGCATTAGATTGTAGTTACATTCAAAATAAGTACTTTGTTTAGTCATGCAGACGAATTTGTTGGTGTTTAGAGCATTGTCTGTATTTTCTAGAAGTTATGCATTGTCGTACCTTTTAACGGAGATAAATCTTCTTTTTTTTGGAATTTTTTGTCTTCCAAGTTTTACGAAGATGCATCTTCGGAGTTTTCTGGATTTAATTTTTTTATTTTACGAAGACAAATCTCTGAAATTTACTTGCCTTGATTTTCATATTGTATTATGTTTTGTATTATAGGAATAAGGGCTCATAACTAGGATAGATTGAGGCATGGTTGTTTGTCCCAACATGCGTTTGTTTGTATGGAGAGGTCAGCGCACTCTAGACCACAAGTTAGTTCTAGCTCGTTTGACGCAAAAGCGTTGATTTGACGTGGTTGTGTGTCTCAAGCTTCACAAGGTTGGGTATATTAGGCCTCAAACTTCCGAAGGAATGTGTCTCCTACTGGCCCTTTAGCTTATAAAGTCTATGAAGCTCTTGTTGCTCCTGATCTCATTCCTAATAGTTTTCTAGGAAGCCATATGACACCTCATTACTTCCTCTCTATACAGAACATGCTACTAGCTAATGTGTGGGAAAGAGATGTAAATTTATTTACTTTTACGTTATACTTATCTCATACTAATTAGGTTGCGGCTGATGTTGCTACATTTATTTTTATAAAAGCGTGAAATGGTAAAATCTTTAAATCGTGCCAGGATGATTTTGAACCTTGAAAAGAATGCAGACACATGGTTTCAAGATTGTGTTTGTTACTCTGGGCTTGTAGGTTTATGCTCCACTAGATGCATGACCATTAACCATGGCATGTTTGTGGATTTTGTGGAGGGTGGGACAAGAAGACATCATATTTACACATCCCTCATGGTGAGATATCCATCACCCTTGATGATGTCTCATGCCATCTGGATCTTTCTATTAGTGGAAGATTATGAAACAATTTTCGAATCGTAAAATTTGAGGCACTTGAATTAATGGTAAACTTATTGGGAGTTGACCCATGTAAGGCCCAAAAAGAGCTTGATGCCACGAGAGGCCCTCGTGCCCAATTTTAATACATGGTTGACCAGTACAAATCCAACCTGGTCGCGGAAATGGAGGTTGAAGGTGATGACAAACATGTTTTGTTCCACAGACAATGTGCATTGAGGTCATACTTCCTATACTTGGTTCGCACAACAATATTGGTTGATAAAAGTGTCTACGTCGATGTAGTATACGTGACATACTTCACCGATTTAGATCGGATCTACGAGTATAACAGGGGGACCGTATGTTTGGTTTATCTGTACTACAAACTAGGTTAAGCTTGTCTTTGGAAGACAAAACAGATGACTAGAAGCTACACACTATTTACGATAATTTATTTACAACCTTTATTGTTACTAATATTTTCTCAACACTTGTTACTAATATTTTATTTGAATCATTTTCAGACACGCATCATCTCTCACTTTCCTTGCATATCCGGGTGGCAACTTGAGATGGAGTACAATGAAGATTGGCCTCGCGCTTACAATTTTGCCCCATACAAAGGGAATCACGCGATGGAGTTATACAGGGTATTTATCGACTGCACTATAGCAGATGATATATGCTTATTCCTATACGATGACCATTGTTAGACGTGTCCCTTGGACTACATAGCCTTATAGTTTGAATGGTGTCTTATGGGTCGCGTCTGATGCATCCATATCTACTTGAGATGGTAATACGCCAATTCAGGTATCAATAATTGATTCTAAGACACCCCTCCATGTATACTCCTCCAACAATCCTCTACAAAGATCTTAATGCCATGCTAGATGATTTCTATAGTCATCTGGTACCAGAGGAGGCATGCAGTGTGCCAGTGGGTGACCCATGTGCTGATGAACAGGGCAACACCCAATGGTTCTATCGAGTGTCACATCATTACATGACACCATATGTCGTGGAGTACCACCTATACCTGCTCTTCAGGAGACATTGGAATAAGAGCGGGCTAGGGATGACTACACAATGGACCTGTTGTCGATCTGTCAGTGTATTGTGCACATTGTGAGAGATGTCATTGAGAGATCAGACATTGCGGAAGGCAATCCTAGTATGGCCGCCTTACATACCATCTTACTCAATGCATGGAATACGTTGCGATACAAGTTGTGGCAAAGAAGAAGATAGGGGTTAGAAATACCAAGTAGTTTATTTTTATTTGTATTTTGGTAACACTTGCATTGTGGTAACATTTGGATTATGTATCGTTGTAATATTTGGATTTGTATTATTGTTTGAATCTATATCAGATATCCTTGAATTGAATTAGTATAATTAGCATGGTGTTAATATATCTCTTATAATCATTATTGGATAATCATCATTGGATAAAAAATATCAATTTGGGACACTGGCTGCGAAGGCAAAATTTCTCATATGCTTTCAGGTGTTTTTTCGGAGATGCATCTACGTAATCACCCCTAAAAATTTACGATTCGTTGTTTTGAGAAATTTGTGGTCGGTGATTCACTTGTGGAACATTGTGTGTATTTTAGGTGCGTCTGTCGTCTGGAGAAGCATCTCTAAAATATGGAAGGGAAAATTCGAGTTTCCAGTTTGTGTACACATACCCTAAGGGGTAGATAACATAACCCTATTTATTTGGAGTTACTTTTCTCACCCTAAGGGCTACTCCTGCACCCTTGTGAAAAAAATAAAATACACCTTAAATTTGAAAATATATTTCCGGACGCACCCAAACCTCAAACAAATCTAGAAATGTATTTTTTGAAAATGATATACTAAAAAACTAGAAACAGATGCAGAAACAAGTGCAGAAAATGTAGCATAAATTAACATCAATCATTGTTATAACATACATAAAAAATGAAGCAATACATATATAATCATTAACGTAAATATAACAATACATTTCATTATCAAGTAGGATGTTTCAACATATTTAGAATATTTTCAGTTGATCTGGCAATCTTAGCATCCACCGCGATCAAACATTTAGTTTCGTAACAGTGAAATGTACTCCACATAACAATGAAATCTTCAT
The DNA here is from genome assembly GCA_022829125.1 of Lathyrus tuberosus. NCBI lineage: Eukaryota > Viridiplantae > Streptophyta > Magnoliopsida > Fabales > Fabaceae > Lathyrus > Lathyrus tuberosus. Next base: position 12,980,734 of record JALAZF010000142.1, on the reverse strand, counting down.
CTGTCTTCAGCTCAAACTTGTTGAATTGTATCTTCCCTTCATTATCAATTATGGGTGAACGATAATAGTGCTTCACAATTATTCAATTGTCTGGATACGGATTCTCCAATATTGATTTAAGATTGACAATACGGGTGATCTTTGTGAACCTAAATTGAATTGGGGTTTCTCGGCGTTAAAGTAGACAAAAACGAGATATGCATATTAAGATATTCTATGTGTATTTTGTGTGTGTTTGTGCCAACAAGTATATTGGAACCCATATTTATACAAGTTTTAGATCAATATAGACCTTAAAACACAATCATTTCTCAGAGGATATTTTGGAGATGTACTTCTAGATACACCGTGTTTCATTTTAGTAAAATTAAGGTGATTCTAAGAATATATTTCTGAATAAACCCCTGCTATCATTTTTTTAAGGATATAGGGTGAGTCCAGAAATGCATTTCCGAATAATCCCTTGTTAGAATTTTTTGTTAAAATTGGGGTGCGTCCAAAAATGTATATGTGGATTCACCCTTAACTGTTCGCACAGAATTTGTTATAGAAACAAATCCTATTATGAAACAAGAAAATGGTGAAAATTTTGGAAAATTGAATTATACATTAAAATGTATGAAAATTTATATATTCAACATCGTTAATATCAATTCAACATTACATACAAAACATGTGTAACCCCCTAAATACATTATAGGAGAAAAACTAAAATGAATCAAAACATGTGTCACCACCTAAATCTATATCTATAGGTTATTCCGTCTTTGACTTTTGTTTATTTGATTCTCTTTCAATCTCACCCAACTTAGTGAATTCTCGCATCTTATCCAAAAAATGATTCATCCAAGTTTCATCTTCTGTAGTTGAATGAGTTTTCCACTTCGGTGATGTTAGTGGTATAGGGCATTCCATTTTCAAATAAACTTGAACAAAATACAGGGATTTAGAAAGCCAACCAGTACACATAATTCTATTGGTTTGATTTTAAGATGGGGCACTCCGAAGTAGAAAAAAAATCGAGAAACTATATCGTGTTAGATCAATACATGCCATATTATATGAATTTGCTGTAAGATAACTCATTCAAAGGATTGCATCAATTTTTCCTCCGGTGTAAAACCGCTAACACAAGGAATAAAAGATTCATGAATTACATTGAAGTGTTTTTTTCGTATAGCATTGCGTATAATTATTTATGCACCTTCAACTCTTTTATAATTTAAGTTGTTGACGAATAAGTGTTTGATTCTCTTCTTTTTTTACTAAGCAAAGTAGAAACAACTCGATAACCACAATTACCTCACCCTCAACATTTACAATTTGTTCAATGTATTTGTACATAAAAATTGGCATCTCTTTGATGTATTTTATTTTTGGTAAAGGTGGTGTATGATATGGTTTACTAGTGCAAACACCTTTGAAAACACTTTTTTGAGATTTTGAAGTTGGAGAATTCAGAAAATGTGTGTCAACATTGTTGCACCCCAAAATTTGCTCTCCTTACTTTATTACTAACTGGCTTATGTTGCATTGCATTTTGCATTATCATGTGTGCATATCATTGGTTCTTAGCATGGGGTCAAGGTGCCTGAGGCAGTTCTTCAGAGGGTCAAGCAAGAGTCCTGGTATTGTCCAAGAGAGCTCAGGTGGATCATCCTTTCCTAACCAGTGCATAAATTAGGGTTTTGAGATTCTTGGGTTTATTACTTCAATGGGCAAGCTCCTTGGGTTTTTATCATCATCAAATGGCATATCTTGTCTTTGTTGGAGAGGATACACATCATATTCAAAGGAATTTGGATTTGGAGACTGTGTTATTTCCTCCTAGACTGAGGGTACCGCAACTAGGGTTTGCTATAAAGTCATTTTATTTCTGATTTTTTGGGCAAGAATTGATTCCATGGTACTTCTTGGGTCCCTAAATACCTAGGGATGGGAGGTTGTCCTTCAGTTGGGTTCAGGAGAGATTCAATTGGCGAATGGATTGAAAATCAGTTGAATTGGGTAAAAGTCAACAGTGAGAGGAGAAGTCAACTGTGGAATTATGAGGTTCTCTCCAAGGTTTTCAAAGTCTCACATCGTCATATGGTCTTCGAGGGTCAAGTTTCATACATATTTGTCAGGAATCAGGAGTTGGTGCAAAGTTTCTAAATTTGGAAAGTGACCTATAATGAAAAGTTTCCTTTTTTGGCAAGTTCCTGCACTGCACTCAACTTGACTTTTCATCATCAAGAAAGCTTCAAATGAATTTTTTTCTCTAACATGAAAGTTGAAGATCTTTTTCTCCTCTTTCCAACAAGTACTAGTGGGTCTTCATATCATTTGTGAAACTCCAGTTATGATCAAAAGAAGGCAAAGTGGTTTTTAGGGTTTCTCATGATCCCATTTTCACAACATTGGGACATATGGACCTATGATTAATTCCATTGCTTCATGCCACATTCCAATATTAAAAGACTTTCCTTGAGGATTATTTTGGGCCCAAGAATGAAGCAATTCCATGGTGTGTTCTTCACTTATTCTCCATTGTTCAAAAATGCCAAATTATTCAAAAGTCATGAATCAAAAAAGTTTCAAGGCCCAATTTAAATGTGGTGTGATTAGCAACTCAAATGCAAGTGATCCATCATGAAACTTTCAAATATCCATGCATGGAGGAGGTGTACTTAACATAATGTGATTTTTCAAAATAATTTAAAAACTCAATAAACATGGAATTACCCAAGCCCAATTCCTCATCAGAAGAAAACCCTAGTCTATATAAGCTCAATCATGCACTGGTTAGGGTTAGTTACACGTGATATATTGGAGTTTTCAAGTGAACCCTAAAAAAGGATTTTTCATTCAAACTCACGGTCAAGAGGAGCTCTCCCAAAAGTACTTCCACAAATCTCTTCCTAGTGATTTCTAGAACACAACCCAACCACCATTCGCAGCCAAAAGCAAGGATTGGAGCTGTGCCATCTCAGGTTGGTGAATTTTTCGTGTTCCCAAAACTCTTTTTTTTTATGTCTATATTGAAGTGTGATGAATGGTGATTATCCTGATGTAATTATTTTTAATTATGGACGTGTGTATGGCTTGTTATGTGAGTTTAAAGCTTTGGACCCACATGTTATTTCCTTCGATTCTCTTTATCCTTGCATTATTTGTGGTTTTTGAGATGATATTATTGATCCTCACATTTTTCTGGTTGGAATAGTGTATTCGCATGAGTTTTCTGGGCAGGTTTTGGGTGCACGTCGCAGGGGAAGACGACCGGAACCCTAGTTCCGGCATCTGGGTTGGAGCTCCGGCCGGCAAGGGTTTGGACGGGGAAGACGCAATCCCAGCCGTCCGTTTCCTTCATCCAACGACCCATGCTTTGCCACCTCATTCTCTTTTTATTTTTTTTTCTGAATTTAAATTAATGTTCAGGTGTTATTTACCCCACGACAATTATCATGCTCCTCCAATTATGCTTTTCTATTTTGTTTACTTTTGTTTTCGTTGACTAATCATGAGCCGTCTGATGAATCGTGTGGCTGAGATGACGCCACTGCATTAAAATGACCACGTGCGTCACACATGGCACGTCCACGGTAAATCCACTCTTATTTTTGTTTTTTTTTCTGATAAATATGGGCGGGCCTTTGCTATGCGCACCCTCCCTGTCAGCCAATTTCCTCTTTTTCAACGCATATTCTTACTGTCTACACCCCCTACATACTAATTTCTTATTTTATTTTATTTCGATTATTATTTCATATTTTAATTATTAAAAATACATTCTTGCATTAAAAAATTACTAAAAAATTTCATGCATCATATTTTCCATTTTAATAAATTTTCCAAATTTTATTTTTTATTTTTATCATTTAAATTAATTATTTTGTCTATTGTCTTTTTGAATTACTCATATCATGCATACTTAAATTTATTTATTTTATTTCTCTGCAACCATAAAATATTTTTGATCCATTCTTTTTGAATCTATTAGATAACATCCTAAAATGCATTAAAACATTTTTCTTTCATTTTTAAATTTATTTCATATTGCATTTTGGTCCTTCCTTTTGGTACACTGAACCCTACTTCCCACCTGAATTTTGTATGATTAATTGAATGACTAACACTTTGAATTTTTGCAGGGATTTTTCGTATGTTGTTTGTCTCTGGTTGAGGGACCTTGAAATTTAATTTGGGAATTTTATGAGTTATTTCTCTATTTATTTAATTGTTTTCACTTGAGATCTGCTTATATGTGTATTTCTGACCACATCTGATTATTTGTTTGAAAAGGCACTTGTGCCATGTGCTTTGGGGTTGTTCCTTTGATTTCTGAATTCATGTTTGGATTATTATCATTGTTGTTTGCAATTGTTTGATTTTCATTCACCTCATTTCTCTTACTTATGTTTGTTTCTCACTAATCTTTTATGCAGGGACTAAGGTAAGCTCTTTAAGGGTGGAAAAGTATCCCTCTTCACCTTTGTTCTTTCTTTCTCTCCTATCTCTTTCCTTTAGGATTTAGGTTGTCGTTAAACCTCACTAACCGTAGGTCACCCATGCATGATAACTTTAGGACTCATAGTCCCCCTTTAGAGTTACCTTTGTGTCTTCTCTCTTCTCATCTCCAATTTCTTTAAAACACTTAATAAGAATAAAGTGTATTGCGCACGAGCCTTAAGTGTGGGGAATGAGAAATGAGGGGCTTCCTCTCATCTCTCTAGAGTGCTTAGTGAACGTCCTGTCTTGGGACGATGCGTTAAGTATTCGCCCCTGCGCCCTAGACTTTGGTGCAATGCAACTTAGGAACTAACTTAAGCCACTTCTGTCCTAAAAAACACAAACCAACTTCAAACCTTTTTGTCCTTCGGGATTTCCAAACTTAAAAGGTTATTTTCAAAAAAGGCATGTTACTTTCCGTCTGAGACGCAAACAGGCATCGACCCTAACTGTCGGACGCGAACTTAACGTCGCTCATAAAAAACACAAAAAGAACTTGGTCCGAACTACGTTGACTCTGAATTCCCTATTGCACAAGGGGGGTACGTAGGCCTAGGACGTCGACGTCCTACCGAGTCCGTCTTTGTCTTCCCCTCTCCCATTTTAGTACATCCCTAGATGATAGTATAACTTACCCTTAGATTAGACAACAAGCGTGCATCCCATCGAGTACGATGGACGCGTGGGGTGCTAGCACCTTCCCCTCGCGTAACCGACTCCCGAACCCAGGTTATGGTTACGATGACCATTCCTTTCCCCCCTTCCTAAGGTTTATGCGTTGTTCCCTTTCCCTCTCTTGGGATAAATTTATACAGCTGGCGACTCTGTTTTTCCGCGCCACTCTCGCGTTTGTACCTGGATGAAAATCCTGGGAGCGACAGCTAGCGACTCTGCTGGGGACTCTGGTTGACCTATGCTGGTCCATCCCTAAGCGAGTCAATCCTAACGCTTGCTTGTCTTTGTTCTCTTTGGGTGTTTTGTTTTGATTTGCTTTATGTGTTGTATTTTATTTTAATTTTTATTTTTACCGTATTTTCTGCATTTCATTTTTATTACTGTCATGCTGCTGTGCTGTGCTGGCTGTCTTTGTTTTGCAGGTTGGGTGGGTCTGAGAGCTAAGCCCAATACCCAGGCTTGAGAATACCCTAGGACTAGAGTGGAGAGTAGTGGGACCTACGTGCCCGCTTGGTATGTTTGTGTGTTCACGAAATTCACAACCAGACGAGGCTATCTTGGGATGCATTCTGATGTGTGTGTCTTGCGCATGTTAGGGTGTCGATCTAGAGAGTTGTCGACTCTGGTGACCGATCATCGAGGACCTTAGTGGAAACATCCCTCTTTTAGTGGTGACAGTGGCAGACCACATCCCGTGGCAAACCCATTCGCACCCGAGGGCCCGCTTTGGAACTCGCATAGGATGGCCCCTACGTTTTGAAGAGAATCAGTGGAGGCACTCCTCGATTGACTTTAGTACTGTACCCTGAGGGATGAATGTACTATTGTTTCTCGACCTCAGTGCCAAAGCTGGGGACCTTCCGCTTTGGAGAATCAGTTGAGGCCTCCTCGATTAATGATGATGCCAAACCAGAAATGGTGAACGTATCATCATTTCTCGACCTGAGAGCCCGGGATACTGAACATCCTAGTACCCACATGTGAGAGGGGATGGGCGTTTGCAGGTTTGCAGGTAACCGAGACTTTCAACCTACCCATTTTTTTGGATTTCTCATCAATGTCTGATTATTTGGGTTCCTCAGTGGTTCAGAGTTCTGGTTTTCTGGTTTCTCGTTCAGCTAACAGCACAGCACATCCAGCAGTGTGCCTTGACCCCATGTTTGCATGAGCATATCATTTTTCTTGCATTCTGACGTGTTTGACATTTTTCAGGGCTTGCATCTTACTCTTGATTCCGGTTTTCTGAGGTTACTTCAGTATGGATGTTCAGAGAAAGAAGACTGTTGCTTATTCATTCCCAGAACCGACTTTGACACTGATTCACAAACTGATTAATATGGCTGATTCCGGAGTTCGTACAGAGTTTAGTGGAAGGTATGGAAGACTTCTGAAATTTGTCTATAACATCTCCAAGTACGAGAAGGATGCCATTCACACACTTCTTCAGTTTTACGATTCGTCTCTGCGTTGCTTCACTTTCCCGGACTACATCTTGGCTCCAACGTTGGAGGAGTTCTCATTTATTTTGGGAATTCCTATCAGTCAGGATATAGTTTTCTTTTCTGAGGAACACCCCAGTATAAAAGAAATGGCTGTGGCTCTTCATATTAGTGAATCCGTCCTGAACAGTAATATTGAAGAAAAACAAGGAGTTAAGGGTTTCCTGCTGAAGTTCTTGTTTGATCAGGCCTGCATGCATGTCAAAGAGAAGAACTGGACTGCTTTCCAAGTTATTCTGGTTGTGTGTATCTATGGGATTGTTTTGTTTCCGAATATTCCTGATCTGGTGGATATGCATGCCGTCAGAATCTTTATTTCGAAGAATCCTATACCTACCTTGCTAGGTGATGTGTACCATTCAATTCACTATAAAAATGAGAATAGGCGTGGGAAAACTGTGAGTTGCTGTGCGCCGCTCTTAGCTACTTGGTTTCTAAGTCGTCCCCCTGAATCTGGCGCTTTCGTTGATACGAAAGATTCTCTGAAGTGGTCTAAGAGGGTTATGGGTTTGACTGCTGATAACATCGTTTGGATTAATCGTGACTTGCTAGGAATGGAGATTATTTGCAAATGTGGAGAATTCCCTAATGTGCCCTTGATAGGGAGGAAAGGTGGAATTAATTATAATCCCTCCCTAGCTATCAGACAGTTTGGCTATCCTTTGAAGAATCCACCCGAAGAGCGAGATGTCTGTGAGTCCTTGTTCTTCAATGGTATTGAGGATCAAGGGTTGATAAGGAAAGTTGTGAATGCTTGGAAACAGGTGACCAAGAAGGGTAAGATTCCATTCGGGAAAAATAACAATCGGGCTTTTCCTCCCTATAAAGAGTGGATTAAGAAGAGAGCAGAATAGGAGCTTCTTCCATTCCCGGTGGAACCACCTTTGTACCCTTTGGTGGTCGAGCCTCCTACCACCGTTGAGTTGGAGAAGTATAACAAATTATAGGCTGAAAAGGAAAGGTTGCGGGAAGAAAATAGTGAGCTAAAGAGATAGATTTATCAGTGGAAGCATGAGCGGGGTGAAGCTATTCATACCGCCAAGTTGAAGACAGAGCTCCTTGCTAAAGCAGAAAAAGAGCTTGCTGACATGGTCGCATCCAGAGAAAGAATGAAACAAGCTTTGGATGGTATCAGTAACGTTCTCAGGTCCAAGGAGGAGGAATTAGGCAAGGCTTTGTTGAAGATTCACAGGTTCAATGATCACCAAGAAACTGCCATGGCTGAGAATAAGAGAAAGGAAGACGACTACATAGCTAAGATTGATCAGTTGAAGTCGACGCTCAAGAAGAAAGACGCCGAGATCTTATCAGGGATATTCAAGAGACAAGTAGTCGAGGGTCGACTCAATGAAGCCATAGCCTCTATGGAAGAACTGAAAGTCCAAGCTGAAGTGAAGAAACCTAGACATAAGGGTCCTGGCATGGATGGTGTTTCTGGAGAAGACGCTTGGGAGTTACATTACCGATACTTGGATGGGATCATACACAGGAGAGACCTTCTCATTCAAGGGCTAATTCAGAGGCCGAAGCATCCCGATACCAGAAAGCTGTTCAAGGAGATTCAAGACTGGTGCAGAAAGCATAATGGATGGGGGGGATTGACACTTGTGAATTTTGATGATATGCCATAGTTTTCTGTTCTCTTTTATTGTATGTCGATCACCACCAGGCTTGTTGGTTGGGACCTATGGTTTTTATATTCAGACTTGTTATCTCGGATTTGTGATTATTGACATTTGGCTTTTCTTTGGTTTTCTTAATATATGAGCAGAAGTTCCATTATATCTTGTTATTAAACCAGAATCAAGGGGTGGATCGCCCTGTGAATTTTCAAACACGTCCATTTGCATTTGCATATTCATAATCATTTTGCATAATCATTTTGCATGACAGGTGTTTATCTCTGGTATTCTTATCTTGTTCTCATCTTAGAATTGCAGATCAGCATATTCACCGGTATCCTACTAAGCAAAATCGGAAGAGACTCATGGATCAGCTACAGAATGAGATCATTGAGATGCGGACTCACATGAACCAATTCATGGAATTAATGCAAGGGGCTGCTCAGGGACAAGAACAGTTGAGAACTCTCGTTCAGCGACTGATTGCGAGGGTTGATAATGATGGTGTCCTTCATGGAGGACTTCAGACTGGTGTTACTGATAATGGTCAGAATGGTCCTACTGGCGGAGGTATTCCTGTTTCTAGTGGTGTGATTCCTCCGAGCGGAACTGAAAATGTTGGGGGAGGTGGTACTGGTACTGGCGCAGTTCAGGGTCATCAGTATGATGATGTTCAGGATGATGTATTTTCTTTGCCAGGTGGGGATGTTGGTCCCCAGACTGACCAGGATCAGAGGATCCAGTTGATTGAGGAACAGCTGAGGGGTGTTGTGAATCAGGATTCTGTGGGAATGGATCTAGAGGATTTGGGGCTGGTTCCAGGCGTTGTTATTCCGCACAAGTTTCAGACTCCCACTTTCGAAAAGTATAATGGTATGACTTGTCTGAGGACCCATGTGAGGGCATATGCAAGCAAGATGGCTGCATATGCAAAGAACGAAAAGCTAATGATGCATTGCTTCTAGGATAGCCTATCTAGGGCATCTCTGGAGTGGTACATGCAACTGGAAAGGAAGGATGTACGTAGTTAGAGAGATCTGGCAGGGACATTTATCAGACATTACCAATATAACACTGATATGGCTCCTAACAGAACACAGCTGCAGAATCTGTCACAAAAGAACAATGAGAGCTTCAAGGAGTACGCTCAGAGGTGGCATGAACTGGCAGCGAGGGTTCAGCCTCCCATGTTGGAACGTGAAATGATAACTATGTTTATGGCCACCTTGCAGGGTCATTACTATGAAAAGTTGGTACCATGTATGACTGGAAAGTTTGCTGACTTGATCTTAGTGGGGGAAATGGTGGAAAGTGGAATCAAGGCGGGGAAGATATCAGGCAGTGATGGGTCCTCATCTGGAGGAAGCAAGAAGCCTTATGCCAATGGTTATAAGAAGAATGAGGGAGATACAAACTCTGTGTCATCATATCGTGGTAGAGATGGACCTCGTCAGAACTACAATTAGCAGGTGGCTTCTGTAACCATCCCAGCAGCACCTCAACAGCCAGTAGCGTCTCAACAACAAAATCAGGCTCCTCGCCGGTCTCAGCCTCTGACTAGGCGGGATATGCATTTTGACACTCCACCTCTTCCATACGCCCAATTATTTCAGTACTTGTTAAAGCTACAGTTAATCCAGAAAAGAACATTGGCTCCACCTACTGGTAATCCACCTCCCGGCTATGACGCCAACGCCCACTGTGAGTTTCACTCTGGGGCACCCGGACATTATATTGAGAACTGTAAAGCTTTTAAGCATCAGGTTCAAGATATGCTGGATTCCAAAGCCATCAATTTCTCCAACGATGTTCCTAATGTGAATCAGAACCCGATGCCGAATCACGGTGGGCCGAAGGTCAATGTTATTATTAAAGACTATGAAGACTTGAGTTTGATTTCAGATGTAAATGAAATCCAAACCCCCTTGGGTGTGGTGAAGGAAAGACTGTTGAGAGGAGGGGTATTTCCCGGTTGTGATGAAGGTTGTGTAGGATGTGTGTCGCAGCCAGGCGGTTGTGATTTATTGAAAGCAGGTATTCAGAAAATGATCAGCGAAGGGGAATTACAGTTTGACAGGGGCTGTAAGCAGAGTATTGTTACTAACAAAGAGATTGATGTTGCCACGATAACAATTCCATTCAAGACGATAACTATATCAGCGCCGGCGAGACCAGCGCCGGTCACTATCAATGTTCCTGGACCAGTTCCGTATGAGAGTACCAAGGCCATCCCATGGAATTATGGGGCCGAGGTGTTTGTTAATGGTGAGAAGCTGGAATTGGAAGAGACATCAGCTGTGAACACAGGGGTGGAAAATCTTGTTGAAGTAGGGGCTATCACTAGGAGTGGTAGAGTCTTTGTTCTGTCAGAGAATCAAGCTAGCAGTTCAAGACAAGACAAAGGTAAGCAGATGATGGATGAGTCTGTACAGAGGCAGGAAGCTAATAACTCTATGGCGAAGCCAGGTGGGGATACTTTCTCAGAAGACGTAGAAGAGTTTATGAGGTTGATCAGAAAAAGTGATTACAAGATTGTCGACCAACTTCACCAAACTCCATCAAAGATTTCCATTATATCCTTATTGTTGTGCTCTGAGGCACACCGAAATGCATTGCTGAAGATTCTGAATATGGCTTATGTACCGCAGGAGATATCTGTCAACCACTTAGAAGGGGTTGTGGCTCATGTGAATGCTGGTAATGGTTTGGGTTTCACCGATTTAGATCCGACTCCGGCTGGGAGGAATCACAACAACGCTCTGCATATTTCAGTGGAATGCCGTGGTTCTTTAATGTCGCATGTGTTAGTTGATATTGGGTCGTCTTTGAATGTGCTACCGAAGAAGGCTCTGATGAAGTTGGATACTCGTGGGTTAATTTGTACACCAAGTGACTTGGTGGTACGTGCTTTTGATGGCTCCAAGAGATCAGTGTTTGGAGAGTTAGTTCTGCCGATCAAGGTGGGTCCTGAGGTTTTCAACACCACCTTTTACATAATGGATATTCAGCCTGCCTATAGTTGTTTGTTGGGTCGCCCATGGATCCATGGTGCTGGGGCAGTAACTTCTACGCTGCACCAGAAGTTGAAGTATATGGTGGATGGCCACGTTGTGACTGTTTGTGGTGAAGAAGATATCATGGTGAGTCACCTATCGACCTTCAAGTATGTAGAGGTAGATGGTGAGATACAGGAAACTTTGTGCCAAGCCTTTGAAGCTGTGAAGATTCCCCAGGAACCCCCAAGGCAGTCACTCAGCCTGAGGCGGATGCCCAACCTGAAGTTGTCATACAACCAGAGATTCCAATGTCCTCTTTCAAAGAGGCGCGTCCTATAGTTGAAGCTGGTGGTTCTCAGAAGTGGGGCAGTGTTATTGATGTTCAAAGGAAGCAAGATACTCATGGACTGGGTTACAAACCACCTAGGCGTTCTGAAGAGCCTCCTAAGTTTTATGGTCCAGTCCGTTTCACCAGTGCCGGTGTTTTCTTCGACAGAGTCAATGCTATTGAGGATGAAGGAGATAGTGATTGTGACATGGATGAATGGATCCATCCCTGCATTCCTGGTCAAAGTCTAGGCAACTGGTCCTCCGAGAAAGTTATCCAAGTGACGCGCCCAGAGTAATTTACTTTTGTTTTCTATTATGTTGAGTCCTACGCTCTGCCCAAGGCGTAGTGATATTTATTTGTAGGGCTTGGATGTTTTATTTGCTATTTTTATCATCAATAAAGGACGTTTTTCATTCAAATATTTTGATCCCTGCCTTTCTATTTTTTACTTTTTGCATTAACCCACATCAAAATGGGAATGTGTTTTCTTGTTTGTTGCACTCATAATGAACATAAAACATCCATCATGCAGGTTCCTTTGTTCAGATTCCACCCATGACTTAGCTATAGCTTGATATGACTTCGACAATCCCATATATCAGGCCGAAGAAGAGACTGACGAAGACTGTGACTTACCAGAAGAATTAGCCAGGTTACTGAAACAAGAGGAAAGGGTTATTCTACCTCATCAGGAGGAAGTTGAGACTGTTAATCTGGGAACCGAGGATGTTAAACGAGAGGTAAAGGTTGGGGCTGCCCTGGAAGACACTGTTAAGGGAAGATTGGTTGAGTTACTTCGAGAGTATGTGGATATCTTCGCCTGGTCTTACCAAGACATGCCCGGACTTGATACCGACATTGTTTCACACAGACTACCGCTTAAAGAGGGTTGTACTCCAGTCAAACAGAAACTGAGAAGGACGAAACCAGATATGGCTGTCAAGATCAAGGAAGAGGTTCAGAAATAGTTGGACGCCGGATTTCTTGCTGTGACAAATTATCCTCCGTGGGTTGCTAATATTGTACCGGTACCTAAGAAGGATGGGAAGGTCAGGATGTGTGTGGATTACCGAGATTTGAATAGGGCGAGCCCGAAGGATGATTTCCCGCTCCCCCACATTGACGTGTTAGTGGACAATACCGCTCAATATTCTGTGTTTTCCTTCATGGATGGCTTCTCTGGGTATAACCAAATCAAAATGGCCCCAGAGGACATGGAGAAGACTACTTTCATAACACCGTGGGGAACATTTTGCTACAAGGTAATGCCCTTTGGATTGAAGAATGATGGGGCAACCTATCAACGAGCGATGGTGACTCTCTTTCATGATATGATTCACAAGGAGATCGAAGTCTATGTTGATGACATGATTGCGAAGTCACAAACAGAGGAAGAACACTTGGTAAATCTCCAGAAGCTGTTTGAAAGGTTGAGGAGGTTCAGATTGAGATTGAATCCGAACAAGTGCACCTTCGGCGTAAGTTCTGATAAATTGCTGGGATTCATTGTTAGTGAAAGAGGTATCGAGGTTGATCCTGCAAAGATAAGAGCCATACAGGAGATGCCTGAGCCAAGAACAGAGAAAGAGGTTCACGATTTCTTGGGAAGGTTGAATTACATTGCCAGGTTTATCTCCCATCTGACAGCTACCTGTGAACCAATTTTCAAGTTGTTAAGAAAGGATCAAGAGGTCAGGTGGAATGAAAATTGTCGAGAGGCTTTTGAAAGGATAAAGACGTATTTGCAGGAACCTCCAGTCCTTATGCCACCGGTGTCTGGGAGACCGTTGATTATGTACCTTACGGTTCTTGAGAATTCGATGGGTTGTGTGCTCGGTCAACACGACGAGACGGGTAAAAAAGAGGACGCCATTTACTACCTGAGTAAGAAGTTCACCGATTGCGAATCAAGATATTCTATGCTGGAAAAGACATGTTGTGCACTCGCTTGGGCAGCCAAACGCCTAAGGCAGTATATGTTAAATCACACAACCTTGTTGATTTCAAAGATGGATCCGATTAAGTACGTGTTTGAGAAGCAGGCACTTTCTGGAAGGATAGCCCGTTGGTAGATGATTTTGACAGAGTACAATATTCAGTATGTTTCTCAGAAGCCCATTAAGGGAAGTGTTCTGTCAGAATAGCTTGCTGATCAGCCAGTTGAGGATTATCAGCCTATGAAGTTTGAGTTTCTAGACGAGCATGTTATGTTTCTAAAAATGAAGGATTGTGAAGAGCCTCTGCCTGACGAAGGACCTGAGATTGGATCACAGTGGAAGTTGATTTTTGACGGGGCTGTCAACTCGTATGGCAATGGAATTGGGGCAATCATTATGACTCCGAAGGGTTCTCATATACCTTTCACTGCCCGGTTAGCATTTGTGTGTACCAACAACGAGGCGGAGTATGAAGCATGCATCATGGGGTTAGAAGAAGCAATTGATTTAAGAATTAAGAACCTCGATGTCTATGGTGATTCCGCGTTGGTAGTTAATCAGATTACAGGAGAATAGGAGACTCGTCAGGCAAATTTGGTACCTTATAACAATTATGCCAGAAGGTTGTTACCTTTCTTTGATAGGGTGGATTTTCATCATGTGCCCCGAGCTGAGAATCAGATGGCTGATGCGTTGGCGACGTTGGCATCTATGTATAAGGTGAACCGTTGGAATGAAACTCCGTCGATTAGGATCATGCGTCTGGATAGACCGACTTTTGTGTTTGCAATTGAAGATGTGTCTGATGGCAAACCGTGGTACCATGATATTAAGGTTTTTCTGAAGAGACAAGAGTATCCAGAGGGTGCCTCCACCAAGGATAAGAAGACTCTGAGAAGGTTGGCAGGGAACTTCTTCCTGAACAAGGATGATGTGTTATATAAGAGGAACTTTGATATGGTCTTGCTACGTTGTGTTGACGAACATGAGGCAGGGTTATTGATGGAGGAAGTTCACGAGGGTTCTTTTGGTACTCATTCCAGTGGACACACCATGGCTAGAAAGTTGTTGAGAGCAGGATATTACTGGATGACTATGGAGTGAGATTGTTTCAAGTACGCTCGGAAGTGCCATAAATGCCAGATTTATGCAGCTAAGATGCATGTACCGCCTACGCCTTTAAATGTGTTGTCGTCTCCTTGGCCTTTTGCAATGTGGGGTATAGATATGATTGGAAAGATTGAGCCTACTGCTTCCAATGGGCATCGTTTCATTTTGGTTGCCATTGACTATTTCACGAAGTGGGTGGAGGCAGCCTCGTACGCCAATGTCACCAAGCAAGTGGTAGCCCGGTTTATAAAGAAGGACATCATCTGTCGTTATGGGGTCCCGGAGAGAATCATTACTGATAATGGCTCGAATTTGAATAATAAGATGATGAAGGAACTATGTCAGAGTTTTAAGATCGAGCATCACAACTCTTCTCCATATCGGCCAAAGATGAATGGTGCTGTTGAGGCAGCGAATAAGAATATTAAGAAGATTGTGCAGAAGATGGTGGTAACGTATAAGGACTGACATGAGATGTTACCTTACGCCCTACATGGCTACCGTACTTCGGTGCGTACGTCAACTGGGGCAACCCCTTTCTCATTGGTGTATGGTATGGAAGTAGTTTTACCCTTAGAGGTCGAGATTCCGTCTTTGAGAGTTCTGGCAGATGTGAAGCTTGATGAAGCTAAATGGGTGCGTTCCAGATTGGATCAGTTAAACCTTATCGAAGAAAAGAGATTGGCAACCATCGCACATGGTCGCTTGTATCAGAGCAGGATGAAGCACGCCTTTGATCAGAAAGTGCGCCCTCGGAATTTTCAGACAGGTGAATTGGTTTTGAAAAGGATCCTTCCTCCTCAGACGGATCACAAGGGCAAATGGACTCCAAACTACGAAGGGCCGTATGTAGTCAGAAAGGTTTTCTCTGGTGGAGCCTTACTACTTTCAACTATGGATGGCGAAGATTTTACCTCCCCTGTGAACGTAGACGTAGTCAAAAAATACTTCGCATAAAAGAGACCCGCTGGACATAAAAAGAAAGTCCAGGCAAAAAGGGGCATCCCGGCGAACCATGAAAAGGAAAAGGTTCGGGCAAAAGTTAGGGATAAAATGTAAAAAGAAATGTGTAAACCCGCAAAGTTGAAAACCTGAAAAGGCGACTTTGGCAAAAATGGGTATCCCGGTGGATTGAAAACCCGAAAAGGGCAATCCAGGCAAAAGTTAGGGATTTATAAGCGAAAGGCTACGGTCTGTGTTCGATCTATGAACATTCTCGATACCTGGAAGTTTTGAAAGAAAGGAATCAGTACAGTTAGTCTCTTCAGAGGTCAAGACATTTGTGGATAAGCAAGTCGTATGGGTCATAGCTGAGTCGAATCATGGTGGATATCTGTTCCCACATTGCCGACATGTGTATTTTCTTTTTGTTTTTTGCGCAATTACCTCTTTCTAGGAATTGCTTCCAAATGTAAATGCCTATTTACAGGCCACTTTTCTCAATAAAATATTCATTTCATTCAAAGATCTTTCTGTTGCTTGTTTTACTTTTACTGTTTTGTTTGCAAAAACGTCCGATATTTTTGATAAACATTGCATATAAAACTTTGAGCTTTGCGAAGCATAACGAAAAGCAGTAGAAATTACTTAGGCGTTAACAGTGATAGTTATGTTGTGGCATTCTCCTTTTGTTGTTGTTATTTGACTTGCAGAGCAACAACACTGTACTCCCCAACATCGAGATTGCTCCTTCCCCAGCAGGACAAGCTTTCCTCAGCAGAGCAGACTTTCCCCAGCAGAAGACTTGGAAAGTATTTTCTCCGAATCGAGACGTTATTTCTCCACATAATCGTGGTGCTCACTTCCCCATCCAGTCAGGAAGCGTACTTTCACCAACAATGTCATATTTTAATCCCCAGCAAGGTGGGGGTAAGGGCTTTCTCCCCTTCAGCAGTTCAGAAGTATCCCTAAGCAGGATGGTATTATGGGTTGGTATCCCCCAGCAGGTCTTAAGCCCTTCTGTTGTTGGCAATCCTCGGCAACAAACTTCCGGTTTCGTTATTGGCATCCATTCTCAACTCCCCCAGCAGAGAGGAAATCTCAGTTTTTGGATGTTACCTTCAGTAGAAGGCAGGTATAATCCCCGGTAGTGTGGATATTCTTTTGGGACTTCATCCCCAGCAAAAATTGTTGATCCAAGGAGTCGATCAGTGTGATCCTTCTCAGCAGAGTTCCTAGGTTCAGAGGACAATTTATTTTTGTCATCCCCGACTGAATTGATCTTTTCTCTCTGGCATTTATTTTGCTGGAGGGACCCTTTTTACATATCATAAGCATTGCATCCTCAAAACGCGTAGCATTTCCACTTCGTGTGGAGCATTACGGCAAAATTCAAACATTTGCATTCCAAAGCATAAGCCAGGTTTGATATTTTCCTTGCCAGTTCTCTTTCTCAGCAGAGATGGCATAACTCAGGAGATTTTGGAGGGATGCGTTCCTCATACTTGTGCTCCCCGGCAGAGTCTTTTATTTAGACTTCACCTTCCCTAACGGAGTCATCTTATCTGTGGATCAGGAGTCCGTTAGAAGTTCGTCTTTGCCTCATTTTGGCCTTTTTCTTTTGTGAGTCTTATTTCACGTTATCCCCAGTGAAGTCCACTTTATGTTTGTTATCCTTTTGCGGGTACAATCGAGGTTGTATTCGTTTTGTGGATGCGATTGAGGTCGTATTCGTGTTTTTCTTTGTGGGCAGAGTGATTGAGGTCAGTCTTCCTTTGTGGGTACAATTGAGGTTGTATTCGTTTTGTGGATGCGATCGAGGTCGTATTCTCTTTTCTTTGCGGGTAGAGTGATTGAGGTCAGTCTTCCTTCGTGGGTACAATTGAGGTTGTATTCGTTTTGTGGATGCGATCGAGGTCGTATTCGTCTTTTCTTTGCGGGTAGAGTGATTGAGGTCAATCTTCCTTTGTGGGTACAATCGAGGTTGTATTCGTTTTGCGGGTGCGATTGAGGTCGTATTCGTGTTTTTCTTTGTGGGCAGAGTGATTGAGGTCAGTCTTCCTTTGTGGGTACAATTGAGGTTGTATTCGTTTTGTGGATGCGATCGAGGTCGTATTCGTCTTTACTTTGCGGGTAGAGTTATTGAGGTCAGTCTTCCTTTGTGGGTACAATTGAGGTTGTATTCGTTTTGTGGGTGCGATTGAGGTCGTATTCTTATTTTCTTTGTGGGTAGAGTGATTGAGGTCAGTCTTCCTTTGCGGGTATAATTGAGGTTGTATTCGTTCTGTGGGTGCGATTGAGGTCGTATTTGTATTTTCTTTGTGGGCAGAGTGATTGAGGTCAGTCTTCCTTTGAGGTTGTATTCGTCTTTTGGGTACGATTGAGGTCGTATTTGTTTTTTCCTTGTGGATATGGTTGAGGTCATATTCCTTATTTTTCAGCACACTCTTTCTCGTTATTCTTACCATAAGCAAATTTCTGAGGCTCTTTCGGTATTCAATCCCCGTGTACCCTGGAATGTCTGAGAGTCGTTGCTATCACACCTTCAGGACCAAGTTGATTGAATAGGGGCAGCTGTTGCACCCCAAAATTTGCTCTCCTTACTTTATTACTAACTGGCTTATGTTGCATTGCATTTTGCATTATCATGTGTGCATATCATTGGTTCTTAGCATGGGGTCAAGGTGCCTGAGGCAGTGCTTCAGAGGGTCAAGCAAGAGTCCTGGTATTGTCCAAGAGAGCTCAGGTGGATCATCCTTTCCTAACCAGTGCATAGATTAGGGTTTTGAGATTCTTGGGTTTATTGCTTCAATGGGCAAGCTCCTTGGGTTTTTATCATTATCAAATGGCATATCTTGTCTTTGTTGGAGAGGATACACATCATATTCAGAGGAATTTGGATTTGGAGACTGTGTTATTTCCTCCTAGACTGAGGGTACCGCAACTAGGGTTTGCTATAAAGTCATTTTATTTCTGTTTTTTGGGCAAGACTTGATTCCATGGTACTCCTTGGGTCCCTAAATACCTAGGGATGGGAGGTTGTCCTTCAGTTGGGTTCAGGAGAGATTCAATTGGCCAATGGATTGAAAATCAATTGAATTGGGTAAAAGTCAACAGTGAGAGGAGAAGTCAACTGTGAAATTCTGAGGTTCTCTCCAAGGTTTTCAAAGTCTCACATCCTCATATGGTCTTAAAGGGTCAAGTTTCATACATATTTGTCAGGAATCAGGAGTTGGTGCAAAGTTTCTAAATTTGGAAAGTGACCTATAATGAAAAGTTTCCTTTTTTGGCAAGTTCCTGCACTGCATTCAACTTGACTTTTCATCATCAAGAAAGCTTCAAATAAATTTTTCTCCAACATGAAAGTTGAATATCTTTTTCTCCTCTTTCCAACAAGTACTAGTGGGTCTCCATATCATTTGTGAAACTCCATTTATGATCAAAAGAAGGCAAAGTGGTTTTTAAGGTTTCTCATGATCCCATTTTCACAACTTTGGGACATATGGACCTATGATTAATTCCATTGCTTCATGCCATATTCCAATATTAAAAGACATTCCTTGAGGATTATTTTGGGCCCAAGAATGAAGAAATTCCATGGTGTGTTCTTCACTTATTCTCCATTGTTCAAAAATGCCAAATTATTCAAAAGTCATGAATCAAAAAAGTTTCAAGGCCCAATTTAAATGTGGTGTGATTAGCAACTCAAATGCAAGTGATCCATCATGAAACTTTCAAATATCCATGCATGGAGGAGGTGTACTTAACATAATGTGATTTTTCAAAATAATTTAAAAACTCATTAAACATGGAATTACCCAAGCCCAATTCCTCATCAGAAGAAAACCCTAGTCTATATAAGCTCAATCATGCACTGGTTAGGGTTAGTTACACGTGATATATTGGAGTTTTCAAGTGAACCCTAAAAAAGGCTTTTTCATTCAAACTCACGGCCAAGAGGAGCTCTCCCAAAAGTACTTCCACAAATTTCTTCCTGGTGATTTCTAGAACACAACCCAACCACCATTCGCAGCCAAAAGCAAGGATTGGAGTTGTGCCATCTCAGGTTAGTGAATTTTTTGTGCTCCCAAAACTCTTTTTTTTTATGTCTATATTGAAGTGTGATGAATGGTGATTATCCTGATGTAATTATTTTTAATTATGGACGTGTGTATGGCTTGTTATGTGAGTTTAAAGCTTTGGACCCACATGTTATTTCCTTGGATTCTCTTTATCCTTGCATTATTTGTGGTTTTTGAGATGATATTATTGATCCTCACATTTTTCTGGTTGGAATAGTGTATTCGCGTGAGTTTTCTGGGCAGGTTTTGGGTGCACGTCGCCGGGGAAGACGACCGGAACCCTAGTTCCGGCGTCTGGGTTGGAGCTCCGGCCGGCAAGGGTTTGGACGGGGAAGACGCAATCCCAAACGTTCGTTTCCTTCATCCAACGGCCCATGCTTTGCCACCTCATTCTCTTTTTATTTTTTTTCTGAATTTAAATTAATGTTCAGGTGTTATTTACCCCACGACAATTATCATGCTCCTCCAATTATGCTTTTCTATTTTGTTTACTTTTGTTTTCGTTGACTAATCATGAGCCGTCTGATGGATCGTGTGGCTGAGATGACGCCACTGCATTAAAATGACCACGTGCGTCACACATGGCACGTCCACGGTAAATCCACTCTTATTTTTGTTTTTTTTTTCTGATAAATATGGGCGGGCCTTTGCTATACGCACCCTCCCTGTCAGCCCATTTCCTCTTTTTCAACGCATATTCTTACTGTCTACACCCCCTACATACTAATTTCTTATTTTATTTTATTTCGATTATTATTTCATATTTTAATTATTAAAAATACATTCTTGCATTAAAAAATTACTAAAAAATTTCATGCATCATATTTTCCATTTTAATAAATTTTCCAAATTTTATTTTTTATTTTTATTTTATTTTTATCATTTAAATTAATTATTTTGTCTATTGTCTTTTTGAATTACTCATATCATGCATACTTAAATTTATTTATTTTATTTCTCTACAACCATAAAATATTTTTGATCCATTCTTTTTGCATCTATTAGATAACATCCTAAAATGCATTAAAACATTTATTTCATTTTTAAATTTATTTCATATTGCATTTTGGTCCTTCCTTTTGGTACACTGAACCCTACTTCCCACCTGAATTTTGTATGATTAATTGAATGACTAACACTTTGAATTTTTGCAGGGATTTTTGGTATGTTGTTTGTCTCTGGTTGAGGGACCTTGAAATTTAATTTGGAAATTTTAGGAGTTATTTCTCTATTTATTTAATTGTTTTCACTTGAGATCTGCTTATATGTGTATTTCTGACCACATCTGATTATTTGTTTGAAAAGGCACTTGTGCCATGTGCTTTGGGGTTGTTCCTTTGATTTCTGAATTCATGTTTGGATTATTATCATTGTTGTTTGCCATTGTTTGATTTTCATTCACCTCATTTCTCTTACTTATGTTTGTTTCTCACTAATCTTTTATGCAGGGACTAAGGTAAGCTCTTTAAGGGTGGAAAAGTATCCCTCTTCACCTTTGTTCTTTATTTCTCTCCTATCTCTTTCCTTTAGGATTTAGGTTGTCGTCAAACCTCACTAACCGTAGGTCACCCATGCATGATAACTTTAGGACTCATAGTCCCCCTTTAAAGTTACCTTTGTGTCTTCTCTCTTCTCATCTCCAATTTCTTTAAAACACTTAATAAGAATAAAGTGTATTGTGCACGAGCCTTAAGTGTGGGGAATGAGAAATGAGGGGCTTCCTCTCATCTCTCTAGAGTGCTTAGCGAGCGTCCTGTCTTGGGACGATGCGTTAAGTATTCGCCCCTGCGCCCTAGACTTTGGTGCAATGCAACTTAGGAACTAACTTAAGTCACTTCTGTCCTAAAAAACACAAACCAACTTCAAACCTTTTTGTCCTTCGGGATTTCTAAACTTAAAGGTTATTTTCAAAAAGGGCACATTACTTTCCGTCTGAGACGCAAACAGGCATCGACCCTAACTTCCAGACGCGAACTTAACGTCGCTCATAAAAAACACAAAAAGAACTTGGTCCGAACTACGTTGACTCTGAATTCCCTATTGCACAAGGGGGGTACGTAGGCTTAGGACGTCGACGTCCTACCGAGTCCGTCTTTGTTTTCCCCTCTCCCGTTTTAGTACATACCTAGATGATAGTATAACTTACCCTTAGATTAGACAACAAGTGTGGATCCCATCGAGTACGATGGACGCGTGGGGTGCTAGCACCTTCCCCTCGCGTAACCGACTCCCGAACCCAGGTTATGGTTGCGATGACCATTCCTTTCCCCCCCTTCCTAAGGTTTATGCGGTGTTCCCTCTCCCTCTCTTGGGATAAATTTACACGGCTGGCGACTCTGTTTTTCCACGCCACTCTCGCGTTTGTACCTGGATGAAAATCCTGGGAGCGACAAACATGTTCAAAATAGGAAGGGAATTGCATCATTAAGTTGTCACTCAGTGTTGGTTTGACCTTGTTAGGAGCACCTTTTATTTTTACTAGTTGCGACGGTGGCTTCAAATTTATGGTTTCTGGATAGGCAATCTTCCTCAGTTGCACTTTGATGTGAAGTTTCACGTTGTCACCGGCTTTCAAAAATCTCTATTGAATCACTTCTCATTCGGTCAAGATTTACCGTCCTTCATCACACCATCATAATCAAAGCGAAGCCTTTCCTAGTCAGTGTAAACCTCATACTTCTGTATTGCGCTCTTAA
The DNA here is from genome assembly GCA_022829125.1 of Lathyrus tuberosus. Taxonomy (NCBI): domain Eukaryota; kingdom Viridiplantae; phylum Streptophyta; class Magnoliopsida; order Fabales; family Fabaceae; genus Lathyrus; species Lathyrus tuberosus. The sequence continues at coordinate 12,958,356 of JALAZF010000142.1, read as the reverse complement.
GTTTCACCATCTTTGAAATTAAATAAGCATGTGGAAGTTAATATGCCTTCCTAATTGCACAACCACACTTTGAGCTATTCGAACCTACTTTCTCAATTTGTCTGGCTTCGTAAAAAATAAAATTCAATTCTGCTTGAGATATATTGCCCACCAACTATGAATAGAGATTTATGCCTCTGAGTCTATATCCCAACATTGTAATGTTGTGACCAAATGATGTTTGTATCTTATTGTGATGATTTTGGATAATTTGGTTCATATAGTCTCAATCTCTACACAAATCACATTTACTATTTTCCAATCAATTCTTCAATGTAGCATGGTAACATTCAACTCGATTATTTGTTGTATTTCCAAAGTGTCTAACCTGATCAGTCCAAGCACAAATCATTTTCCCTTTCACCTGGTCTATATATATAATTTCAACATAATTCAAGAAATTCAGGTATTTCTCACACACCTTTCTGAAAAGTATAACAGAATCGGCATATAACTCTTTCTCACACACCTTTCCAGTATCACAATAGCTTTGACCATTTTCCCATCTTCATCCTTTATTTGTTTGGTCCCAACTGCGGGCTTAAGTCTACTTCTCACGTTATTTGTAATGTGATACCTACAAAGTAATGCATATGATGTAGGAAACACCTTGGAAACCAAATTTATCAGTGTGGTATTGCGATCAGTAACAATAACTATTGGCATGTTTTCTTGGTTCTTCAACGTGGTCTAGCACACTTCTAAAGTCCAAGTAACATTGTCCTCTTTTTCACTTTTCAATTATGCAAACCTAACGAAAAAAAGTATTTTCCATAGAAGTAACACCAAATATTTTTGATCGAAAGTGATCAGACTGGATCGTCGTGGCCTTCGTGTAGGACAGATGAGGATGCTTGTAGGAGAGGAAAGGGGGTTGTACCTGTAAGGTACTCCGATGCCAAAGTAAGTTTTTGGTCAAAAGAGAGAAAGCAAATACAAGAGTAAAGTTTTAAGTATTAGAAATTGAATACCTGCCCCTCTCAAGTGAGAGGGTATTTATAAAAGTAACCCCCAACGCGGGGCCAAGGTCTCCCATGTGGCCGAAATATCTGATCTACCAATGGGAGACAGCCAGGTGGAGGGCAAGGCGCGTGGCCCTTTAACCTGGTCCAACTGTTTCCGTGAGATCCGGGGAGATAGTTGGTCACGTGAACTGCTAAGCGAGTGAGGGGGACATGCCCAACGGCTAGCTTCTTTCCAACGGGTAGTTTCTGCCCAACGGCTAGTTTCTAGCTATTGGTCCTAGCCAATAGCTGGACTGGATTGGGCCTTGCCCTACTGGGGACAAAGCGCCTGCCCAGTCCAGAACAGGAGCCCCCCAAGTCTTTGCTCTGGGGAAGAGTGATGACTTAAGGTAGTCATGTGGATAGTTACCTTTGAGCGATAGCATTCGGGGACAGGTCCCTCACCTTTGCTAATACCGAGGTGGTCGACATCGGTGTTTTAACCTGCCTGACCAGCCTTTAGCGTGCAAGAAGCATACTTGCGAAAAGGGCGTTCTATGTCGACCAGGCTTTAGGAAGGGTGCCCGGCGAAGTGGCGTTTTTATGTCGAGGTGGTGTGCCCGCGGGATAGCAGAAGACTTGGTGAATGTAACGTCTAGCCTTAGGAATGTCAAATGAAGATTCCCCCTCTGACACGTGATGGACTTTCAACCCCTGCCAGGCCTAGAGACGCCTAGCCTATGATTGCCTTTGTGCTTCCCAAGCGAGGAAGTGCTTATAAAAAGGTGGGGAGATTATTCATTTGAACACTTCGCTCAAATTTGTCTCCCCAAACCTCTTTTCTCTGCAACTTGCTTTCTCGCCAGAGTTTCCCGCCGCCGTCGATCTTCAAAGCCTAGTTAGTGTTTTTCATCTCCTTCCTTTGATTTACCAAGTAATCTCTTCATCTTTTTCTAAAATTCCCATGGTGTTCTTCATTTTCTGGAAATATTCATGGATTTTTCGGTGACACATGAATTTTCCGGTTGAAGATTCATGTGTTCTTTGATGACCACATGAATTTCTGGAAAATTCATGAAGAACATATAGAACATGGAATGGATGTTTATGATTATTGTGTATGTTGGTGTAGATCCTCCTAGGTTCTGGTTAGGATTAGTTTTAAGGTTGTAGTCGGGCATTAGGCATGTTAGGCATGAAACCCTAGCTTTTGCATGACGAACTCACTTCGTCGAGTAAGCTTCTAAGTCTTCGTGGAGTCGGGGAGACTCGTCCCTGTCGTAGGGGATAGTGGAGTCCTCGTACCTAGTGGTGATCGGCGTGGGCTCGCGGTTGTTCCCAACTTCTTCCTTGCCCTTTCACTTGATTAGTGGTGGAAGGGTGGATATGATCTTAGTCGTCGAATTCACTTTTCTTTCTTATCTTTTCAGGTGAAATGGCTGATCCGTGCGAAGAGGTTGTGCCCAACGTTGTGGCTGCACACGAGGAGGGGGAGCAGTCCGTTGATTATGCCAACGTCCACATGGCTAAATGGGACCTTAAATGGATCGCCAAGGAACCTTTGTCGACGAGGTCGACGTTTACTGAAGAAGAAATTCGGGAGTTCCCTTATCTGGAAGATCGGGACGAGGATGCGCTGGTGCATTGGAGGGTTATCTGCCCGGCAGAGAACGATAGAATTTGCTCAATCTATTCAGGGATGTGGTCCCCCATGTACGAGTTCGCCTTTGTGGAGGCTAAGTTTCGTTTGCCCTTCACCAATTTCCAGGAGGCCATCTTTCGCCACTTGGAATTGTGCCCCGCCTAGCTTCATCCAAACGCGCTGGCCTTCATACGTGCTTTCGAGCTGGTGTGTCGTTTCTTGAATGTCGGGGCGACTGTGGATCTCTTCTTCTGCATCTTTCAACTCCAACGGAGCACCACGGGCTCAAAGCAAAGCTGGGTGTCCTTCAAGCAGCTGATCAGGCTCTTCTGGCCGTATTCAGAGTCTGTCCGGCATTTCAAGGACAGGTTCTTGGTCATGAAGCATGTCTCCAAAGCGGCTAAAAGGTTCATCTCTACGCTTGAAATCGTGACCGTTGATGGCCGACAAGTTGAGAATCCCGTGTCTAAGTTCCCTTTGGAGTGGGTGTTTGCCCACTTCAGATATATAACCGACCAGTTCCTTGTTAAGCATGAGGAGCTCAGTGAGGGGAACAAGGAGTCCTACCGGGTTCTCCATGCTTACGTGGAGAGTTTCAGTTCGGCCTTTGTGGTGGACAGGGATGGCAATGAGTTGCTCGGGGACGACGGGGAGCCTGCTCGGGCAGGTCGCTATATCAACACTAAGGCCCTTCTTGAGTGTGAAAACGACGATGTTGCATTCCAGCTTCTCGGTACAACTTATTCTTGTGCTCGTACTTGTTAATTTTTTGTCTAATTGTGCTGACCTTTCTTTCTTTGTGTTTGCAGAGAAAATGGAAGATATGAGGGAATGTCTGATGAGGTCCCAAGCAGCCAAAGTCCAGAAGAAGGTGCCTCCAATGCTAAAAGCTGGTGCAGCCAAGCAGCAGGCGACGCTGGAAAGGTTCGTGGCCGGCGCTGGTCCTACTCCAGGGACAACCTCTACACCACCGACTCCGGATACATCCCACAAGAGAAAGCGGGATGATATTGGATCCTCCCCGGTGGGCTGCTCGGGTGGTTTCTCTGGAGGAAAATTTGTGCTGCCCTCGTGCTATCTTCAGGGGAAGATGCTTGATGGGGAGAGCTTTATCGTCGTCCCAGAACTTGACGCCTCAGCTATCTTGTCCACCGATCCTCAGGTGCGGAGGAAGCTTCTCTACCAGGACGCGGACGACATGATTAAGGTATTGGAAGTGCGCTGGCCCTTGGAGATGCAGAGGTGGTTCCTCTTGCCGACCTCAAGAAGGCTAAGATCAAGATCAACGACCTAGAGCTAGAGAATGCAGAGATATACAACGAACTGAAGAAGTTGCAAAGCCACCAAGAGGCCAAGATATTACTTCAAAAATAAGTAACCCAGATGTAGGGGCAGGTGGCCCAGGTCAACAAAGAGAACGCTCGTTTGAAGGCGAAGATAGCTGAGCTGGAAGGATCATCGACGGTTGGTCAGGACGAGACCGACGACGAGAAGACCTTGAAGACGCGGAGGGACCTGATCGAGAGGATTCGTCTTCTTGGTGAGGATAATCTAGGGGCAACTAAGTTTGGCTTCAACGCTGCTTTGGAGCAGTTCAAGGCCCTCAACTCCGACGTCCCGCTGCTGACCGAGGGAATGGGTCTTCTCAGCGTGGTCGTCAATGGCGAGGTAGTTCCCCCGGAGGTTCCCGACGACGCAGTTTAGTTTGATTTTTGAAGAATGTACTTGTATTTTGTGGGCCTGTGTGCCTTTTGATATGTAATGTTTTGTCGGGCACAGCCCTTTCCATGTACTGTTGACTTATTTCGGCCTCATGGTCAAAGTTATAAATATTATTTGTTTGGTATTTCTCGTCGCATTTATTTTTGTATGCTTTTGTTGTTTGAATGGACGTTTGCTCGACTTGTTCTTGTTATGTCCGACAGTCTGGGAGACTTGCCGAGGAGGGCGAAGCAGTTTCGCTGGTGATGAGACTAGGATCTCGGTTGAGGTACTAATCTTATAGGCTTGGACTGTTCCCAACGCGAGCTGGGCGTCCTGCCTTATTGGTGTGGCAACGGCGGAGCTCGATTGAGGTATCCCCGTTGTGCGCAGAGTTTGCTCGTCCCATAAGCAAAAATTGGTCGGCGTTGTAAAATGGATCGTGCTTACACTGGGGCACGGTCTTGTGGTCGAGCCATCTCCCTGTTAGGGGCGATCTCGTCAGCAGTTAGTCCGACCTCGTAGTTGGTCCTAACTGTAGCATTGTTTGAGCTTTTCAGCGTTCCATGGTCAAGCAAATGGTTCTCCGTCCAGGGTTTCTAAGTAGTAGGCTCCAGTGCCTATTTTGGACTTGACCCTGTAAGGTCCTTCCCAATTTGCGACCAACTTTCCCTCGCGCAAATCCTTTTGGTTTCGGCGTATGACCAAGCTGCCAACGCGGAAGTCGCGCTTTATGACCTTAGCGTCGTGGTGCAAGGTTATTTTTTGTTTCAGCGAAGCTTCGCTGAGAGCTGCTTCTGACCGTATTTCTTTGACCAGATCGAGCTCTTTTCTCAAGGCTTCGTTATTTATCTCCTCGTCGAAGGGAGCTTCCATTCGTGTGGAAGGTTCTCTGATCTCCACCGATATCACCGTCTCGGTTCCATAAGCTAATCGGAAAGGGGTTTCCCCGGTGGTGGAGTATGGTGTTATTCTGTAGGGCCAGAGCACGCTGTGTAACTCCTCGACCCATCTCTTCTTGGCTTCGCCCAACCTTTGTTTTAGACCGCGAAGGATTACCCTGTCCGCAGCCTCTGCTTGCCTGTTAGTCTGGGGATGCTCGACGGAAGTGAAGTGTTGCTTCGTGCCTAATTTGGCGATGAAGTCTTGGAACTTCCTGTCCGTGAACCGGGTTCCATTGTCGGTCACAAGGGCCTGGGGTACTCCGAATCACGCGAGGACGTTCCTTTTGTAGATGCAGAGTATGTTGAAGGTTGTGATCTAGGAGAGGGCTTCGGCTTCGATCCACTTAGTAAAGTAATCGACGGCCACAATTAGAAAATTGTTTTGATAAGACCCCATTGTGAAGGGGCCGAGTATGTCCATCCCCCACCAGGCGAAGGGCCAAGGCGAGGATTGAGTCTTCAACTCGTTAGGGGGCGCCAAGTGCATGTCCCCATGGCGCTGGCATCGGTCACATTTTTGGACATGCTCCTTGGCATCGTGCTGCATGGTCGACTAATAGTATCCTGCCTACAGGGCTTTTCGTGCCAATGATCTCCCTCCCAAGTGTTGCGCGTTGATGCCCTCATGAATCTCTTGGAGAATTTCGAGGACCTTGTCCTCCTCGACACATTTCAGGGGGGATGGAGAATCCTCGTCGATAGAGTCTGTCATTGATCAACACATATGAGCAGGTTCATCGTTTAGTCACGCTGGCCTCCTTACTGTCCTCGGGTAGTTCCCCTTTGGTGAGTAATTATATACAGGGGTCATTCAGCAGTGGTTGTCTCCAATGGCGTTAACGTCGAGCAGCTCTTATGGTTTCTCAATACTTGGTCGGTGAGTATCTCTTGTATGACGGATTTGTTGCCGCCTTTATTTCTGGTGCTAGCCAGTTTTGACAAGACGTCTGCCCACGTGTTTCATTCACGGGGGATGTGCTGGACTTCCCAAGCGTCGAAATTGGTAATTCGTTCCATTACCAGCGTCAGGTATTCGACCAGTTAGTCATTTTTTGCCTGATACTCTCCCCGAACTTGAGAAGCTACGAGCTGGGAATCGGTGAAAATCTTTACCTCCTTGGCGCCCAAGTCTTCGGCCGGCCGTAATCCTGCGAGGAAGGCCTCGTACTCGGCTTGGTTGTTAGACGTTGGGAAGGATAGGACTAAAGATACTTGGATTAGCATTTCCTCCTCGTTTTCGAGGATGATGCCCGTGCCGCTGCCATTGGGGTCAGATGCTCCGTCCACATAGATGGTCCATCTATGCGTTCCGCTTAGTGGGGACGCTGGTGGCGTCATCTTTGCCACGAAGTCGGCCAGGGCTTGTGTCTTAAGGGTCTTCCTGCCCTCGTAGTGGATGTCGAATTCTGATAACTCCAGGGACTATTTGAGCATTCTGCCGGCCATGTCTGGTCGACAAAGCAACTGCCTTATGGGTTGGTCCGTGTGCACTACTATGGTGTGGGCCAGGAAGTAGTGTTTGAGCCTTCTCGCGGCGATAACGAGGACGAGGGCCACTTTCTCTATTTGCGCGTACCTGATTTCTGGCCCTTGCAGGGCTTTGCTGGTGAAATAGATGGGCTTTTGCCCGTCCGTTGTCTCGCAAATGAGTGCAGCGCTAATGGCTTTACTGATGACGGAGAAATACAGGTACAAGGTCTCCCCATATTCTGGTCGGGAAAGTACGGGAGGCTCGGACAGGGCTTGCTTAAGATGGGTCAGGGCTTGCTCGCATTCCTCTATCCATTCAAACGTGGCCTCCTTTTTTAGGAGTTTAAAGAAGGGCATGACGTGTTGGGCAGACTTAGCCACGAAGCGAGAAAGTGAAGTGAGCATCCCGTTGAGGGACTGTATGGATTTCTTCGACCTGGGCCTGGGAAATTCCGCGAATGCCCGACATTTGTCGGGGTTCGCCTCTATCCCCCTCTCGGTGAGGTAGAACCTGAGGAACTTCCCTACCCGCGCGCCGAAGGTGCATTTTTCTGGATTAAAACGCATTTTGCACTTTCTGGCCTGGTCGAAAACTTTTTGCAAATGGGCCGTATGATCGGATTCCTCTCGGGATTTCACGATCATATCGTCCATGTAAACTTCGAGCATGTCTCTGATTTTTTATCGGAAGACCTTGTTCATCATGCGCTGGTATGTGGCCCCAGCGTTTTTTAGACCGAAAGGCATTACATTGTAGTAATAGTTCCCCGACGAGGTCATAAATACGGTGTACTTCTTGTCCTTTTTGGCCATAGGGATTTGGTTGTATCCCGAATGGGGGTCCATGAAGGACAAGAGCTTGAAACCTGCAGAATTATCTACGAGCTTATCTATGCTGGGCAAAGGATAAGCATCTTTCGGGTAAGCCCGGTTGAGATCAGTATAATCAATGCACATACGCCATTTTCCACTATGTTTCTTGACAAGTACAATATTGGACAGCCAGGTTGTATACCTGGCCTCCGAGATAAATTTTGCCTCTAAGAAGTCTTGTACAAGTTTTTCGGCATCCGGTGTTTTTTCATCGGATTGCTTGCGCCTGCGTTGTACAAAGGCTCGAGCAGCTGGGTCAATGGTCAGTTGGTAGCATGTGGTCTCAGGGTCCAGGTCGGGCATATCCGCGGCACTCCATGAAAAGTGATTGGCGTTGTCCTCAAGACATGTCTTCAACTGTTATTTTACGTCGTCGGATAGACCCGCGCCTATCTTCACACCTCTGCTCGGGTTAGCTTTGAAGGTGATGACCTCGAACCCCTCATCTGGAACAGCACGCATGAGGGCGGTTGTAGAGGAACTGCATGTCCCCGCCGACGTGCCTTCACCACAGTCCTCGCCCTCTTCAGAAATCCGGTTGTCGAGGTCGATGATGTGCACGGGGAGGGTCGGCTTCTTGTCAGGCTGGCTTTCTTCACTGGTATGGTCGTCCTCCCTTGCTCGCTTGGCGGCCTTAGGTGCTTCACCGATTGAGCTCTGTCCTCGGGTTGCTGCTTCAAAGCACCTCCTCGCAGCCTCTATATCTCCGTGTAGTGTTGAGACGTGACCCTTCTCCGTATAGTATTTCATCTTTTAGATGAACGGTTGAAGGAACAGCGATCAACTCTGCCAAGGTTGGTCTGCCGAAGATACATTGGTACAGCAAAGGGCAATCGATCACCAGAAACTGAGTCTTGATCGACTTCGACGCCTCTTCCTCTTCGAAGGTGACCGGGAGCTCCACGTACCCCTAGGGTCTGGCCGTTGCCCCGTTGAACCCTTGCAGGTCGGACCCTACGTACGGCGACAGGTTCTTCTGATCCAGCTTCAAGGCTCTGAAAAGACCAGCGTACATGATGTCCACGGAGCTGCCCTAGTCGACCAGGATCCGTCGAACATCGGTGTTGGCGAGTCTCGCTCTGATGAGAAAAAGAATGTGTGAGTTAGGGGAGACCCCAGTGAGCTCTTCCCAGTAGAAGGTGATTGGCTGGGATCGTCCCCGAACCTTCTCGAGGGTGGACAGCTAATCTGGGCTGCAGTCGATGAGTTGGTCGAATTTTCTCTTGACCGACCCCACTGTGAACTCGCTGTATCCTCCGCACGAGATGACCATGGCCGTCGAAAAGGCCTCCCACGTGCCGCGTGCGAATATCTAAGGGGGATCCTCAATGTGATCAGGGATGACAAAGTCCTCTGGTCGTGTGATGGACATAGGGACCTGAGGAGGAGGACTAGGTGGCGAAGATTCTGCTTCCTTCTTGGTTTCAGATGTTTCTGGTCGGGAGGACTCACCCTTCTTCGTGTATTGCTTTAGATGGCCCTTCTTGATGAGGATTTCAATGGCGTCTTTCAGGTGCACGCAGTCTTCAGTCACGTGGCCATGGCTATGGTGGAAACGGTAGTACTTACTCTTGTCTGTATTGCCCTTGGACGACATTGGTTTGGGAAACCGGACACCTCCCTTCTTAAACTCCGCGTTGATGCATTCAGAGAGAATGCGCTCGCGGGGAGCCGTCGGCAGGGTATACTCCGTGAAACGACCAGCAAGTCCCTTGCCTTCTCGAGGAAGATCATCTCGCCGCCTCTCTTTATCGCGTCTGGGGGCCTCTGATTTGTCCTTTTCTTTTTTTGTTGCCCGGGAACTCTCTTGATCCCTAGAGTCTCGGGCTTTGTAGGCTGCCTCTTTCTCCTCGTATTGTATATACGATTGAGCTTTGCGAAGCAACTCGGCAGGTTGCGAGGAGGCTCTATGCCCACCGCCTTGCGGAATTCACTCTTTGGTCTCAGTCCTTTTTCGAGGAGATACTTCTTCATATAATCCGTCGTGCGGACTTCAACAGCCTCCTTGTTGAACCGCTCGATATATGCGCGCAGGGGCTCATCTCTACCCTGCATAATGGCTTCTAATGTGGCATCCGACTTGGAGTGTCACTGGGAAGCTGTAAAATGGCGGGCAAACTGGCTTCTTAGATCTTTCCAGGACATGATCGAACCCCAGGGAAGCCGTTTGAACCAGGCCATGGCCCCCTTCCTGATAGTGATGGGGAACAGCCTGCATTTGATATTGCCGCTCACGTTATGATAGTGGAGCATAGCCTCTATGTTCTCTATATGCTCGCATGGGTCGGTGGTCCCGTCGTAGATGGCCAAGGGAGGTGGCTTCTCCAATCCACGAGGAATGCGCATGTCCATGATCTCCTGGGATAGGGGTCCATGGACATCGTCGTCATCGCTTGTGCTAGATGATCGGAAGGAGGAGTTACTACGCCCGCGACTTCTGCTTCGGCGGGGAGAGTGTCTTCGTGATCTGTGATGCTCGTGATGGCTCCTCGAAGGTCTGCTCCTCTTCGGGGAGGGAGAGCGTCTGGATTTCCGCAGGGGAGATCGCTGTCGTCGTCTAACGAGTGTTGAGTCAGGTTCCGGCGATCTGAAACATCTTCGTTCGGGAGAAGGGGTTTTAGACCTGTCTTGCCTGGGCTTCTGAGGGGGAGACTGTGGCCGTGGAGAGGGATTGTTGGGCCTCTGCGAGGGGTGCTACTCCTTGAGGGCGCGTTTGAGCATGCCGATCTTCTCGCCCTGCTGGAAGATCAGGAAGTTGGACCTGTTGAGGGAGGCAATTAGGGCAGTCGTGCTCGGGTCCGCGTTTTGAGGGACAGGTATGGGCTCAAAAGCGGGTCCAGCAGCTTGTGCGCGGCTTTACGTCATCGGGGGTAGGAGAGGCGGTTTTCCCATCCTGATGATCGGTCTCCGGGAAGGCAGCTCCGGGGACGAGGCGCTCGGCGTTATCAGCGATTACGGTGAGGATGAGCTATGGACGGGCATCATCGTTCCTGGTGGAGGCCATGATGATCAGAAGGAGTTTGGAGAGAGCTTTGGTCTTAGATGTGAAAGAGGGGATCTTGAATCAAAAGACGGAAGTGATCAGACTGGATCGTCGTGGCCTTCGTGTAGGATATATGAGGATGCTTGTAGGAGAGGAAAGGGGGTTGTACCTGCAAGGTACTCCGATGTCAAAGTAAGTGTTTGGTCAAAAGAGAGAAAGCAAATACAAGAGTAAAGTTTCAAGTATTGGATATTGAATACCTGCCCCTCTCAAGTGAGAGGGTATTTATAGAAGTAACCCCCAGCGCAGGGCCAAGGTCTCCCATGTGGCCGAAATATCTGGTCGACCAATGGGAGACTGTCAGGTGGAGGGCAAGGCGCGTGGCCCTTTGACCTGGTCCAACTGTTTCCGTGAGATCCGGGAAGGCAGTTGGTCGGGTGAACTGCTAAGTGAGTGAGCGGGACACGCCCAACGGCTAGTTTCTGTCCATCGGCTAGCTCCTGCCCAATGGCTAGTTTCTAGCTATTAGGCCTGGCCAATAGCTGGACTGGATTGGGCCTTGCCCTGTTAGGGGCAAAGCGCCTGCCTAGTCCAGAATAATTTTCAATAGTGAAAGTTTGTACTTGTTGGTTTTATATGTTGAATCAATAATGAGTACAATGGAAAATGTGTTGAATAACTTTATGGAATTGGGATGAGTCCAAAATATATCTCGAACGATTTCTCCATCCTCACACACTCAGTACTTAGATACATAATGGTTATCATTCAAAAGTTTCAACAATTGTTGCATTTAAGTTCTATCCTTTCTTATCGCATTATTGTTTTAGGCACAAACATTGTATACTTGCTTGATATTTGAGATATATTGAGGTCTTTTCTGTTTCAAAGTTGCAAGTATATTTTTAGACTGCACCATGTTCAATGTCATGTCAGAAACGATTTCCTTCTCTTCAGGCATAAGGTGCATGCAATGGAATGACTGGTTAACTTGCGACACATGTCATGTTTATATGTACCACAAATCAAATTAAATCTCCATTTATTATTTACCAAAAAGTATATACTCAACTTAAAAGGAAACTCACATTTTCTCGAACCAGTGTCATCTCGTTTCAACTTCCATATAGGAATTGTGTGCTTGTCACTTCTTTCGGATCTCAGTGTCACAAATGCAAGTCTTCTATCAGAACCATTATCTGACTTTCTGATTACAACGTCGAACCCCAATTTTGCATTTTTCGTGCAAACTCATTTAATAATATGATCACAAACAACAAACTCTTATTCTTTTGTAAATTCTTGCCAACATCTATCTTGACATCAACCGGGTTGGCATCCGTAAACATAATAGATTTGGGGATATCATCAGGGTGCACCATATCTAAGGTCAATCATAATAGAAAATATTAAAAATTGTCTAAATTCAACTCTAAACTAATCTTAAAAAACACTTTCAGATGACATTCAGCACAAATCCGGAAATGTACTTTTGGACACAACGATTTTTTTAAGCAAAAATCATATTAATGTAAGTAATGAAGAAGGAAATACATGTACATTACCTTAAATTTCAGACTCTTTTGCTCCTTTTGATGTGAAAAAACAGAAAAATGTTGTTTCGAAGTAAAAAAGTTGATTGAATATGGAAAGAAGTTTTTATTAGATTTGAAGAAGAATGGAGCTTTGTCAAGAATGAAGTAAGCATACAAGGTAGTGTTTTATTAAATTTTCCGTTTGATAATTTCGAAAATGCACTTTCGAAATTATCACTTAGATGCAAAGGTGATATTTTTTCAAATTTTCGCTTGACAAATTCAAAACTGCACATCTATATTTATCACTAAATTATTAAATGAACATTTTCGAATATACATAGGATATTTCTCCACCACTTAGGGTGGGATAAGTAATGCTTTCTTTTTTATAGAAGGGGTAAGTAACGCCCTTTTATTTTGAAAAGAATTCTACCATTAGATTATGGATGATAGAAGAAATTTTGAAATTTTCGATAAAAAATAAAAAATTTCCAAAATTTTCAAAATTTTCAGTACTATATCGAAAATTTCAATATTTTCGCTAGTGAAAAATTTTCAAAATTTTTGATAAATTTTTTTACACTATCACCAATTTTGAAATAGGTAGTACTATACTAAAAATTTTAAAATTTTTGATATTGTATCACAATTTCGAAATTGATGGCAGTATAAAAAATCTTTTTTTTTTCGAAAATTTTGAAATTTTCGATAAAATAATAAAATTTTTGGTATTTTTTTTTTAATTTTGAAATTTACAATAAAAAAATAAAAAATTTCAAAATTTCCAGTATATATCGCGTAATTTCCGATATGTCACTATAAATTTCATAATTTCTGAAAAATTTTTAAAGCAAAAATGAAATTTCATCATAATTGAGAGGTGTCAGGTATAACAGGTTAATTCCTCCACAGAGTTACCTTGGGCCTATTACACGTAGAAACTCTCGAGTAGCCCATAACAGTATAAGAAACCCCATATAAAGAATCAGTTTTAATCTATTTTAAAAACTCCAAACTTCAACATTTAGTCGAAATAGACAGAAAAGGAGATTACCAAAAGAAAAAAGTAATGGAAAATAATTCAAATGAGAAATAGACTTGGACAAAAAATCCCTAACGTAAATAGCAGTGAAATGAATTAACTGGGCAAGAAAAGCTTATTACCAGAACATGTCTCTTTCAAGTCAATGAAGCATTTATAAAAATAATAATACAGTAGCTATTTGGTAACAATTTGCTAACCTTTGATTGAATTGTCCGTGTAGTCGTGTACAGCCAGGTAAACGCATAAATAAGCATTTTATAAAAAAATATATATAAATATTTAATCATTTTAGACTTATTCTGAAGAATATGTAAAAACAAGAATATGTAATTTTAAAATCAACGTGTAGTCCAAACAAAAAATCAAGCTATAAACTGCTCAAAAAAAAAAGCAACCGGCAAAAGCAAGAATACCTAATGTAAAGCCTCCCCATTATTATTTATTACTTGGGGGCTCCCAAGCTTTGTATTGTACTCAAATATTTCAATCAGTCCTTTCTCTTGCCTTTCTATATGATACACCAGAATTTATACTAAAATGGTTGGATCGTGCTCTCTCAAAAGAATCACTCTCCCTAAAACTACTACTACTCCTACTTGTATCTAACTTCCTATGCTCTATACTTAAATTATGATGCAAATGAGAAACACATCCCTCGCTAACTGGTCTTCTATACAGAACACCGTCCATCTCGCCCCTTGAACATGTGGAGGAAGTTACACCCCCGCCTCGTCCTGAGTTACCAAAAATATAATCCGCAAATTCGTCGGTACCTGTTGAATCACTCGTGCTATCGGTGCTGCAAGAACATTCATCAGAGTTGTTGCTGAGGAGAGATGAATTATCACTTGACGAGTCTACTTCCACGATACTTTTCATGCGATGAAACTTTGAATGGATAGTTTCTAACGCAATTTGATCATATGGAGAGACTGGATTAGTCATGCTTTCAACAGAATTAGAATGTGAAGATGAATGTTTGTGTTTCGTTGCGACAGTTTTTCCATGGACTTTGCCTCTTGAATCTGAGGACACTATCATGTCTCTGATTAATCTTGGAGCCCTAGGTGAGCACCTGTAAGGTGATTCTAGTTAGAAGATGTACAGTAAAAAAATTAAAAACACGGTCACAATATATAGAGAAAACAAGATATTAGTTACTACCCTGAAAAATTAAGATATAACACAGATGGGTTACCTTGCATACAAAAGCATGTAAGCGCCTTTTGTTAAGACTGTTTGCAATTCAACAGGCGTCACCTGTAGGACAAATAGGAGAGATGGTTAAATGAGTTCAAGGTAACAGCTTCAATGGAAATATCATCAGATAAAACAAAATTATTGTCATTTAATTAATTGAGAAACACTGGCTTTATATGAAAAAAACCATAATCACATGTGGGTCCAACATTGGTATTCTGGGTATAATTGAGCCTTTATCTCATAATTTCTCATACACAAAATCAATGAAAAAAGGAAAACCAGTGAAAACCAGCGGTTTGGCCGATTTAACTTGTTGGACTGCATTTTGGTACTTAAATAAAAAAAAAAAAGACTAAAACAGCATCATTCTGGTGTCTCAGATGAAATGACATTCAGTAATACAACACCACACAAACATTTTCTAATTTATAACTGATGTCCATCCATTTTCTTCCAAGGTTTTCGACGAGGGACTTCACAAAACCTACTGAATTTTGTTTTCACTGATGGTAAACAGAGAGATATGGTGCTATTGTAGATGGAGATGTGAAGAGGAGTATGCCAAATTGTTAATTTATCATCCACCTCATCAATATATCCACCAACACAGCCCCAACAACTTCCATCAACAATTTTTAAAGTCTAAACCATAAAATTTGTAGGTTTATTCTTCACAATAATAGGTAAGATCACTAAAAAAAGTACTACTCTGTTTTGATATATAAGACTAAGAAAAAAGTGCAAGATTTAAAAAAGACCATACTAGTGTGTTGTATGTGACTTAGAGTGATGATATTTTCTACTGGACTTGAACTTTTAATTCTTCAAAAGTCACAAAGATAAACATTAACTTTTTGTTATTACTTCTTAACATACTGCATGGAAATTTTAAAATAAACATAATCATTATTACCGGTTCGACCCCGACCAGACCTTTAAACCTAGAACTAAGTACGCTACACCAGTACAATGCTGGTTTCGAAGTATTTTGCTAAAAACTAGCTCGTAAAGTAGGAAGTCCCTTCACTTAATAAGAGCACTATACTTTTGGGCATATAGCTCTAAGTATTTTGCTAAAAACTAGCGCATAAAGTAGGAAGTCCCTCCACTTAAAAAGAGCAATATGCTTTTGGTCATATGCCTATATGTCAAGTCAATGTGGGAGTAAACACAAGCCCCTACACCCACCAGCACATTAAAGATGCTGGAGGCTACGCTGAAAGCAATCCTACAGATTTAATGATCATAAAATCAGGTTGTATTGGATAATTGTATATTAAAATTTCAACTTATAAGCTTGTTAAGAGGGACCACTAATTAAAGAAAGCATTAATTCACAAAAATACACCAACCAAAATATTTATATGCAAATAAATGGAACCGGCCACATACCACACTGTCATCAACCTTGAACCAACTGTTTTGGAAATTCTTTACATAGGACACGTAGTGACCTGAAAAAGCAGCATTCATGGTATCCAAGTGTACGACGACTCCGTACAGCCGGTATATAGCCAAATCACTAGACCCACTCATGAAAGGTGCCAAATCAAGTATTTCAGGAAACCGAATTGGCTTATTGAGCTTCCCATATTTTCCAGACTGCAACACATGTAAATGAGTATTAAATATGCATACAATCTATGGGGTAAAATAGTTTCCTTGCATTTAACATATATACCCGAAATCTCTTTAATGCAATTGTAAGAACATTAGGTGCCTCTGAAACTGCCATTTGCTTCTTGGCCTTCTCATAAGATTTACATCTGTTTAACATGAAAGCAGATTATCAGTAATAAGGAAACTCCTTCGATAACCAAAAAATAAATAAAAATAAAAGACAAAATGTAAACAACTATGCAAAAGGTTTCAACAATAAACACATCAAAAAGCATAAAAAGAAAGCAAGTGGAAGACAACAATCATTGAACGAGAATACAGGGGAAAAGAAACAAGCATGAACAGGCATTTTAAACCTCGTTTAAGATTTTGATACATGCCATACAATAAAAGTAGGCCATGAACTTTTAAACCTTAGAAAGATATTTTTTATAGAATAATATTTTTGAGAAGTTTGTTATATCTATATTTACTATACATAAGATAAACTCCTGTTTCAATTCAAATATTTTAAAAATATTGTTTGTCTAAATTCTTGGTCTAAATCCTTCTTTTCAAAAGAAGTCAAAAATAAGTCAAGCCAAACCAAGCTCAAATTTCCAAACATCAATGAATCAAGTCCATCACCATCCCTGGTCCATTAAAAATTTCAAAATTAGATTCCCTGTATTTTTTGGGACCAGATATGGACAGCACTAAACATCTGTTTTGTTAGCCAGATTTTATGTTTGCCTGGTGAAAAGCTAATAAAGAGAAATTAATAGAGACGTAAATATCACACCAAAATCTAAAACGGTAAGAACCCAATATATTCGTTCAGCCTTATATAACCATTCAAAGCACGAGTAAGATATGATAATATTGAAAATTTCTGAAAAGGGTCCTACCTGGCACAATGGTACTTGTTTTCTCCATCCAGAGTCTCGGTGCTTGTAAATTGTCGAAGTGCCTCCTCCAGGGATGTTATCTCCCCTTCTATCTCAACAGTCAAATCCATCATCCTTTCTTGACGCTCAGATTTCCCTCCACATTTCATGCATTTAATCTGCCAACATATCATCAGTATTATTTCATTGACCGTCTTGCTTAGATCAGTGAATGCTAGTTTACAGCAATAATAGCATAATCTATTTGGAGATGTACAAAACCATAACAGGTGAATGCATAATACGTATTATTTTTTCGAATAGGGAGACAAAAAAAGATTACCTTTGATCGTAGGTAGCCTCCAAACGTAAGACCAACTAAATTAGTTTGCTCTTTCAATGCGTCTGATGCCTTCACCTCACATTCCATAATGCAGACAGATTGCATTGTTTCAACCACATGCCTGTACATAGTCATTCACTAACGTAAGATATAACAAGAATTGTAGAATATCAATTTACAATGATTAAAAGATGTAACCTCACCTTAGAAATTCATGTGCATCTTCTTCTTTGCCACAGCCAAATTGACTCCCAATATTCTGTAGTTGAGAGAGTATGCCCATAGGCGAGAGAGGAGATTTTGTGTCTTTTGATTTCAAAATCAAACTTTCAAACTCACAAGTGAAACACCATTTTTTATTCACACCTGAAATTTTCATGAGAAATTAACATGGGAAACAGTTACACAAATAGTAATCACGTTTGCTAAGTGCTGATTTAAATATTAAACTGTGATTGCATACTTACATGATTTAGAATGAAGTCCTTGAAGCAAATATGCAGTCAGGGGTGGCGTAATTATCAAGCACTGGAGTACAGCATTTGCGAAACAGCTGCAAAATGGTAGCAAAATTATGAAAATGAAAAAGTAAATCCTAAAAATCTTAAAATATGTGCATGTGTACATGTGTGTATATATAATGCAACAATTATCTATTTCTCATGAACTACTTATTTCAAATTACCTGTTTCCACAATTTGTAAGACCAAAAGGTTGGAAATCCAGTCTGTTCCAGTTATAAAGCTTGACAAACAGATCATATGGAAAAAGACCCTGCAGCAAAAGTTAATACACCGTCTAAGAAAAACATTTCCTTAAGGCTCCAAAAAACATAAAAGATTGGTTCAAAAATAACCTTGTCACCGTATTTTCTAGCAACATCACTCCCAACATCTATTGGAAAATGCTTAGTCAAATCCGATTCTCTAAACTGATCAATGACTTTCATATCAGATGTTTTAAGGCCATCCTTGGAATTTGGAATTTGGGTAACATTGTTCATACATTTTGAACTGTAATGTAATTGCTCATCTTCAGCTCTAGAAACTAACTTCGTTTCAGCAGATCTCAAGCTACTTCTGGGGTTAATCACAACATGCTTCGATACATTTGATCCAACAGTGTGCAAGTTATGGATGCTTGAGGCATCTGCACGATGTGAAGAATCAAGATCTTCATTCTCAGAAGATGGGGATCCTTCATTTTGCATATTTTTCTCAACATTAGAGTGAGATGGAAGAGCGCCACCAAAAGAGTCATCTTTTGTCCCTTTTAAATCAAGAGTGCAATTCCAAAATCCAGGAGACACTTTTGAAGGCTCCGTTGTTCCCCCTTTCTGCACCATCAGACCAGAACTAACATTTGATGCAAGATTTCTCTCCTCTTCACCAAAACCAGGTCTGGCGGAATCAACCAAATGAGCAAATTTAGGTGACAATGGGATTGTTGCACCAATGCAATTACCATTTGATGTGTTGCCAGAGATGTCAAAAGTGTGGTCAGTACAAATATGTCCCTCAGATCGCTCATGCTCATTTGAGATGATACTCTCACAAACAGATGAATCATCAGACGATTCATTAGCACCAGTGGAAGCAGAAAAACCAGAAAAAGAGTTGCATGATAATTCAGAATTAGAGTCTATGATGTTCTCCTCTACAAGACAATCAACTCTTGCCTTATCATTCCCTTCATATGAGGTTTTAGGAGAACGTTTTATATCTGACAATGGGGGTTTCTCAGAGGGTTTTGCAACCTTTGCACTTTCAATCCGAGACTTCTCGTCATTGATTCCACTATAGTCTGCCTCGGCTATCTTCTTATTAATCTCGCTTACCAGATCATCAGACTGGCAAGCTTCGCTCGGAGGATGGCAATCGTCTTTGTGACCTTGACGCCAATGAGCGATTTGGCACTTACCAGAACTGAAACACAAGAGAAATAAAGGTATTGAATTAGAACTTTCTAATTTTACTAAAAATTACAAAGATGGAAAAGTTGCAGAGGAAAAGCAATGAAATGGAAACTCAGTAATATGGCTTGAAGTGTCACTTCCAACCAGAATCAATCAACAAATTATGCAAGATAAAAAAAACCCTACCACTAACAGACGATCTACATAAAAAACGGGTCACAACCCACAAATGGGAAAATCGAGCAATCGCATTACAGTGCCAAAACATGAGAAGAAAAATCTAAAGAGAACCTATTTTCAAGAGTTCTATTTTTATACGAAACAAAAGACAGTTTCAACCACAGTTCTATGAGCAAATGAAAAGTTTCAACATAATTACACTAACAATATCATTGAGCTATAGAAAGGAACAGCCAACTGTTTTTTGAACATTCTTGAAATTCGAATTGGTGAGGTCTGTGGGTTATTGGTGGCTATCAAGTGGATGAGAGAGCTTGCCATGAAGAATGTTACTTTTTGAGATGGATTCAAAGCTCATGTTGATGGAATGAAGCCCGTGTGTGAGGATGATAATGCTACAAAAATCAGGGAACATCAAGGAGTGTATGGAGGTTACTTTATTTTTCTTGTTACAACTCTCATGTGGAATTTACTAGGAGGCAAGCCAACATTGCAGCTAGTTACTTAACAAAGGCGGCCATTACTAATGTTTGCATCGTTTTACAATGATATATATCTCAAACACATATTGTGCTCGTTACTATTAAGAGTCCCACATCGGACAATATTTGGCATGAACATGTGTTTATAAGTGGGGGTAATCCTCACTCTACCAACCGGTTTTATAGGGTTGAGTTAGGCCCAACCACATTTCGTAACAGTTACTTAACAAAGGCGGCCATAATAACACCTAAACCAAGAAATCAAAAGGTAAACACCATAAAAACTTGTAGAACATATACCCTCAAAATTAAAACCCTTAATTTAGCAAAACAAGTAACATAAATCAAAATCTCAAACCATCTAGAAGCAATGAAATCCAAGAACTTACCAATAATAAACAGCTTTGCACCTTGCACACCTGGTAGTTGTGGGAGATAAACACACTACACATTGACTACTCTTGGCAACCAAAACATCCTCCTTCTGATACGAATTCGCGGCAAAGAATGGATACGAAGCTGAAACTGAAACAGCACCATTTCGATACGAATTTGTAGCAACATAATCATACGAATTGGAATTGACATCATCGTAATGATACGAAGCTGCCGCCTCACGCTCTGCCCTAGCAGACTCCTCCGCCGCGAGAAACAACAACCTCTTAATCTCCTCCGCCCTCTCCTCCGACCGCCGCCACTTATAACGCACGATAAATCCAATCACCGGAAAAACCACACAAACTAAAACAACGAAGACCAAAGAATAAAAACCTAGATCCACTGTAACACGCATTTATCCAGAAAAAGTACCCAAAAAAGTATAATCCGCCGTAGTACGGCGGCGACGGTGACGATCACGGTAAGGATTAGTCGGAAACTTAACGGTATCAAAGAATCGTGTTAGATTACCAAAGAAGTGAAAATTTGAAGACGAGAGTGAGATATGCATGTGAATCGTATGTAGCTCGCATACACACGCGCGAATTACGACGAAGAAATGACGAAATTGGAACACTTTGTTGAGAATTTGAAACGACACTATTGGGTTGTTCTTGCGGTTGCGTTGGGAAAGGGGTGTAGAGAAAATAAGAAATTGTTAGGTTTTTAATTTATTTTGGACTATGAAAATTAAACATGTTTTTACTGATTTATTTTGTGTAACCGAAATTTTTTGCTAGAGGAGAGAGAAATAGTAAAGATACGTGGAGTGGAACGCACACGGTAATAAAAAATAATAAATGCAATGAATAAAGAAAGAGGAGTGGTTACGGAATTTAAGAAATTGATGATGGAAGGAAAAGAATTTTGTTTTCCTTTGCAGGAATTATCTGATATTCGGATCACTTCGGGAGTTTAGAATCAACTTCTGGGTCTCTTGCACGTATCATCAGAATTTTGAAAAATTACTGTCATTGATTATATCTTCATCAAATTTAATTCAGGTTACATATTGAAAAGAAAAATATTTAATTTTATTTCTTTTCAAAATAATGATAATGGATGGGATGGAAATCAATTTTATAGATGCTATTTTTTATTTATATATATATATATATATATATATATATATATATATATATATATAGTGGCGGAACTAGACTATAAAATTTGGAGTGGCCATAAAATTAAATTATAATTTATAAATAAAATATTCATACCATATTGTATATAAAATATTTAAAATGCAATAAACACAAAGTTGAACATAAAATGATTTAAAAATATTACTTAAAAATACCTTATAATAATGCTCTACGATTTTTGAGTTGCTTGAAATCCTCAATCAGAATCAATATTTGCAGCAATTTCTCTTTCAATGTTAACCGTCATGCTATCTTCTAGAAAATCAGCTTCCATTTTACTTCTCAATCTTGTCTTGATAATTTTCATTGCTGAGAAAGATCTTTCAGTAGTGGTCGTAGATACAGGGAGAGTCATAACAAGACGGAGCAGTCTATCAATCAAATAATAAATTTCATTCTTTCCAGTTGAAGCTAAAGATGAACATAAGTCTTGAATAGTTGATAAATTATTCAAACTCGATGCTTGGCGAGCATCAATAATAAAATGTCGAAGTTGAAATTGCAAATTAATCCTCTCTTGCTCATTGAAGTCCATAGGATAATACTTTTCAACTAGAGTACAAATAGTATCAAAGTTAAAAGCCTTGTAGTTATCCTTGGGAGCCAAAGCACAACTTAGAGTTAACAAATCAATCGCTTGCTCACTAAATCTGTTATTCAACTCTTGTAATTGTTTGTCAATGGTAGCAAAAAAATATTTCAACTCTAAAATAATGCTCAATGGTTACCTGGTTCTCTTCAATACGAGAGCGTCCAAATCTTGTTGTTGAATGAACATCATCAAGATCAGGAACCTCAATATCATGTTTTTCACAAAAAGACTTCACACAAGTAAACAATTTATCCCAACCATCTTCTCTCAATTCTTGAATAAGAGCTTTTGTTGTACAAACCAAATGCATAGCATTAACTACATCCTAGGATTGTTGTTGTAAGGCTTGGCAAAGCATATTTGTGACACCCATAATTTCTTTCATCAGATGCAATATGAATATAAAATCAAATGATTTCAAGTAATTGTAAGCACTATCAGCATCTCCACGTGAAGCATAACTTAATCCTTCCTTTGCAAATTTTTTTGAAACAATACAAGTTGCTTCATACATATTTATCAAACTACTAATAGAAGAGAAGTGTGATCCTCAACGAGTATCTCCAGCCCGTCTCAAAGTATCAATTTGATTTTCACCTTTACCAGTTACAATCTCACCAATCTCTAACAAATGTTCAATTTCATCCAAATGGGAAGCTTGTAACTCATCATGACGCTTTGTAGAAGAACAAACAACATTTACAATATGAGTTAGCTTATCAAAGAATTGATGAATTGTTTTAACTTCTCTTGATGCGGTAACCAGGGCAAGTTGCAATCGATGAGCAAAACAATGAACATAATATGCATAAGGACAATCCTTCATAAATAGTGCTTGTAAACTGTTCCATTCTCCTCTCATATTGCTAGCCCCATCATACCCTTGACCACGAATGTTAGAGACATCAAGGTTATGTAGAGAAAGTATATCACATACCTTTTGCTTAAGAGTTGAAGATGTAGTGTCATTAACACGTGCAAGGCCAAAAAATCTCTCTTGTATAAAACCATCTTTATCAACAAATCTCAAAACAAGAGACATTTGCTCTTTTTTAGATTCATCACGAGCTTCATCTACAACTATACAAAATTTGGAATCGCCAATTTCTTCACGGATATGCTTTTTCACCCTACTTGAAAGAATATGCAAGATCTCTTTTTGAATTTTATATGAAGTATACTTGCTATTAGATGGAGCATTTTCCAACACAACTTTTGCAACTTCATCATTGTAACATGCCAAGAGTTTTATCAGTTCAAGAAAATTACCTTGGTTTAATGATTTTTTACTTTCATCATGACCTCTAAAAGCACAAGCTTGAAAAGTTAACCAACGAACTATGTCAATTGAAGTCTTGAGACGTAGTCGATTCTTCATAATTTCAATCGAGCTTTTAGCTTCAATAATGTTCCTAATGTGCCCATCTTGATTTAATAGATCTTGACAAGCTTTCATAGCATTGTTGTGTGGTGAACAAGGATCCTTCCCTATGTGTTTAAGAAATGCACAATTCTTTCCATTTCTAACTTTTTTCCAACCTCTAAAACCTGTAGAAATGAAGACATCTGAACCAGGACGTCCACTTGGTCTTTTGCTAAAAAGATAGCACGGTAAGCAATAAGCAGCATCTTCTGAAGGTGAATACTCTAACCACGAAGGAAAAAGGCTAAACCAAGCGTGTTGAAATCTTCTTTGATGTTCTTCTTTACCAGACAATGGATATTGCTCTAAATGCATTTGATATGGGCCCCATTTCAAATAAGTTCTTCGTATTTGATCCATTTGATTTAATGGATATTCCCACATCGGAGGACGTTTTCCAGGATCGCGTTCTAAAGAATTCTCAATGTCATCCGGGCAAACTCTATTAACATTTTCTTCAATTCTTGGATTCTCACAAACTCTTTGAGGTTCAGACATAGAAGTTAAATTTTCGTCATCTCTTTATTTCCTCTTGAAAAAAGAATCAATTTTTCTACTCTTCATTAGCACTGTTATGCTGCAAAATCAATTGAAGAAATTAACAAAAAAAAATACACTTTAGTTGAGTATTGTTCAACTTCAATTAAAATTTAAGCACAACACAACAAATTCCCAACGTTCTTTAAATTCACAATAAAACTTATAAAGAGAAACAATCCCAAAAATCCCTAAATTCACAATTCAGTCTTACACAATATTCTTTAAATTAACACAATATTATCAATTTGTGAAATTGAAGAAAAAACCTAATATTTTATTATGTAAATAAATAAATAAATAGAAAAAAAATCATTTACCCGAAAGATACACAGTTTAGAGAACGACAAGCGGAGACCGACATTGTCGTAGAGAAGACAAAGGGTGTGGATTTTCTTTTCTAAAAACCTACGCATACGTTACTATAAGTAAACTAAAGTAGGGTAAATGGGAGTTGTGTAATTTTGTTTTTTAATAAAGGGCAATACTGTATTTTCTCAATATAAAAAAAATTTAAAAAAAAATATTGGGGTGGCCGTGGTCCCCCTAGTCCCCACAGTGGTCCGCCCCTGATTCATATTGATTTATATGTTCTCACATAAAAGTAACATTCTCATATGATACGTTCTATATATATATATATATATATATATATATATATATATATATATATATATATATATATATATATATATATATATATATATATATATATATATATATATATATATATATATATATATATATATATATATATATATGTATGTAGGAGACCATTTGACACCAAATCCTACCCTTTTTATTCAAAAAAACTCATGTGTTAGTTTTAAGTGAATATATCTTAACCTTTAAATTAATAATAATAAACGGTTAGCATTTGGTGTCAAAGTTAATATTTTGACACCGGTGTCAAATGATTTCGTCCCATATATATATATATATATATATATATATATATATATATATATATATATATATATATATATTCTCTCTCTCCTCCATTATTAAAATAAATGATGGAGGAGAGAGAAAAAACGGACACATAATCCCCACCATTTATTTTAAAATCTAATGGTTCATATTGATTCATATGTTCTCACATAAAAATAACATTCTCATATGATACGTTATATATATATATATATATATATATATATATATATATATATATATATATATATATATATATATATATATATATATATGGGAGGGGATCATTTGACACCGGTGTCAAAATATTAACTTTAACACCAAATTCTACCCCTTTATTATTATCTATTCAATGGCTAAGATAAATTCCCTTAAAACACTCATGTGTTAGTTTTAAGTGAATATATTTTTGTCATTGAATGAATAATAATAAAGGGGTAAGATTTGGTGTCAAAGTTAATATTTTGACACCGGTGTCAAATGATCCCCTCCCTATATATATATATATATATATATATATATATATATATATATATATATATATATATATATATATATATATATATATATATATATATATATATATAGGGAACATATCATATGAGAATGTCATTTTTATATGAGAACATGATAATAAATCTTAACCATTAGGTTTTAAAATAAATGGTGGAGATTATGTGTCAGTTTTTTTCTTTCTCCTCCATCATTTATTTTAATAATGGAGGAGAGAGAAAAACAAAAACCACCATAATTTCCATCATTCTCACGTTCTCACATAAAAATGACATTCTCATAGTATATGAACCCTATATGGATTCATATCCTGTGAGAATGCCATTTTTATATAAGAACATGAGAATGAATCTGAATCATTAGATTTTAAAATAAATTGTGGAGATCATGTGTAGTTTTTATTTTTCTCTCTCCTCCATTATTAAAATAAATGATGGAGGAGAGAGAAAAAAACTGACACATAATCCCCGCCATTTATTTTAAAATCTAATGGTTCAGATTCATTCTCATATAAAAATGACATTCTCATATTATACGTTCCCTATATATATATATATATATATATATATAGGTAACGTATCATATGAGAATGTTATTTTTATGTGAGAACATATGAATTAATATGAACCATTAGGTTTTAAAATAAATGGTGTGTCAGTTTTTTTCTCTTTCCTCCATCATTTATTTTAATAATGGAGGAGAGAGAAAAACAAAAACCACAATAATCTTCATCATTCTCAGGGTTCATATCCTGTGAGAATGCTATTTTTATATAAGAACATGATAATGAATCTGAATCATTAGATTTTAAAATAAATTGTGGAGATCATGTGTGGTTTTTATTTTTTTCTCTCCTCCATTATTAAAATAAATGATGGAGGAGAGAGAAAACAAACTGACACATAATCTCCACCATTTATTTTAAAATCTAATGGTTCAGATTCATTCTCATGTTCTCATATAAAAATAACATTCTCATATGATACGTTCCCTATATATATATATATATATATATATATATATATATATATATATATATATATATATATATATATATATATATATATATATATATATTAACGTATCATCAAAAAACTTTAAAAATTATATATTAATTGAAAAGATTTTACTGCTAATATAATTGAAAATATATATTTTTTGTGTTTTAAAAGTAGAAATTCATATAATTATATATTGATAAAAATATTAATATAATCATATATTAACTCACGAAATACTCGTATAATTATACATTAACAACAAATGTTAAGAAATACTCATATAATTATACATTAACTATAAATGTTAATATGAGTGTATGTTTATTATTATTATTATTATTATTATTATTGATCTTACCGGATCAGAAAGGAGATCCGCAGTCAGTAACACGTCGTGAGTTTCAAATTCGCCGGTGGTGGAGAAGATAAGGAGGTGTATCTGCAAAACACTCCGATGACAAAATGAGTTCAGAGTGAAAAAAAAAGAGGTGCAGAAAGTGGAGTGAGTTTAGAATATCTGATGTGCCCCTAGCACTAGGCCAACGGTTATCTGTAGTGGGTTGGATTATTAGGCCCAATACGGATAATTGCCAAGATCTACGTGGAGTAGGGAAGACCAGCACGTGGTCTTGGTCCTGGATCAACTGTCCTGTGAACTTCGGAAGGTGGATGACTTGTTCTCTCAAACGCAGGTAGTTGGCTGATGACGTATTCCCGCGTGGGGAGCACGTAGAGCACGTGGGGGAGACGCGTGAGGAGCATTCCCCATGCCGGATGATGGATTGGACCTTTGTTGGGCCCTCCCCGACGAGGAGTTAGGTTGGTTCGTGCCCGGCGATGGGTCAGCCCTTGGCCTAGTCCAAGACATGAGTCCCCCAAGTCGTTGCTCCTAAGCATATGACTTAAGAGTCAGTTCTTATGTCAAAGAGGGGCACGGGGAACCTACCCGGAGGAGCATCGCTCGTACTCGAGGTGATGAGCTCGCGGGGTTGTGCGAGTGATTAAATGTAGAAACTGCTAGTCGCGTTCGACAGTAGGTTTGCCTGCGGTCGATGACAGAGTCGATCAGGCGTTTATCTCGAGGACATGTGTTCCCGTGGAGGCCTGCCCGTCATACGTGTTCATGGATTATTTCCAACTCTCCTTGAGGAAGTGTTTGTGGCAGCACGATAGTCGGGCATTGTGCCCGACATACTAGACGCTTTGACGGAAGCGAAAGGAGCGGACACGTCATTTCCTCGAGTCGTGCGAGGGGGCTTGAAGGTACACGCGTGGTGTCTTCTTGAGCCACGTGTTAGAAGTAATAAATGCCTATGACGACTACGTGTAACACCCCCAATCTATACCCCAAATTAAATAAAGCAGTAAAAGAAAATTCAAAATTTCATCAGAGTATATTTAAAAACACGGCATAGACTGGAGACATCACATCAATTGAAACAAACATACAACACCTGCTCATAAAGATATGCAACAGTGGGGTAGCAATCAACAGAGAAACTCAGTTTCTTACACCCACATTTCAGATTTTAGAATAAAAGCGGAAAATCTAAAAACTGAATATCAGAAATATATATATCACTTGAAAAGTTTGCCATACATCAAGTTATACATGCACGAGCCAAAAGATATATATACATAATACACAATAATCACAAACGGCCTCCCTAACTACCCGATGTCACATATCAGAGCCGACCGACAAAAGAATGAAGTCCTAAGCTTCACAAAAAGACCTCCAGCAACTCTAATCTGCAATGCCTCGTAGAGCATTATAAAACAGCAGAAGGGTGAGAAACACAATCATCATATAATTGCATATAGTTATATATAACACCAAAAATACACATATATACTGTTCTCACCACAATTCATACCAGAATCCAACACAAAACAACACAATGTATATTTCATATTTCCATCACCAAGGTATACCAACCATGCACAATACAAGTATCACCAACACATATATACAGATATCAATTTATCAATTTCATCCACAATTCCACACATAAACAAACCAATGATGATTTATGCAAATGCAAGAGACCGACACAACGAATCTATGCATATGCACATGCGGTACCGACTTCCATCAATTCTCAACACCAGTTCACTCAGGAACTATTGGAACCATCGCTCGTTACTTAGTGTAACTCCCCGTCGGGCATACGATGTTCCCCGTCGCTTTTGGTCCTCTCGTTATAAGGCGCACGACGTTTATGGATTGCTTTCGGTCCTCTCGTTATAAGGCGCACAATCCGATCGCTCACACCCCACATGGGCACACGATCGTCTATAACCATCGCTTTCGGTCCTCTTATTTTTAAGGCGCACGATCCAATCAGATCGCTTTCAGTCCTCTTATTTTTAAGGCGCACGATGTTATAGCAGATTCCTTCTGGAATCAATCCGTCACTCAGGACGTCTCAAGAATGCATATCATGATGCTCAGCATACAATGACTCATGACATTCAAATGCACACATATATGCAACCATCTCACTTAACATAAATCATGTTTTGCAATTCAAGCCCAAAACAATGCATTTATACCATACAACAGCACGCAAATCATACCATATCCATATCAACGACACATTGCATGATACACACCAATTACACACAATTACACCAAACGGCAACGAGCATCGCTTTACCACCTAAACGGCAACGAACTCTTTCACAATTAACATGCATTTACATTTAATTTAAACAATGCATTTATTGGCCAAAAAGCCACAATTCACAATAAATTCCACAAGCTAGGATTCACGCCATAAGGCTACCCACAACACATCGTATAACAGCACACACAAGCTATATGTTATATAACAAAAGCATATTGCACGATAACACCTCAATCGCACACATTCACAATGGTAAAAATCAACACAACGATACAGTTTCAATTTTCTGCTATAATTGAACCAGGTACAGACCTCAAAACCATTTTTCCTAGAAAGAACATCTCGTTAGCTTTCCAACGCTTCGAACGGGGGTCAAAACCGACTTACGGTTCATGAGTTATGAATTTTTGAAGTTTTGCCAAAAACCAGAAAATTCTCTGCGGACTGCTACGGGTTTGAGCAATTTCGTCCGAAAATCCTACTGATTCAATTATTTTTTTCGAAACAAACACATACTCATTCATACCAAACATATAGTGATGATTTGGAACCATCAAACGTGAATTCTACGACTTTCGATTTCAATCCGAATCTTAAACCCTCAAATCTCAAAAAATGCAAAAACTTACAAAATCAACCAAATTCGATAAAACAAGCATACTCGATCACAGCCTAACATTACCCGACACAACTACGCAATTTATTCCGACTTTCGTCCCTAAAAACATCGATTTCTATTCATTTTTCTCATTTCAACCTATAATTGAAAAATTATGAAAAACAAGTAAAACATTCAAACACACACATACATAATCATACACAAGCATAAGATAATCGAGTTTCACGCCCTTACCCGATTAAATTGCGTTTGAAAAGTCGGTTGAATCGGTTCTTAAATC
Organism: Lathyrus tuberosus; assembly: GCA_022829125.1. Lineage (NCBI taxonomy): Eukaryota > Viridiplantae > Streptophyta > Magnoliopsida > Fabales > Fabaceae > Lathyrus > Lathyrus tuberosus. Next base: position 12,928,460 of record JALAZF010000142.1, on the reverse strand, counting down.
CACAAGTTTTTCTCTCTTTTCTTCTTTCTCTTCTCTTTCCTTCTTTCTCTTTTTCTTCTCTTCTTTTTCTTTCCTTACTATCTTTTCTCTCTTTTCTTTTTATTTATATTTCTAACTTAAGAAAAATTAAAGTGAAAGGACCAAAATACCCTCACACTCAAATATCTCGTAAACGTTCCCAAAACCCGATAAAATATCACAACATTGAAAAATAATATATTTTCAAATAAAAGTCGAAAATAAAATAATATAATAAAAAAATAATCGAAACGACTCAATTAAATAAAAATACTAAAACTGGGGCGTTACACTACGCGTAGGGGTGCTTGAGTGCCTAAGAGACACTTCGTTTTCCGTGCTAGAGGTTATAAATAGGGGAGACTGATTCATTTGCACGTTCACATTATTCAAGCTCAAGAATTCCTCAAGTCTCTCAAGGTCTCTCTGCTCTCCTACCATCCGTTTGTCGCCGTTATCGCCGTCAGTCTTATGCACCGCCGTCGTAATCTCCAGAATCTTCTTCCTATAAGTAAGTTTTCTGTCTTTCTCCAGAATTTATGCATTTTCCGGTGTTGTTATGAATTTTCCGGGGAATTTCTTAAGTCCCCGATGAAGTTTTCGGCGAATTTTCTGGGGAGTCCATGAAGTTTCCGGCGGATTCATGAAGTTTCCGATGAAGATATCGGGGAGTTCATGAGGATTCTGGGAAGCTTCATGAAGTTTCTGATGAAGGTCTCGGGGACCCCACAAAGCTTTTAGCGTCCTTGCTGGATTGACGTCGGGAGACTTCCTCCCCGCTGGGGGCTAGAAAAAGATCTCGCGTCGAGGATACCTGTTCCCTTTGACGTTCATGGCATAAAGTTTTTCTGTCGAGGAGACCTATCCCAAGCAGTGAGCTTCGCGCCTTATGTCGAGGAGAAGTTCCTCATGACCCTGCGCTTTTCGACAAGGGCTTTGGTCGAGGGCGCATCCTCGCACTTTCCTTTCGCCCTTTCACTTGATTTGCGGTGGAAGGGTGGATTTGATCTTAACGTCGAATTCACTGTTTCCTTCTTCTTTTCAGGTTAAATGGATCCAAAGCCCGAGGATGTCTCCCTGCACTTGTCGGGGTTCGCCTCGAATCCTCGTTCTGTCAAGTAGAAGTCGAGGAATTTGCCTACTCGGACACCGAAGATGCATTTCTCCAAATTGAATCTCATCCTACATCTTCTCGTCATGTCGAAGACTCTTCTGAGATGAGCAGTGTGGTCGGTTTCCTCTCATGATTTCACGATCATGTCGTCCATGTAAACCTCGAGCATGTCCCCGATCTCACCTCGGAAGACCTTGTTCATCATCCGTTGGTAAGTGACGCCAACGTTTTTCAGGCTGAAGGGCATTACGTTGTAGAAATAGTTTCCCGACTCAGTCATGAAAGTCGTGTATTGTTTATCCGCTTTCGCCATGGGATTTGGTTGTACCCCGAGTACGCGTCCATGAACGACAATAGCTTGAGACCTGCAGAATTGTCGACCAATTTATCGATGTTAGGCAAAGGATATCCATCTTTGGAGCAGGCCCTATTGAGATCAGTATAATCAACACACATAAACCATTTTCCATTAGATTTTTTGACAAGTACAACATTTGAGATCCAGGTTGTGTACTGGGCTTCAAAAATAAAAATTGCCTCTAGGAGGTCTTTTACAGCTAACTCAGCAACTTCTATTTTTTTCGGGAGACTACCTATGCCTACGTTGTACTATGGCCCTAGCGGCGGATCTATGGTGAGCTGGTGGAAGGCCACGTCGGGGTCAAGCCCGGGCATCTCCACAGCGCTCCACGCGAACAGGTCAGCATTCTCCATGAGGCAGGCCTTCAGCAGCTTCCTCACCAAGTCGGGGAGTCCTGTATCAATCTTCACGCTCCTGTCTGGGTCGTCGCCGAGGGCAATGAGCTCGAAGTCACCATCTGAAATAGGGCACAGGATGGAGAGACTGCCTGTTGCCACCATTTCTTGGAGGGGCATCATTTAGTGCTTCGTTCTGCTCTTGCTTGCTGGGGAAGCGGCTGTCAAGGTCGACCGAGTTGACGCGAGGCAACGACTTGTGTTCCTCGGCACGGGCTGGCTTGTTGGCAGTCTTAGGCATAATGTTGATCGAGTTCAGCCCCTTGGTGGCCGCCTCAAAACACTTCTTCGCAGCCTCTATGTCCCCGTGGAGGGTGACGACGCGACCTCTAACCGTGTAGTACTTCATCTTCAGGTGGACTGTGGATGGTACTGCAGTCAGCTCGGCTAGGGTTGGTCTTCCCATAATGAATTGGTATAGAGAGGGGCACTCTATCACCAGAAAGCGGATTTTGACCTGCCTGTCCGTCTTCTCGGACCCGAAAGTGACGAGCGGCTCAACATAGCCCCATGGCTTCGTGGTGGTGCCATTGAAGTCTTGCAAGTCGGAGCCGATGTATGGAGTCAGATGCCTCTCGTCGAGTTGGAGAGTGGTGAACAGGTGATCATACATTATGTCGACCGAGCTCCCCTAGTTGACCAGGGTGCTGCGGACGCCGAAGTTCACCATATGGGATCTGATCAACAAAGGAATGCTAGAATTAGGGGGCCACCTGATAGCTCCTCGAGGTAGAAGGTGATCGAGTTTGATTTTCCCTCGAACCTGTCGAGGGTGACATTCTGCTTCGAGCTTGCATCGATTAGCTCGATAAACTTCCTCTTTACTGACCCCACAAAGAGCTTGCTAAACCCTTCGCTGGATATGACCATGGCGGAGGGGAAGTTCTCCCATGTGCTACAAGTGGACAAATGTGTGTTGGCCTCGTAGGGGAGGTAGAAGTCCTCTGGCCGGGAGACGCATAGGGCGACTTGCAACCCAGCATCGTCGGAGGGGGCGTCACCTCCTCCACCTTCTTCACCTCGCAGGCTTCTTGTCGAGGAGCTTCGTTCCTCATAGTGTACTGGTTTAGATACCTTTTCTTGATCAGGATCTCGATTGCATCCTTGAGATGGATGCAGTCTTCTGTGACGTGTCCGTGGCTCCTAGGAACCGGAAGTACTTGGACTTGTCGACGTTAGGCTTAGGGGTGTCGACTTAGGAACACGGGCCCCACCTTTTTAGAATTCCGAGTTAATGCACTCGGCCAGAATGTGCTCGCGGGGAGCTTTGAGTAGTTTGTACTCGGTGAAACGCCCTGCTGGCCCCTTGTGTTCTCGGGAGTCGCGGGGCCTATTGTCTATTCTTTTCTCCCCTCCTCGTTTGGGAGCTACGGAGTCTTCATGCCTGGAGACTTTGGCACTCTCCTGGTTCCGTGAGTCGCGGGTGTTGTTAGCGGCCTCCTTCTCCTCGTATTGGATGTAGGTCTGGGCCTTGAGGAAAAGTTCGTCCAGCATGTGGGGTGTTTCCATACCAACCGCCTTGGCAAAATCGCTGCGGGGTCGCAGCCCTCGCTCGATCAGGTATCTCTTCATATTGTCCATAGTGGATACCTGGACAGCCTCTCGATTGAATCTCTCTATGTAATCTCTGAGAGATTCGTCCTTCCCTGGATAATGGCCTCCAGGGACGCCTCTGACTTCAGATGTCACCGAGAGGCAATGAAGTGCCTAGAGAACTGTGTCTTCAGCTCTTTCCAGAAGGTGATAGATTCAGGGTCGAGGCTCTTGTACCATGCCATAGTACCCTTCCTCAGGGTCGTGGGGAAGATTCTGCACTTTATAGCTCCCCAGATGTTGCGGTAGTCGAGCACCGTGTCGATGCACTCAATGTGGTCGTCAGGGTCGGTCGTGCCGTCGTAGGTCGCCAGACTCGGGGGTTTCTCCATCCCAACGGGAAGAGGAGCCTCCCTTATAGCTCTGGACAGTAGACTATGAGGGTTGTCCTCATCGCTTCGGACTGGTGATTACGACGGGGAAGGGTCATACTGAGGGCTCCTGCCGCGGCGTGGCGAGCTCCTTGGTTGACTCTTCGATTTCTCCGTCTTCCCGCCAGCTTTGTTTCTCTTGGGAGCCGGGGAGCGTCGCTCTTTCCGGGGAGGAGTGCGATCACCCTTCTGGGTAGCCACTGGCTGAGGCCTTTCTAGTCGCGGTCGACGTCCAGGTTGTCGCGTGGAAAGGCTCCGAGACTCGTCCCTTTGGAGTCTACGTGGGGGATGTAACACCCCAAAATAATTATAATATTTATTTAATTTATTTATTATAAATATTCGTGATTTTCGGTGAATTTTGGTGAAATATTTTTTATGAGTCCAAGCCTTTGAGGTTGACATCAATTTTGGTAAAACTAACTTAACAAAAAGATGTTGGACAAGATGTCCTAACATGTTGAACTGACTGCAGGCTAAGTTGTTAGACAATATGTCCTATCATGTTGATTCGACATCTTTGTCTGTTACAGTTTGGAATAACTATTATCTGATTTCCAGGTTTTATGGGAATGTGAATTTTTCCTAGGTGGCATCCGATATTAAGGAATTAGAGATTCTGATTCTAAAAGGAATATGTTGTTTCTAAGTGTGGAGACACTTTAGGAAACTTAGGATTGATGAAACTATTCTATAGAAGAATAGGTCGCAGATTCTGTGGAGCTAAATTGCTGCGATTCTGAAGCCCAAATCCAGTTCTGTTTAGTGATATAAATAGGGTTTGTTATTGAGTACATAGATGTTATTGAGTACTAGGGTCTGTACTTTTGTGGGCCTCTCTTGTATTGCGTGAATACCTGAGTTGGACAGTTTTTATTGAGTTGTAATTGTTCAGTCACTGTTGTGATTGAAAGGGAATTGAGAAGGGTCCCATACCTATGAGTGTCTTATGTAGAAATCTAGCATGGGTAGTTTCTAGTGTTAAGTTGTAAACGGAGGAGTTTAGCTTAGAACCAATTCTGCTTAGTGGATTTCATTCCTGGCTTGGTAGCCCCCAGACGTAGGTGTTGTTGATCACCGAACTGGGTTAATAATTCTTGTGTGTTGTTTTCTTTCTATTGTTTGTATTCTGTTCTTCATTATCTGTGTGTGAGAAGCAGAGATCAAGTGTCACGACATCTTGTCCGACATCTTAGTGATCTGCTTGACCAGAATTTCAATTGGTATCAGAGCAGGCATCCTGCTCTGTATCTGGGTGAGATTCAGGGACGGTACTTTCTGGTTTAATGGATAAAGAAGAAGGAATTTTAAATAGACCACCCATACTGGATGATTCCAATTATGAATATTGGAAAGTGCGCATGGTGGCATTCATCAAGTCCATGGATGGTAAAGCTTGGAAGTCTATGGTTAAAGGGTGAGATCCACCAAAGACCAGAGACAAGGATGGGAATATCACTGATAAGCTGAAACCTGAGGAAGACTAGGATGATGAAGATGATAAACTTGCTCAAGGTGATTCCAAATCCTTAAATGCCTTGTTCAATGGTGTGGACAAGAACATCTTCAGGCTCATCAAGAACTGCACTATTGCAAAAGATGCCTGGGAAATCTTGAAGACTGCTCATGAAGGAACCTCTCGAGTTAAATCCTCAAGACTTCAACTTCTCACCTCCAAGTTTGAGAACTTGAGAATGAAGGAGGATGAGAGTATTCAGGAATTTCTTATGAATATTGTGGATATTGCCAATACTTCAAGTGATCTTGGAGAAAAGATTCCAGAAGCAAAGCTTGTCTAGAAAATTCTAAGATCTCTTCCAAAGAAGTTTGACATGAAGGTGACAGCCATCGAAGAGGCTCAAGATATAAACACCTTGAAGGTAGATGAACTCATGGGTTCTCTACAAACTTTTGGAATGGAACTGCTGGTGCGGTACATCGCCAAGCAACAAAAGTTTTTGGAAGTATTTTTCAGGAATTTATCATGTCCACAGAGATCGGTGCTATTGAACTGTCGTTCGACAGTTTCCGCAATTCTGAGTTTGGTTTAAAATGTTTCAAACATAGAAACAGAAAAGTAAATATTAACACAAAAAGAATTCATTCTCCAGAGAGAAGAAACTTGTCAGACATGCATATAATCTACTCCTCATAAACTTAAACTTACCAACCAATTATACTCAACCTACAATACTCCTCAATATCATCCAGCATCACTTACAACAGTGTCCATCTCTGACACATTGAGCTGAGAGAACAACCGTATTACTCTCGTCGATGATCTCGCACCCGACTCAAACAACACGGAGGCATTAAGCTCCGATACCCATAAAGATTGTTAGCTCTAAATCTATCTCTAGCATCCAGAAACTAACAGATAATCATCCCTGATCAAGGTTTGTGATGTTTATCTCTAACACAACCCAAACCCAGAGCATAAAGAAAAAAATCAAGGACAATCACCAATAAGATCAAAGTAAATACATATACAAAACCCAACAAATGAAGAGTACACAAAGAATAAGAGAAAAGAACCAAAAATCTCCCGGTTTGTCAGCGCCGATCGATGATCAATCCATCCCCAGATCATCTGTGTGCAAGCTCTATAGTTGTTTTCTAAGTTGATCCTACTGAAAAATGTTTATGATGGAGTTGGGAGCAAAAATCCCCAAAACCATGATCTAAAAAATGAATGAAATGAACTTAAATAGAATTTTGGTTCAGACAAATTTGCCCAGCGAAATGAGGCTTCGCCCGACGAATTTCCTTATTTCTCTCACAACAGCTGCGCAATAGCACAACCTAGCAAAAAATATATCTTCTTTCACCCGGTGAAGGGAAACTTCGCTCGGCGAAAGTCTCAAAACTCGCCCGGCGAACAAGACGCGAGCACTATACAGAAGCTACTGGAATTTCCTTATTTTCTCTCGCCTCAGCTTCGCCCGGCGAAAGGGAGTTTTGTCCAGCGAAAAGAGGCTTCGCCCAGTGAGGCATGACAGACAGCATTTTTCCTGCTGCATTTCGCCTAGTGAAAGAAAGCTTCGCCCAGCAAAAGTTGGCAGACTGCACTTCTTTAGTTTGGCTTCCAGGTTCTCTGCAATGGCTTTCTTTCTTTGCCTTCTTCCTTTTATTGATCCAAAATGGTGCATCCTGGAGCTTTTATTACTCATTGCTCCAACAATGCTTAATTACCTACAAAATGAATGGAAAACTATTAATCGTTACATAAATGAATAAAAAACACAAGTATACACTAACTAATGTATCTATACACAAAGTTGGAGAATTATTCACTAAAATTACACTAAAACTCGATAAGTGCCACAAAACTATGTAAACAAAAACACTACAAAATGACACTTATTAGGCACTGAATGAAAAGACTGAGAAGAAGAAAAGCTTAGCCTTGGCGTCTGATCATGATGAAGGAAAGACAAACTCCAAAGAAGAGATGTCTAAAGCTGTTGTGTTTCTAGGAAAATAGTACAGTCAATTGCTGAAGAAGATAGAGGGGGAATCAAGAGCTAATGTAAAGTCTCGGTCATTCAACAACCATAAAAGGAATAATCTTGGAAGAAACTCTAAGTATGAAGAAAAAGATGACAAAGGAAAAGGGGTCAAGTGCTTTGAATGTGAGGGATATAGACACATCAAATATGAGTGTCTTACTTTTCTCAAGAAAGAAAAAAAGGGCCTCATTACATCTTGGTCTAAAGATGACTCTGCAAGTGATGAAGAATCACCTAAACAGGTTTTTGCTCTTACAGGAGTATTTGACTCTGATATAGAATCAGAAATTGGAGATCTATCTTATAATGATCTAATCAAATCCTTCAAGGAGCTTTATAAGAGATGTGTTGAAGTCTTCCAGCTAAGAGAAGATCAACATAATATTATTATGCTCCTTGAGGCTGAAAGATTAAAACATCTTGGTGTCATCTCTGATCTTGAAGAGGAAGTTGTTGTGCTTAACTCCAAACTTGACAATGTAACCAAAAATGTTAGGATGCTCAACTGCAATTGTGATATACTAGATGAGATACTACATGTTGGGATGAATGTTGGAGATGTCAGAGGACTTGGCTACAATGATCAAGTAATTTTAAGCAAGAAAAGAGATCCAGAATGCTGCCATAATCAGACCAAAAGAAGACAGAAGAGGTCTAACAGAATGTCTTAACATCAGTACAAACATCAGAAACATACCCTAGGTAAAAGGAGACAAGATTGGAAATGTCATTATTGTGGCAAGTATGGTCACATTAAACGTTATTGCTACAAACTACATGGATACCCTAAGGCTAGTAATGATGAAAAGAAAAGGAGTTCCAAGAATAAGTCTGTGGCCCTAATAGCTCATTCCCCGCAAAAAGGGTACACTGAGGAAAAGTGGTACTTTGATAATGGATGTTCAAGACACATGACTGGTGTCAAGAACTATTTGGTGAATATAGAGCCTCATTCCTCCAACTATGTCACCTTTAGAGATGGATCCAAGGGAAAGATTAAAGGAGTTGGGAGATTGGATCAAGCTGGGAATCCTAGACTTGACAATGTGCTGCTTGTCAAGGGATTAACTGCAAATTTGATTAGCATAAGTTAACTTTGTGATCAAGGTCTAAAAGTCAACTTCACCAGATCTGAATGTTTGGTTGTGGATGATAAAGATAGGATTATCATGAAAGGTGTCAGACCAAAGAATAATTGTTATGTATGGACGTCTTTGCAGATAGAGAAACATCAGAAGCATTCCTCGGATCTGAACATGGATGAATTACAAATTGGAAAGTTAACCAAGATGACGCATAGGAGATTGCAACATCAGACTATCTCAAGGATTGATAATCTTTTTCAAAAGGCCTCTATGATTGATGAAATTGCTGGAAATAGATGCTCTTATGCAGTCACAAAGGACTCAATCATAGAAACTGAAGAAATAACTACAAAGAATGGATGTTTTCAGATCACTGGAATTAGACTTGTGTTGTTCTGGCATAATGTCACACTAGATGTCGTGACATCCTTTTGTGATAACTTGAACTTTTCTAGTGGTACAAAAATTCAGGAAAAGATTTTGAAGGACAAATTAAGGTTTTACTTGTTGTGTGGGAACACTATTCAAGGGTATGCATGGTTTCAAAATCAATCATTTCAAATCAACCAGAACTGCTTCCCCGATAAATACCCTCACTCTACACTAATCTTCTCAAACTCCTTCACCTTGCAGATTAAAGAAAAGGCAAATCATGTTCACTTTACGATGTCGCAACAACAATTGCCAACAAGAGCAACTAAGAAGGATACTGCAGCGACATCCGCTACTAGGTCAAAACCCAAGGAGTTGTATGCTGAAGATGCAATTGATGTTGTTCCCCTTTCTATTGTCCCATGCAAAACAGACAAACTTCCTGTAAGAAGATGAAAGAACTTTTCACCAGGTAATGCTTCGAACACTTCTGGTGCATTCTCTAGCCCTAGGAAGGCAATAGAAAAGCTTAACACGGATGAAAAGATTGACAAATTAGTGAATAAACTCATAAGTCAAGGGGATAGAATGAGTGTTGCTGGAATCACAAACCATTGGCTCAGATTCTGCCAACAAACTCAGTTCTTAATGAGGATATGACTCAGAGAAATACTGATATTGGTGGAAATGATGATGAAGTGTCATAAGGGAATCTGCACACCCTTGCTGACTCTGTTGTGAGAAATGTTAAGACAGATGATGGAACATCCCCATCTAGAAAGGTGTCTCAAGAATAGGCATCTAGGGGGATTACTAAAGAAGTAACTGATAAAGTTATCAATATAGATGACTTACCTTCTGATGATGAAGTCATTGCAACAAGTCTCAACCCTAGTGTGGCGAAAGATTAAAGAATAGAAAAGATAAGGGTGTGGACACTAAAAACACCCCTAATAAGCAAAATAAGAAATCTGCAGTTGGACCCCATAGACCTTGGAGCAAGGTTGTTGTTGTGTCCAAAAAAAGAAAGGTGAGTCTGACACTGAGTCAGACTATGATGTTGTAAAAGATGTCCAGAACATCATGCCTATTAAGAAACCAGCCTCTAAGAAGAATGTTGTTACTCTCCCTAAAGCTCCCATAGAAAACATCTCATTCCATGATGTTGTAAATGTAAACAGGCAGAGGTATGCATATCACAGAAGAGTTGCTCTAGAGAATGAATTGGGGAATAATGCCCTCAATTATAAGGAGGTGATAGATTTGATTAAAGTTGTTGGCTTGTTAAAGACTGTCACTCAATTTGGCTCATGCTATGAGAGACTGGTCAAGGAGTTTGTAGTAAATATTCCAGAAGGATGCAATGATCGAAAAAGTGAGATTACTTGAAGGTATATGTCAGGGGAAATGTTTTGACATTTTCTCCTGCTGAGATCAACAAGTTCCTTGGTAGACTTGAAGGACCTCTAGCTGAAATTGAAGACTCTGATGATCAAATTTGTAAGGAAATTACTGGCAATACTGTGAAGACTTGGCCTAGCAAAGAGAAACTGTCAGTTGGGAAGCTGAGTGTTAAATATGCCATTCTTCACAGGATTGGCACGATGAACTTGGTCCCTACAAATCTCACCTCAACCATTTCTACTGGGCTTGGAAGATTTATCTATGTTGTTGGAAAAAGAAAGCCATTTGACTTTGGTGTATACATCTTCAAACAAATCCTGAAACAGGTTATCTCTTCTGCTGTAAAGATGTTGTTCTGGACTGGACCAATGACTAGAATTGGCTCAATCCGCCTCTGCTCCAGAGCGGCCCAAATTGCCTAAGCCCAATCCACAGAGGGGTAATAACAACATTTTTGCCCCTCCAACCAAGCAAGGAACGCAACGTCCTCCCCGGCTTTTGTGCCCGTTACGCACGGCTTCCTCGCTGCCCGAACAGCAAGGGACAGGTGCCCGAAACTGCGTTTATGCCCGACACAACGGCTAGTTTCTGGCACCCTGCCCGACACAACGGCTAGTTTGGACAGTTACCTATTCTTTGGGGAAAACGGTTATTTCGCCCCGAAAATAGGACCGTTGGCCACGCGCTGGGGGCTCTATATAAACCCTCTCGCTTGAGAGGGTCAGGTGTCACATTTTTGCCCTAAGAATACACTTTGTACTTGCCCCTTTTCTCTGACCTTTTCTTACCTGAGCGTCGGAGTACCTTGCAGGTACACCCCCTCCTCTCCTCATTCACAAGCTGAACAACTTGCACGCCTGACGACCAGCATCCGTCCGAGAACCTTGCCATCTGACGACCAATTTACGTGGACCTGTTCGAATACCCCGGATCAGTGGCACCGTCTGTGGGAACTCTTTGTTCTCCCCTTCTTTCTTTCCTCCTCGGAAACTAAAAGATCAAAACATACTTTCTTTGATCCGCCCACATATGGCCGCTCAGAACTCCGCAAAAGGTGCTGACGCTACGGTTCTCGTTCCCATCAACAAGATGGACGTTGACGACAGTTCTTTGTTACTTTCTGATCCCCGTTTCCTTCGAGACGGGGCAACTGCGTTTCCAACTCCTCCTCCCACCGAGCAAGGAGGCAAACAGCTAACGTCGGGTGAACGACCAATTCCTGGCCCTCCCAGCGCTGACCTGGCCGTTGCAGCTCTTCTGGAAGCTGTCAACCGCACAAACCTCCTTATCTTGCAGCAAGGAGAAAGGATAGGAGCTCTCGAGGAAGCATCTCTTCCAAGATCCTCTCCTCCGAAGAGTAAACACCAAAAATCAAGAAGCCCGCCACCTAGGCGCGGGGAAGACCGTATGACGAGGCGTGAGCCTGAATCTCAACGCAGTCGCAAGCGCGACCAGATCTCCCCGCGAGATCGATCATCACCAAGACACAAGAAAACGAGGCAGGATAGGCGTTCTCCGCCAGTCAGACCTCGTGACCGTCTACGTTCACAGTCACCTCGCAGAGACCGCCGCCGCGAGCACAGACAACGGTCACCATCAACTCCAAGTTCGGACAGTGACGACGAGCCTCGCGGCCCGTTGTCCCGCAGGATCCTGGCCACCCGTCTTCCCAAAGGACTAGAGAAACCTCCGTCTCTAGGGACTTACGATGGAACCACTGACCCAGACGAGCACATAGAAAACATAGATGCTCTTTTGGACTACAGATGTAACGCCCCAGTTTTTGTCAGTTTTATTTAATCGAGTCTATTTGATTATTTTATTATTATATTATTTTATTCTTGACTTTTATTTGGCAATATATTATTTTTCATCGTTGTTTATGTCTTATCGCATTTTGAGAGCGTTTGGGAGATATTTGAGCTGAGAGGTATTTTGGTCTTTTGCTTGGGTAAGTTTTATGTTTTTATATATAAATAGAAAGAAATAGAGAGAAAATGGGGAAAAGAAGAAAAGAAGAAAGAAGAGAAAGAGAAAAGAAGAGGAAGAGAAGAAAAAGAGGGAGAAGAGGAAAATCATCAAAATCTTTGCTTGGACTTCGATTAATCGGGTAAGGGTGAGAAGTTTCGATTATATCTTGCTTGTATATGTATATGTGTATGTTTTCTTGGATTGTTTTGGTTGTTTTCCTATAGTTTTCATTTTAGGTCGAAATGAGAAAAACGATTAGAAATCGATGTTTTAACGGTTAGAAAGCGGAATAGTTCGCGTAGAATAGTCGGGAAATGATAGGATTTAGTCGGGAATACTTGTTGGTATGATCGGGAGGTTTAAGGATGAGTTTGGAGGGATTTTGTGTCATAAAATTCTGGTTTTTCTGCTGTTTCGCGATGGTTAATCGATTAACCAAATGCGTTAATCGATTAACAATGTAAGTTTTCAGAAAAATATTATTTTCAAAAACCCATAACTTTTGATCCGTAAGTCGGTTTTGGTCCCAGTTCGAAACGTTGAAAAGCTAATGAAAAGTTCTTTCTATTAAAGATGGTTTGGAGGGTAAAAGATGATTTAATTAATTCGTGTTTTGGGAAAATAGTCGGGTTGTCGGGTTTTTATCGCGTACAATGGGTGCGATTGATGTGTTGTCATGCTATATGCTTTGATATGTAACGTGTAGCTTGTGTGCCGTTATATGATGTGAATATACATGATGGAATGTTGTGATGATGGTTTGTGGTTGGTGGTGAAATGCATTGTTTATATGAAATTCAATGCATGTTGTGTGGTGACCTTTATGGTTTGAAATGCATTGTTTGAATTGATTTACAATGCATGAGTGTGATGATGTTGATTAATTCATATGGTTGAATTGTGAATGTATATAGATTGTATGTGATTGTATGAGATGAATGCATGAATATATTGTGAATATGTATGCATTTCAAGAATGTCTTGAGTCATTTTGTATGTGAAGCATAATGATGTACATTCTTGTGTTGAGTGATTCTAATGAGAATCCGTTGTAACGTCGTGTGCCTAAGTGAGGTGTGAGCGATGATTACAAACGATTGTGTGCCTAGGTGAGGTGTGAGCAATCGGATTATGTGCATATGTGAGGTGTGAGCAATCCAAATGCATTGTTTATGTGAAATTCCAATGTATGTGGTTGGTGGCCTTTATGGTTGAAATGCATTGTTTGAATTGTTTTCAATGCATGAATAATGATGATGAGTTGAAATATATGCATGATTATGGTTGCATATATGTGTGAAGATGCATTTGATTGTCATGAGTTCTTGGGTGTCAAGCATCATGATATGCTTCTTGTAATATCGTGTGCCCATGTGGGGTGTGAGCGACGAATTGGTTCCAGAGGGAATCCGCTATAACGTCGTGTGCCCATGTGGGGTATGAGCGATGATTGTAGACGATTGTGTGCCTAGGTGAGGTATGAGCAATCGGATTGTGTGCCTATGTGAGGTGTGAGCAATCCATAAACAGTGTGTGCCTATGTGAGGTGTGAGCAATGGGTGAACATCGTTGGCCCGACGGGGTGTTACTTCTAGTAACAAGCGATGGTTCCAGCAGAGTTCCTGAGTGAACTAGTGATGAGAAATGATGGAGTCGGTACATCATATGCATTTGCATAGATTCGTTGTGTCGGTCTCTTTGCATCTGCATGAATTATGATTGCATTGTTTATATGTGGAAAATCATGATTTAAATGATTATGTGTGAGGCATTGTGTTATGCATTTGTGATAAAGGTATAGTGCATGATTAATATGCAATTAGGAATGGAGTAATTATGTGATTGAGCTTGTGATAGCATTTGTGAATTGATGTGCAGTCGTGTTAAATGCATTGAATTATGAATGATATGTTTTGTGTACAAAAATATGCATTATGTGTGAATATGTGATTAGGTCAGTATAATTGATATATGCTATATTGTGGTGATGTGGTGGTGTGGTTCCATATGTCATAATCGTGGTTGGATTATGTGTGATATATTTTGTATTTGTGGCATACTATATGTGTTTAGTATGTGATGGTATGGGTGAGTTGATTTATACATGTGTTTGAATGTGTGTTTGCATATTATTATGCAATCTTGATTTTAGTTGTTATTTCTCACCCTTCTGCTGTTTTATAATGCTCTATGAGGCATTGCAGATTAGAGTTGTTGGAGGTCTTTTTGTGAAGATTAGTTCTTCGTTCTTTTGTCGGTCTTGGTGTCTGCTCTGATACGTAGCACGGGAGTCGGGGAACGTTTTTATGATATATGTATACATTTGTTGAATGTATTTTGTAGTACTTTTGTGTATATAGTTGATGTTCTAAAATGATTTATTTTGTAAAAAAAGTCGGTTATGGATCTTTTCGCTTTATTCCATAATTGACCTTTCCCTTTATATGGAAAAAGTTTCCCCTTTGAGGGTATTCTATTTTATGCTATGTATCAAATTTATGAGCAGGGATGAAGTTTTGTTTATTTAAATGTGACATCCTTATTTCTGTCGAAAAAAATAAATTTTTAGTTACTCTGATTTTATTTATGTATTATTTATTCGCGATGGGAATTGGGGTGTTATAACAGAGGTGTACGAGGAGCCATCAAATGCCGCCTGTTCCCAACCACACTCCGGAAGGGAGCAATGACATGGTACAAACAGCTGCCAGAAGAATCCATTACATCCTGGAGGCAGCTGGGGAGGATTTTCTCCCGCCACTTTACTGCATCACGACGCCATCCAAAGACCGAGGCGTCCCTCGGAGCTGTCGTACAGGGAAGAGATGAGCCTTTTCGGGCCTACATTGAGCGGTTCAACAAGGAGGCCGTCCAAGAGCCAATGACCGACGAGATGAAGAAATTCCTGCTCGAGCAGGGATTATGTCCTGGCTCAGACTTCGCGAAAGCCATCGGCCTTGATCCACCGAGGAACCTTAACGCCTTTCTCCTCCAAGCCCAGTCACACATACAATACGAGGAAAAGGTTGCTGCCTACTCTGTCCGAGCTTCTCGAAACCAAGAAGCTGCCCGGTTATCCAGAGCTGAAGAACCCTCGACATCCCGTCGAGGAGATAAAAGACGCGACGATCGGCCTCGCGATGCACGCGAACAGAAGGGACCTTTCGGGCGGTTCCATGATTATACCCCCCCTCACTGCCTCGAGGGAGAAGATCTTGTCCGAATGTGCTAACTCAGAATTCAAGCAGGCGGGCGTCCGTTTCCCCAAACACCTGCTGGCTAGACCGGGTGTAGACAAGTCCAAGTATTGCCGCTTCCACAAGAGCCACGGCCATACGACGGAAGAATGCATCCACCTCAGAGATGCCATAGAGATCCTCATTCGCGATGGCCACCTGAAGCAGTTCGCGAAAAAGAAATAAGCTCCCCGGCAAGAAACCCAGGAGGGCAAGAAGGCTGCAGAAGAGACTCCGCCCTCCGATGACACCAACGTACAGGTCGCTATGTCCATAACTCGGCCAGAAGACTTCCGCATCCCTGATAGTCTGCCCGTCTCCACTTTCCTCGCTGCTCACAACCCGTGGGAGGCCTTCCCGTCAGCCATGCTCATCTCTGGTGGTGGATTCAACAAAATCACGGTCGGTTCAGTCAAGAGGAGATTCGATCAACTGATCAGCAAAAGCTCCAATGAAGTCACCACACTGGATACCGCTCACAAAGGATCCGCTCCTATTTCCTTCTACAAGGAGGAGCTCCTCGGCGGGGCACCGAACTCAAGCATTCTGCTACTTATCCGGGTAAGGATGGCGAACTTCGACGTTCGCAGAATACTCGTGGACCAGGGCAGTTCAGTTGATATAATGTACAACCACCTGTTCGAAACGCTGCAGCTGGACGACTCCCACCTTACTCCATACGTTGGATCCGACCTGCAGGGATTCAACGGAGCGGTGACAAGGCCCCGGGGTTACGTAGTGCTCATCGTAACCTTCGGTTCAGGAAGGACAACCCGAGCAATTAAAGCACAGTTTCTGGTAATTGAATGCCCGTCACTATACCAGTGCATTTTTGGAAGGCCAACCCTGGCAGAGTTGATCGCAGTGCCTTCCACCGTACATCTCAAGATGAAGTACTACACTTCTGAAGGGATGGTCGCCACACTCCACGGCGATATCGAAGTTGCCCGTCGATGCTTTGAAGCAGCATCAAAAGGACTAAGCACCATCTCAGCAAGGCCGAGGACTTCTGGTCGTCCCCCTCTGCCCAGCAGCTCCGAGCAGCCGAAACCGCTCCCCCAGGTTGAATCTATCGACTTGGACAGCCGTTTCAGCGAGGAAGATCACGTCAAAGACCCAACGACTTCGGGCAGCCAGTCCAACAACAGCGACCATCTCATACGCCCTGTCCCAGATGGCAACTTTGAGATCGTTCCGTTCGGAGAAGACCCCCAATGGGGAATGAAGATCGGATCAGACCTCCCCGACCTGGCCAAGAGACAACTAAAAGCGTGCCTCCGGGAGAATGTAGACTTGTTCGCATAGAGCGCTGCTGAAATGCCAGGATTGGACCCCTCCATTGCTTGCCATCAGCTTACAATTGATCCGGCCGTCAAAGTTGTTGCCCAGCGCAGAAGGAAACAGTCCCCGGAGAAGATGGAAGCCGCGGAGAAAGTTGTCAAAGACCTTCTAGAAGCTAGGTTTATTTTTGAGGCCAAATACACTACATGGCTCTCAAATGTTGTACTTGTAAGAAAAAATAATGGCAAATGGAGAATGTGCGTTGATTATACCGATGTTAATAAGGCCTGTCCGAAGGACGCCTACCCCCTCCCCAATATAGATAAGCTCGTAGATAACTCAGCAGGTTTTAAACTTTTATCGTTCCTCGACGCCTACTCGGGCTACAACCAAATCCCAATGGCCGCGAGCGATAAAACTCACACGGCCTTCATGACCGAATCGGGCAACTATTACTACAACGTAATGCCCTTCGGACTGAAGAACGCCGACGCTACGTACCAACGAATGATGAACAAAGTCTTCCAAGGACAAATAGGCGACATGCTCGAGGTATACATGGACGACATGATCGTCAAGTCCCACGAAGAACTAGATCATATCGCACATCTTCGCAAAATTTTTGAGCAAGCAAGAAAGTATCAAATGCGTTTTAACCCAGAGAAGTGCACGTTCGGCGTACGGACAGGTAAATTCCTTGGTTTCTACCTAACGGAACGAGGAATAGAAGCTAACCTTGACAAATGTCGGGCATTCTCTGAGTTCCCAACGCCCACGTCTAAGAAGAACATCCAGTCCCTCAACGGGGTACTTACCTCATTGTCCCGCTTCGTCGCAAAGTCCGCCCAACACGCCCTTCCTTTCTTCAAGCTCTTGCGAAAAGAAGCAGCGTTTGAATGGACCGAAGAATGCGAAGCATCCCTCCTTCACTTAAATCAAGCTCTGTCGAAACCGCCCGTATTATCACGGCCAGATACCGGGGAAGTCTAGTTCCTATACCTCGCCGTCACTGCCGAGGCCGTTAGCGCCGTCCTCATTTGCGAGAATCCTGGCGGGCAAAGGCCAGTATACTTCACGAGCAAAGCGTTGCAGGACGTGGAGTTGCGATATCAGCAGATAGAGAAGGTAGCATTGGCCCTCGTCAACGCTGCCAGACGACTGAGACACTACTTCTTAGCCCACACGATCGTGGTAAGGACTGATCAGCCCATCAAGCAATTACTGGGATGACCAGACATGGCCGGGCGAATGCTTAAATAGTCACTAGAACTGTCCGAATTCGACGTCCAGTATGAAAGCAGAAAAGCTCTTAAAGCTCAGGCCCTGGCCGATTTCGTGGCGGAAGTAACCTTCTCAGACTCCTCGTCCCACATAGCAAACAGATGGACCATCTACGTGGACGGAGCATCCAGCTCGAGCGGCAGCGGGGCAGGAGTAATTCTGGAGAACGACGAAGGGACCATAGTCGAGGCTTCTCTCACATTGTCCTTTCCCATGTCGAACAACCAGGCCGAGTATGAAGCCTTCCTCGTCGGGTTGCGCCTAGCCAAAGACCTAGGGGCTGAAGAAATCGTCATCTGCACAGACTCCCAGCTCGTGGCCCACCAGATATCCGGGGAGTATCAAGCCAAAAATGACAGTCTCTCTGAATACCTCACCCTAGTCAAGGAAAAGATGTCGAAGTTCAGAACGGTAGAAGTAAGACATGTTCCACGCGAACACAATGTGCGAGCAGACGTCTTGTCCAAACTAGCAAGCACTAAGAGGAAAGGCGGAAATAGGTCAGTCATCCAAGAGATACTTCCCCGGTCCAGCATCGATAAGGGATCCTCGACCCTACACGTGCACGCGATCGGGGACAGCGATTGCTGGATGATGCCCGTGTACAACTACCTCACCAGGGACGAACTTCTGGACGACCCCAAGGAGGACAGCACCATCAGATGAAGAGCTTGCTCGTACGTCATCCTCGAAAACAAACTCTACCGACGGGGCTTCTCCATCCCACTACTCAAGTGCATAGAGGAGGAGGTTGTCCCCCACGTTTTACGAGAAATCCATGAAGGCATTAACGCCCAGCACCTGAGAGAAAGGTCCCTTTCCCGCAAGGCCCTCAGGGCAGGGTATTATTGGCCAACCATGCAGCAAGACGCCAAGGAGCATGTGAAGAAGTGCGACAAATGCCAACGGCACGGGGATATGCACCTAGCTCCACCTAACGAATTGAAGAGCTTGACCTCCCCGTGGCCATTCGCCTGGTGGGGCCTAGACGTCCTAGGACCCTTCGTGACGGGGTCCAGCCAAAACAAATACCTGATAGTGAGCGTAGATTATTTCATAAAATGGATAGAAGCAGAATCCTTGGCAAAGATAACAGCACTTAACATTCTGCGCTTTTACAAGCGGAGTATCCTTGCCCGTTTTGGGATTCCCCAAGCAATCGTCACGGACAATGGAACACAATTCACGGACAAGAAGTTCCAAGACTTTGTCGCCCATCTCGTAACAAAGCAACACTTTGCTTCCGTAGAGCACCCCCAGACCAACGGGCAGGCAGAAGCGGCAAACCGCGTCATTCTTCGTGGCCTCAAGCGAAGGCTGGATGAAACGAAGAAAGCCTGGGTCGAGGAGCTCCACAGCGTCTTATGGGTATATCGCACTACTCCCCAGTCCACCACCGGGGAAACACCTTTCTGCTTAGCATACGGCACGGAGGCTGTTTTACCCATTGAAATCCACGTACCATCAAGGAGGACCGAATCACCTCTAGACGAGGAAATGAATAACTAAGCGATAAGAGAGGAGCTCGACCTTGTCGAGGAAATCCGAACAGGAGCAGCCCTCCACGAAGCATCTCTTAAGCAAAAAATAGCAATCAGGCACAACGCCAAAGTCTTACGACAAGAGTTCGATGTGGGCAGCCTTGTCCTGAGAAGAAACCACAAGGACTCTCGCGAAGGCAAACTAGCAGCCAACTGGGAAGGGTCATACAGAGTCCGAGCCAAAACGGGGAATGGTGCATACTTCCTCGAAAACCTCAACGGGGATGCAATCCCTCGACCATGGAACACTGAAAAACTTAAGCAATATTACAGCTGAAGTAACCATAGGCTTCCTCGCATCAAAGGACCACCTAACGGTCATCGTGCTCGTCCAGGTACAAACGACGCACACGTGCAAAGCAGAATCCTGCAGTAAATGAGCCGGAACTCTGCTCGTCGGCGGTCCTCAACCGAGCACCACCTTCGCCCAAGTACCATGATTGGCAGAACCCCAGCTCGTGATGGGACGTTCACGCCGCGACCTCAGGCCTCGATCGCGACCTGAGATCCGCAACCTCGCCAGGACCTTCCCCGGCTATTCGACCAGTTCTCCTCACTGGCGAATTCACACACAACGAGCTATCTTTCAAAAGAAAGCTCCACTAACAGACACACCCTCCGACGGGCAGCCACACATGCACAACTAATGTAAAGTACAGTAATAATGTAAAGTACAACAAAAATTGTATAAATAACATTAACCGAGCATTAAATAAAAAGGCCACAAGGGCCAAAGATTGTGTGTATTACATAAAAAAGGGGGCCACACCCCCCCAAAATCAAATAAAGTTACAAATAAATCAACGGCACGCAGGCCGGACAAAATACAACAACATCAGAATAACCAAACTCCTCATTCTTCCATATGCTCGGTCGACACGGGCTCAGGTCCCTGCTCCTCCACGGGCTAGTCCTCGGTCTGAACTTCAGGGGTATCAAGAACAAGGCCTGCGGGCAAGACGATACGACCATCCTCCACTCGCGCAAGGTAGTGGATACCCTCGGTCGAAATCTCAAGCCCAGGGTTCACCACCCGCAACTGGGCCACGGCACTTTCGAAGGACTCCACTGCCACAGCGATACCGTCATCCTCGGCCAGCAGAATGTTGGCGACCAGCTCAGCCCTAGTTTTCAACACTTTTATCTCATCCGGTTCATCAGCACCCGGGGCACTGGCCGCTATCAGCTCCTTGTTCAACTCCTCGACAGCCTTCTTCTCCGCCTTCAGCTTGGTGACCTCCTCTTTCAGCTTGATCGTCTCCTCCTCGGCCTTCTTCCTAGCCTCACGAGCACCCTTGACTTTCTCCTTCAAGGTCGTCTCAGAAGCCCGGGCAGCAGTAAGTTCGACCTCAAGCGCAGTGTCCCCTTTCGCATAAACGCCCGCCATCTCCAGCATCCTCACAAGGGCAGAAGCATCCTGGGCCACCAACGCCCTCTTGCTCGCCCGGTCCATGCCCTCCAAGCTAAAAGACTCTGCTCGAGGAACGACCAGGGTGTTGCCCTAAAAAAATCTCCTATCAAGGATGCACGGGGGGAGCTCAAATTTTCCCTTCTCAGGCGCCCGAGTCAGGTCCATAGCATCTAACGTCCGTGGCCGCTTCGCCCGCCCGGTCAAAGGCAATGGAGAGTCCCGTGGACCAAGAGAGGACATAGAGGAGGTCCCCGGAGCAGTTTGAACAAGGGAAGGAGCACGAGTACCAGCAGCAGTCCGGGTCTTAGGGGGAGCCGCTCCAGCCTTACCGCTCGCCATGGCGTTCCTCACCACACGATCACGAGCTTGAGGCATCTCACCTGCACAAATGAAAACAAGCACGTTAGTTGCGGGGAAAGGAAATAACACAAACAAAGTCTAAACAACTATGACTACCGAGCAGCTTCTCAGCATCCGCGGGAGTCTTGCACTCCAGCAGTGCCTTCACATTGATAAACATGCACTCAACCCTCTGGCTACCATCCTCCTTGTAGATAGGGTTACCCTTGCTCGTCCAGCAGCTCGCGAGACTGAAGGAGTTGACCCACTTCACCAGCGTCTCATAAGACACGACATCCTGCCCGCGTAGCGCGCTCGGCTCGAAGACGTAGGCACTGGGCTTCTTTGAGAAGTGGTCAGGTGTCCAGCGGATCAGGAACTTATACAACCTCTCCCCGATATACTTCCCCTCCTCGTTGAGTAGCTCCTCTCCGTTCTCATCCACCTCTATCTCCCAGACATACGTACTGTCCTGGGCAGCTTCAGACACTGGCTCAACGATGAAGTACCGTCCCTTGAACGTTCGAATTGACTCCGAGAACGGCTTAAACAACTTCTTGGGCTGCTTCAAGGAAACCCATTCGTACTTCTTCCCCGCCAGCTGCCGTTGAAGATGGAAAACAGCAAAAAACAGGGGGAGAGTGGTTCCCAGTGTGAGGTGCTTGCACACCAACTCAAATGCCCGTATAAAGGCCAGCGAATTGGGGTGGAGTTGCGAGGGCGCCAGCTTGAGATGCTCAAATACCGACCGCTAGAAGTCAGTGAAGGGCAACCTCAGCCCCAACTCCTTGAAAGCGTACTCGTACATCGTGAAGCGTTCCCCGAACTCCGAGCAGATCCGCTCGTCCACGGTGGGAAAATACACTCTCCAATCCCCCGGTGGGCCCACCTCTGTAAAAGCGTCCGCCACAGACCTGGCGAACATGGAAATATGTTCGGAAGGCTCAGCCACCTCCCACTCCTCCGGGCAGAACCCTTCAACATCCTCCTCCATGACATCCAAATCCTCTTCCTCTCCAACTTCGCTCGAGGAGCTCGATGCTGTCGAACTCGAAGAAGCAGAACTCGAGGCCGTTGCGCTGCTATTCTCATCGGAGACAGTTTCCTCCTCGGATGTGACTGGGATAACTTCTCTCTCTGGCTCCATCGCCATTACGATCACCTGAAAAAGCAGAGAAAGATAGTGAATTCGACAGGAAATCAAATCCACCCTTCCACCGCTAAGTCAAGTGAAAGGGCGCGCAGAAGGCTAAGGACAACGTCCCCGGCCTAAGCCCTAACATCAAACGAAAAAACCTACCCGCGAGGAGATGTCCGAGACATACCATCTTCCTGCAAAGAACCTCCCCGCGCTCGTGCCCAAATTCCATTTGAAGCCCCACCGGAAACTGCAAGGCTCCACCGGAATCTGGAAACGCTCTACCGGAAAATTCACCATTCCATCAGAAGATGATAATAGGCGGTGGTCGCGACTCGCAACCACGACGTGGACCACCACGCTCAACAAACGCACTACCTACTCCAGCGAGATGCTTGAAGCAGCAGAAGGGCAGAACCACCGCCCACCACCAACACTCGCCAAAAACCTACCTATTTCGTCGCCTAAAACTAACCCTAGCCGCATGCAATCTACCACTAACAACAAGAGAAAGTAAAACGAGCTGGAAATCAGAAAACTTACTTGATTTGAGTAAAAGAGGGAGACTGCTCGAAACTTGGCACGATGGTCGGTTGCTCTGAAGACGGCGACGGGCAAGAATGCTGATGACGACGAAGAGAAATCAGAAGGGAAAAGTGCAAAATGGGACAACCTTCCCCCTTTTATACTGAGGGGCACGTGCACACACGCACCCGTAGGCAATGATGACTGCCCACTAGCCATAATTACCTATTAACTGCTACACAGGGCTCGATGCACACGTGGAAGCCCAACGTTTCCCATTCTGTCAGACGCTTTGTCTCCCCGAATACCGGGCAATTGGGTCACGACCACGAACATCACGGACACAGAGGGCCACGAGCACCTCGAGACAATCACCCTCGTCTACGCGCTAGCTCCCCTGAGCGACGAGCAATCCTTAAGTCATCACTCCCATGCTCGGGAGCAACGACTTGGGGGGCTCCTGTTCTGGACTGGACCAATGGCTAGAATTGGCTCAATCCGCCTCTGCTCCAGAGCGGCCCAAATTGCCTAAGCCCAATCCACAGAGGGGCAATAACGACATTTTTGCCCCTCCAACCGGGCAAGGAACGCAATGTCCTCCCCGGCTTTTATGCCCATTACGCACGGCTTCCTCGCTGCCCGAACAGCAAGGGACAGGTGCCCGAAACTGCGTTTATGCCCGACACAACGGCTAGTTTCTGGCACCCTGCCCGACACAATGGCTAGTTTGGGTAGTTACATATTCTTTGGGGAAAACGGTTATTTCGCCCCGAAAATAGGACCGTTGGCCACGCGCTGGGGGCTCTATATAAAGCCTCTCGCTTGAGAGGGTCAGGTATCACATTTTCGCCCTAAGAATACACTTTGTACTTGCCCCTTTTCTCTGACCTTTTCTTACTTGAGCGTCAGAGTGCCTTGCAGGTACACCCCCTCTTCTCCTCATTCACAAGCCGAACAACTTGCACGCCTGACGACTAGCATCCGTCCGAGCACCTTGCCATCTGACGACCAGTTTACGTGGACCTGTTCAAATACCCCGGATCAGATGCCTATTTGTTTTCCTTCACTCATCTGTGGAGTGATTCTTCAACAACACCCTGGGATAATTCTACCTATTGATAATATCATGAGGAGGGAGTCCCCCCTGACTCTGCACTATAAGCTGTTTACTGGAAGCCATGTTCCAGATATTGCTTCAAAATTTGCCCTAACATCTGCTGCAACAACTTCAGAGGAGGAAACAATTGCTCAGCTGAAGGAGACCTGCAAGGAGCTTGATGTCATCATCAAGGCCAGTACAGCCAGGAAGGACAAACTAGAACGATTGATACAAGTCTTGTCTGTTGAGCAGAACAAAGAAATTAGAGCTAACACTGAAGCTGCTGAAGAAAACAATGATGAAGTTGAAGAAGATGATGTTGCTGATAATGGTTTTGGTGATGATGCAGAAGAAGATGATGATGAGGAAACAGAAGATAACTACTGTAAGTTGTCTTCCCTTTATTTTTATTTTATTATTTTGGTTTTGTAAGGGCTTAATGCCCAGGATAATTTTCTTTCAGTTGGGTGTGTACTTTAAATACTCTATACTGTTTATTTGGTTTTTGAGTTAGTCTTTCTACCTTTGTCATATTATGGCCAAAAATGGGGAGTAATACTAACTTTACTAACCACTGTTGACTGCTACTAACCATTGAGGGGGAGTAGTGCTGCTTGTAGAAGAAGGTATTGGTTAAGGGGGAGACAAAGTTTTTTTCCGCTGTTGTTCTGATTATCTGGTCTCCCTGTTCTGAATAATTCTGTCTGCAGGTTAATTGTAGTTAGTTTTAGCCAAAATCTGCCAAATGGGGAGATTGATGAGTCCAAGCCTTTGAGGTTGGCATCAATTTTGGTAAAACAAACTTAACAGAAAGTTATTGGACAAGATGTCCTAACATGTTGAACTGACTGCAGGTTAAGTTGTTAAACAAGATGTCCTATCACATTGATTCGACATCTTTGTCTGTTACAGTTTGGAATAATTGTTATCTGATTTCTAGGTTTTATAGGAATTTGAATTTGTCCTAGGTGGCATCCGATATTGAGGAATTAGAGATTCTGATTCTAGAAGGAATATGTTGTTTCTAAGTGTGGAGACACTTTAGGAAACTTAGGATTAAAGAAATTATTCTAAAGAAGAATAGGACGCAGATTCTGTGGAGCTGAATTGCTGCGATTCTGAAGCCCAAATCCTGTTCTATTTAGTGATATAAATAGGATGGATTTAACCTAGAATAGGCACTGAAAATACACAGTTGTTACTGAGTGCTAAGGTTTGTACTGTTGTGAGTCTCTCTTGTATTGCGTGAATACCTGAGTTGGACAATTTTTATTAAGTTGTAATTGTTCAGTTACTGGTGTGATTGAAAGGGAATTGAGAAGGGTCTCATACCTAGGAGTGTCTTAGGTAGAAATCTAGCATGGGTAGTTTCTAGTTGTCAAGTTGTAAACGGAGGAGTTTAGCTTAGAACCAATTTTGCTTAGTGGATTTCATTCCTGGCTTGGTAGCCCCTAGACGTAGGTGGTGTTGATCACCGAACTGGGTTAACAATTCTTGTGTGTTGTTTTCTTTCTACTATTTGTATTCTATTCTTTATTATCCATGTGTGAGAAGTAGAGATCAAGTGTCACGACATCCTGTCCGATATCTTAGTGATACTTGACCAGAATTTCAATTTTGATGCCTGATGATTTGTGTTGTGGGGGTATTGATGATGTTAAGAGGGTGTTGAGGATATTTAGAAGTGTATGATTCATTATAATTATTTTGATAATAATAATAATAATAGTGGAATAGTGTGAATAATATTATTTAGACTATTAATATTATTTTAAAAATAAAATGAGGGGCAAAGTGGTCAATTGTGCGAGGATAAGTGAGGACGAAGTTGGGAAATCATAATAAGGGTCCAAGGGGTAAGAGTGAAAAAAAGGAAAAGTAAGATGGGAGAATTTTAGTTGGAACGATCATATTTTTGGAGAAAACTCTAACAGAAAGAAGGAGAAAAGGCTAGGGCTCAGAGAAAACTCTGAAGAACTTAAGAGGAAGATCAGAACCGAGGGATTTAAGGTATGAGGAGTATCACTTAGCATTATATTTGATATAGGGTTAGAGGTATGTGGGTAGTTGGGGTTTCGAACGAATTTGATGATAACATGTCGACCTATGATGAAATTGGCAAATTAGGGATGGGTAAAACGATTAGGAAATGATGTATATGTGTCTATGGTGATGTATTGTTGTTGTATTATGCTTGCCTATAATTGAGATGCACTTTTGGGACTGTAGGGTTGTGAAATTGCAAAGTGTTGGGGGCATGAATTATGCAGAAAATGCAGCAGCATGGTTTGTTGTTCGCAGGGAATCGCCAAGCGAAGGGATTGTTTCGCCAGGCGAAGTGTATTCGCTTGGAGGTCGTCGGGAAAAATGAGAGGTGAGTGAAGGGTGAAAAAAATGGGTGCTACTGGTTTTTGTATGAGGGAGGGGATTCGCCCCTGCTTCGCTGGGCGAAACCCAGGCGAGCGAATCGCTTCGCCGGGCGAGTACCAGGCGAGCAGGAGCAGTTGCTTATTTTATTTCATTTTTCTTTTTGTGCTGACTTATTTTCTTTTTGTCTCTGTGTTGGCCTTGTGTCGTGAGGTTATTAAAGCATGGTGTTTTAATGTTTATAACATTGTGAAACATTGTGATGAATTGTGATGTATGTAACAAATGCTATATTATGATGTTTGATGAATACTTATGAATCATGATGCAATTTTGATGATTCTATGATGATGATTATTTATGACGTTTTGCATCATGCATTCATAGCATACTTTAGGACTTCGGTCCAGTGACGATGTTAGGACTTCGGTCAAGTGGTGGCTTCAATCCCATTGCGTGGTTTGGGGTGTTTATGACGTGCTCCGGTTCTTGTGTAGAATCGATCCTATTGGTGGGAATCTTTGGAGGGTGATGGCCTAGTGTCCATCAAAGATGATGATTTGGTACCACATGCATGAGTCTATGTTGATGCATTTCATGTTACGTGGCATGGTATATTGGAGAATGAATGATGTGTTTGATGATGTGATTTTAAATGATATACGACAATGATAATTTAAGGATGATTATGTTGTTTGATGATACTATGACGATGTACATGAATTGTTGATGTTGATGTATTTGTATATCTTATCTTTATATCTTGTATAATGATTTGTGATTACTCACCCTGCCTGTTTGAATGTTGCCTCCACGTGGGTAACGTGCAGGTGATCAGGATTAGCTCTCTTGGTGCGTGAAGATTAGCCTTGATGTGTTTTGGTTATTTACATTGATTAGAGGGTCTTGCTCTGATATGTAACATCGGGTCGGGACGTTCGAGTCGAGCCATTATGTTTTATTTTCTTGTTGATATCATGACACTATGGGTTTCCTATTTTTAAGACTTTTGAGTCATAAACTATGTTGAATTTTGATTTTCCGCTGCATATTATTTGATTGAATTTATGATGATAGAACCCATGTTACGGAGTAGGACATTATTATGAAGTTCTATGACGAAATGTGGCACCCTTTTGGTGATGTACTCTGATATACTTGTTTATATTTATCGTGAATGTTATTTTGGGTAGAAGGGTGTTACATTAGTGGTATCAGAGCAGTCGGTCTGTCCGACCAGGTTTTTATGATGTCAGTCCTTGTTAGTCAACGAGTGTGTGTACATTGTCGATGAATTGTTTCTTCTAACCTTGTTGATGGTGTGCAGAATGGCTGGAAGAAACGATATTGTTATTGCTGATGCGTTGGAATCACTTGCTCAAGATATGGCTCAGAACAATCAGAATGGTGAAGCTCCGAATGAGTTTCGTGCTTTGGGGAAGTTCCAGAGGAACAATCCGCCGACTTTTGTAGGTACTCATGATCCAGATAGTGCACAGAAGTGGCTCAAAGTGATTGAGAAAATCTTTCGAGTAATGGCATGTACTGACGCTCAACAGGTTCAGTTTGGTACTCATATGCTGTCAGAAGAAGCTGAGGATTGGTGGGATAACACACGTCAGAGGCTGAAGGATGTTGGTATTGAGATAACATGGGCTGTATTCAAGAGGGAATTTTTGGGGAAGTATTTTCTTGAAGATGTTCGCGGTAAGAAGGAGATAGAATTCCTTAAATTTAAGCAAGGAAACATGACTGTGGCAGAGTATGCTGCAAAATTTGAGGTGCTGGTGAAGTTTTGTCCGCATTACAACCGTGTTGATATTGAGATGTCTAAATGTCTCAAGTTTAAGAATGGGTTGAGACCAGAGATCAAACAGGGTATTGGATACCAACAGATTCGCAGGTATGTTGAGCTGGTGGATAAGAGCAGGATCTATGATGAGGATAGTCGAGCTCGATCTGCTCACTATAAGCAACTTAGTGAGAAGAAAGAGAAGGGACAGTTTAGAGGGAAGCCTTATGGGACTTCAACTTACAAAGGGAAGCAGAAGGTTTCAGATGGGAAAAAGACAAGTGGGGGAGCAACTCCCGCTTCTGTTAAGTGTTGCAGATGTGGAGAGCAAGGTCATCATGCTGAGGTTTGCAACAATAACGTGTTAAGGTGTTACAGATGTCGTAAAAGAGGCCATAGAGCTATCGACTGCAAGGATGAGGGTCTGACTTGTTTCAATTCTGGTGAATAGGGTTGCATCAGTACCCAGTGTCAGAAGTCGAAGAAGACTGTTACTGTTGCTCGGACTAATGGCAGAGTGTTTGCTTTGAGTGGTCCAGAAGTTCCCAAGAAGGATAACTTGATTCGAGGTACTTGTTTTATTAACAACGTGAGTTGGTCGCTATTATTAATACTGGTGCTACTCATTTATTTATTTCGCTTGAATGTGCTACTATGTTGGGTTTGAAATTGTCTAATATGAATGGTAGTATGGTGATAGAAACTCCTGCTAATGGTTTTGTTACTACTACCTTTGTGTGTTCGAGATGTCCTTTGACCATTTTTGGGAAGAGTTTCGTGATGAATTTGGTGTGTTTACCTTACACCAAATCGATGTAATACTGGGAATAAACTGGTTGGTGTTCAACTATGTCCATATCAACTATTATAATAAGACTGTGGAGTTTCCTGAGTTTGGTGGTAATGGAGAGTTGATGTTCTTGTCTGCTAAGCAAGTAGACAAACTACTAGAAGATGAAGCCTCGATGTTTGCACTGTTTGCATCGTTGCAAGTTGATCATGAAACTGCTAGTGTCGAATTACCTGTTGTCCATGAATTTCCAGAGGTGTTCCAGGATGACATAAATAATTTGCCTCCAGAGCGTGAAGTGGAGTTTGTAGTGGACTTGATACCAGGAACGAGTCTGGTGTCAGTGTCTCCTTACTGGATTCTGCTTTTGAATTAAGTGAATTGAAGAAACAATTGGAATAATTGCTTGAGAAGAAGTTTTTTTGACAGAGTGTTTCTCCGTGGGGTGCTCCTGTGTTGTTGGTTAAGAAGAAAGACGATAGTATAAGGTTGCGTGTTGATTATCGACAGTTGAATAAAGTGATTATTAAGAATAACTGTCCACTTTCGAGAATTGACGATTTGATGGATCAGTTAGTAGGCACTTGTGTGTTTAACAAGACTGGTGTGAGGTCTGGTTATCATCAGATTTGTGTCAAGCCTGATGATATTCCGAAGAAAGCTTTCAAGACTAGGTACAGTCATTATGAATACACTGTGATGTCGTTTGGTGTATCCAATGCACCAGTGGTGTTCATGGAGTATATGAATTGGATTTTCCATGAGTATTTGGATAAGTTTGTTGTGGTTTTCATTGGTGATATTTTAATATACTCTAAATCTTAAGAAGAGCATGTTGAGCATTTGCGAACCGTGTTGCAAGTGTTAAAAGAGAAGAAGTTGTATGCAAAACTATCGAAGTGCGAGTTTTGATTGAAAGAAGTGAGCTTTCTTGGCCGTGTGATATCAAGTGGTGGAATTGTTGTTGATCCTTCTAAGATTGATGATGTGTTACAGTGGGAGACTCTGAAGTCTGCTACTAAGATAAGAAGCTTCCTTGGGTTGGCAGGTTATTATCGCAAGTTTATCGAAGCTTTTTCCAAGCTGGCATTATCTTTGTCTCAGTTGACTCGGAAGGTTCAAGCTTATGTGTGGGATGTTGCATATGAAAATAGTTTTGTCGAATTGAAGAAGAAGTTGACGACCGCTCCGATATTGATCTTGCCTAATCCGAATGAATCTTTTGTGGTGTATTGTGATGCGTCGAAGATGGGCCTTGGTGGAGTATTTATGCAGAATGGTCAAGTTGTTGCTTATGATTCGAGACAATTAAGGGTTCATGAAGGTAATTATTCTACGCATGACTTAGAGTTGGCAACTTTGGTGTTCGTGTTGAAAATTTGGAGACATTATCTTTTTGGCTCTAAATTTGAGGTATTCAGTGATCATAAGAGTTTGAAGTACTTATTTTATCAGAAAGAGTTGAATATGAGGCAGAGGAGGTGGTTGAAATTATTGAAGGATTATGATTTTGATTTGAGTTACCATCCTGGTAAAGCAAATGTGGTGGATGATGCATTGAGCAGGAAGTCATTGCATATGTCGATGCTTATGGTGAGAGAATTGGAGTTAATCGAGCAGTTCCGAGATCTGTGTTTGGTATGTGAAGAGACTCCTCACAGTGTGAGGTTGGGTATGTTGAAACTGACTAGTGGTATTCTGGAAGAAATCAGAGTGTGTCAGCAATCTGACTTGAGGTTGGTTGATCAGTCGACCTTGATTAACCAAGGTAACAGAGGTGAATTTCGGATTGATGAGAATGGTGTGATGAGGTTCATAGATAAAGTGTGTGTTCCAGATGTTTCAGAAATTAAGAAGAGTATTCTTGAAGAGGGGCATCGAAATAT
Organism: Lathyrus tuberosus; assembly: GCA_022829125.1. Lineage (NCBI taxonomy): Eukaryota > Viridiplantae > Streptophyta > Magnoliopsida > Fabales > Fabaceae > Lathyrus > Lathyrus tuberosus. Next base: position 12,897,581 of record JALAZF010000142.1, on the reverse strand, counting down.
ATTGAGTATTCATCCCGGTGCTACGAAGATGTACCAGGATTTGCAGAAATTGTTTTGGTCGCCAGGTATGAAGAAGGATACTGCAGAGTTTGTTTTTACCTGTTTGACTTGTCTGAAGTCAAAGATTGAACATCAGAAGCCTTCGGGTATGATGCAACCGTTGAATATTCCAGAATGTAAATGGGATAATATTTCCATGGATTTTGTGTCGGGATTGCCGAAGACTGCGAAGGGGAATGATTCGATTTGGGTGATTGTGGAAGGATTAACTAAATCGGCCTATTTCTTACCGATATAGATTAATCATTCTATGCAGAAGTTAGCTGAGATGTATATTGAGGAAATTGTGAAGTTGCATGGGATACCTTCGAGTATTGTGTCGGATAGAGACCCGAGATTTACGTCGAGGTTCTGGACAAGTTTACAAGATGCTTTGGGTACTAAGTTGAGTATGAGTTCTGTATATCATCTGCAGATGGACTGTCATACAAAGAGGACTATCCAGTCTTTAGAGGATTTGCTGAGAGCTTGTGTACTGGACCAAAGAGGATCATGGGATAACCATTTTCGGTTGATTGAGTTCACATACAACAATAGTTTTCATGGTAGTATTGGAATGACGCCGTATGAAGCTTTGTATGGTAGAAGGTGTAGAACTCCATTGTGTTGGTATGAGTCAAGCGAGAGTGCTATACTCGGGCTCGAGATTGTGCAGGAGACGACTGAGAAGATTAAGATGATCCAAGATAGGATGAGAGCTTCGCAGAGTCGTCAGAAGAGTTATCATGATAAGAGAAGGAAGGCACTTGAATTCCAAGAGGGAGATCACGTGTTTTTGAGAGTTACGCCGGTGACTGGTGTGGGTCGAGCTTTGAAGTCTAGGAAGCTCACTCCACGTTTTGTTGGTCGGTATCAGATTATACAGAGGATAGGGGAAGTAGCCTATCAGATTGCTTTACCGTCGTCGCTTGTGTCATACCCTAATTTTTTACCCTAAGATTTCGTATATTTGTTTTGCATCGTCTGCATAGCATATCAGACATTTCATCTCGCATCATACCCAATTTATTAGCCTAAATAAATTTGTTGGAATTTACAGTCGAATCGGTCAAATAAAAGTCAACTGTGCGAAAAATCAGTGGACGAAGAATTTTAAATCGAGCTTGCAGACGTCAGTGATATTAATCTACGTTTCGCGTAGTTTAACTTGACGTGCTCATTTGAATTTTTCGACCACTTTTCGGTCGCATTTTTGGACAGTCTAAACATTTTCAGCGGGTAAAATTTATTTTAGAATTTGACCAAATGCTGTATTTTTTCAGTAAGTATATTTCTCACTGATCATTTTGGTATATTCGTTTTATTTTTCTGAGCACTTCAATTTTGGTCGATTTATCATTTTTATCGTTTTTTTTATTTGGCTAAAATACAGTTTTGGTCCCCCTGTTTGTCAAAATTCACGGTTTTGGTCCCCCTATTATTTTTTTTAATAGTTTTGGTCCCCCACCCCAATTTTGGCCCAAAAAAATGATGAACAGTACCTGGTCCGTACATGAACAGTGAGGGGTGGGGGGACCAAAACTGTTAAAAAAAAAATAGGGGGACCAAAACCGTGAATTTTGACAAACAGGGGGACAAAAACTGTATTTTAGCCTTTTTATTTTTAGAATTAAATAATCTTTTTTTATTTATTATTCAGATTTTTTTTATTATTATAATTATTTCATTTAAGTTTTATTAAATAGTTTTAATTTAATTTTTGTTTTTTAATAATATTCAAAAGTTTGTTTTTATCCCATTTTAGAAACACTTGTATATTAAGTTTAGTAAAGCTTTTTTCCTACTACCTATTTTGTGAAATACACCATACCACCAGCATTTTGATTCCCTGCGCATATAAGAACAAAAAGATTTCTTTTTTCTCTATTTAGACCACACACATATTGTTCATGAAAAGGAAAAAAAGAGATATACATAAAAACTCCCTCATCCCCACATAAAGCCATGCGTTCGACCCATATCCTCATGTCTCTCTCCATAAAAAGACAAAACCAAGACACATCTCTCTTTCCTTTACCTTGCTGCTACCTCACATAAAACTTCAGAACCATTAAACCACATATTCACAACCGGCTACCTCTTCCATTTCATAGCCTCACCCTTCACCATCTTTGTTAGTTCTTGTATTGGCTGGAATTTTGGTAAAACAATGGTGTTGTTAGTGATGTCATATGTCTGATGTCTTAACATAAGTTCTTAACATTGAGTTGATGTTAAGTTCAGAAGGGTTGCAGTTTTGTATGCTGATGTTAAACCTGATGTCTTGACATCAGTTGACAGAACATCAGAACATCAGTCTGATGTGTTTTGTTAGGGCTGCATTTGTTTAAGTGTGTTTTAAGAAGATCTGGTGGAGAGATTGCAGGCGAATATCATGGGACAAATATATTCTGTTGCAATCTTATATTGAGCAGATATTGTTACTATTTTCATGCAAAAAGATATGGAGAATAATTAGATTTAATTGAATATTTAATTGAATATTTAATTGAAGATTTGATTGAAGATCTATTTAGTAGCAGAATCTTTTGCAGATTTGTAGCAGCTGATTTGTTGTGATTTGAAGGCCCAAATCCAGTTGGGAAATAGGTTATAAATAGAAGCATTGTAACCTAGTTTTAGGCAAGCCAGCCATCATGTAAATTATAAGGGCTGTGTTAGTTGATGAACCACCCGGTTTGTGGGATGGTTATCATGTTTATCTCTAAGCCTGTAGGTAAGAGATGCATTGTTCTTAAGCATTGTTCTTAGTCATGAGGGTCATGTCTAGGTATTGTTATAGGAGTGTGTCTTCTATTTTTATGTGTTTGGAGAGTTGTTGGAAATCAAGTTGTTGATGCAGTGACTGAGATGTTGACTGCTAGACATCATTGCGATGATTGGAAGTGAGATGAAGTCTCTTACCTAGGGAGAACTTAGGTAGAAGGGTCATTGGGTAGGGATTAAGTGAGTAGATTGTCAACTGGTATTGTTGAGTCTGTTATTTAATACTGCTAATAGTGGACTTCCTTCCTGGCTTGGTATGCCTCTAGATGTAGGTTGTTAGACCGAACTGGGTGAACAAATTCTGTGTGCACTTTTCTTTTCAGCAACTTATTTAATTGTCTATAATTGCCTCGCTGTTTATGTCAGACCAGATGTCTCGACATCATGTAGGACATCTAGGATCTGTTATACCAGAATTTCAATTGGTATCAAAGCGGGCATCCTGTCTGTTTCTGGATGAGATCTAGGGAAGATACTTTCTAGATCATGAGCAAGGAAGATAGTTTTGCTGAGTTATGGACGTGGTCAATTCATATAGTTGTTTGTTTGATCCCTTGAAGCGAAGGATGGACTATTCATGACAGGGTATGTATTGGACCTGTCTGTTGTTATCAGGTGTGTAGCTTTGGTGGAGAACTACTGTTGTGAGTTTGATTTATTTTCAAACCTTTTTGTTGACACTTGGACTATGGTGATGGTGTGCAAGGATTATTTAGTAGTGCCTGAAGGGTGTTGAAGAGTTGTTGTGTGTTCCGCTGCATGGTATCTGATGTAACCCTGGTTGTTTCTTGTGTCTCTGGTGGTGAGACTTTAGGAAGGTATTTTCTTGGAAAGACTTTAGAGTTTGGTCTCCTCAGCAGAAGAAGAATATATTTCAAATCAGGTATTGAAGACCAATCTGTCCAGAACATTGATTCCTTCCTTCTCAATTTTCTTGGTGATGAAAGAAGAGGGTGGAGCCAAAGCAAAAGAGTATCACTGTCAAATCTTTCATGCGGGAGTGAAGATATTGATAAGTTATCTCTTAAGCATATTTATGGTGACCCGATAAGGAGATCTTCCTGGTACTGGTGTCCAATGTAGGTCTGGTATATCTGAAGATGAATTCTCTTGTGAAGATACATGTTTTTTATTTTCAAAATCATGAACTGGAGGAAGTTTCATCAAGAAAGAATCTGAGCTTGATATGTCAATCCTAATGTCTCAACATCGCGCTACACATCAGCTGTTTATGGTAAATATTAAGTTAAAATCCTATTAGCTGTTTTGAAGGATCACTAGAGCTGTGAAGTTGAACAATTTTTGAGATGTTGTTCATAATGTCATAACATCTCAGCTGGAGCTGGTTGAAGAAAAGGTAGTAATCTTGATAGCAGAAGAGAAGGAGATGATCCTTGTTTAAGCTAAAATGTCTGAGGATAATTTTATAGGGAAAATGCATCCAAGAGTTTGTGTGCAGTAGCAGTGTAAATCAGCCTGTGGTCAATTGGTGTATGCATGAGCTCTTTCAATTTTGTGGCTTGAAGGATTGGAAGTAGCAGATTGTCTATGGTATGTTATCACTCTTAAGTTAGACAAGAGGTCTGAACCTTGTGCTTATAAGAAGAAGCTTCTGGAAGAGTGTGTTATGCAAGTTACTGCAGTTTTGTTGGTCTGATCTTGGAAGTTGATCAGATGTTGATATGTTCTCGTGTGTTCGCTGCAAGAGATATGTGTGGATTACTATGGTTGTAGTCTCCAAATCCTAGTAGATGTTTAATGTGATTTAGACTGATGTCAGAACTGATGTTGAAACATCACTTCAGTTCTTTGCTCAGGGTGGAGTGAAAGATCAAGACACTGACCTAACCTGGAAGGCTTTTGTGGTATGAATGGTTGTCATAATGGTTGTCATGAAGAAGATTCAGAAGATGCTAGAATCTGAAGAAGGGTTAAACCACAGGGATTTAAGATCAATTGCTATTTGTGATATTTACAAGTATTTAATTGATTATCCTTGAAAGACAAGAGTAGGGATGTTCTGTCAATTGTTTTAACATCTTTTCATCAGAGGTTTGGAGAATCATGGGAGAGGTTCTACATTCGCTCACAAGTCACCTAGGTGTTGACCTGGGATTATTGCTTAGCATCTGTTCCTAGAAAGTATTGTGAATGACTTGTCCAGATGGTGGTGCTGTTGAAGATGAAGACGGAAGACTATGAAGACATCATAATCTTGTTGGTTACAGCTTGGATCAGTTTATTTCTGATCTAAGTGGTTTGGAGCATGGTGTTTGCTCTGGTTGTGAAGGTCGAGGATAAGTGGCAGTTATCTCTGGCTTTCTACTGGCGACTCTACTAAGGGAAGTGACTTTCTTTAGTATTGTTATGGGGTAGTCTTGGACTACTTATTTTCTGAAGATTCAGATGTGGTAGGTTTGAAGTCTTTGGAGTTTCTAAGCAGGATGGAGGTTGTCTACTCAAACTTGATTGTTGAATCAAGTCTATGAGAGCATGGAAATATGTTTCTGCAAAGGGAGAAGGTTCTTCTGAGTGGCAGAAGGTAGAGCTGAATTCAACAATTGGGTGACATAATGTTTTGACATCTAGCTTAACATCAGAAGTCTCAACTGGTGATGTGGCACATCATCTTTTGATAAGGTGATCTACAGGAATGAACAATAGGATGCTTCAAAAAGATCATTCTCATGGCAGTTTGCGGGAGCTGCAGGAAGGAGAAGATGTTACATGACCATGGCTTAGGGAGTCTAAGTGTGTTTGCTTTTGAGCAATTGGAACATGTGACTTGAAGATCTGGTTTCCTTGGTGGATCAGGATATCTTTATGAGAGTTCTGATAAATGTGAAAAAGGTCAAAATGTGGCATTTGGCAGTTTTCATATGAGGATTCATGCTTGAGGTGATCTAACTGTGGCATTTGGTTGATCTCAGAAGTGAATTCGAAGAATCAAGATAATCAGAGTGTGGCAGCTGGTTATTATTGAGGATTGTCTTGGAACAAGTTACTCTTGGGCAGAAGGGTGATGAGTTGAAGACTCAAGGAGATTATTTTTCTTGAAGGTGGATGAGAGTTTATTCCTCTGATTCTTTGGATTACTATGCTATAGTAAGTCCAGTTGGTGGAGCATATCAAGAATCATGGTGTTGATGTTTTGGTGTGTGAAAGACGTTCTAACTTGTGATAGGACATTATCTGGGATGATTACCTACATTGTATCTAAAGAGAATCTACCTAATCATACGGGAGAATAATGAAGTAGAAGGTCTGCTTTGGAAAGAGAATGTAGAGAAGACTGAAGATCAGGTATTGATTGCTTGAAAGTCTGAATGTGGATATTCATCAATTGATCCAAATGTCAAAGATAGATGATTGGATGTGTATCGCTAAAGGAAGAAGAAAATCCTGTGAAGGGGACATAGCCCTATTGTCAAGTTATGCTAGAGAATAATTTATCAGCTTGGCAAGATGTGGAGTTTTGGAGCATGTGAAGATAACAAACCAAGAGGGAATCATGTGAGTATACTAATTTGCAGTCTGAACTCTTTGCTTCAGAGAGGGTGTGCGAGCTCAGGGTATTCAGGTGTGTATGTTAACCTGAATAAGCTGCTTTGACTATGTTTTATTGGGAGCTTCTTGAAGGACTTCTATACGAAATGAGTCCTCTGAATGGTAATGAGAAGCTGATGTCCCCAAAAGATGTTGTTGAATGGTGATGTTGTAACATCATGATTGCTGATGGTTATATTTGGAAGATGATTGAGAGTGTGCTGTGGAGTTGGATGCTCAAGCATTTTTGTCAGAAGAGATGTTTCTGACTATGTGAATTAGAATGTGGAGATTCTGGTCTTGTTTTTAGTAGTTTGTTCTGGAAAAGCATGACTACTAATTTTGAAGAGTTCACTAGTATCAATAACTACTGGTGGATGTAATGGTAGAGGGATTGTGATGTGATCTGATGAGAACATTTTTTTAGAGTTGTTCCTTCTTCTGCTTCAAGTATCTCTTGAAGAAATTAGATCTCAGTAAAGCAGAGAATTTGTGGAGTCTGTGAGCAGTGTCAAACAAGTCAGGATACTTGGGTGTGTTCTCCAAAAGTGAAAGTACAGTATGTGAATGTGCTCAGCAAGTGTGCTCAAATGTTCATCTCTATCTAGAGCATTAGTTAACCATGATAGGGGGAGTACTTGTCTATGGATTCTGCAGCAAAGGTGCATATATTGTGAAGCTTACGTGCTGATAAAGCTTGTGGAGATTGGTTGCCTCTTATGAGGAGATAATGCCAGATAACATGTTATGACATTAGGCTGTTGGATGGCATGTTGGTATGGACATGAATGGTTCTAGCCATGTGAAGCTAATTGTTTGTATCATGTGCACACATGCTTCTGAGGAGAAGTCTGAAGACAATTTTATGCAGTTTTGGAAAAACTTTGTGAGGGTCTTTGTTGATGGGAGATGTCACACTTGTCTTGATGTGTGTTATTAATTCTAAGTAAGAGGAGTTTACTTAGAGTTCAGTGGAAGGCATTGTGAGTGTGCTTCAGAACTTGTGGATGATTGTGTGGAGCATTCCCGACTCTGGATGGATGAAGACTGTGTCTGGATTTTCCAAATGCTATGATGTACTAGTAAAGGAGCATCAGTTGTGAAATATAAGAAGAGAACTTCTGTCTGTACTAGTGTGGTACTTGGATTGTTTGAGGATTAAGCATTTTGTGAATGCGTTCAGCAGGTGTGTTTAACAGAGGGTGCGCTCTTGAAGACATGAAGATGAGTCTTATGTTTTCCATTCATTTAAGGTGTTCTTCTTGCAAAGGAGCACTGGTTATCTTAGATAGGGAGAGTTGAGCTTTTGTTGAAGAAGTTGTTTATCCAGATTGTAATGTCAGACAAGATGTCGTGACATTGTGTTACTGGTGAAGGTCATGGTGTACTTGACAGTTTAGACCTGGTTCTATAGATTTATGTGTCAATGGATTGAATCAGAAGTATACATTTACACCAATGTTTGTCAATTTTTAGCCAAAAAGGGGGAGAGAATGTACAGTAGTAGCTGTTGAGTCTGGATTTTGTTCTGAGTATGTTGGTTGGCAGATTCAGAGTTTGTCCAATTGTGGCTAAAAAGGGGGAGAGTTAGCCTAGTTGTTGCCTAGTTGTCTGTTGTGGTTCTAGGCTTGAGTTTGTGCAGCTGTTTTGCTGGTTGTAGTTTTGAGGGGGAGTTGATGCTGCTAGTTGTGTGCTGATGTTAGTTTGTATGGTCTTTTTCTGCGGCTGGTATCTCTGGTGTAGGCTGAGATTGTTTTAGCCAAAATTAGCCAAAGGGGGAGATTGTTAGTTCTTGTATTGGCTGGAATTTTGGTAAAACAATGGTGTTGTCAATGATGTCATATGTCTGATGTCTTAACATGAGTTCTTAACATTGAGTTGATGTTAAGTTCAGAAGGGTTGCAGTTTTGTATGCTGATGTTAAACCTGATGTCTTGACATCAGTTGACAGAACATCAGAACATCAGTCTGATGTGTTTTGTTAGGGCTGCATTTGTTTAAGTGTGTTTTGAGAAGATCTGGTGGAGAGATTGCAGGCGAATATCATGGGACAAATATATAAAATAGTTCAAAATCAAGCACAAGTAAGGAAAAGAAAAAAGATTTTCTTATTCTTCACGTCCAGGATTACGTCCACCTGGTTTTATCAATTTGCAAATTCTTCCTCAATTAGTTAAAAGAATGAAATTGGCTGATATTATGACAATACTAGGTAGCATAGATATCATTATGGGAGAAGTTGATTTCCATTTTTTAAATGAATCTAACGGAAAAAGATTTTTTTTATCTTTTTGATTCATTTATTCACAAAAATCATCCATCAAAAATTAGAGCAGATATTGTTACTATTTTCATGCAAAAAGATATGGAGAATAATTAGATTTAATTGAAGATTTAATTGAAGATTTGATTGAAGATCTATTTAGTAGCAGAATCTTTTGCAGATTTGTAGCAGCTGATTTGTTGTGATTTGAAGGCCCAAATCCAGTTGGGAAATAGGTTATAAATAGAAGCATTGTAACCTAGTTTTAGGCAAGCCAGCCATCATGTAAATTATAAGGGTTGTGTTGGTTGATGAACCACCCGGTTTGTGGGATGGTCATCATGTTTATCTCTAAGCCTGTAGGTAAGAGATGCATTATTCTTAGAGGAAGCTGTTAAGCAACTCTAAGCATTGTTCTTAGTCATGAGGGTTACGTCTAGGTATTGTTATAGGAGTGTGTCTTCTATTTTTATGTGTTTAGAGAGTTGTTGGAAATCAAGTTGTTGATGCAGTGACTGAGATGTTGACTGCTAGACATCATTGCGATGATTGGAAGTGAGATGGAGTCTCTTACCTAGGGAGAACTTAGGTAGAAGGGTCATTGGGTAGGGATTAAGTGAGTAGATTGTCAACTGGTATTGTTGAGTCTGTTATTTAATACTGCTAATAGTGGACTTCCTTCCTGGCTTAGTATGCCCCCAGATGTAGGTTGTTAGACCGAACTGGGTGAACAAATTCTGTGTGCACTTTTCTTTTCAGCAACTTATTTAATTGTCTATAATTGCCTTTCTGTTTATGTCAGACCAGATGTCTCGACATCATGTAGGACATCTGGGATCTGTTATACCAGAATTTCAATCTTTTTTCTTAAACTTCATAATACTCTTCTCTCAGTAAAATAAAAGTGGAGACAATACATGCATATTGAACAAAAAAAAACATAACATTTCCACCCTCCATTTACCTCATATTAACCAGAAACAACCTTGCCACTTTCACTCTCTTGTTCAACACAAACTTTCAGCTTGCTTTTTTCACAAAGAACTAAAACCCGCCTGTTAGTGGCCAAAAAACGCATTACCTGCACAATAATGAAAGGAAAAACTGCTGCATAAATCACATAGCAGACCACCCGCCTGCTACTTCTTCACAACCATACGCTTTCCATTTTCTTCACTTATCAACCTCCCATACATCTTCTTTCCCTCCACAAACCGCTCCTTCTTCACCATAAACACAAACCATATCAACACATGCCATCATCTTTTCATGTTAAACACCATTCAAACGTACACCTTACTTGCCACTATACCGACTGAAGCATGACACCACCACCTGCCTTTCTAAACGTGACAACAACTCTGTTTCAAAACTCATCACACAACACCATTGTGAATCCACCCTCTCTGTTTCCATCAACTCCACGCGTTACCACACGACAACTTACAGCTCGCACTAATTTCTACGGTTTGGACCTCGCAAGTTTCGATTTCCGAATAAGCAACATCTAACTCAGCAACAATAACTTGTCCATTGTCGGAAGAGAACCATAGCAGCAGCACTGTTAACCTCTCCTTCTTCCCTCCGTCAAATCCTTTCGTCCATCCATTTTTGCATACAACTGAATCGCTACCAAACGTCGGCGAACCCCGTCGTACCTCCCTCTGTCGACTCTTCGAATCATCTGTGAAAGACCAGACAAAACAACGTCGCAACCAAACCAACGCTCCACGCCGCCACGCCGTGAGAACGAGAAGAGAAGGCGAAACAGGAGGAGGAGAATTGGGATTTGAGAGAGAGAGAGAGAGAGAGAGAGAGGGAGAGAACACGCAGGAGAAGTCGTGGAAACCTGAATCAAAGGTAATATGATTGTGTACCATTAGCTTGGATTCGAGACTGCCGTGAGAGATCCGAGCGTTGCGTATTTTTCATTGTGATTGTCTTATTTCTTTTGTTTTGAAAACTGATACTCAGTGAACATGTTTGGCACTTAAGTTAATAGCTTAAGGGTGGCCCTTTTTTTCTTCTTCTTTTATTTTTGTTTTGTTTGGGACATTAGGGCCTTAGAGCCCATCAAGAAGCCTGTTCCTACTTGTACCCTTGCCTTATTCATATTGACACTCCCTTCTTTTTATCTAATTAGTTTTTTTTAGATTTTTTATTATTATTTAATTAGATTTGATTAGAATTTAGTTTAATTCGATTTAATTAGATTTTAGTTTAATTTTTAATTAGAACTTAATTTAATTGGTTTTAATTAGATTTTGGTTCATTTAGGATTTGGTTTACTTAGATTTTATTAATCTTGACAATCCTCGATTCTCTTTTTAAGTTAATCCTTGATGTACATTTTTGAATTTATCTTCATAATATCGATCTCGTACATTCCCTTGTGGTCCGATTTTATTTTTGGTGATTTATTTGCTTCTTTGTCTTGGGCCTGATTAATTGATGATGTATATTTATGATGTCTTGCCTTGTGAGCTGATTACATACTTTGATCCCTGTTCTATACATATGTCGTATTTGCTCATGCTCTTAACTTTGCTGTCTACCCATTATACATTATCTCTGTGATCACCTATGCTTAAGTCCAAGGGAAGGACTTATTATTGACTATATAGTTACGTGCATTGCACTTCATTTGCATTTTACCTCTATGCTTGATCCTTGTTTCCCCTTTAGGTTGATACCCTTTAGGATGTACATACTTAGATTCTTGACTTTAGACAGATACCTCTTAGGTAGCTTCCCTTAGGATAGTTTCCTTAGGATGTTCAACTTAGATAACTTACAGTTAGTCTCCCCTTTTTTCCCAAGAGAGATTAGACATGAGTCATCTCTAGTTGAGATGTAATTCTCCTACCCCATGACATAGTCGAGAAAGTTGTAGATTCTTTTCTGCTTGAGAGAGGTATGTGGCATACTCGTCGATTTGATATCCGAGATAGAGCCCTTCTCTTAATGTGAAGCAAAGATCTTTCTTCCACATGTTTGTGGTGGTTCAGTCGAGTATTCTCCTCAAGATGACAACTTGTCTCTTCTCCTGAAACCAATAAACAAACATAGCTTTTATCCGTAGTCCAAACTACAGACGCTCTGATTTCTCAAAGTTCCCTTTGAGAATACGTAGGCACAAGGTCAATCCTTGGCGAGCAACCTTTTCTTTTTACACTTATTTACCCTTATTGAGAGGAACTACGAGTGCTCTGATTCTTTTAGACAAGTTACGTAGGCACGAGATGCAACGTCTTGGCAAGCATACTTAGTGTACACACCTTAGGTCTTCCTTTTCTTGAACCTCAGCAAACAGATAACAAATAACACAATAAAACAAGAGGTTTCTGTAGAGTACTACAGATACTTAGGATGCTAGTACCTTCCCTAGATATAACCAACCCTCGAACCTTAGATTCTCTCTTGCTTTGTATTGCATTGCATACTCATGGGTTATTCGTTATTTTTCCCTTCCCTTGGATAAATTAAAGATCGGTGGTGAATTATGATTTGTGATTCAAGTTAATCCAATAGCTTGATATCTGATTCTCACCGTGACAGCTTTCGAATCTTCATGATGTGCTTCATGTATCTCCGTTGAGGAAATACATTCTGGATCCGTTGCATGTGATCCAAATGGATGACGTACAGGTAAGAGATAACCTGACTGCTGAAGCATTACCTGTGCGGATTGATGGACGAGAAATGAAACAACTGCGGGGTAAAGACATAACTTTGGTGAAGGTGTTATGGGGTGGACCAGCTAGTGGGAGTTGGATTTGGGAACGCGGAGAGCAGATGAGGGAGTCGTATCCGACTCTGTTTCCTTCAGGTAATTTTCGAGGACAAATTTTTTTTAAGTGGGAGAGAGTTGCAACACCCCAAAATAATTAGATTATTTATTTAATTTATTTATTATAAATATTCGTGATTTTCGGTGAATTTTGGTGAAATATTTTGATGTCTGATGATTTGTGTTGTGGGGTATTGATGATGTTAAGAGGGTGTTGAGGATATTTAGAAGTGTATGGTTCATTAGAATTTTTTGATAATAATAATAGTGGAATAATGTGAATTATATTATTTAGACTATTAATATTATTTTAAAAATAAAATGAGGGGCAAAGTGGTCAATTGTGCGAGGATAAGTGAGCACGAAGTTGGGAAATCATAATAAGGGTCCAAGGGGTAAGAGTGACAAAAAGGAAAAGATAGATGGGAGAAGTTCGGTTGGAACGATCGTGTTTTTGGAGAAAACTCTGACAGAAAGAAGGAGAAGAGGCTAGGGCTCAGAGAAAACTCTGAATAACTCAAGAGGAAGATCAGAACCAAGGATTTTAAGGTATGGGGAGTATCATTTAGCATTATATTTGATATAGGGTTATAGGTATGTGGGTAGTTGGGGTTTCGAGGGAATTTGACGATAACATGTCGATCTATGATGAAATTGGCAAATTAGGGATGGGTAAAACGATTAGGAAATAATGTATATGTGTCTATGATGATGTATTGTTGTTGTATAGTGTTTGCTTATAATTGAGATGCATTTTTTGGACTTTAGGGTTGTGAAATCGCAAAGGGTTTGGGTATGAGTTATGTAGAAAACGCAGTAGCATGGTTTGCTGTTCGCAGCGAATCACCGGGCGAAGGGATTGTTTTGCCAGGTGAAGTGTATTCGCTTGGAGGTCGCCGGACGAAATGAGAGGCGGGTGAAGGGTGAAAAAATGGGTGCTACTGGTTTTTGTATGGGGGAGGGGATTCACCCCTGCTTTGCCGGGCGAAACCCAGGCGAGCAAACTGCTTCGCCGGGAGAACACCAGGCGAGCAAGAGCAGGGTCGGTCTTTAGAATGCACAGCAGGAGCTGCAGATCTGGGCTCCAAATTTTTGGGGGCCCACGTATTTAATTTTTTTTTTACAAAAACTATATATTTTACACCTGCTTTTTTTAAAAGTAGGTGTTAAATTATAATGTTTTTAAAATATATTTTACACCTGTTTGTTAAAAATAGGTGTAAAATTATATTTTGTTTTCAAAATTTATAATTTTATATAGATTTTTCAAAAATTGATATAAATATTTATTTTTTAGGCCCATTTTTTAAATTAGATCAGGGCCCCCGAATTGATTGGGCCGACCCTGAGCAAGAGCAGTTGCTTATTTTATTTTATTTTTCTTTTCGTGTTGACTTATTTTCTTGTTGTCTCTGTGTTAGCCTTGTGTTTCGGGGTTATTGAAGCATGGTGTTTTAATGATTATAACATTGTGAAACATTGTGATGAATTGTGACTGTTTACTGTGAAAATTAGTAAACAACCGTTGGTCTTCCAAATCAATAAGAGATTGGGTCACTTGCAGGATCGACCATACTAAATCCTAGGACATATGCTAACAATTTAAATAAAGTGTGGAAAAATGACGAATACTTCGACATCATTTAAGATATAACGATAAACAACTTTTGATAATGTTAAAGAAAGTAAATTGTGGAACTTAATCGAAAAGCAAGTAAATATGCTTTAAAAGTAACTTTGACAATGAAGAAAATAAACTTGAATAAAAATGTGAAATATGGTGTTTACATCAAACGTACATTTTCTCAATACACTCTTTTCTCTGCAAACGGGTACTTTGAGTAATTTAGAGATTTTGTACAACTTTGAACACATAATCTTATCACTAAGACTGCCTATTTATAATGAATCGAAATAACCTCTTTTAACGGCCTTTCTCTAAAATCAATACAAGTGACGCTCGGCATGTCTTCGATTCTTCAACACTCTCCACGTATCTTCGTTTAAAAACTGGATAATGACAATTTTCCCTCCTTGATTCAAATTCAAAACTCAAGTCGAAAACATCATCCGTATTACTCCGTCGAAACAACAACTCCATACTTAAGAAAATTTCCTAAGTCCATCTAGCCATTCTTCCTCTTATAGGAAATAATTTCGACTGAGCATCTATCATTGAACTTGCCTAGTCGAAATGTACCATAACTTGGCAAAAGATTTTCTTTTCTTTATTTGTTACATGAATAAAACTAGGCATCGAAATTGAGAGCCAACAAATTGCCCCCTAAAAATGTCCTTTTCGACATCTAATAGAGAAAAGGATATTTTTTGACAACATGATTCGACGCCGTGGGCAATTCAACGTTGTGAACTATTCACATGACTCAGCAGAATTGTGACGTCAGGGTCACCATGACACCTTTTCTGAAACGTCTCTTCACTCCCATGCCTAAATCTTTTTAATTATCACGCTCCTAGCCCCTAGAAGATCATGGGTCAGAATTTTAACTGCCATCATCTAATCGCATTATCCCCTTGTGTCGTGTGTCCCATGATCTTGTCACCATTAATAAGGTAAAATAATCGTGGACACTAACTGTTTTTGTCTTACTTTACCTATAAAAAGGGAAAAAGTTACCATTTTCACTTTTCTTTTCACTTTCTGAATTTCTGAAACTGTATCCTCTCCCAAACGTCTTCTTCCTCCAAGATTTCTTCAAATCTTCACTACAGCAATGGCTTCCGTTCAAACAACATCCAAAGAAACCACCAAGAAAGCACAGGGTTCTAAGAAGTCAAAGAAGCTCGCTCCAGTTCATAAAGAGTTGGGTCTAAGAGTGGTTGGGAATCAACAGTATATTCCAGAACCTCCAAATGAAGAAGAGAAACACCATATATATCAATCCCAGGTATTGATTCATATTCTAGTATCTGGTAAGACCCATGCTATGCTAGGTCCATTGCCTGATTTAAATGCTGACCCTATTAAGATTAGGGAATTTTTTCCAGCCTACCATCGCTATAAACCCATAGCAAATGGTGTAAGACCTAGGACTAACTAGGAGATTATGATTGATGAAAGATCTAAGTTAGATGGTCAAGGTTCGCCTTCGACCGTAGCCTTTAGGGACCCCATAAACTTAGAATTTATGAATACTAGTTATATGGTTTTTAGATCCTGCCCTTTGTCGAAAGATCCTTCCAACTATCTAGCTTGGCTAGACAAGATAGAAAATGCCAAGTCCTAAATTTGGAAAAATATGGGCATCTATGACCTCATTCAACTATAAAAAGTAGGACCAGGTTATTGTCCTTCGATGCTCATCGCCTCCCTTTACTTCTGGGACATCACCTATAATAATTTCCATCTCCCTTGTGGAATGGTCACCCTAACCTTGTTCGACATTGCTGCCATCACTGGCTTGAAACCGACTGGAGTAGGTTACGATCCCAATATTTTAGCTGACGACTCAATAGGCTTCGATGCCAATAAGGCAGCCTTTACCACCTACATTGCCTACTACCACGACAAGGAAACCAAAGAGGTTTCGAACCAAGAGCACGTTGCCTTCTTAGCTCTCTAGCTCTCACGCTGTGTCTTTTGTTCAAGATCTCTTCAAGTGGCGAAGAGGTATTTGACCATGGTAAACCAACTGCACGTTGGTCATGACCTTTGCCTTAGCGAGATTATCTTGGCGAACCTGTATGAATCCCTCGGCGAAGGTGTTACGACACTGAAGACGATCAAGACAAAGGAAGCTTGCTCCTCTCTGGGCCCTTCTGGTTTCTCCAACTATGGCTGAATGCCACTTTCAAAGCGTCACTCCCTGGTTGGAACCCTATCAACGAAGCCTCTGTAAAGGATAGAAGAGTCGAAGGAACACGACTTGTGCTGCTGACTCCTAATAATGAGGGAATGAGTCTTCAAAAAACTTTTACCAGCTATGTAATGATGTTCGCAAAGCGCTACAACTTTTCCCCTTCCATGGCCCCTTTTGCTAACTGGAAAATAGGTCCTGCATGGTTTACAAGACGATTTCCTCCTGATTCGAAGGAACACGGAGGAGAATCTCTTGATATTTGGGACTCTTTCCTTACACCACGATTATTAGCCTCAAGACTTAACCCCTCCAAGCTTCGTATCTCACTCGTCAACTATCAACCAAACCTTGTCTCTCGACAATTTGGTTTGATTCAGATTACACCTAGGTCTCTTTTTCAAAGAAAAGGCTCACTGATTCGCTACAACATGGTGCACAATGAAACGGAGTGTGCCAGATTGCTAGCCAATTATTCTGGCTTGACAGAATTTACCCCTGTGGCCTTCAAACCAAGTTTCCTCTACACCAAAGAGTTCGACGACTGGTGGAGAGAATACTACAACACAAATTTTATTGATGTAGCCTCCTTCAACATTCAACTAACTAGAGCTTTTGTCCTTGTACAGGACAGAGTGAAGAAAGGTACTGCAAGACACATTAAGGAGTTCCAAGCATTCCATATATACTTTGAAACTGCCTACAGGACGAATGAGCTTAGTCGAACCATTAGCGAAGCAGCAGTAACTTTAAAAGAAAAATTTACTAAGAAATTAGAGGATTTAAAACTTCCTTCGTACGTTCGACCTGATCAACGCTACAAGGTATATTTTAATCTTTATCCTCCAAAATTCCCTCGACTGCCAACTGCTAATTTTGGTATGGCTTTTAGCCCTCCATTTCCAGACTGGTTTGTTTGTGGGAATTTTATGAAAAATCTTCACTATGATTATCAAAAATGTGCTTAGCGAGTGGTTCCGACTAAGTATACCTTGGACAATTTCAAAGGCCACCTTCATATTGGCATAGAACACGTTCGCGTGGAGTCTCCGATATATGAAGGTGTCGAATAGTAGGTTTTTTGACATCTCCTCTTTTCCTTTCATCTACATTCTTCTTATGCTTATATTAACTACATTACTTTTCTCTAGCAGCTGTAAGGATTCCAGCCAAGAAAGCTACTCTTGTCGAGAAAGAAACCAACGAAGAAGAAGATAATGATAACACCAAGAAACCCATACCAGAGGTAACTTTTGTACTTATCATTTTTTTTCAACTTATCATCAGAATTCTGACATAACTTTTATTATTTGCAGGTCAGTCGGAAACCCCCTCTGACACCTAAAAAGAGGAAGCAAAAGGATCTCGAGGTTCAAATAGTTGAATCCGATGACAGGGATGCTTCACCAGACCAAACAAAACACCTTAAACCGAAAAAGAAGAAATAGATGAAAATAACTGATGTAAGCTTTCGTCCACAGCCAAAACCCACCAGAGTGAAAGAATTCCATTCAGGGGAAAATCACTGGGAGAATCAGTCAATCCGAGTCGATCATCCCAAGAGCTGTTTAGTCAAAGAACAAATCCTTGTAAGACTTGGACAAGGGGAAATCCACCTAAAGAGCTCAGTAAATCCAACTCTCCAAAGGTCAGTCAATTAGAAGTCGACCGCTCCAAGGTTCAGTTAGTCAACAACCACTGCAAGATTCAAACATTGGGGTAAGCCACCTCAAGGTTGTGGTAAGTTGCTTCCAAACTCCTTTCGAAGAAAGTTTCTTCATAGACCCAACCGACTGGAGTAAGAGAACTACCAAAGGGCTAGTCCTCTCAAGACTTTCAAGTCGCTTAAGCAAAAATCCTATAATGCATCAACAACCGTTGAGTTCGAAATAAGTGTCGGGAAATCATGTTGAAAATTACCTCCCATCAAAATTCCTTTTCCCTCAATAAGAAACCATGTTTCAAAGGAATTATTTCATCCATTACCCACCACACGGGAACTTGGAAACCTTAAACTCATTGCATAAATCATTTTTATGTAGTAATCATATCGCTTCGCTCTAGTGTCATGTCAGGCCTATCATCACATTCATCTGGCATATTCCCATAGCATGAAGCCTTAAAAATCAAACATCTGCAATAAAAAACCAACCTTGTTTGGCACCTCTCAAAGTCTAATTCTTATTGGTACGCATACATGCATTGACCAGTCGTTACATTTCATGCGTCATTACATATATGGTATACCCACAAGTGTGGGGCACTATACTGCGTAACCATAACATTACATGCATCAATCAAAATGAATATCAAAGCATATTCAATCATAAACATAGTATGAACCATGTCTTATCCACATATAAAGACAGTAATCGTTACTAAAATCAACTACTTTATGCTTGTTAGCATAATTTTTGCAGAAGATTCCTTGGCTAATATCGGCAGAAGATTTCCCAGTTAAACCTTAGCAATAAGTATTCTTTTCATTGAATCTCGATAGAAGATTCCCTAGTAGACCTCGATAGAAGGTGCTTCACCATAAAATCTCGGCGGTAGATTCCCTGGCTAATCTAGGCAGAAGATTTCCCAATAGACCTCGACAGTGGGTATATCTTTCTCAAAGTGAATCCCACCAGTAGATTCCTTGGCTAATCTCGACAGAAGATTTCCCAATAGACCTCAGCAGTAGGCATTTTCTCAACAAAACCCCGGCATTAGGTATCTCCTAGTGATTCTTGGTAGTAGACTTCCTAATGAGTTTTATTTTGAATCTTCCTCAAGGAACCTCGTCAGCAGTCTTCCCTGGTGGAACTTCTTTAGAAGATTATTCTTGAAGAGCATGCAAGCAGTCAGAGTAGTTTACCACTTCTCTCCCCGGTGATTTCACCTTGCATTTCCACTAACCAATAAAGGCATCTTGTCAAGCCTCGTTTCATATCATTTCATGAATGTCAGCATTTACATATCATGCTCATTCACATATCATGCATAAAAGCAAAATTCATAAATCATGCATAGCCAAAGTGTAATTCATGCTAATTTTGGATTGACCCCGATCCCTTTGGTTGATCCTATATCCCTTGACCTCAAAAGTCCAATTTTTATCTAGCGCCCTTGAACCATAGTTCGGTTTTCGTTGGCATAAAGTCTAGCTTTGTCTGGCACATTAAGAGATTGTGCCCTGTTTGTCCTGATGTTTCCTAAAAAGTTATCGGTTTGACTTTTTAATTAAAAGGAATTCCATAGAAGATTGGATGATTTTCTCGTAAGAAAACTCCAATATTTTTGTGTGGATGATCTTCTCGTAAGAAGACTCCATATCCTGTTATTTTGATGGATTTGTTTAGAAGACACCTCCAAAGATTTATGTGGATGATCTTCTCGTATGAAGACTCCTGTTTATTTTTGTCTTGGATAAATTCCCTGATAGGAATCTCTAAAATCTTTGATTGGATGAATTTCTTGGAGAAATCTCTAGAACTGTCAGATATATTCTAAAGTGTCGTCAGGTCATGTCTGAACCTGTTGGTAAAACTCATTTGAATCTTCCCCAATGTCTTTTCCCTATTATAACTGTTATCCCCAATGAGTCTTCACTCACCTCATTGTCCTTTTCATTTCCTGTGGGCCACCGTTATCATTTGTCTCCATCATTCCCCACAGATCCACCTTTCAATTTTCCATCATAAAAATCTTGTTAGGGTTCATATCATATTACATCATATCCCTAACAAACCAAAATGAAAAAGAGTCCTTCATGCATTACAACATTTCTTATCATTCCATCAAGGGACAACATTTTGGTCCTTTAGTATTTAACTATCTCCCACTGTGATCATATGAAGATTGTCATTCTTCATATTCTATGGTTGAAGATACTTAAATAGGGGCAACTGTCATACTCCAATTTTGTCTCTCATTCAATAAGTCGATGCATTCATCAATACCTTTGCATCATATATACATCATAGCATGTATTTCATCTCGCAAAATTCCTAAAATATTAACCAGAATAATTGTTCGTATTACAGATAGACCGATTGAATCATTTCTCAACTGTGCGTAAAATTAGCGGGTGCAAAATTTCAAAATCGAGCTTGCAGACGTCAATATTCTTAATCTACAGTTCGCATTGTTTAACCTGGTGTGCTCGTTTTAATTTTTTGTCTACTTTTTTGTCGCTTTATGATCAGCCTGAGCCTTTTTACCGGCCAATTTTAATTTCAAAATTTGATCAAAACCTATATGTTTTCCGAGAGATTTATTTCGCACTGATCATTTTGGTGCATTCAGTTTATTTTTTCGAGCAATTTAACGCCCGATTTTTATTCATATTCAGTCATTTTATTTTTTTCTTTTCGTCAAAATGTCTAGAAAAAATAAATAGAGTTATTTAAATATCGATTGATTTTTATTTGCTCTATTTAAAAAGTTTTGAAATTATTTGCATTTTATTCAATTAAATTTCATTTTAATCATTTTAAATATCCAAGAGCAATGTGTATATCTTTATTTTAATTTGGGCCATTAGATCAATTTAATCAGCAACTTACAACCAATTCACACCAAACACATGGATCTCAATCCTCAAATTTCCTTATTAACCAATCAGGAAATAGAAAGAATAAAAATAACAACAGCAACAACAACAAATAGAAAAGGGACACGTGGAGGGAGCTCATGCACTCTCTCGCTTTTTTCTCAAGAAGGAAAGGATACATTCATGGCAAAAAAAAAAAAAGAGGCATACCAACACACAGGAATTGACTCTGACTCTTCTTTGTCCCTCTCTACCACGCGCCCCACTAATAATTCCTAACCCCCTAATAATAAAACAAGATGCTGCCAATAATGATCCCTCTGCTTCACATTATGACTTTTTTGTATGACTTTTTTGTCTCCTTTTCATAAGTCTCTTTCTTTCATTGGGGGAAGAGACTGATCAATTTCCATTATTTTTTTTACTATGCACATGAACCAGCTAAGTATTACTATTATCTTCTTTTCCTCCATCACAAAAACAAAAAAGCTAACATAGCAGCAACACCACCACTTAACCCAAACACTCCGGCCACCATTCTTAAACCCTCTTCGTCGCCTCCCAAACCACCACAAACCTGCATTTCCAAACACAACTTGAAACTCACCTACACAAAACTCCCTCACATTTCACTAGCCACCCCTACCATCATTAAATTCTGTCTCTCAGTATTTTGAAAAAAAAAAGAAAAAAAGGAAATGAAAAATGAAAATGACTCGTTCCTTCATCTCATGGCATCACGCTAAAACCTATATATCCCTTGTTTTTTATTCAATAGAGATCCACACTTATTATATACTAAACTAACCTCTTCACACTTTACTTTCATCAACTTCTACCACCACTCACCAACCACACATTAATCATTCTAACATATTTTTTATTTATTTCAACATGACCAAAAAAGGCAAAACCACCTCCTTCTCGTAATTACACTTCCGGTCACCACATCGTTTTTCGGTCAACGCGAAGTCGCTCTAAACATCATCATTATTCTCCCTTCAAACATCAAAATTCCCAGCCAACCATAACATAATTATTTCCCTCAGTTGTTTTCATATGTAATGATTTCCCTCCGATCTGCTATGACAAAACAACCTCACATTCAACACCATGAAACCGAAATGCACCACCATCAAGCCCACCATGTAATAACCTTCAAACACTACACACTTGCAACTCACAACCACCTCTTAAGAACGACCACCAGACCCACTCCACAAAACCCCAACACCTCCTCTGATAGCAGTGACAACAACACCTCACTTCCCCCCATAACAGCACCTTCATCACACCTCCCGCTTCTTCTCTGTCTAACCACATCTCACAATCACATCACCTTCAACACCTTAACCCTTCTCTCCGCAGCGCCTAATCGAAACTCCCACTGTTACAACCTCCTGCAACCGCTCCATATCACATCCATGAAACTGTTTCCGTAAACCGCCATGAACGTGAGAGAAGAGGTGAGAGGAAGAAGTGATTTTTTTGTCATTTTTTTTTAATTTTTTTTGCTGATGAGAGATGTTGGTAAGGACCCTTTGAACAATTGATTCCAAAGCACATGTCTTGTTCTTATCAAGCGTTCATTGTCCATCAAATAATTTTCTTAAATAATCTTGAATGAGGACCGTTGGAATCTAGCATTCTGGCGGAATCTCAAATGATTGATCCTGAGACTTATGTCTCGTTCTCATCAAATGTTCGTCATTCACATATAAAATACATCCAACCAATCAAAATCTTTTTTTCTCGTCGTTGTGCGATCTCAAAAACCTTTTTATAAACGAAACATAATTTGTCTTAAGATGATGCAAAGCAATGCTTCATCCACAATCGTTGAGTTGAAATAAGTGACGTTTTCCCGTGAATGTTGATTTGTAAATCTATTCAATATGATGCAAACACCCGATCCTCACCTGTTTTAGGTAAAACAGTATTTTTTGTCGATTGATACAAGATAGCTTTCGCTAAAATCGACTAACACACAAACATTTTCTACCCAGAATTGTGTAAGCTTTGAGTTCTCTATTGCACCTGGAGATTATTAGGAGCGAGATTCAAAGTCTCGTCAGGAACTCTAATAAAAAAATCTTTTTTTAGTCCTTCGCACATTAATAAAAAATTCAAAAAGACATTTCTTTTTTATTTCTTCCCCTTGCATAATCGACTCCCGAACCTTGATTTGTTTGCGAAAGCCAATATCATTGTTATTCATTTAGGGGTTTTATCGATATTTCTCCTTTCCCTTTTGGGGAATAAATAAAGTTTGGTGACGACTCTGTTAAGTCCATCCTGCGAGAATTCTTAAGTGAAAGAAAAGACAACAAAGATTCAAGGGATACTTGGAGAGATTCTGTCAAGACTACCCAAACCCTCTGAACCTTAGTTTCAAAAACTTTATGTTATCTTTGTTCTATTTCCTTTTCCATTTTTGTATATACCTGCCTATCTGATTAATGAAATGAAAATTTGTTTGGCTTATTTACTTTGTTTTATTTTATTTCTTTTTGATTGATGACAAAAGGGGAGAAAGAGTGATTGATTTTGATATATCTAATTCCCAGTATGAAACCCAAACATGTTTCTAACAGTTTTTAACTCAGTTATTTTACTTGGTAATACTTATAAGAACTTTGTAAAAATTCATCATATTCTTAACCAAGTATTTCAGGTTCTAATCTTACTAAGCTGAGTTCTTAGGAATCAGTCTTATGTTTCTGAAGAAGATCAACCAGGATATGTATAAAACTAGGTTACTGAAGATTCAGACAAATCATGCTATGAGATAAGACTAGTAATCAGACCTTTTTACACTCAAGTAATGAACTCTGAAGGAAATACTTATGTACTCAAGTTATTGTATTATGGGTAGTTACATCAACCATTGAGATTAGGCTTATACCTTATGGGTAGAGAATAACCAGGCTTCTGTCTCATGAAGAAGTAATAACAACCAGGCTTTTGTCTGATGAGAAAGTAAGTAACAAGCAGGTTTCTGCCTAATGGGAAGTTATTTCTTTCTTGTTGATTTAAATCATTTATATGTGTTAAGATTATTTTTTTAAGTCTTAAATTCAAAGGGAGCTTACAAACCTAACTCTGATTTTCTAAGCTAAAAATTAATTTTTAACAGTATAAAATTCAGGGGGAGCTTACAAACCTCAATATGATGTTTTTATGTGATAAACTGTGTAAAAATTGTTCATTAAAATACATAGTTTTGTCATCATAAAAAAGGGGGAGATTGTTAGACCAATATTTGGTTATGTATATGGCATTTAGTTTTGATGATAACAATGCATTGATTCTTAAAGAATAATTTTGTACACTAATGATTTTTTTTTCTAGTGTGTAGCTTTTGCTAAACAGGTTCTAACTCTGAAGCATTGACCGTGAGTGCTACTTTTGAATTTTAAATGATGTCAAAACTAGGATAATGTAGCGTTAATGTATATTGGATGATATCCTCCGGCTCTAGATGTGCATCTTAGCATTAGGAAGCATTAAAATGGTTTGAAAAAGACTCATACAACATAAATGCATTGAAAACATGGTTATTGGCAAAACACTACAACATAGGTCGGCACATGCAAGTATAGGTCGACCTATAGAAGTTTCCACTTCAGTATCAGTCGACACATAATTTTTCAGGTTGACACCCACGCATCAATTTTAAAGCATGTAGCTTTTGTCCAATGTGCTGACCAACATAGGTCAACACAAGGTCGACACAAGACTGTGATATGTTGACCTAAGATCTTTTTCAGGTCAGCTCATTTGCTTTGATAGGCCGAGCTATGACATACATAGGTCGACACACACGATACCTACAAAAATATTATTTTTTCCTCCATCCATTTGCATTTCCTTTGCTCCATATCTCTCAGACATATATATACTCATACATGCACCTTATTCTAGCAAGGTACTAGTGTAAAACCTAAACGAAACCAGAATTACAAAGTAAACTCATCATCTTCAACCTTTTTTTTTATGCATACACACAATCAAACTACACATAATCATTCTTTGATTGAGTGACCATCTAGATTAGGGTTGATAATATACAATTAGGTTGGTGTAACCGAGAATATTAGGCTGGGTTCTTTGTGTGTTTCAAATAAGAAAACCAAGCTGGAGTTTTCCTTCAAGGTCATTGAAGATTTGAAGGTTTTAGACAAGATAACTCAAATACTGATTCGATTGAGCGAAGGCCTTAGGACAAGGTAGGCGGTACCTTGCAAGGGAGTAGCGTGAAACGGTGGATCGTGTTCGTGAATCTTGGGTTCAACAAATGCGTGCTTGGAACTAATCCGACTGAGCAAAAACATTGAGACGTGAGGTCTTACAAGGTAGTAACAAGAACTGGTGGATTGAAGCAACATTATTGGTGACTTGATCACTTTGATCAAGGGTTTTAGAGGTGGTAGAATCAACAACAAATCCTAGGGTTTGTGGGGTTAGAGTTCTTCATCTCTTATATACACATTGTTTGCAAAGTAAGGTTAATTGAAACAATCTCAATTCGATTTCGAATTGAGGGCAAACATACCCATAGCGAGGCCGATTGGGGAACTACCTAAACAAATCCTTGTGTGTGTGTGTGTGTGTGTCTCTCTCTCTCTCTCTATATATATATATATATATATATATATCTTTAA
Source organism: Lathyrus tuberosus (assembly GCA_022829125.1). Classification (NCBI taxonomy): domain Eukaryota; kingdom Viridiplantae; phylum Streptophyta; class Magnoliopsida; order Fabales; family Fabaceae; genus Lathyrus; species Lathyrus tuberosus. Next base: position 12,872,134 of record JALAZF010000142.1, on the reverse strand, counting down.
TTTTTATTTTCTCAAATTATCGAATCTTTGTTGTTTTTATCAATTCGTTTGGAAATCACCTTTTTTATTATGTTTTGAATAACGGTTTGTTGATGTAATCATAATCACTTTGATTGTGATTGGCTTTAACGTCAAAAAATCAAATTAAATTTTCAAACGTTATCGATTGCATACAAGGTGTTTGATAAATTATCTTAAGTGTTTTTAATTGATTTTTTAATTGCTTTTAGTTGATTTTGTGATTAATCGTTGTTGAACGATTTGTGTTGTTTCTGTTGTGCCATAAATATTTTGAAAACTATTTTTGCAAAAAGTTCAATTTTTAATTTGTGATCTATTCACCCCCTCTAGATCGAAGCATATCATCTAACATTGGCGTGTGACGTCATCAGATTATGGAATCATCACACTCTGACTCTGAAGATATACAAGTGCTTCAGAAGATGTTGTTAAGTTCTAGAAAGCTCTTAGACAACGGTTCTAAAGAACGTTCGTGCTAAAGCTTCTGACTATGACTCTGATTGAAAAGTCTCTGAAGGTTTGTCTACGTTCAAGATTATGCGTTCAAGTTTTGTAGATTGTGAAGACAAGTGCTGAAGACTCTAAAGACCAGGTTCTGAGGAACAGTGTCAAGACTCTGAAGACTTAAGTTCTGAAATATATCAACCAGACCCTTGTTTATTCTACACATGCTTCAACAACTCTATTCAGAAGCCTCTGAAGATTAGAAGATAAGATCAAATGGTTTTACATGAGATAAATAGTACACAGTACAAGATCAAAACATTCCTTCCACTACGCGGATTGTATGGAGTAAAGACATTAATGCTGTACATTTTTTCTCCCACCATTATTGACGGTTATTCAAGAAGCCAACTCGTTAATGAAGATTCTCATTCTACCCTCCAACATATCTTTCTTTAGATATAAAAGGAAGACTTGTAAGAATGAATGAGGTTGTTAATTCACAAGCTGATTGTAACGCCCTGACTTATTTTATTTGTTTTCTGTAATTTAATTATGTGTTGTTATGTGTATAATATATATATATATATATATATATATATGTGTGTGTGTGTGTGTGTGTGTGTGTGTACGTGTGTGCGTGTGTGTGTGTGTGTGTGTGTGTGTGTGTGTGTGTATGTGTGTGTAAAAGGTAGTGACCTTAGAATTATAGATTCTAAGGGTGAGGGGTGTATGACCAATTGCTTAGAACTTGGCGGCGTGGTGATAGTGGCTAATTAAAATAATATTATTAATATTAGTTGAATATTATTAATTTAAATAATTAGTGGATATTGTTATTATTATTTAATTTGTAGAATTAATAATACTAATAATAATAATAATAATAATAATAGAAAAGGGGAAGTTGAGAGGAAAATTTAGTCAGAACGTGCTTTTGGGAGAAAGAGGAAGAAAGGACATGAAGTGAGAGCTAGGACAAGGGAAGGAGAGACTCCATTGTTGAGGAAGAGGAAATTGCTGCAAGAACTCTAAGGTAAGGGTGGAGTTCTAATTATCTAAGGGTTAGTATTGATGATGGTGGGTAGATGATTTCGATGCTTGTTGCATGTTTCTCTTCTCTCTATGTTATGAACATTGATGTAATTGTTTGTTGATAGATTGAATTCTTGAATTTCTGAATTTTATATGATATGTTGATGTTGTGTTCGATGTTTGATTGTGGTATTTGTTATGTTGTTGCTGTTAGAATGATGATTCTGATGAACTTGTTGATGTCATTGTTGTGTTGTTGCCGAAGTCTCGAGTCAGAGTCGAAACGATTATTTTGAATGTTTTTGGGGAAAGAAATTGGGGTTTTTGTGTTGATGAAAACTAATTTTTGAGTAAAACAATAGGTTACACGATTTGTATTGAAAGTGGGAATTTGGGGTGAGTCAAAAACTGCTTTTCGTACTGATAAGCAGCAAAAAAGTGATTCTGCTGCAGGTGTAATCGGTTACCAGAAATAGGAAAATCGGTTACACTGTTGAAAAATGGCGTTTCTGGGCAAAACTGTGAGGGTGTAATCAGTTACCTTGATTTAGGTAACCGGTTACACTGTGTGTGTTTTCCGTTGTTTGGCTGGTTACCATGGGTGTAACCGGTTACCTTATCTGGGGTAACCGATTACACTAAGACTAATTTTTGAAAATCTTTAAAAATTTATAACTTTCATTCTAGGAGTCCGATTCGAGTGTCGTTCAAAGCGTTGGGATGCTGACGTGTCTAACTTTAGTCTAAAAATAGTTTCGGTGGAAAAAGTTGAATAATTTTCTTGTTGGTTGTATTAAACGCATTATTATCATTATGTTGTGGTGCAATATGATTCAAAATGCCTTGTGGATGCTTGCTATGTTGTATATCGTTGTTGTTGGACTGCATAGCATGTCGTTGTTGCTGGCCTGTAGTGGCATGTTGCATTGTTTAGATGGTCATTGTTGTTGTTATCATGCATTTCATGGTTGCATGAGTTGTGAGATAAGTTGTGTGTCCATATGGGGTGTGAGCGTCTTATCCCAATTCTAATTGTGGAATCGTATCGTTGTTGTTGTTGTTGTTGTTGTTGTTGTTGAGGTGATCGTGTGCCCATGTGGGGTGTGAGCAATCACGGAAGTCGTGTGTCTGTGTGGGGTGTGAGCGACATTATGGAAATTCCGACGGGAATTGTGATTCTGAAATAGGGATCGGGTTCTCAAATAAGAACCAATGGTATCACATGCATTGAGTCTAGTTGCAAGTCTTAATGCATTGCATTTTAGTTATAATTGTTGTTGTGTTGGATTTGTTGTCATGTTGGTTGTAACTGTTGTTGTATGGTTGTATGTTGTGGTGGGTGTTTGTGCATGAGAATTCTAATGCTTGCTTAATTATCATACTTTCTTTTATCTAATTATGATATCTCACCTCTTCTATTTGAATGTTGCCTTTACATGGGTATCGTGTAGATAACTCGCAGTAAAGGAGTTGAAGTAAGTAGAAGATGAAGTCTTCTGTTTTCCTTTTAGTGTCAGCGTTTGCCTTGATGTGTAACACCAGGGTCTGAGAAAGTTGTGTTTTGATGTGTCTGATAGAGATTTTTGAATGTCTCTCAAATATTTGTTGTTTATGTTCTTTTGAAGAAATAATTATGCCATGAATAGTTGTTTATGTTGATGCTTCCGTTGTTTCAATAAAGTTTTGAGGTTTTAGACATGTTGAGTTGTTATAGTTATTATAAATAAATTTTAAAATAAATTGCATGTGTTACATATCTTGTTATATGAGCAGCTTTTGTATGAAGTGTGTGACATCCTGAATATGTTTTAATGAAATTACTCTGATTTATATTTTAATTGTGTGGGGTATATTTAGGGTGTTACATTAGTGGTATCAGAGCAAGTCGGTCTGTCCGGCCAAGTTGTTGAGGCATAGTGTTGTGACACTTTAATACTGTTTTTGTTGTCTTCTAACCATTGTTGTTGTTTATGGTGGAAAAACAGAAATGGCTGGATGGAACGAGGCTGCTATTAATGTTGCTTTGCAGGCTGTTGCTCAGGCTGTTCAGAATCAATCTAATGCTGGTGAGAATGATGAGTTCCGTCACTTGGGAAAGTTCCAGAAGAACAATCCTCTTATTTTCAAGGGTATGCATGATACGGATGGAGTGCAGGCGTGGCCAAGGAGATTGAAAGGATCTTTCGAGTGATAAGCTTTTCAGAAGAGAAAAAAGTATGGTTTAGTACCCATATGCTAGCTGAGGAGGCTGATGGCTGATGGCTTAGCACCCGTCAGGTGTTGGGAACGTCAGGTAAAATTGTTACCTGGGCTGTGTTTCGCAGGGAGTTCCTGAGGAAATATTTTCCTGAGGATGTTCGTGGGAAACAGGAGACTAAGTTTCTAGAGCTGAAGCAGGGTAATCTGATTGTTATTGAGTATGCTACCAGATTTGTGGAACATGCTAAGTTCTATCCCTATTATAGTGAGGCGACTGCTGAGTTCTCAAAGTGCATCAAATCTGTGAATGGTTTGCGTTCTGAGATTAAGCAGGAGGTTGGATATCGATGGATCAGGAGATTTCCAGAGTTGGTAGATAACTGTAGAATTTATGAAGAGGATAATAAAGCCCAGTCAGCTCATTATAAGAGTCTGAGTGAGAAAAGGGGAAAACATAATGTGAACCGTGGGAAGCCTTACAGTGCTCCAGTTGATAATAGTAAACAGAGAGTTACTGATGGTAAGAGGCCAAGTGGAGGAGGTGCTCCTGCTCCTCTTAAGTGATATAGATGTGGTGAATTAGGGTCATCGTGTTAGTGAGCGCAAGAGTGATGCGAAGAAGTGTTACAAGTGTGGGCGGTTTGGACATTTGATTGCTGACTGCAAAGTTAATGTGGTGACTTGCTACAACTGTGGAGAACTTGGACATATCAGTACCCATTGCCAGAAGTCGAAGCAAGCTTCAACTGGAGGAAAGGTGTTTGCTCTGCCGGGAACCCAGACTTCCAGTGATGACAGGTTAATTAGAGATATATGTTATATTTGTAATACGCCTTTGATTGCAATTATTGATACTGGCGCTACTCATTCTTTTATTGTTGTTGATTGTGTGAAAAGGCTTGACCTTGTTGTTTCTTCTATGAAGGGAGAAATGGTTATCGAAACTCCAACTAAAGGATCGTGACTACTTCTCTAGTTTGTTTGAATTATCCTCTGTCGATCTTTGATAGAGATTTTGGTGTTGATCTTATTTGCTTACCGTTGGGAAATCTTGATGTTATCTTGGTAATGAACTGGTTGGAGTTCAATCATGTTCATATCAATTGTCATAATAATTTGGTGCGGTTTCTTCCTCCTGATGATGAGGGAGAAACTGGTTTTTTGTCTGCTAGAGAGTTAAAGGAGCTTTTGGAAAAGGAAGCTTAAGTGCTTGCGTTGTTTGCATCCTTATCTGTGGAAAGTCTAGCGGTGATTGATGAATTACAGGTAGTGTGTGAATTTCCAGATGTGTTTCCAGATGATATTTTGGATATGCCTCCAGAGAGAGAGAGAGGTAGAGTTTGCTATTGATCATGTCCCTGGTACCAGACCTATTTATATGGCACCATACAAGATGTCAGCGTCAGAGTTAATAGAGTTGAAGAAGCAATTAGAAGAGTTGTTCGAAAAGAAATTTGTAAGACCAAGTGTATCGCCTTGGGGAGCTCCAGTGTTGTTGGTAAAGAAGAAAGATGGCAGTATGAGGTTGTGTGTGGATTACAGGCAGTTGAATAAAGTGACAATTAAGAACAAGTATTTGCTTCCAAGAATATATGACTTGATGGATCAACTGGTGGGTGCACGTGTGTTTAGTAAAATTGACTTGAGGTCGATTTATCACCAGATTTGAATGAAGGATGAAGATATTCAGAAGACGACTTTCAGGACTTGGTATGGACATTATGAGTATTTGGTGATGTCGCTCGGCGTTTCTAATGCACCTGGTGTATTTATGGAGTATATGAATTGAATCTTTCATACTTTCTTGGATCGATTTGTGGTAGTCTTCATTGATGACATTCTGATTTATTATAAGTCAGAAGAAGAGCATGTTGAGCATTTGCAGATTGTGTTTCAAGTGTTAAAAGAGAAGAAGCTTTATATAAAGCTATCGAAGTGTGAATTCTGGTTGAAAGAAGTGAGTTTTCTGGGTCATGTTATTTCAAGTGATGGTATTATTATGGATTCATCCAAAGTAGATGCAGTTCTACAATGGGAGGCTCCAAAGTCGGCTACAGAGATTAGAAGCTTTTTGGGCTTGGCTGGTTATTATCGTAGGTTTATTGAAGGCTTTTCTAAGTTAGAACTTCCGTTGACTCAGTTGACATGCAAAGGTAAAGGCATTTGTGTGGGATGTTCACTGTGAGAAGAGTTTTATTGAGCTGAAGAAAAGGTTGACTACAACTCCAATTTTGATTTTTCCTGAACTGAATGAACCGTTCGTGGTGTATTGTGATGTGCCCTTAATGGGTTTAGGTGGTGTGCTAATGCAAGATGGCAAGGTTGTGGCTTATGCTTCACAACAACTGAGGGTTCATGAGTGAAACTATCCTACTCATGATTTAGAGTTGGCTGCAGTGGTTTTTGTGTTGAAGATTTGGAGGAATTATCTTTATGGTTCCAAATTTGAGGTATATAGTGATCATAAGAGCTTGAAATATCTATTTGATCAGAAAGAGTTGAATATGAGGCAGAGACGATGGTTGGAATTTTTGAAGGATTATGACTTTGGATTGAACTAGTATCCCGATAAAGCTAATGTATTGGATGATGCTTTGAGTCAGAAGTCTTTGCATATGTCTGCTATGATGGTGAGAGAGTTGAAATTGATTGAGCAGTTCAGAGACTTGAGTTTGTTCTATGAGTCAACACTGCAGAGTGTTATGTTGGGTATGTTGAGAATCAACTATGATTTTCTTAATAGTATTAAAGAGAGTCATAATGTGTTCCATGTTTCACAGCTTCGGAAGTATGTTTCGGATCTATCGCATGTGATTCCGATTGATGATGTTCAAGTAAGGGATAACGTTACAGTTGAGGCTTTGCTTGTAAAGATTGAAGACCCAAAGGTTAAGTAATTGAGAGACAAAGAGATTGCTCTTGTGAAGGTAGTGTGGGGAGGTGTTGCCGGTGGAAGTATGACTTAGGAGTTGGAGAGCAGGATGCGTGAAGCATATCCTGAGTTGTTTGGATCAGGTAAATTTTCGAGGACGAAAATATTCTAAGTGGGGGAGAGTTGTAATGCCTGACTTATTTTATTTGTTTTCCGTAATTTAATTATGTGTTGTTGTTGTGTGTGTGTGTGTGTGTGTATATATATATATATGTGTGTGTGTGTGTGTGTGAGTGAGTGTGTTATCAGTGTTTTTGGTGTGTTGGGGTACCCTGTGGTAAAGGGTAGTGACCTTAGAATTATAGACTATAAGGGTGAGGGGTGTATTACCAATTGCTTAGAACTTTGTGATGTAATGAGAATGGCTAATTAAAATAATATTAATAACATTAGTTGAATATTATTAATTTAAATAATTAGTGGATATTGTCATTATTATTTAATTTGTAGAATTAATACTACTACTAATAATAATAATATTAGAATAATAGAAAAGGGGAAGTTGAGAGGAAGTTTTAGCCAGAACATGTTTTTGGGAGAAAGAGGAATAAAGGACGTGAAGTGAGAGATAGGGTGATAAGTGCAAATTGTTTGTATATAGGTTTTGTTGCACTTATCGATACTTTTTGTTAATATCGTTCGAATAAACCCCGTTTTATTTGTAAATACGTTTACTTTACATTGTAGTGTATATATTGCGTTATTGTGTAAATATCACTGAGTTTAATTATTTTCCATTTATTTTTGTAGGTATTCAAGCAAGAATATCTTGTCATATTCATAAAGAGTATTGAATAAGCTTTCCAACACTTCAAACCGGGAGAAAAACGGAGTTACGGTTCGAAAGTTATGGCCGAAACAAGAAAACAAAAAATGTTGTTTGTCTGCTCTCGCCCCGTGCTCGCCGGGTGAAGCAGAAGCGAGCCAGACAGACAGAAACGTGTAAAAAAAAGTCCAAAATAAGCCGCCTTAGCTCGCTGGGCAAACCAGAATTTCGCCGGGTGAATCTGGACGGACAGAAACACCATTGAAGGGCTAAAAACACATTTTTTATAGGATGCCTCATTTTTGGGGTTAATTTTGGACAATGCCTCATTTTTTATGTTTTTGTGTGTTTTACTGGTTCTGATCTGAGTGGGTCCGAATATGCATCTCCGGATGATAACTCGAAAATGTATCGTATATTCCAACCTGATTCACATGCTATTTAGTATCTTTTTATTATATTTTCATAGTATTATGCCGTATTATGTTTGTGTTTCAGGTATTTGTCCAAGAAGAATCCGTACACGAAGAAGCAAAGAGAAACAGATGAAATACGGAGAAAAAGGTGTAATTTGCACTCACGACATCCAGCATGGCGTTCACCATGGAGGTAGCCATGAGGTGGATAACGTGTCCCACACACCAACGGTCACAAAGACCCGTTCCTGCAGTTTTTGTGAAGATGGTGTTTGCTACCATGGACATGGCGGTCGCCACCTTTGGTAAATTCACCCCAGTCAATGGCAGTTGGAGAATTCACCCCATGACTCATCTTTTTCCTCCCACAGGAATTCAGCAGCTGTAACTTCATTTCAAAGGTCTTGTAACACTATATATTGGGATTAAAATCATATTTTGGGGAATCCAAGCTTAGTTACAACTTAGGCATAAATTTACATTGTTAAAAGCAATAATTCTTCACACCGAAGGGTTATTGCACAATTGTTGTATTTGAGTTTTGAGCACTTTATATTATCGCTTTTAATCTTGTTGCCATTTACATTCCGTCGAAATTATTTCCTGTATCAGATTCAAGTCTTCGATTGGAGCAGGTTCTTATTAATTTCAGTTTATTTACATTCCCATTGCTTTACTTTACCGCACTGCTTTACTTTCTTTACTTTATGAACCGCTATACTTTATTTATTTTATCTGCACTGCTTTACTCTATTTACTTTCCCTGCACCTCTTTACATTGATTACTTTTGCCGCACACTCTTTATTTTAATCAAATCGCTTATTATGTTTAATTCCTTTTTTCAAACAAAAGCAAAAATGTTTACCATAACCATGTCCGACTAATTTGTTAGTGTTGGAATGTGAGAACCGTCGTTTCGACGAGACTCCATATGTTGTTTCTGTAGAATTACTCTTGGGGCTGTTTTGATTTTAACTCAATTTTTCCGGAATTAATTTGATCGGTTACTACGAAAGTAGAATCGTGACACGTCGGGTAAGATTGAAAGTCGTCCGACACTTAAGATTAAAATTGGTTAGTTTTTAGTTAATAAAAATCGCGAAAGCACTTTGTTAATTAATTAGGAGGATTTAATATTACTAGAAGGTGATTTTGAAACTATTTTCGGATGCAATTATAGGTTTAGAATCCGGTTGTCCGAGCAAATGTCGGAAACCCTTTTAAGTTAAAATTTCCAATCAAGATTACTTTTCACCTGAGCTAAAGAAGTGATTACTAAAAAAGGATTTTCTATTTTAACGCAATACGCAACCGGTTAAGCGTGACCGGACGATGTAGATTTAAAAATTAAACCCGGTTCCGAAAAATCAAAAGTGACGGTTCCTTTAATTAAATTCATTTTTTTGGAAGAAAATATTGCCCCGTAAGTAGTTCTATTTAGAGATAACAAGAGTGTCGTTGATTGATGAGAGCCACATTTCAGCATTACATCTTTGAATTTATTAAAACTTTATTATTCTATGTTGTTTTTATTCCATAATCTTTTTACGATCGCCTTATATAAACACCGTAGCAATAAAAGATGATAGATTGACCATTAGGTCTCTGTGGGATTCGAAAACCTTTTATATTACTCTGATACACTCAGTATACTTGCGGGTATCACGCATCACGGGACATACCCTATTTAAATTGAAAAAAATTACAATCACAAATTATTACGGATGTATATCTCTGGACACGCCTTTATTTTGTTAAATAAATAAGGCGTGTTTGAATATATATCCAAAAAATGCCCTGATAAGATGCATGGTTTCTAAGGTCCAAATTGGTCTATAACTTGTATAAATAGAGGTTTCTCATTCCATTTCCATTACAAAAATCAGAATGAATACATATCCCCATCTTGCATTTGTGTATTTCAATGTCACAAATCTCCCACTTCAATTTAGGGTTTCTGAGATCATACTTCTCGTCGATCTAAAATCCAAATTGAATACTCTTCTACAGTTTCTAAAAAATCGGAGAGTTGTAAAGCTCGATTATCCAAAATATCAGGAAAATACAATTCACCATGCTTGAACTGAAGATGGATGAGGATTTAAAGGTTTTGTGTTGTACCTTTTACCATTACTCAACAAAGGGTTCGATTGAAGTGGATGTTATGATTTCAAGATCACCTTAAGATATTATAAGGATGTTGCAACGTCATGAACCACTTATTTGTAATGAAGTGTAATGTTAAATTTATGTTAACGTTAACTATCATCTATGTAATGTTTATTTTGATGTTAAGTTATGTTGTTTTTCCATTATTCTGCCATTGTTTCTGGTTGTTTATGTTTTGAACTAACAATATATATTTCGGAGATGTATCTCCAAATTAACCTTTTATGTATACTATAGCTGGCATTTTTTTTTCCGAAGAAGGTTCGCCCTCTTACATGTGAACTTTTAATTTATCCCAAAGGAGGGAAGGGGAAAAATCTGAATAAACCCGTGAGTGTGTGCAATGCAAAACAATACACTTGAGAGATCGAGAATCAGGATTGGTTATACAAAGGGAATGTATTAGCACCCTAAGTATCTATAGTATCCTATAGGAACCTCTTGCATATATTTGTGTTACTGTTGTTTGAGTTACTTGCTGTGTAATGGGAATTTGTTGATTGGTTTTGAGTGAGTGGTGATAGTGGGAAATGTTTTTGTAGGGTATGTTGAGATAAACTATGATAAAAGGTGTAGGGAACCTAATGGTTTTATTTAATACTGTGCTCGCTAAGATCTCGCAATCTTATGCCTACGTATTCTCAAAAGGCAGCTGAGAAATCAGAGCATTCGTAGTTTCACCTACTAATGGGTGGAATTAAGTTTGTTGGTTTTTGAGAAGAGACAAATTGTCATCTTAAGGGAGATATCTCACCTATTAACCACAAACATTTTAAGAAATAAGGGAAATAAGGGGAGAAGCTTTAAACTTGGATGTAGAAGATCCAGAGTAATGCTACATCTTCCTTTAAATGAGTCTTTTCATTTTAAGAGAAAGACCTTGACTTGGATATAGAATCAACAAGTGTGCCACTTATATCACTTAAATGAAAGAGATGTTTTTGTACCATAATAAAAGAATGACTCCAACTTGGATATTGAATCAACAAGTGTGCCACTTATATCACTTAAATGAAAGAGGTGTTTTTGTACCATAATAAAAGAATGACTCCAACTTGGATATTGAATCAACAAGTGTGCCACTTACATCACTTAAAATGGAAAAAAAGTTTGAAATATTTGATTTATGTTGTGGAGAATAGAAGAGACATCTCTTCTATAGAGATGATTCATGTCTCATATCTGGGGGGTAGTGTTTTAAACTTGAAGGTTTGAAGCCACTAGGGACTAGGGTTTGACTTTGGGACTCCAAAAGGGAATTCTCATCTCTTTGTTGAAGAGTTTTGAATTTGAAGTCTAACTTCCTTGCTTAAATCCCAAGAGGAGGCTAGGTTGATTGTTAAGTCTCATTGCATAAAGCCCAAGAGGAGGCTAAGTTGATTGTAAAGTCTCCTTGTATAAAGCCTAAGAGGAGGCTAAGTTTGATTATAAAGTTTCCTTGTATAAAGCCCAAGAGGAGGCTAGGTTTGATTGTAAAGTCTCCTTGTATAAAGCTCAGGAGGAGGCTAGGTTTACTTGTATAAAGCCTAAGAGGAGGCTAAGTTTCCTTGCATAAAGCCCAAGAGGGGGCTAGGTTGATTATTGGAATGAAGTTGAAAACTTCAAGGGGGATCCTATGGTTTTATTGAGGTTGAGAACCTTAAAGGGGATCTTAGGGTTTTTGACTGAGTTATAGTTTGAATCGTATAGTTAGAACTGATTCTAAACTAAGGATGAGCATTGAAATGCAACAGTGATGCAAGTATTGTAAATGTCAAGAGAAACTTAACAAGACAAGGTTGTTTAAGCTTTTAACAAGTGTAGTCATTGAGGATGACATGAATATGGTATGATTAAGCATGATATATCAACATGTAAATGTGCATCAGGCAAGGAGATATGCTCATCATGGTAAGAGTTTATGAAGGAAATACTTGAACATATGAGCAAAGATTTAATCTATGGAAGCAATCACAAAGAAGTTCAAGTAAACATATATTCAAAAAATGAATTGAGGATCAGATGAATATGGTAAAGGGTAATCAAAATCCTAATGAAGATAAGCATATGAACAAAGCATTCAAACATGGTTGAAACAAGGCTTTGGGGAATCCAAACTCAAGTGGAAGCCCTAGTTATGTACAAAGGCGTTCTCACAAAGTTGAAAACAAAACCCTAATTTCAAAAACAATTAATCCAAGCTTTATTCAAAGTTTAATTAATCATAGTATAAAGGATAAGAAAACATGTTAGGTACATCAAACAAGGCTTGAACAAAGTGTATCATGACCATACAAACACAGTGATCAATTAGGTTAAGAGAAAAATCAAAAGAAAGTCATTAAAAGTATGAAAATACTTTAAAAATGTGTTAAATAAATATTATTTTTGAAATTTTTTAATATATTCACAAAATAGGACATATGAATAAGAAGTGTGCGAAAATTCAATAAAAAATAATGAATTTTGCTATGTGAAATAAATGTGTGAAGTTGTGAAGAAAAATAAGAAAAATAGTGGTAAAAAATTAGGGAATGCTCCCACCAAGGGTTGAACCTGCGCCCTCAAAATTTTACCACTGGGCCACTTGGTTGTGTGGTGAAAAATAGCGCGCGTGCAAAATAATATCGAGAGCTTTCACATTGAAAATGTTAAAAAAATAACATCAAAAGGTCTAGGGCGAGGGGGAATCGAACCCTAGACCTAAGGGTACATAAAGACTTATAAGGCGTGCTCTAACCACTGGGGTGGTGATACATCCATTGATTAAAATACAACTCAACAAATATACTTTAAATCAAAACCCAGATTTCAAAAATGGCGCCACCACCATACTCGTCTTCTTCCATGAGTTCATCATCTTCTTCAAAAATTTGAAATTCCTAACTTGCTCATTTCTCAACCAAATGACATGAAGTAAAAATGAAACTCGGTGGAAATTTAATGAGGAATTGAATGGCATTAACCAATTTAATTTATTTTAAGTGCATAAAAAGAAATCAACCTTAACAACATATGAACCCTAACTGAACATTTTAACATGAAATCACATATAGACATGGTACATAACAATTGATTGAGGGAAAATGATCCTCATATTACTAGAAACAAGTTGATAATTCATTTGATCATTTATGATGCATGAATTATATAATTCAGGTTTTGAAGAAACTTACCTTGCAAGTGAGAATCGAATTCTTGCTTGGAGGTGTTACATATGTGATTTGATGATTCAGACGGTTTCCTTGACCCTCAAGGATGGTGTTACAATGCTTAGAATGCGTTGAAACCTCCTGGATTACTTGGCTCGATTCAAACTGCAGCTTGATGCAAGTGAGATATGATGATGATGATTCTCGTGTTACTGTTGAAAAGTATTTCGAGGGGTGTTTTATCGTATCCACATGGATTGTATGGATATTGCCGCCGTTCTATAGTCGAAATCATTTTAAACTTAGAGTAACAAAGATTTTGGTTGATTTGTAACAGATCTTTTGCATAATAATTTAGTAACAATGGTAAAGAAATTTGGTTTTAAAGGTTTGGTAAAAGCATGCAAAGATTAGGGTCCGATAATCCGTTTTATACGTATTTACTTGATAAAGTATGTGAACTTGTTAACGATGAATATAATCACATATCCTCTCAACAAGTTTATCTCTATCACTTGTTGTGGGATTTATCATATTAATCCTTAGATGATCTCTCACTCTAACTATCAATATGATAACATTCAAGATCAATATTTATGAACATCAACTCTCAAAACTATCTATAGCCTCATGATTATTGATGGATTGAAACTTAGATCAAGTTTTAGAACATATTTCTCAATCATGAACCAAAACAAAATATAAACCATACAAACAAAGTTTTTCACCATATATTTATCATCAACAAAGTTCACAAACTAAACATCGAGATCAATACATACAAAATGATGGATTACCTACCACTAATCTTGACACAAGAGATGTTTAGCTACCCATTGTCATGGTAGGTTGATCAACAAGTAATGGACAAAGCTTTTGTTGCATCAATCTTCAATGGATCAAGGATTCAAGCATAAAAGCTTTGGATTCTAATAAAAATAATAAAAGGTGAAGTTTTTAAGCTCCAAATGTGTTTCTAGGTTACAAAGATTCTTGTAAAAAGTGTTATGTTACAAAATATCTACAAAACACCCTAAATACCACTTTCTGCCGAGACAAATTATCCAGGCGAGCTCCAAAATTTGCCAGGCGAAACCAATAAGCTCAGCCACGTGACAGAACAGTGTAGAGAAAGTTGGGAAAAATATCTAAACTCGCCAGGAAAAATTTAGCTTCGCTAGGCGAATCTCTTTCGCCTCATCTTCGCTGGCGAATCTTCCAGCGAAGCACTTCCAGTAGCCTCAGGAATTGAAATCAAAATTCACTGGTTGCCTCGCCAGGCTTTCGCCTGGCGAATTCCTCCTTTCGCCACCCCTTCGCCGGGCGAAGGTCCTGTAGCTTGCAGACACACGACTTTGTTCGTTTCTTCATGTTTTCTTCCGATTTTTGCCGCGTCCTTTTTACATAAAATGCTGCAAAACTAACAAAAACATCAAAGAGACCAAATATAGACATTGATTCAAAAATCACTTAAAAATAAGTTGTTCACATTCAGACATCTGGAAAAGAGCTTAAAAATGTCGTAAATTGATCTAAAATTCATTCAAAACCAGACACCTATCAAACTCTCTCCAACTTGCCTCGTTGTTTGCCCTCAAACAAAAGTAAGTTTCAACAATCACAAGCAAGTTTTCAAAGCACCAAATCAACCGATAACATCAATGGTTAAAACTCGACAATCACACGCACAAAGTATTTTCATAAAGTTGCATAGAATCAAAACATGATTATGAATTAAGTTCTAAACACAACATCATACAATGCAAAATTAAGTACTTACAACTTCAAGTTGAATCACCTAAATTCACTTATTATCAAACACACTATGTACATAATTTCACAAGGGACAAAACACTCTCACAAGCAATCGTGCCACATCTGGAATCATTCATGCATTTATCTAACAAAGTTATCATAAAATAATAGAAACAAAGATCACTAAGGACTTTTAAGGTTGTAATTTGGCTTGGGTTAAAAACAAAGGTTATATCTACATGGCCATTAAAAAATGGGTAATAACTATGAAGAGCATTTCTTTTTCAACTTTTTCATTCTTTTTCACTCCGTATTCCTTCCTTTTACAATGCATTCTCTTCTTTTGATTTTCTTTTCTTTTTGTGCTTTTTGTTCTTTTTCTTTCTTTTTGTTTTCGTTTTCTTTTTCTTAGAATGCATTGTATCACTAATTCCTTTTTCTCTTTTCTTTCAAAGTAAACCATTCTCCCCAACTTCAACATTGCTATAAGCTTAGCTTAAATGCTCTTCAAAACGGGTTAAAATTCGGGTTCGTGATTCACAATAAAAATTTTCTTTTTAGGATCAAAAGGTGTTTCAAATACGTGCACACTCACAAAGTTACTTGAAGTGTTTTTGGAATGGTGGTCTTTCTCATAGTACTCAAAAATTTGCCTTGATCATTTCTAAGTTTTCAACATTTAAAACAAACTCACAAGATTTAACATGAACAAAACGAGTAAAACAAAGATTACTTGAACTCTATTTTTGGTGAACAATGGAAAACAACTCACTTTTGTGGTTTTGTCCTAATTGATTCACACAAGAACAAGTATTTACAACACAATGCATTACCATAATTTTGCATAAAGCACTAACTCACAATCGTGCTAAAAATCTACAAAACAAACATTCACACTTTGATTGTGCACATCATTAAGAATTCTATCATCACCATCACATGTTTAAGGCTAACAAAGCACTATTTTTCTTCTTGTGCTAGCACACAAAATTTTCAAAAAAATAAGGACAAACATCATTTTCTTTGCACAAACACAAACATAAAAAAAAAAACAGAATTTAAATTAAACCAAAATTTAACCAAACTAAAATTTTATAAGTTATGGTGTAAACACACCGAAGATGTACTCGCTGAAGCGACAAAATGCTACAACAAAAATTCGCCGAAGCGACCCAAAAGTACTTGCTAATAATATCAAACTGAAAATAAAATAAACGACAAAACATAAATTCTTCACTTTGTAGTCTCCAGCCTCTAATTAACCATATTATTCAAATCATCTTGCATCTCATCATCTCCATCATCATCATCATCATCAGCTCCATCATCAGCATCAGCTCCAGCTGCTCCTTCCCCTGAAAAGAATGGTCGCCTGCGCACATGCCAGTTTGCATAATTATCATAATCAGCCCGAGTAGGAAAAGGGGCAACTTCCTCCGGAGTGGTCTGAAATTGGTACAACTGCTGCATACAGTTAAAATTAAATTCTGATGATCTTTGGTATGCCTCCGTCATATCCCAAGAATAATTGAATGCCGCTCGCATCCTAGGATCCCAAGTTGAAAAATCAAGAGCCTCAGATGGCTCACTAGTTTGTGAACGAGATGATTTACCCACACTTGTACCCTTCCTCTTCTCAATCAACTTATTTTTGCAATACCTCTCAATATAGTCATCATTGACTACTCCCCTCACTTTCTCATTAATCACATCGGGCATCAGTATCCACTTCTTAAGGCAAAGAGCAGTGACAAAGCAAGGAAAATGATAGGTGCACTAGAATGTACCTCAGGCCTTCGCGTGTTCTCAATAAAATTCTTCATTTCATTCGAAATCACCCGGGCTACATTGACCTCCTTATCTTCCATGATGTAATATAACAGTAGGGCAACATCAACCGGTGTTGAGGATCGGTGCATCTTAGGCTTGATGTTGTACAGAACGAGAAGAATGACGACTTGCACATCCGGAGGCATGTCTTCCCTCTTGTACCGGATTGCTTCTCCTTGATGATTCCTTTCCACAATCTTCCCTTTAAATAGAATGTTCTTGGCTATTTTATTGTGATCCAAATGAGTGCCAAGTTCCTTAGTGTAATCATCCTTTTCAAATATCCCTAAAGAACTTGGTTTTCCAAATAGCTCATTTATGGCCTCACGATCGAATCTGATTTCCTTGCCTCGGACATAAGTGATGTACTTGAACGTATCCATCTCTCCTCCGGCTTGGGGACTTTAGAGAGCATTTGTGTATAATTTACAGACCAACTCGTAGCTGATTCGATCCACATGATTTATCAAATGCCATCATTTCTTACTTTTGAAAATTGCAGCCAGCCACCTATACGGTCCCTCTGGATGAATCTCAAATCTTTTCTCAGACAAAATTTGCCGGTCTTCAAGCATGGTATATCTGGCAGCATGAGCGTCACTCAAGAACCGAGTTAGATCAAGCTCACTTTGCTGCCCGGAACTGCTTCTAATCACAGTCTTTTGCTTCTTGCCTCCGGTTAGTTTGGTTTTAGGGGCCATCTAAAAAAATAGACAAGACACACAAAGCAACATAATTTTTTCAATTGTTAGCACAATTCAAACAACAAAAACAAGATCAAAGCAAGAATTAAAAAAAAAAATGAACATAATTGAAAACTATACAGCAGGAAAAAAAATGAAAAAAAAACCATTCTCCCCATGCTCGCCAGGCGAAGCAGGGGCGACGTCTCGCTGCACGCTCGCCAGGCGAAGCTGAAGTGATGGCTCGCCTCACGCTCTTCAGGCGAATTTCTGCGAACCCAAAATATTTAACAGGGCAGGGGTCATCCTCAACATCCACAACCCAAAACTTTTGACCCTAAAAACAGCAAAAACAACAACACTTCTAATCCTACCATAGTTTCTAGGATTTCAACAATAACCCTAACAGTTATGAAATTTTAACCCTAATCTACAAAAATGAACAAGTTAAATTAAAACAAAATTAAGAACAAGATTGAGAGTGAAAGCATACCTCAAGTGAGATTGAGAGTGAAGGTGAGTGAGATTGAGAGTGAAGAAACAGTAGGGTTTGGAGTGAAAAGTGAGAGAGAGAGAGAGTGAAAGTGAAATATGAAAGGGTGAAAGTGAAAGTGAGAGGGAAAGAAAAGATAAGGAAAAAAAATGTGGTCCCAAGTGGACCCTAAATAAAAATATATTTTCTTTTTCTTTTTTTTTTCTCTGCAAAACCCTAGCCAGCAGTGTCACGCCAGCTTTTCCTGGCGAAGCAGGAGCGAGAGGCTGGCGAAAATTGGTTTCACCAGGCGAATTACACCAGAAGCAGAATTCTCTGCTGTCAAGGATGTAATGCATAATTTTCCAACTTTTTCCAAATTCAACCTCTATTATCACATAATTCAAAATTTAAAACAACAAAGATGAAATACTTACAATATTAGGGTGCCTCCCAACAAGCGCTTTGTTTAACGTCGTTTGAGCTCGACGGTCCAAGATGACCTCAATGATCATCTAGAAACACTGTACAATTTTCTTGATCAATTTCTCCTCCGAGATAGATTTTAAGCCGTTGGCCATTCACAGTCCAACTTTCCTTCTTTTGCAAGTTCTCTATCACAATAGCACCATAGTGCTTGACATCTTTAATAAAAAACGGTCCAGACCATTTGGACTTCAATTTTCCCAGAAAAAGCTTCAAACGGGAATTGAATAGAAGAACCATTTGGCCTACCTGAAATTCTTTCTGACAAACCTTCTTGTCATGATATCCTTTAACTTTCTCCTTATAGAGCTTGCTAGAATGATATGCATTATTCCTCATTTCTTCCAACTCGTGTAATTGAACCTTTCTTTTTTTGCCGCCCAAGTTCAGATCAAAGTTTAACAATTTCAACGCCCAAAGAGCTTTGTGCTCCAATTCAACCGGTAAATGACATGTCTTGCCATAAACCATTTGGAAAGGAGTTAAACCTATTGGAGCCTTGTAAGTGGTGCGATACGCCCACAAAGCCACATCCAACTTTTGCAACCAATCATTTTGAGAGCTTGACACGGTATTTTCAAGAATCCTTTTTACTTCTCTATTTGAAACTTCAGCCTGACCATTGGTTTGCGGGTGGTAAGGGGTTACAACCTTATGCTTTACACCATAGTGCTCTAAAACCTTTTCAAGCGGTGTATTGCAAAAGTGCGACCCTCCATCACTAATCAACACACGAGGGGTGCCAAAACGGGAAAATATATTTTTCTTTAGAAATTTGATCACCGTTTTTCCATCGGCCCTCGGTGATGAAATTGCTTCCGCCCACTTAGAAACATAGTCAACCGCAACCAAAATGTACTCATTTGAAAAAGATGGGGGGAATGGTCCAACAAAAGCAATACCCCAACAATAAAAAACTTCTACTTCCAAAATAGTTTGTAAAGGTATTTCATCCCGTTTTCCAATCCCGCCACTTCTTTGGCATATGTCACAACTTTTCGCATGGAGGTTTGCATCTTTAAACAATGTTGGCTAATAAAAGCCCGATTGGAGGACTTTTGTTGCTGTTCTCAAACCATTGTAATGCCCTCCATATGGCGAATTGTGACAATACAAAAGGATACTTTTAGCTTCGTCACTAGTGACACACCTTCTCAAATAATTATCACCTCCTAACTTAAAAAGATACGGTTCATCCCAAACATAAAAATTGGCATCCGATAGGAATTTCCTTATTTGGTTCCAAGTTAGATCCTCCGGTATAAATCCGGTTGCTTTGTGGTTAGAAAAATATGCGAACCAAGGTCTAACTTGTACCCGAAACAGTTTTTCATCCGGAAACTCTTCTCGGACCTCATTTTCTCGGTGTGTTACTTCTACATTGACCAAACGGGATAAATGATCCGCTACCAAGTTTTCAGACCCCTTCTTGTCACGAATTTCCAAATCAAATTCTTGTAACAAAAGGATCCACCGGATTAGCCTTTGCTTTGAATCCGGCTTGGTAAGAAGATATTTAATGGCCGAGTGGTTAATGTAGACTACAACTTTTGAACCAATCAGGTAATACCGAAATTTCTCGAGAGCATACACTATAGCAAGTAATTCTTTTTCTGTGGTAGCATAATTCACTTTTGCCTCCTTTAAAACTTTACTCGCGTAATGTATGGAATGAAAATTTTTGGTCTTTCTTTGCCCAAGCACCGCACCAATAGCATAATCGCTTGCATCACACATCAATTCAAAATTTAAAGTCCAATTCGGAGCAATGATTATGGGTGCGATGATGAGTTTTTCTTTTAAAATTTGAAAGGCATTTAAACATTCATCATCAAAGAGGAAAAGCTTATCTTTATTGAGCAGATTACTCAAAGGTCTTGCAACTCTGGAGAAGTCTTTGACAAATCGTTTGTAAAATCCCGCATGGCCTAGAAAACTCCGGATTCCTTTAACATTGGTTGATGGTGGCAACTTCTCGATCACTTCAATTTTTGCTTGATCCAATTCAAGGCCTTTAGAGGAGACTTTGTGGCCGAGCACAATCCCCTCCGTTACCATGAAGTTGCACTTCTCCCAATTTAGCATCAAGTTTGTTTCCACACACCGTTCAAGAACGGTCTCCAAATTTTTCAAACATAGATTAAAAGGCGCTCTGAACATGGAGAAGTCGTCCATGAACACTTCCATTGTTTTCTCAATAAGGTCAAAAAAATGGCTTGTACACACCGTTGAAACGTTCCCGGTGCATTGCACAAGCCAAAAGGCATCTTTCGGTATGCAAAAATTCCAAAGGGACAAGTGAACGCCGTCTTCTCACGGTCTTCCGGATCAACCGAGATTTGGTTATAACTGGAATATCCATCTAGGAAGCAATGAAATTCTTGACCCGACAATCTCTCAAGCATTTGATCCATAAACGGAAGTGGAAAGTGATCTTTTCTAGTAGAGGTATTAAGCCTCCTATAATAGATACACATTCTCTAACCCGTTACAGTTCTCGTCGGAATCAATTCATTTTTTTCATTTCTTATAACAGTCATTCCTCCCTTCTTGGGCACAACTTGCACATGACTCACCCACAGACTATCGGATATCGGATAAATCATTCTGGCATCCAATAGCTTGACAAATTCCTTTCTCACCACTTCTTTCATAGTAGGATTCAAACTGCTTTGAGGTTGAGCTACCGCTTTGAAGTCCTCTTCCATTAAGATTTTTTGCATGCAATAGTCCGGACTAATTCCCTTTAAATCGGAAAGAACCCAACCTGTAGCTTGTTGATGTTTCTTCAAAACTTGAATCAAACGGTCTTACTCTTTGTCGGACAAAATGTTACTAATCATAACCGGTTACAACCGTCATCAAGGAACACATACTTTAAATTAGAAGGCAACACCTTCAATTTAAGTTGAGATTTATCATCATTCACCTCTTTCTTCAACACTTCCATTTCACTTTCCCATGGTTGTAATTCTTTTAAAGATTCAAGTTCCTTCAAGCATTCTTCAAGTTCTATTTCTTCCTCAATGGTAAGTATTTCAAATGAGTCACCAAGAGCTCTTTCCAAGGGAGATGCTATATGAACTTGCTTTGAGACTTCCATTATGGCTTCTTCTGTTGCATCCATACGGAAACTATCATACTTATCTTTGGAATGCTTCATTGCTTCAAAAAGATTAAAGCACACCTCTTCATTTTGAACTCAAACTTTCATAAGGCCGTCGTCAACATCAATCATCATTCGAGCGGTCTTCATAAAAGGGCATCCAAGAATCAATAAAACATTCCCATCTTCCTCCATATCAATTACAACAAAGTCAATCGGAAAGAAAAATTTATCCACCTTAACCAATACATCTTGAGCCAATCCATGAGGATGAGTTGTAGATTTGTCGGCCAATTGTAATGTCATGCAAATTGCTTTCATTTCAATGTTCCCAAGCCTCTTCACAATAGACAATGGAATTAAGTTGATGCTTGATCCCAAATCAATTAAGCCTTAACCAACATAAACATCACCAATTGTTACCGGTAAAGTAACACGCCCCAGATCGACTTCTTTCTTTGGTAGAGTTCTTTGAATTATTGCACTACAACTTGCATCAAGGATAATTGTTTTCGGCTCCGAATATCTTCGCTTTTTTTGTAAGAATATAGTTCATGAACTTAGCCTATTTGGTCATTTGCTCAAGCGCTTCGGAAAATGGAATGTTGATTTGCAATTGTCGGAATATGTCCATGAAACGAGTGTAATGCCTTGCATTGTCTTTCTTGGTGGGCACATGAGGGTAGGGTAGATTTTGAATAGGAATAGGATTCACTATCTCCTTCCCCTTTTTGACTCTTCTATTTTTTTCTTCTATCTTTTCTTTTTCAAGGTTATCATTTTCAACTAACTTCTCATTTTCATTTTCAACTTCTTCCTTATCATTCTTTTCAACTTCTACCTCATCAATTTTTTCTTCCTCCACAATCTCATCAATTCTCACATCAACATTTTTCTCATTTTTTCTCCTTCCCCCAACTCTCTTCCGCTCCTAGTCACAATTGCTTTGCATTGTTCCTTTGGGTTGGTTTGAGTATTTGTGGAAAAAGATGGCCCCGGTTGTTGATCGGCCAATTGTTTTGCAAGTTACCCAACTTGATTTTCAAGATTTTTGATTAATGCTTCATTCACCTTTTGGTTTGCCATTGACATTTGAATGAATTGGTTGAGGATTTCTTCTAGCTTTGAACTCCCACTTTGAGGTTGTGCCGGTTGATAAGGATTTTGTCGGTATCCTTGTTGATTTTGATAATTCCCTCTTGGTTGATATCCTTGTTGATTTTGATAAGGTTGTTGTTGCCTTTGATAACCTTATTGTTGATTTAGATTATTCATGTAATTTGCTTCTTCATTCTCCGGAGGACAATAGTTGGTGGGGTGATCTCTTTTACATAGCTCACAAACGGCTATTTGCACATTCTTGCTCGGTAAATCTTGCATCTCGTTAATCTGTTGCGTGAGCTTTGACATTTGTTGTGTTAACAACTCCACTTGTTGAGATATCAATTTATTTTGGGCAAGAATAACATCATTAATCCCCAATTCAAGCACTCCCGGTTTCTTTTGCGGTTGGCCACATATATGATTCCCTTGATGATCATTTAGTGCCATCTTGTCAATGATAGAAATGGCTTCCTCGGCACTTTTAGTCATTAAAGATCCGTCCGCAGTAGCATCCAATAAGGTCTTGTGAACCATTTAGAGACCATTTCTGAAAATATGCACTTGCGTAAGCTCATCAAAACCGTGCCCTTTGCATTTTCTAAGCATGGATTTGAATCTCTCTCAAGCTTTGTTGAGGGATTCATTTCCACCTTGTGAGAAAACCGCAATTGCCGTTTTCGCTTCCATGAAACGATTATGTGGAAAAAATCGTTCCAAGAATTTCTCTTCCAACATGTTCCAATCCGTCATAACAGCAATTAATTGGTCAAGGTATCATTCCTTTGCCTTCCCAATTAGGGAATGTGGAAACAATCTTTTGAACAAAGACTATTCTTCAGCTTCAGGCGCTCTAGTTGCACCCGTAATTTCATAGAATTTAGTCAAATGAGTAAAGGGATCCTCGTGATCCATACCGGTGAATGGATTCTGGTATAGAAGAGCAAGGATGCCAGTCTTTATTTCAGAGTGCCTTCCGTTAAGGACATTGTGTGCGAACTGAGCTGTATGCCTCAGACTGTTAACACATGGTGTTGAAGCAGGTGGTGGTAGAGGTGGTGCAGTCATGGTTGGCGTTAACTGTGGTGTTGGTGTCGAAACAGAACTTTCTCCTCTTTCTCGTCTTTCTTTAGCAAGTTGCCTCCTCCATCTAGTTTTGCTGTTTAACTTACGCGCAATTCTCTCAATCTCAGGATCGAAAAGAAGTTGATCTGCAGGTAACTTTCCTCGCATAAACAGAGTATGCACAACTTAACCAAACAAATTAACAAGTACAAGGAAAAGTTATACAAGCTTAAAACTTAACAACTATTGCAATGCTTGCAATATCAAACAATAATTCCCGGCAACGTCGCCATTTTGATGAAAAGTATTTCGGGGGGTGTTTTATCGTATCCACAGGGATTGTATGGATATTGCCGTCGTTCTATAGTTGAAATCGTTTTAAACTTAGAGTAACAAAGATTTTGGTTGATTTGTAACGGATCGTTTGCATAAGAATTTAGTAACAACAGTAAAGAAATTTGGTTTTAAAGGTTTGGTAAAAGCATGCCAAGATTAGGGTCCGATAATCCGTTTTATACGTATTTACTCGATAAAGTATGTGAACTTGTTAACGATGAATATAATCACATATCCTCTCAACAAGTTTATCTCTATCACTTGTTGTGGGATTTATCATATTAATCCTTAGATGATCTCTCACTCTAATTATCAATATGATAACATTCAAGATCAATATTTATGAACATAAACTCTCAAAACTATCTCTAGCCTCATGATTGTTGATAGATTGAAACTTAGGTCAAGTTTTAGAACATATTTCTCAATCATGAACCAAAACAAAATATAAACCATACAAACAAAGTTTTTCACCATATATTTATCATCAACAAAGTTCACAAACTAAACATCGAGATCAATACATACAAAATGATGGATTACCTACCACTAATCTTGACACAAGAGATGTTTAGCTACCCATTGTCTTGGTAGCTTGATCAACAAGTAATGGACAAAGCTTTTGTTGCATCAATCTTCAATGGATCAAGGATTCAAGCATAAAAGCTTTGGATTCTAATAAAAATAATAAAAGGTGAAGTTTTTAAGCTTCAAATGTGTTTCTAAGTTACAAAGATTCTTGTAAAAAGTGTTATGTTACAAAATATTTACAAAACACCCTAAATACCACTTTCTACCGAGACAAATTCTCCAGGAGAGCTCCAAAATTCGCTAGGCGAAACCAATAAGCTCAGCCACGTGACAGAACAATGTAGAGAAAGCTGGGAAAAATATCTGAACTCGCCAGGCGAAATTCAGCTTCGCCAGGCGAATCTCTTTCGCCTCATCTTCGCTTGGCGAATCTTCCAGTAGCTACTGGAATTGAAATCAAAATTCGCTGATTGCCTCGCCAGGCTTTTTCCTGGCGAAGGTCCTGTAGCTTGCAGACACGCGACTTTGTTCGTTTCTTCGTGTTTTCTTCCGATTTTTGCCGCGTCCTTTTTACAAAAAAATGTTGCAAAATTAACAAAATCATCAAAGAGACCAAATATAGACATTGATTCAAAAATCACTTAAAAATAAGCTGTTTCGCATTCAGACATCTCGAAAAGAGCTTAAAAATGCCGTAAATTGATCTAAAATTCATTCAAAACCAGACACCTATCAAACTCTCCCCGACTTGCCCGTTGTTTACCCTCAAACAAAAGTAAGTTTCAACAATCACAAGCAAGTTTTCAAAGCACCAAATCAACTGAAAACATCAATGGTTCAAACTCGACAATCACACGCACAAAGTATTTTCACAAAGTTGCATAGAATCAAAACATGATTATGAATTAAGTTCTAAACACAACATCATACAATGCAAAATAAAGTACCTACAAGTTCAAGTTGAATCACCTAAATTCACTTATTATCAAACACACTATGTACATAATTTCACAAGGGACAAAACACTCTCACAAGCAATTGTGCCACATCGGGAATCATTCATGCATTCATCTCACAAAGTTATCATAAAATAATATAAACAAAGATCACTAAGGACTTTTATAGTTGTAATTTGGCTTGCGTTAAAAACAAAGGTCATATCTACATGGCCATTGAACAAAAAATGGGTAATAACTATGAAGAGCATTTCTTTTTCAACTTTTTCATTCTTTTTCACTCCTTATTCCTTCCTTTCACAATGCATTATCTTCTTTTGATTTTCTTTTCTTTTTGTGCTTTTTGTTCTTTTTCTTTCTTTTTGTTTTCGTTTTCTTTTTCTTAGAATGCATTGTGTCACCAATTCCTTTTTCTCTTTTCTTTTAAAGTAAACCATTCTCCCCAACTTCAACATTGCTATAAGCTTAGCTTAAATGCTCTTCAAAACGGGTTAAAATCCGGGTTCATGATTCACAATAAAAATTTTCTTTTTGGGAGGCATCCCAACGTTGTAAGTATTTCATCTTTGCTGTTTTAAAATTTGAATTGTGTGATAATAGAGGTTGAATTTGGAATCCTGCCTTGCTTCAAAAGTTAACTCAGGGACTGAATTAGGTCAAAACCCTAATTATGGTACACTGAGGATCTCGAGACTTGATGAACTTGTCATGATGCTATTTTGCACTTGATTATTGATGAATGAGAGCTCTTGACCTTGATGGATGATATATGGACTTGAGATGTTGAACATGATGCTTATCTTTTGATAATTCATCTGCTTGAGCCCTTGGGGATCACCTAAACTATAAAGCAAGCAAACATACATATCTTGTACTTATAATGGGTTAGTGATGCATAAAGACATGCATATATGTAATGATGAATGTTATGCCAATGATGCAAATGAGGTGGAATTTTGAGGGGTAAAAAAATTAGGCTATAACACATACATATATGTATCTCCGGACTACATTTTTAACAAAATAAACATGTTTGACCAATTTACAATAAAAAATGTGTTAAAAAGATGCGTCAGGAGATTGCATCATACGTCAGGGTAGACGTTAGGATAGTCGTGGAGCAACCTAAATCCAAATCCAAATTATGTATTTTAATAAATTTTATTACATCTAATCTGTCATTAAAAATCTTAAACTAAAACCATTTTGCAAAGTTGAGAGTATTTAAATAAGATATTCTAACAACACAAGCAATAAATAGAAAGTCAAAAGAAGGAAGCACACATAGCGAAAGAGAGACGTCAATCATCGAAAAGCAATAATCCATCCAAGAGATGACGGAATCCGGAAACCTCGCCGTAGTAGTAGTCGCAGTAGACGGCAGCGAAGAGAGCATGAACGGCCTACGCTGGGCGTTACAGAATCTCAAGCTCCGATCACCTACACCCGATTCCAACAACGCCGGTTCTTTCATCATCTTCCATGTTCAATCTCCGCCGTCTGTCGCCACCGGTCTTAATCCCGGTTCCATCCCTTTCGGTGGCCCCAGTTCAGTACATTTTCTTACCTCCGTTTCAATTTTCATCATTCAATCTTTATTATTACTGAGAGTTCGATTTCGTTAGGTGATCTCGAAGTTCCCGCGTTCGCTGCTGCGATTGAAGCTCACCAGAAGCGTATTACCGATTCTATACTGAATCACGCTTTGGGAATTTGCTCCCAATTCAATGTAATGTAACACTATGCTTCACCTTTAAGGTCTTTTTCACAGTGATTTTGAGAAGCTGGGATGAGTAGCTTCTGTCCAACCGTGATTTTACACTTAATTGATATAGAGATTTTTTTTCTTCTTCAAATAGTGTAGTGGCTAGAATTCACTCTTTAAAGCTAGTGAACAAATGAGATATCGTAGGTTGGAATCCGAGCTTTTACGCCTGATATTCCTGCACAACTATCAACTGAGATATCAGTTGATCCAGAGATCTTTAGAAACTTTAGAAATTGGAATATGTATAAAGTTTAATTGGTATGGATAGTTTAAAATTTTTGTACACTTGCATTAACATTTGCTTTTAATTAATTATTTGGCTTTTTCCTAATTTTTTTTTTTTTGGAAACTAACATAAGTAAAGTGAGATACAAATTAGTTCATATTAAGATAAAGGAAAATGGTTAGTTATTTTGTTTTTTTTCTTATATCTATTTTTTATTTCAGTTATTTAATTAAAAATAATTTTGGTTCTCCTATTTTATGTTATATAGCCTATAGGATTTTAATCTCATATTTTTAATTTTGCAAATTTGATTCCCTAATACTTAGATTTATGAAATGGATCTCACAACCAATTTTTTTTGTACGGTGTGGCAAATTTTAATCTTACTTGGCAATACTATTATGTTTATGTGGATGCCAGATTAATATATTGATAATTAATTTGTAACTTATTTTTAGCTTAAAATGGTTTAGTGCCAAAATAATTTCATTTTAGTGCGTATAAATTGGTTTAACTAACAGTTTATTTACTGCTCAAGATTCTTTCCATTTTATATCATTTTAGTGATTTTTTTTTTATAAGTTTTCAATGATTATATTAAATTTTTTCCTTTTCAAATGCATTAGATTGTAACTCTTGTTACTTGCATCAAATCTTTATTAAACAGTCATTCTCCATTGAATTTGATTTTAACATTTGGTTTAGTATGAGCATCGGTCATTTAGTGGTTTGGGAGGTGAACATAAGGGTTTCATAGATGGAATTTTGGGGGTGTGAATCACCCAACTTCACTTTTTGTGCAAGTTTTCATTACAAGTTATTGGCAGCTATATGGTAGAGTAATTGCAATTTACATTTTTTTTCTTTCATTTATCTATAGCAGATTAAGGTCAGGACCCATGTTGCTGTTGGTGAACCAAAGGAGAAGATTTGCGAAACTGTACAGGATTTGCATGCTGACGTGCTTGTGATGGGGTCTCGGGCTTTTGGCCCTATTAAGAGGTACAAATTGGCAGCCGACAAGTTTTGATAATTACCAGAAAGTTACACCAGAAATTGACATAATTTATGGTATTTTTGAGCCTGATTAGGACATTACATTACACCAATGTATGCATGATCGCAAGTCAAGTTGAGATAGAATCTAAAATTAAACTGAGTTTATTAAGCTTAGGCAATTCTAACCTTGTAAGTTGGTTTTGCGGTGTTAAGTTAGACTCAAAATCAAAATCTAAGAAGATGTAATTATGTCGGTTTCTAATTTTCTTTGCAATATGATACTAGTAAATAGAAGTTAACATCCATAGCAGAGTTGTAACCATAAGAGCTCTCCTTATAAATAGCAGAGTAGTAATTAATAGCCATAGCAGGGTAGTAATTAACAGCCATTAATTTGTTTTCTTTATCCTCGGTCATTTATTGGCATATTCCATTTAGATTTTGGACATTAGACTAAATGCTCTAAATTTTACGTCAAATCATGTAATTTTTCATATTTTATTGTTTTAAACAATTTGAACTTTAAATATGTCTATTATATGGATTCGCCACTAATAAAGCTTCTTTCTATTTTGATTGCAGGATGTTCCTGGGAAGTGTTAGCAACTTCTGTGCCCACCATGCTCATTGTCCAGTCATTATCATCAAGGGAAAGGACAGCTTCAAAAAGGGAAACTAATACACTTCTACTATGATATATTGATTTTATATGAGTACGTCTCGCCACACTTTTATGTTGTCTCCCTTATATTTGTTGAATATATTGTTTCCCTTATAATAAGGGAAACAATATATTTTGATTCTGTCATATTCTTTTAGTTCAACCACCTAGAATTTACCATTCTTTTATGTAAGAAACTTTCTAGAAATAGCTAATATAGGATTTCTATCCAATATATAGGCCCGTCAACATAATCTGTAACGGCTAGGAATCACTCGAATCTGCACCGACTTTGACAAGGAAACCCCACTTTGACCTGGTGCGAGTGCAGATTTGTGTTTTCCCAATAATCAAAGCCGGGGGAGGGGATGGGAAAAACCAATCTCCGTCGGGGGTGGGAGAGAAAACCCGCCCCGGTCCACCTCATTGTCAAACCTACTAATTAAAAGGTTTCTATATCAGTTTTTCTCAATAGAAAAAGTTTTCTTCTGATTTTCCTAGTTGCAATGCTATATAACTGGATTTTTTATCTGTTTTTTCATCATTTCGGTTTGATTTTTTTTATCTGTTTTTCCTCGTATATAGATCAAACGGGTTTCCCCCTAAAAATGGCAAAATTGAATGCTGAATATTCAAGTGCTACTATTTTAATAATTAGAGCCTTGATTGGACCATGATCCATTTCGGTATTAGAATAGTAAACCATCTTACTCCTGATATTCTCATGGAAATCAACAATCACGAGGATTAGATTAAAATGTTTTAAACTACATGAGTGTAAGTAATTGATTATTTGGTAAAACTATAAGGATATACTGATTAACTTATCATTGCTTTTGCAACTTAGTGGAACTCTCCTGTTACAGACTTTCAGCTGAATCTCTCTCACTGACAATTATCAATGTATTCTGAGGTTCTGAAATAGGTTTGGTTTCATTGTTTGGCTTCTTTTAGGCAAGTTGCCACATTTCAGGTGATTCTGCGCTTGCCCAATTGATCATGTCAAAAGCTTTTTCATACTCTGGATTTGCACCTTTTTTTGCTAGTCATGTGCTGTAGCTAAGCTTTGAAGTTTGTATTGCCAATGCTAATCAGATCCAGTTACAAGTACTATTTTTCTCCCATTGTGGTTAATAGTGGTGTTATGCGTGTGAAATTCTTGCAGTTAAGTGATTTTCACCATTGCTATTATATATTTGGTTGTTGTCACAAGTCATTCAAAGAGAATTGTGACTACTGAAATGTTTGTATTGTTTTTGAATTTGTACAATGTTGTAAACAAATGTTGGATTAGTTTAGCAGTTAGAATTGATTTTTTTTTCATTGTTCTTTTACTAATGTATAAAACATTGATTGAATTGTATGTTGATGGGCCATGAAATATCTAGTGACAAATGAATATTGATTAACACATGGTGAGTGTGTTTGAATAATATAGCATATACTTGAATAGATCTATGATGGGTGAAACAATCACACTGTTATGAAAATAGTATGGTTTGACTGGTATATGCACCTCTTCATGAAAGGGCACGATAACAATTGTTACTCTGAAAAGAAAAGGTAGGCCCAGTATTATATGTTGCGTCATTCATTAATGTATTTAGATAAAAGTATGATCTTTTATAGAATATTATGACGACGAAAGTTGATTCATATAACCGACGAATGGGATAAGACAACAATTGTAAGTGTATTCTTGATAAATTTATTTCTATTTTTCGCATCTCTTTTTATATTATCTTTTCCTTTCATTTTTTCATTCTTTTACACTTGTTTTATTTGAAGGAGATGAAATGGTGGAAGTAGAGATCCTGCCCGGGTCTAAACACTCAGCACACTGAACTGAGGTTTGAACCTTCGTTAAGAAATGTATTAATGTTTTGTCTCCAACACGCCTAAAATAGAATTATGTTTAGCAGAGAGAAGCATAAGAAAAATCAAAGAATATTTATGAAGTTTATTATTTTGAAATCTTTAAAAGAAATAAGAAATAAATAATCCTTTTATCAAAGAAAATTAATTATAAATTATGCTAATTTAATGTCAAATTATTTTTATTTTCATTTTGTTTATATTATATATCAAATATTAAATAATATATTTTGTTAAATAATTTTTCTGTTATCAGGATCTTTGGGATCTTGTGAAGAATTAAGTAACACCAATTGGAGAGAATGCTACGGATGAACAAAATCCTGCACACAAAGATTTGAAGAAGAAAGATTATAAAACTCTCTTTATAATCCATCAATGCTTTAATCCAGACAACTTTTAGAAAGTTGGTGACGTAGACTCAACAAAGGAAACATGAGCATCTTGGAGAAATCGTTTGGAGGCGCTGAGAAGGTGAAAGAGGCGAGTTTACAAACTCACAAAAGAACGTATGAATTGATTTAGATGGATGAAAGTGAAAGCATCAATGATTTTTTCATTAGGGTAACTAGACTAGTGAATCAAATCAAGATGTGTGGAGAAGTGTTGACATTAAGATCAGCAGTTACAAAGATCTTGAGGTCATTGACTCCAAAATCCAATCATGTGGTAATAGCCATAGAAGAATCGAAGGATTTTTCAATCATGACAAAAGAAGAGCTTCAAGGAACGGTTGAATCTCATGAACAAAGAATGATTGAAAGATCTGTAAGTAAGACAAATAGTGGTGTAACTCCGCAGACGCATTCACCAAAAGAAAAGAAAGACAAAGGAAGATGGAATAGTAACAAAGGTAGGGAAAGTTACAATAATTCGTCTGGTAGAGGAAACCAACAAGAATGCAATTCATCAAATCAGAGACAACCCTCGAACCAAAACAATCACAGAGGCGGTGCTGCAGGTAGAGGAAAATGCGATGAGAGATGCCATACCCCAAAATTTGCCCTAACTTCTTTCCACTTTTCATCTGACCTTGGATCCTTAATTCATCTGCATACTCATAATCATTCAGGACATTCATTTACAATTGCATTTTTAAAAAAGCAAGCATCATTGATTCAAAGGTTGTAGTTCAGGGCACAAGTGTTTGACAGGTTCCTTTTACGACATTCTTGAGAATCAAGCCTATGGTATCTTGGTGCTACATTGGACTGGTGATGACCGTTTCTCTTGGGCTAAAGCTTTGGAACTTTAATTTTGGTCTGTGACATTTATGGATCATGAGAACTACATAATGGCAAGGGATCTGAGTATGGATTGCAAGTTTGATGGGTTTACCTCTCTATGGGCTTTTTCATGCATTATTTCATTAGTCATTTGGTATGGATTCAAGAGAAGGCTTTGCAATTCAGAGTCAGTCATTCAAATGTATAATCAAGTACGAGTTCAAATGTCCAAATCAAGCTTCAGAGGGAAGCTATTTTTCTCAAAAACACAAGACATAATCCATTTCGAAGGGCCTTTTTATTATGAAAACACTCAACAGTCCATTACAAAAGTCCAAAACCAAAATTACACAGTTGTTACATCATTTGACCTACAGTTTACTTTTGACCAAAGTCAACTGACTACTCTAGACCCTACTTGTTTCATCCCCTAATGAGTCTTCCATGTCTGAGCTTCCAAATCTTCAAGTTTCTTCATGACCAAAATGGCCTGCCAAAGCATCATACCTACCATGTGTCAGCCTTACAAAACCACACAATACACAATTAGCCACAAAGATCACATTGCATAGCCTACATACTCATGCCACTGCATCAAACACAACAAAAAGCCAAGTTTTCATGTTGGTAATCAATTACCTAAAGTAGTGTAACCGGTGTCGTTACGCGAAAATTACAGAGTCACCACCAAACTTTATTTATTCCAGAGGAAAAGGAAAATATCGATAAAACCCCTAAAAGGTGAAGAAGATGGTCGTCACAATCAAATTCGGGTTCGGAAGTCGGTTATGCAAGGGGAAGGTGTTAGCACCCCTCATATCTGTTGTACTCAACGGGAACCGTTTTGTTTGTTATATGCGCAAATGAGTGTTACTATCTAAAGGTTACTAGCGAAAGGGAAAAAATAAGTTTTAAATTAGTGTGCTCGCAGAGGATTGGGACCCTCGTGCCTATGTATCCTCATAGTGCAATAAAGAAATCAGAGCTCCATAGTTCGGGGTGGAAACTAAGTGTGTGTTGATTGATTTTATATCTTGAAAAAGGGTTTTGAAATGATTTCCTTATTGCACTATGATGATACGTAGGCACGAGGGCCTCAATCCTCTGCGAGCACACTAATTTAAAACTTATTTTTTTCCTTTCGCAAGTAACCTTTAGATAGTAACACCCGCACATATAACAAACAAAACGATTCCCCTTGCATAACCGACTTTCGAACCCAAATTTGGTTGTGACGACCATCTTCTTCACCTTTTAGGGATTTAATCGATATTTTCCCTTTCCATTGGAATAAATAAAGTTTGGTGGCGACTCTTTAATTTTGGCGTAGCGACAGCTTGCGACTCTGCTAGGGATTGACTGAAACATCCTACTGGGGAAACGAATCATTCGTAAGGGAAATGCTTGATGCACATGATATGCATCAGGAGACTATTTTTTCTTTTTTTAGTGATGATTTTTGCCAGTATTGGTATTTGAGACATTCCCGCAGGATTCCGAAAGTAATAGAATTACACACTTGCAAAAGGAAAGCCACAAAGGGTATAAAGGTAGTTTGAATCTTTCTTTTGCAAAAGGCAGAGAGGAATCTTACAAAAGGCAAGTATGACTTGGTTGCGGAATAACATTTCTCGTGCAAAAGGCAACCAGATCACTGTGGGGATTGAAAGGATTTTCCGCTACAAAAGGTAGAGGAGGCTTGCAAAAGGCAAGGCTGGATATGACTTTTTCGCACGCAAAAGGCAATGAGAATTTCTTAACAAAAGGTTAAGAAGAAAGATGACAAAATTTTCATACTAAAGGTAGTGAGAACTCCTTAACAAAATGTTAAGAAGAAACGACAACGTGTGATTTCTCATACAATAGGTAATAAGAACTCCTTAACAAAAGGTTAAAAAGAAACAACAATTTTTCATACAAAAGGTAATGAGAACTCCTTAACAAAAGGTTAAGAAGAAAGATAACGATTTCCCATACAAAAGGTAATGAGAACTCCTTAACAAAAGGTTAAGAAGAAATATAACAATTTCTCATACAAAAGGTAATGAGAACTCATTAACAAAAGGTTAAGAAGAAGCAAACACAAGTGATTTCTCATACAAAAGGTAATGAGAACTTCTTAACAAAAGGTTAAGAAGGAACCCAAAGGACACCATTTTACTGGGTATCAGGTTTCTCGTACAAAAGGTAACGAGAACTCCTTAACAAAAGGTTAAGAAGAAAGAAGAACGATTTGATTTCTCATACAAAAGGTAATGAGAACTCCTTAACAAAAGGTTAGGAAATAATAACAATTTGACTTTTCACACAAAAGGTAATAAGAACTCCTTAACAAAAGGTTAAGAAGAAAAATAGATTTGATTTTATCTTGCAAAAGGCAAGGAGAATCCTTAGCAAAAGGCTAGGAAGGTTTGTGAAAGGCATGTGAATAGTAATGTAATCCCTCATGCAAAAGGAAATAAATGACCTTCCTCGCGCAAACGGCAGAGAGGATACTTACAAAAGGTAAGCAAAAATAGAGATGTATTTTCCAATGGAAAAGACAAAGGGTACTTGCAAAAGTTAAGCAAGGGTAGAGATGTATTTTCCAATGCAAAAGGAATAGGGTAATTACAAAAGGTAAGCAAGGGGAAGTAGAATTCCTTTTGCAAAAGGCCAAAGGAACTTGCAAAAGGCAAGTATGAAATGGAAGGGTATCCTCTGCAAAAGGCAGAGGGTGCTTACCAAAGGTAAACTGAATCCCATGCAAAAAGAAGGGGGACTTGCAAAAGGTAAGTGTGAAGAAGAAGATAATCCTCATGCAAAAGGAACTTACAAAATGCAAGAGTACGTCATGAGACCTCACAGGCACAAAGGCATAGATGAAATTCTCGAAGTATAACAATTATTTAGACTTGCCAAACCTACGTCAGATGTCCAAACGATTGAGGAGGAATTAAGACCTAAGTCCAATCCCTTGTTGTGCACTCAATATGCAAGGTTTTGACAAAGACTTCTCGTGCAAAAGCCAACGAGAGCACTTACAAAAGGTAAGTGAGGAGACAATATTTCGTGCAAAAGGCAACGGAAGAACTTAGGTAAGTAAAAACAACAGGATTTCCCTGCGCGAAAGGTGAGGAAGGACTTGCAAAAGGTAAAGGGGACTTACAAAAGGTAAGAACCAAGAGAATCTTCCTATGCAAAATGGAACTTGCAAAAGGCAGGTAACAAAGGAGGAATACTCTGAGAGAACCCTGCTGGGGATGTCCAAAAGGAGCTTTGTGCTTTCGAGGAAGTCTTGAATCTGGCTTGTGCTAAGCATGCGTGTTTGATTGGCTTAATGTTCCACCTTCATGGACATGCTACACATTTTAGTGATGTAATATTATGTAATGATGATAATGTATGCAAAATGTCGATGCATGCTTGGGCTTTGGGTTTTGGATGTGTCAAGTATGATTGGGCTTTGGTTTGTTTAAGGGACCCGATTGGACCTGACCTGATGGTGGTTGAAAGAATTTTTTAGAGGTGTCAATAGAGGTTGGGCTTTGGTTTAGGGGATAAACTTGACTTCCCGACATCTTCGTTTCTTGGTATTTATGTAGTAAGATTTGGATCTTTTAGATCCCCTAAGCTTGCTTTGAGCAGACACGTTGATTGCTGATTAACTTGAGTAAGGCGATTCTTGTGATCTGATTAAGTCCAGGTGATTCTTGTGATTTTGTGGTGTCCTTGTGCACCAAATATGTAATTTGGAAACTGTGGCTATCCTTCTAAGACTTTAAAATAAAAGTAACTTCACGTTTGATTTTAATGCTTTTATTGTTATCCCCAAAATTTTCAATGCATTGTTTATTGCAAATAAATTCATATTTTACAAACAAGCAGAAAAAGTAAAAAGATGGAGCACCTTTGGTGAAAGTAATTTTATTGATGAGAAGACAACTTGTAAATGAGTGATTTACATGAGGAAGCAATTCCTAAAAGAGGTAATTGCAAAGAAAAATGGAAAAATACAATGGCAATGAGAAAAACTCAGATTTCCATTGAGTTCCAATTCTGTTATAATCCCTATGTCCTCGGAGGTCCTTGTACTGTGCTTCTGAGGAAAGTGTTTGGATCGATTCTTCCCGTTCGGGTTTCCATGATTGTAGTGATGGAATTACAGATTCTTCGCAGACCGCAATCTCTTGCCTTTTAAATCCCTAACTTTTGCATAAACCGCCCTTTCGAATTTTCAGTCTACCAGGATACCATTTTTTTTGCCTAAGTTGCACTTAGTGTTTTCAACTTAGCGGGTTTATTTCATTTCTTTAGTTTTTATCCCAAATTTTTTCCTAAACCTTTTCTTTTTATGGTCCACCAGGATTCCCATTTTTGCCTAAGTCGCCCTTTAGGGTTTTCGACTTAGCGGGTCTATTTTTTAGGCGAAGTATTTTTTTACTACGTCTGCGTTCACTTAAGATCAAGGCTCCTCCATAGTTGAGAGGATCAAGGCTCCTCCGGAGGAAACCTTTTTCACAACGTATGAACCTTCGTAATTAGGTGTCCATTTGCCCGGTGGATATGCATGAATTGGCAGAATCTTTCGCACTACTAGGTGTCTTGCTTTGAGAATTAGAGGACGGACTTTCTTGTCAAATCCCCTCTTCACCCGCTTTTGGTATAACTGGCCATGGCAAATGGCTGCCGTGCGCTTCTCTTCTATGAGATTGAGCTGATCAAGCCTTGTTTGCACCCATTCATCTTCGTCAAGTTTGACATCTGTTAATATCCTTAGGGAGGGAATCTCCACTTCGATGGGGAGTACTGCATCCATGCCATATACAAGAGAGAACAGAGTTGCCCAGTGGACGTGCGTACTAAGGTACGATAGCCATGTAAAGCAAATGGTAACATCTCATGCCAGTCTCTGTATGTCTTCACCATTTTCTGAACGATATTCTTGATGTTCTTATTTACTGCCTCAATAACGCCATTCATCTTTGGACGATATGACGATGAATTATGATGCTCGATCTTGAAGCTCTTGCATAATTCTTTCATCATATTGTTATTGAGATTTGAGCAATTATCCGTGATGATCTTGTTAGGAATCCCATAACGACAGATGATCTATTTCTTTATAAAATGAGCAACCACTTGTTTGGTGACATTTGCATAGGAGACAACCTCGACCCATTTTGTGAAGTAGTCAATGTCTACCAAGATGAACAAATGTCCATTCGAAGCGGTTGGTTCAATATGCCCAGTCACATCTATTGCCCACATGGCGAAAGGCCAAAGTGATGTCAAGACATTCAGAGGAAGTGGTGGCACATGTATTTTATCTGCATAAATCAGGCATTTGTGGCATGTTTGCACATGGTGATAACAATTAGCTTCCATTGTCATCCAGTAATAACATGCCTTTAATGTAACTGAGGCATTGAAGGACTCGAAATGGATGAAGGCGATGAATGAAGGACTGAAGTCCATAGAAGTTAACAATACCTGGTCACTAGTCGAATTGCTATAAGGCAAGAAAGAAATTGATGTGAAGTTGGTATATAAAGTGAAGCTAAATCCAAAAGGAGAAATAACTAAACACAAAGCAAGACTTGTAGCCAAATCATATATTCAGAGAGAAGGAATCGACTTTGATGAAGTATTTGCACCAGTTGTTAGGATCGAAACAATCAGGTTGATTGTTGGTCTAGAAAAAATGAACGACTGATATATGTGTCAGATGGATGTGAAATGTGGATTCCTAAATGTCCATTTATATGAAGAGGTTTATGTAGCACAACCAGTTAGGTTTGTGAAACAAGGCTAAGAAAGCAAGGTATACATGCTGCACAAAGCTCTGTATGGACCCAAGCAAGCTCCAACAACTTGGTATAAGAAGATAGATAGTTTCCTAAGGGGGAATTTGAGAAATGCACAACTGAGCATGAAGTATATGTCAGAAGAAGCAGGAGTGAAGTACTTATATTATATCTCTATGTCAATGACATATTGATAAAAAGTAGATGCAAGAAGGAGATCGAAGACTTTAAAAGTGATATGAGCAAGGAATTCGAAATGTATGACTTTGGCAACATTTTGTATTTCCTTGGTATTAAAATCCATTAGAGTAGTAGAGGTCTGATGATGCATTGAAGAAGACATGCAAGTGAAATACTCAAAATATTTGAGATGGAAGACTATAATGCCACTTTGACACCTGTTGAACCAAGACTACAACTGTAGAAGGACTTAGATGAAGATGATGTCGATCTAACATAGTATAGAAGACTCATTGGATCATTAAGATACCTTTGTCACACAAGGCCCGATCTAGCATATAGTGTTGGTATGGTGAGCATATTCATGCATAAGCCAAATGCATCACATCTTGCAGCCACAAAAAGGATAATAAGGTATCTCAAAGGAACTCTCAATTATGGCATTTTGTTTCATGCAACACATGAAGGAAAAGAATGCAAACTAGTGGGATACACCAACTCGAGTTGGTGTGGTGATGCCAAAGATAGAAAATCCACAACTTGGTATGTGTTTATGTTAGTTGGTGCATCAATTGCTTAAAGTTCGAGAAAGGAACCCGTAGTAGCGATGTCATCATGTGAGGTGGAGTATATAGCTGCCTCTTTCTGCGTATGTCAAGCAACATGAATGGAGAATTCGGTCGAAGAAAATACACGGAAGGATCATGGAGAATGACCATGAAGATTAACAACATGTGTACTATTAACCTGGCAAAGATTCTGATAGCACATGGAAGAAGCAAACATATCGAGATGAGGTTCCATTATTTTCGAGAACAAGTAGCTAATGGGAAGCTGAATTTGGAACAGTGCAGAACTGAGAATCAGATTGCGGACATCATGACAAAGGTTGTGTAGGTCGAATTTTTCAAGAGATTAAGAAAAATGATGAATGTAGATAGCTTAGACACAATGAATTAGGTGGTGTGTTAAATCTAATTCTTTGTGTCAAGCATAAGTGTATTCGACAAAGTTGAAATTGCGTGCGTTTGACAGAGTCGAACAGAGGCTGTATTAACTATATTCAACAGAAAGTCAAATACAGCTTTTCGAAGTATGTTGTCGTTGTTGTTATCAAATGAGTTAACCTTGACAGAGTTAAATCTTAGCATTAGTTAGTTAGTTAGAGATTACTATATATATATATATATATATATATATATATATATATATATATATATATATATATATATATATATATATATATATATATATATATATATATCACTGTAAGTGTATAGAACAATGTAATACCCCAAAATTTGCTCTCCCTTTTTGGCATCATAGCATGGCATTATCATTTATCATACCATATCCATCTCAGTAGCATTACATTGCATTTAAAATAGAAAAATTGAAGCATGGCATCCTTCTTACCATCAGGGCATGTGATCAGGTGGAAGGTGGGCAATCAAGAGATCATTCAAAGCACAAAAAGGTCAATCAAGTTGCCTTAAGGCAAGCCAAGGAGCCTTTCATGTCTCATACTATCTCAATTGATCATCCACAATCTCAAGGATAAGAGATACAATGGGAGATTGAAGCATTACATCTTTCACTATGCAAGAGGTTCAAAAACTGAAGGAAAACCCTCAAAAGAGATAGCTCATTGATCCAAAATCATCCTCAAAAGGCATATATCATCATCCTTTAAGAAGGTACACAACATACTCTGAGGAATTTGAAATTGAAGACTGCACATTTTTCTCCTAGGAGGTGGGCACCAAAACTAGGGTTTCCCATTAAATCAGGGAATCTTTGATTTTTTGAACAAAACTTGATGTCATGGTATTCCATATGTCCTTAAGTGTATGTATGTGGAAAATTACATCTCAATTGGTTTTAGAAGTGGTTCAATTGGAAGAAAGATCAAGAATCAGAGAAATTGGGGCAAAGTCAAATAATCAGAGGAAAAAGTCAACTCTTGACTTTTTGAGCCCAAAATCATGAAATTCATGTTACATATGTCCAATGTACAAAATTTGGTCAAGAAATTCCAAAGGAATCATGAAAAAATCAAGATGTGGAAAGTTGCCATTTTTGGGTGAAGTAGGGTTACTAAAAATAGCAAGTTTTGGCCATTTTGCATCAGAGTTTGAACCAAGGCCATTTAAAATTGAAGCACCAAATGAAAATTCCACCAGGCCACAACAAAAGGTCTTGCTTTAAGCTTCAAATCCATGTGTAGAACATCTCCATTGGATAAAAATTGAGGGAGATATGATTGATCAAAGTTTGAGCAAAGTAGGTTCAAAACTAGGTCATGACCAAGATTTTCAGGTCACGCGCGCAGTCATTTTAACAAACATGTGGTGGGCCAAATGTCCACTCATTTTTCTCATGGTTAAAGGCCTCAAGTGAAAAACTTTTCAACATCAAAGTTGTTCCTTGTAGTGTCATCTTCAATACTCATGTTGGACAAAATGCCATTTGATCAAGTTATAGTGGAGATATATTGGTTCAAAGTCATGTTGATTGTGCTGAAATTTTGTGTGCCAAGTCGCCATGCCATGACTTGCTTGCCACGCCCCATAACCAGTTCCCAAACTTGTGTATTTTAAGTTATTTTGCAACTTATTCCAACCTCATTTCACTTCAATTTTCACATCAGCATTGTGCTCCAATGTACTCTCTTTCAAATGAACCCATGAGCTCACCAAATCATTCACCTTACATGGAATAATTCATCCTCAAATCACCCTATCTCTATTGTTCTCACTGTCACATAAAACCAGAAAAAAAACAAGTGAAGGTTATTGTTGATTGTATCAGCTTGCCCATGTATTGCTCACTCTCCCAACAATTGCTTCATTTAGCCAAACATGTACCTCAGTCACCATATCACGTGCTATACATGATCATAAAAAGGGAAAGGAGC
Organism: Lathyrus tuberosus; assembly: GCA_022829125.1. Lineage (NCBI taxonomy): Eukaryota > Viridiplantae > Streptophyta > Magnoliopsida > Fabales > Fabaceae > Lathyrus > Lathyrus tuberosus. Next base: position 12,831,061 of record JALAZF010000142.1, on the reverse strand, counting down.
GGAAACTTGTATAACAAGTTTTGCTTGCTACAGCTTCACATTTCACCTCCACCATAGTTTGTTATGGACCAGCCACACCATATCATGGCTCTCCCTAACTAACTTGACTCAGTTAGTTAGGGATGACTCACTCAAACCATTGTGACTCAGTTAACCTCACTCAGTTTAACCTTGGTTAACTCACACTATAAAACCAAATCTTACCACACAAATTCATTTTCAACTTCACTTTTCATTTCCACTCTCAAGAACACTCTCACTCTCTCAATCTTCCCTAAGCTTTTTCTCTCTCTCTGTGCACGAATCATTCATCTTCATCCACCTCAATTCATCATCATCAATGGCATTGGATTGAAGGAGATTTCAGCACATTCCTCAAGATTGCTGCAAGCATTGTTCAACATTGGATCTCCCTGCTTTCAAGACAACGAGTTATAGCATTTATTTTGCTTAGTTTGTGAAGCTTCAAGGTTGAAGGAGAAGCTAGGATCTCTGGTTTTCTGAAGAGCACTCCGAAGCCTCATCAATTTCAGGTTTATTTCACTCAATTTTAATGCATTGTATTCTTGTGATTTAAGCTTGTTTTATGATGTTTGGAGCTTATTAGGAGCTATGCGTGAGTTCTGTCTAGTTGATAGGCTCTTTAGGAGTTTAGATGTGATTTTAGGGCAATTTGTTTTGGATCGGTTTGTGTTATACGTGTATGTTATGTGAAAAATAGTGTTAGATTCATGATGTACATGAGCTCAGCTTTCGATTGGTGTACGTATTGTGAATTTCTGGAGGAATTGGAGTTTGCAGGTGGTGGCTGTTGGCCGGAGAAGGTGACCGGAGGTCCTCTCCGGCCGGTGACTGTTAGAGCTAGGGTTTTTGCCATGTTTTAATCCTGTCCGTTGTTTTTTTCTCATCGTGTGGCTAAGAGCATGACAACGCATTAAAACGCATGTGCAAGGCATGTGCCATTTTTCTGATTTCAATTAAACATGGTGTGGTGTGGTGTATGGTATGGAACGTGGACATGCGTGTGTGAGCGTTTGATCTGATTACTTTGACTGTGTGTATGACTTGACTTCATCCAATGGTTGTAATGGTTTTGACTTGTGTTGACTGGGAGTGTATGGTTGTTATGGTGTTATGCGTGCTTAATGGACTTAGTCAGATTTGATATCCACACCCCCATGCCTTAAGCCCAAACCATTCTTGAACTGAGTAATTGCTATGCTTGCACCCCCTTTCTTTATTTCCATTTTATTTTATTTTTCATTTTTATACACGTTTGCTTTTTATTTTTTAAAAATATCAAACATCATCATAAAATTCCACAAAAATTCATGAGCATCATTAAAACATTTAGAAAATTTTTCATGATTTTATTTTCTGATTTTATGACCTTTTTGCCCCTGCTCCATAATTTTCTTTGAATTTCTTTGATGTGCATTCTTAATATGGTACATGATCTTGTTTAATTTTGTTCTTGATCATTAAAAATTGTTTTGATGCTCTTCTTTTTGCATTGAGTCATTATCATCTTGAGGTATGTTAAGTGATTTTTATTTGATTTTTTAGGTCAGTTTTATGGCATGTTTGGTGTTCACTTTTGTGCTACTTTGTATGATATGTCTATGTGACCTAAGTGCATTGTTTGACATCATTTTGCCTTGGTTCCTTGCATGCTACTTTGATATGTGATTCATCTCTGATTAGTGAACTCCAATACCATGTTTTCATAATTTTCATGAGGCCATTTGATTTTTGCTTGATGCATTTCATTTAAAGCATTATAACATGTCATATCATTGTAATCTTTGGTGCATGTTTTCTTTTGTGTATACTTGCATGATCATTTGCATATTTGGTGAACCATTCACTTGACATTATAGGTCATTGGTACATATTATATGCCATCCTTGCATGTTGACTTTCATTTAAACCTTGTGCACCTTTAACATGTTGTGTTTGTACTTGTGTTCTCTTTTGAACTTCCATTTCAATTCTACTTCTTCTATCACTTCTTAAATGTTTTGATGTTTACTTCATAAATACTTGTGAGATGTTGGTGAATCATTTTTCATTTCATGTCAATTCTGGTTGTTGATGTACATGTTCCATTCATGCATGTCCTTTTCATTTCTTTCCATCTTTCATCTATCCCTTCTTCTTGTAACATGTTTAAATGCTAATGGGTGATGATTATTGCTTATTCACTTGCACTTGTATGATAAGGACCATTTGTTCCCATATGATGTACATTCTGGTTGTGGCCCTAAGATTTGTTTTCTCATTTAATTCTTTTGAGTTTTATGATGCATTACATGTTCTTTTACTTCTTATACTTCTTATACTTGTTCACTAACCATGTAGGGGCTTTGGTAAGTTTCAATTGAGTGTGGATAAGGAATCCACATTCAACTTCTATCCTTTCTCTTTTACAATTCCATTTTGTGTTTTGTTAAGCACTTATGTGTTTTCTTTTAATAACTCATCACTTTCCCTTTGTGAATTACAATTCATCTTCTACTTTAGAAGTGAATTGTTTAATTCATTCTTTCTTTAGACTTTAGGTTGAAACCTCACAAACCTTAGGATCACTCCCTTAACTAATCAATTAGGATTGAGTCTTAGTCCATATAGATTTTTACCTTTATCCTCCCTTGAGTCTCTTTTCTCATCTCAAAGAAAATTCAAAATATCTAATAAAGGTAGGCACTTATTGCATTTAGGCCTTTCATATAAAGAAAAGATTATAAGGGGTCTTCTCTTATAATCTTAAAATGTGTAGCATATGGCCCATCTTAGGTCAATGTGTTACATATTTGATCTTGTATGAGGGACTTAAATGCAATACTTGTTGAAGGTGCAAATAATAAAAAACACTTCTTCACTTCATAATCAACAAAACACTTAATAAACACAAGTATGCTAGTGTGTTTGAACCTTGACAATTGGAACTAAGTGTGGGGGTCTTCTTCACTCTTAGTGTGCATTCTTACCCATTCCATCTTGGAATGTGAGAATGTACACATTCCAATGACTAAGATCCAGATACACTGTCATATGCAAACAAATGAAAAGACTCTTAAAAGACAAAAACCAACAATAACGTCTTTCCTTCGGGAATTCTTTTCTCACCTCACTCATTCTCAAAGCATGAACGCGCTCCTTCTCGTTCTCTTGCAAGATGGTAACGCACTCGGACCAGCGAGCCTGCCACACCTGAGCTAGAACGTCAGCCGTTCCTTAAAAAAACACAAATAATCCATCCCTAGCTAGGGGAACTACGTCGCTCTGATTCTCATGCTCCCGATGAGATACGTAGGCAGTGGGGTAGGGCCCATGCGAGCACTTCTTTTATTTTCCCTACATTTGTTTCTCTTTCTCTCTCCTTTCCTTTTCCATTCCTTTTTCAGTTTCTTTCTCAGTATTCTTTTCTTACACCCTTTGATCGAGCAAGCAAGCGTGGATCCCATCGGGTACGATGGACGTGAGGGGTGCTAATACCTTCCTCTCGCGTAACCGACTCCCGAACCCATTTCTTTTGGTCGTAAGACCATGCTCTATCCTTTCCTTCAGGTTTATGCGGTGTTTCCTTTCCCTCTCTTGGGATAAATACACATTGCTGGCGACTCTGTTTGGTGCCACTTTCGCGTTTGTACTTGGATGAAAATCCCGGGAGCGACAGCTGGCGACTCTGCTGGGGACAGCTGGTTGACCTATTGCTGGTCCATCCTAAGCGAGTCAATCCTAGCGCTTGTTTGTTTTTTCATTGGGTGTTTACTGTTGTGCTATATGTTGCTGTTTATTTATTTTACTGCATTTACTGCATTTTAGCATTGCATATCATATATTATATTGTGTTGCACTGCTTTGTCTGTTTGGCGGGATGGGATTTCTGAGAGATAAGCCCATTACACAGGCTTGAGTATACACTTAGAATTAGAGTGGAGAGTAGTGGGACCTATGTGCCGTTTGGAGTGCGTTGGGTGTTCACGAAATTCACAGCTGGACGAGGCTATCTTGGGACACGTCGTGGCATGCGCATCTTGCGTATTCCAGGATGTAGATCTAGAGAGCTGTCGACTCTAGTGACCGATCATGAGGACCTTAGTGGAAACATCCCTCTTTAGCGGTGACAATGGCAGACCACATTCTGTGGCAAACCCATTCGCACCCGAAGGCCCACTTTGGAACTTGCATAGGATGACTTTTATTTTCTAAGGGGAGTCAGTGGACGACCTCTTTGATTGGCATAGCATTGTATCCTACGGGCTGAATGTGCTATGGCTTCTCAAACCTCCGAAGCTGACAAGCCTTATTTTCTAAGAACCACATGTGAGCATGGGCGGGATGTTTACAGGTTTGCAGGAAACCCAGCCTCCTACCTACCTTACTTGTGATTCTATGAGGATTTCAGACATTGTATCCTATGATGGTGATTTGAGTGTTCATCTCAGATATTGCCAGATTCAGTACAGAGACACTGTGCACACAGTTCAATACAGACACCGACACTCGATTACCTGATCACATGCCCTTTTGCATTGCATTATCATATCATAACAGTTATGTTTTTCATTTTCAGGTGCATAATATATTTCTGATTCCAATCCATGGGTTCAACAGAGATCGTTGCCGAGAGAAAGAACAACGTGTCTTACAAGTTTCCAGATCCTGTCTTGGATTCATTGCTCAAAGTTATAGATATGGCTGGTCCGGGTATTCTTGATAGGTTTCAGAAGAGCTACGGGAATTTGGTTGGGATGGTCCGTACAATCACCAAGTATGAATATGATGCTTTGCACACTCTGCTGCAGTTCTACGAGCCTTCGTTGAGGTGCTTTCTTTTTTCAGATTACATTTTGATGCCAACACTGGAAGAATTCTCATTTATTTTGGGAATTCCGATCACGTCGGCAATACCATTCTTCTCTGGTAGTTCTCCCAGCGTAAAAGAAATTGCTGCTGCTTTACAAATGGATCAGGCAGTGATAAAGAGTGGTGTGAGCAGTAAAAATGGAGTTAGCGGATTTCATTTAGAATTTCTGTCTGGACAGGCCCAAGAGGCTGCAAGTGCTAAAAATTGGACGGTTTACAATTCCATTCTGGCTCTCTGCATATATGGCCTAGTTTTCTTTCCCAATCAGCAAGACTTTGTGGATATGCAAGCGACAAGAGTTTTCGTTCTTAAAAATCCAGTCCCTACTTTGTTAGGAGATTTTTATCATTCCGTGCACTATAAGAATGAGAAAAGGAGGGGAGGATCTGTTAGTTGTTGTACTCCACTGCTGAGTCATTGGTTTTTCAAACATTTGCCTCAGACAGGTGCCTTTGTGGAAACCAAAGATGTGGCGAAATGGTCTAAACGATTGGTGAGTTTAACTGCTGATAACATTGTATGGTTTGACCACCGGTTATTGAGAACAGAGCTTGTCACAAGATGCGGAAATTTTCCAAATGTGCCTTTGATTGGCAGAAAAGGAGGGATCAATTATAATCCAGTTTTGGCCATCCGACAGTTTGGGTATGCTTCCAGGGATCCTCCTACAGAGCAAGATGTGGAAGAATCTTTATTTTTTACAGGAACTAAAGATGCGAAGGTGGTAGAAGTAGTGAATGCTTGGAAAGATAAGCACAAAATTGGAAAAGCAGTTTTTGGAAAAGGAGATTGTAGATCTTATCCTGAATATGACAGGTGGATTGAGACGAAAGTAAAGGAATTGCTTTTACCCTTTTCAAGGGGACCTCTTTTATGTTCAGTACAGCCAGAACAACCCACCATGGTGGCTATTGAAGAATGTGAGAAGTGGAAGAAAATGGTCAGAGAGCTGCAGATAGAGAATTCTGGAATGAGCAGATGTCTTCAGAAAGCTCTAGCTGACAACAAAGAGTTGGAAAAGAGAGCCTTGAAAGCGGAAAAAACCTTGGCTGACAAAGAGGAAGATTTTGATGACCGAGCTCGGTACTTTCGGAAACTTACTTTGGGAGCAGATGACACTAGTCAGGCTCACAAGATCACAAAACAGGCTTTAGCCCGAAGCAAGGATTCATTAGCTCAACTTCGTCAAGCTTGGGATGAAGTCAGAATTGAAAATGCCGAGTTAAAGGATCAGTCGAAGACTAAAGACGAGGAGCTTAAAAAGGCACATGAGCAGAGGAGAAAGTATCGGGAAAGTCTCGGTAAAAGTCAAGAACAGTTAGAAGAAGCTAGAAGCCAGCTGAAGAATGCCAAGAAAGAGCTTGAAGAAGCCATGATAGAAAGAGAGATACTCAAGACGCAAGCTGGCATAAAGAGACACAAAGGAGTGCATGATGACGAAGCTCTTATGCTGCATATAGGTTCTTTAACTGAAGCTCTTGAGAAAAGGGATGTCTTGATCAAAGAAATGATTGAAAAGCCGAATCACCAGCGTACCCGTATACTTTTTGAGGAAGTCAAGTACTCAAGTGATAAGCTGAAGGATGTGGAATTGTCAGATTGATGTTCTTTTCCCTGTATTTTGTTGTTAATGGTTACCATCAGGCTTGTTGATGGATCCATTTTTCCTTGTATTGCATTTGCGGTTGAACCTTTCTTAAATGTACTCGAATACTTTGTTGAATGAGTATGAGCAGTTTTATTCAGAATTATTCCTTATCAGATAGCTGCACACAAGCACATGACCACGATACGTCTCTTTATATCACGATTTCTGGTCTTCAGATTTCTGTGGTTTGGATTGGAATCAGGGTATAAAACACCTCGGAAATGACAAACATAGCATTGCATGGCATTGCATATCACTTTGCATTTTGTTACTTGCTTTTCAGGTACTCGTTGCAGGGTCTCTAACCTTTATTTGGTTTCAGGCAGTATAGCGGAGAATCATATTCACCGATATTCGACGCGAAGAAATCAAGTAAGAATCATGGATCAAGTGCAAAGTGATTTGGCCGAAATGAGGGCGCGTATGGACCAGTTCATGACCCTCATGACTGGCATGGCGCAAAATCAGGAGAGGTTGAGGCTTCTGGTCGAGCGTCCAGACAATGGGCCCGAAGGTGATCAACATGACAATTCACAGGGATATGGCATCCCTCCTCCCGGTGGCAACCCTCCTCCTGGTGGTAACAATCGGGGTAATGGAAATGGTAGGCATGCTGGTGTTACTCTTGAAGATACTCTGGAAGACCAATTTACTCTACTAGATGCTGATGTGGGTAATCAAGGTGATCGAAGGTATGAGGAGTTAGCAGAAAAGATCAGGGCCATAGAATGCAAGAACTCTATGGGTATTGATGTTACCAGCTTAGGGCTGGTCTCAGGAGTCAGAATTCCCCCTAAATTCAAGCCTCCCACTTTTGATAAGTATCACGGCAATGCGTGTCCCCAAACGCATCTTCAAGCTTACTTTGGGAAGATTTCAGCCCATACGGACGACGAGAAGCTATGGATGCACTATTTTCAGGACAGTCTGGCTGGGGCGTCCTTGACCTGGTATATGAAGTTGAATAGAGCTGCTGTGAAGAATTGGAAAGATCTGGCAGAAGCGTTCCTGAAGCAATACCAGTATAATATTGACATGGCGCCCAACCGCACTCAATTGTAGGGGTTGTCACAAAATGCCAAGGAGAGTTTCAAAGAATATGCACAGAGGTGGAGGGAAATGGCTGCCCAGGTTCAACCTCCCTTGTCAGACAGAGAAATGGCAGATATGTTCATGGGCACCTTGCAAGGGGCCTATCTTGATAGATTAGCTGCTTGTCCATCAACTGGATTTGCTGATATTGTGATTGCGGGAGAAAGAATAGAAAGTCTGTTAAAGCTTGGGAAGATCCAGGATGTGAGTGGGGCTGACTCTTCGGGGACGAAGAAACCGTTTGCTAGTAGCCAGAAAAGAAGAGAAGGTGATACGAATGCTGTGTTTAGAGGACGAGGCAGAGGGCGTTCTCAAGCTTATTATCAGGTAGATGCTGTAACAATCCCCACACCGTCTGTTCAGAAACAACAATCCCAACAACAAGTTCAACAGCAACAACCTTTTTTCCAGCAAAGGTCTAGACAGAGGGATCGTAAGATGGATCCTCTCCCTATGACTTATGCCGCGCTGTTGCCCCGACTACTCGAGTTAAAGTTGGTAGAACTCCGTACTATGAAAGCTCCGGTTGCTGGAAACCTGCCACCTAACTTCGATGCTAATGCTCGTTGGGAGTTCCACTCAGGTGCTCAGGGACACTCCATTGAAAAATGCTGGGCTTTCCATCATAAAGTACAAGATTTGATTGATGCTAAAGCCATCAATTTCTCTCCCGCTCCTAATATTACTCAGCATCCCATGCCTGATCATAGTGCAGCCAATGTATATGCTATTGAAGATGGGAGGAGATTGAATTTGGTGTTAGACGTTCATCAAGTGAAAACTTCTTTGTTGGTTGTAAAAGATCATTTATTGAAGGGACAGGTGTTCCCGGGCTGTAATCAAGATTGCTCTGAGTGTATGAATCAGGAGAACGGCTGTGATAAGTTGAAGATGGGTTTACAGAATCTGATCGATGAAGGACGTCTACAGTTCGACAGAGTCGTGAAAGACACTGATGAGATATCAACCGTGACCATCTATTACACTCCCGCTGAGATTCGAATGCCGGTCAATGCAGTTCCCGTGGCGAGTGTTGCGCCAGAAGGGCCCAGTCCTGTCACTATCACGGTGCCAGGACCAATTCCGTTCACGTCTACGAAGGCTATCCCATGGCACTATGGGGCAGATGTATATTACGAAGGTAAAAAGCAGGAAGTTGAGTCATCAGTCAGCCCAAATATTGATAACGTAGGGGGTGTAGGGGGCTTTACAAGGAGTGGAAGGTTGTTCGCTCCCCAAACCTTGAGAAGTGATAAAGAGGCAGAAGCAGCAGCAAAGGCTAAAGGTAAACAGGTGGTTGAAAATGCGCCTACACCTGAAGCAGAGACAAAGATTACTTTTGATAAGGAAATGAAAGAATTTATGAAGATAATCAAGAAAAGCGATTATAAGATTGTGGACCAACTGAATCAGACCCCTTCAAAGATTTCAATCTTGTCACTATTGATGTGCTCTGATGCGCACCGGCAGGCATTGTTGAAAGTATTGAAGAGTGCATACGTGCCACAAGAAATTACTGTTAATCAGCTCGAGGGCGTAATCTCCAATGTTAATGTTAGCCATGGCTTGGGCTTTACAAGTAGAGATTTGACTGTTGAAGGAAGAAACCATAATAAGGCTTTGCATATCACGATGGAGTGTAAGGGCGCAGTGTTATCTCATGTACTGGTAGACACTGGTTCATCACTCAATGTCTTGCCCAAGAAGGCATTAATGAAGCTGGAAGTTGATGGTTTGATCTTAAGGCCTAGTGAATTGGTGGTCAGAGCATTCGATGGAACTAGACGATCTGTGTTTGGTGAGGTGGAATTGCCCGTACAAATTGGACCACAGGTGTTCAAATCCACGTTCCATGTAATGGACATACAACCTGCATATAGCTGCCTATTGGGGCGCCCTTGGATTCACGGAGCCGGGGCTGTTACTTCTACTCTACATCAAAAGCTGAAGTATGAGTTTGAAGGGCAGGTTGTGACGGTGTGTGGGGAAGAAGACATCTTTGTGAGTCACTTGTCCACGTTCAAGTACATTGAAATGGATGGGGAAATTCATGAGATGTTGTGCCAATCATTTGAAGCAGTCAATATTGACGATGCACCTGAGTCTTCTTCTGTACCAGTTGGGGCCGGTACCTCCATTTCATCTTACAAACAAGCTGTCGAAGTCGTCAGGGCAGGCAACGCCCAAGGTTGGGGCAGGTTGATAGAGACCCCAATGAAGGAAGACAAATTTGGTATTGGTTATCATCCCTCTACAACTTCAGATGCGGGGAGCAGGGGACCCATTACTTTCAATAGTGGGGGAATTATCTACACGGACCAGTCTTGTGCAGCCACAGAGGATAGTGTTGACAGTGATTGTGACCTGGACAACTGGGTACGCCCTCATGCTCTGGGACAACAAGTGCAGAACTGGTTCGTTGAAGAAGTCATCCGGGTTACTCTTCAGACAGAGTAATTTTTCTTTGTTTTTTCTAACCATAATGCATGTCAAAATCTTGCGCTCTGCCCAAGGCGTATAGATTCATTTGTAGGGCCACCATGGTTGCATTTGCAATGTTTAATCATTAATAAAGGACGTTTTGCAATCAAATTTTGTTCTCTGTCTTTCAGTTTTTATTTTTGCACAAAAAAAAATAATAATAAAATGGCAATGTTTCATTTTCTTTTGTTTTGATTAAAAATAAAATTCTAAAATAAGGCATAAACCCGTTCATGCAGACTTGATCTTCCGGATACCACTGATAACGATTTTGATATGACTATGTATGACTTTGACAATCCAATTTATCAAGCCGAAGAAGGGGATGAGAAAGATTGTGAACTCCCTGAAGAACTGGCCAGATTGTTGAAACAAGAGGAAAGGGTCATCCAGCCTCATCAGGAGACTGTAGACATCATCAATATTGGTACCAAGGACGCCAAAAAAGAGATCAGGATTGGTGCCAGCTTGCAAGCAGATGTGAAGCAAACGTTGACGGAAATGTTGCGCGAGTATGTTGACATCTTCGCCTGGTCGTATCAAGACATGCCGGGGTTGGATACGAATATTGTCGTGCACAGGCTGCCATTAAGAGAAGAATGTCCGCCAGTCAAGCAGAAACTTCGTCGGACTCATCCCGACATGGCTTTAAAGATTAAGGAGGAAGTCCAGAAGCAGTGGGATGCTGGTTTTCTTGCTGTGACAAAGTATCCTCCATGGGTAGCCAACATCGTGCCAGTACCGAAGAAAGATGGAAAAGTGAGAATGTGTGTGGATTATCGAGATCTTAATAAAGCTAGCCCGAAAGATGATTTTCCACTACCTCATATTGATGTGCTGGTCGATAATACAGCTCAGTTTTCAGTGTTCTCATTTATGGACGGTTTCTCCGGGTACAACCAGATCAAGATGGCACCTGAAGATATGGAGAAGACCACGTTCATTACTCCGTGGGGTACATATTGTTATAAAGTAATGCCTTTTGGGTTGAAAAACGCAGGGGCAACGTACCAGCGGGCGATGGTGACATTGTTTCATGACTTGATTCATAAGGAGATCGAATGTTATGTAGATGATATGATTGCCAAGTCGAGAACAGAAGAGGAACATCTGGTTAACCTGAAAAAGCTGTTTGAAAGGTTGAGAAAGTTCCGTCTGAGATTAAATCCAAACAAGTGCACGTTTGGGGTGCGTTCTGGAAAGTTACTGGGTTTCATTGTGAGCGAAAGAGGAATCGAGGTTGATCCTGCCAAGGTGAAAGCAATACAAGAAATGCCTGAACCGAGAACAGAAAAAGAGGTTCGTGGTTTCTTGGGTAGATTGAACTACATTGCAAGGTTCATATCTCACCTAACAGCCACGTGTGAACCAATATTTAAATTGTTAAGGAAAGATCAAACGGTCAGGTGGAATGACGATTGCCAATTGGCATTCGATAAGATAAAAGAATACTTGCAGGAACCTCCGATTCTAATGCCTCCAGTTGAAGGGAGACCGCTGATAATGTATCTGACAGTGCTTGAAGGTTCCATGGGTTGTGTTCTCGGTCAACATGACGAGACAGGTAGGAAGGAGCATGCTATTTACTACCTGAGCAAAAAGTTCAATGATTGTGAGTCCCGGTACTCCATGCTTGAAAAGACATGCTGTGCACTTGCATGGGCCGCTAAGCGATTGAGGCAATATATGGTTAGGCACACAACCTTGTTGATTTCAAAAATGGATCCTATCAAGTACATTTTCGAGAAACCAGCATTGACAGGCAGAGTTGCACGGTGGCAAATGGTCTTGACAGAGTATGACATTCAGTACACTTCACAAAAGGCCATCAAAGGAAGTATTCTGTCCGACTATCTTGCGCAACAGCCGATTGATGATTACCAACCCATGAAATTTGACTTCCCTGATGAGGACATCATGTTTCTCAAAGCTAAAGACTGCGAGGAACCACTTCCGGAGGAGGGGCCAGACCCTGAATCCAAATGGAGTCTGATGTTTGATGGGGCTGTCAATATGAATGGGTGCGGAGTTGGAGCGGTTCTTATCACGCCGGAAGGTGTTCATATGCCTTTCACTTCCCGAATAACTTTCGGATGCACCAATAATGAAGCAGAGTACGAAGCTTGTATAATGGGGATCGAGGAGGCGATTAATCTACGGATTAAGACCCTTGATATATTTGGTGATTCAGCTTTGGTAATCAATCAAGTGAAAGGGAGTTGGTACACGCACCAAGCAAATCTAGTGCCGTATAGAGATTATACAAGGAGATTGCTGACATTTTTCACAACAGTGAAACTGTACCATATTCCTCGAGATGAGAATAGGTTCGCTGATGCCTTGGCCACTTTGTCTTCCATGATCAAAGTGCAAGGATGGAACCATGTACCTAAGATTGAGGTATCCCGCCTTGACAGACCAGCATTTGTGTTTGCGGTCGATGCAGCGTCTGATGACAAGCCATGGTTTTATGACATTAAGTGTTTCTTGAAAAGTCAAGAGTACCCGCCCGGGGCATCGTCCAAAGACAGGAAGACGTTGAGAAGGTTAGCCGGTAGTTTCTTCTTGAACAAAGATGGCGTGCTGTATAAAAGAAATTTTGACACGGTCCTGCTTAGATGTGTGGATAGACATGAAGCAGACTTGTTGATGATTGAAGTGCACGAAGGCTCTTTCGGTACCCATGCCGGAGGACATGCAATGGCTAAAAAGTTGTTAAGATCGGGATATTATTGGTTGACTATGGAGTCAGATTGTTGAAAATATGCCCGCAAATGCCATAAATGCCAGATCTATGCAGACAAGGTGCATGTGCCTCCAAATCCGTTGAGTATCATGTCGTCGCCTTGGCCGTTTGCCATGTGGGGCATTGATATGATCGGAAAGATTGAGCCTACAGCTTCCAATGGTCATCGTTTCATCTTGGTGGCAATTGATTACTTCACCAAATGGGTTGAAGCCGCATCCTATGCCAATGTTACAAAACAAGTGGTCGCTCGTTTCTTAAAACGGGATATCATTTGCCGATATGGAGTTCCCGAAAGAATCATTACTGATAATGGTTCTAATTTGAACAATAAGATGATGGCTGAGTTATGCCGGGACTTCAAAATCGAACATCACAATTCTTCTCCGTACCGCCCAAAGATGAATGGCGCGGTCGAAGCGGCCAACAAAAATATCAAGAAGATTGTGCAGAAGATGGTTGTCACGTACAAAGATTGGCATGAGATGTTACCATTTGCTTTGCATGGGTATCGAACGTCGGTACGCACGTCCACTGGGGCAACCCCATTCTCACTTGTATATGGTATGGAGGCAGTGCTACCGGTTGAAGTAGAGATTCCGTCCCTCAGAGTTATGATGGATGTTAAGCTAGATGAAGCTGAATGGGTACGAGCCAGATTTGATCAGCTGAGCCTTATTGAGGAAAAGCGATTGGCGGCTGTATGTCATGGGCAACTATATCAGCGCAGAATGAAACAGGCATTTGACCAGAAGGTGCGTCCTCGGGTTTATAAAGTCGGAGATGTGGTACTCAAAAGGATCCTTCCTCCCAATACAGATCACAGGGGCAAATGGACTTCTAACTATGAAGGTCCATTCGTGGTTAAAAAGGTCTTTTCAGGCGGAGCCTTATTGCTTACAACCATGGATGGCGAAGACTTTTCATCCCCTGTCAACTCGGACGTAGTCAAAAAATACTTCGCATGAATAAGACCCGCTGGATAATAAAAATAAAAAAAATCCAGGCAAAAAAGGGCATCCCGGCGAACCAAAAACAGAATAAGGTTCGGGCAAAAATTAGGGATATAATTGAAAAAAATTTGTACACCCGGTAAGTTGAAAACCCGAAAGGGCAACTTAGGCAAAAAAGGGTATCCTGGTGGATCGAAAACCTGAAAGGGCGGTCCACACAAAAGAGGGATTTAAGCGAATGACTATGGTCTGAGTTATCTATCCCCCATTACCGTTTGAACAACTGACGTTCTGAAGGATAGGAATCGGTCCGATCATTCCTCAGAAGGCAAGGTCGGGGAGTTTTGAAGACATACTGGTCATAACAGAATGGAAACTCAGTGGAATTCCGTTTTCACATTGCCATTAGGATAGTTTCTTTTTTTTCAATTTTCAGCGATCACCTCTTTCCAGGGATTGCTTCCTGATGTAATTGCCTATTCTGGGCTCTCAGTCAATAAATTGAATCTCAATAAAAGGCTTTCTATTTTTGTTTTATTGTTTTGTTTGCAAAAACGTCCTAATTTTGATAAAACATTGCATTTGAAAACATGGCGGCCTTGCAATAACATGCGAAAAAAAACATTTGAAATTACCTTGAATGTTGAATATTCCCGGATGGTGGATTCTAGCCACGCAATATTCGGGGCATGTGTGCATATTCTTTTGTTGCAGGTAGTAGGGGCAGATGATGTTAAGCACAGGACCAGTAATCAATTACCCCATGCAAAGGACTGGGGCAATTACGGGTAAGGAGGTTTGCGTTCATCGCTCGGTCGACGGTCGTTCATAACGGTTCGATATCATTGAATTAAGTTCAACTGGGTACCGTTGTATCTTATTAAGTCGATTCTCTCATACAGTACTTCCAATAACTACAAGCTTTTCTGTGTCGATAACGGTCACAGGTTCCCCAAAAGAGTGGTCTCGTCGACACCGAAACTGATGGTCATTATCCCCAGCGAAGTCACAAGAGTTTGAAGAGGCTAGATCTTCTGTAAAATCCTCTTATGACATCCTCTTCGGGGACGAATTGTTGTTTTGTCCAAGCATGGGGCATGATTGTTTCCCCAGCATGAAGTGTTGATCATCCCCAGTAGAGTTTGAGGACAGTTGGTCTTCTGTAAAATCCTCTCAAAAGGCATTCCCCAGCACAAGACGTTTTAAAGTAGTTTCCGCCAGCAGAGTTTGTTATAAACTCGTCATCCCTAACGGAATTGTCTAAAGGGAAGCTCGCCTAACATGGGGCATTGTGGTACTTATCCTAAGCTTGACAGTCATATTCTTCAGCAGAATACTGTGGATTTGCTTTGGGTTTCCCCAGCAGATCTCTAAGGACTCTTTCCCAACAAGTTGCAGTGGAATGGTATAACCAGGTTTTGTCTGTCCCCGGCAGAGTAACCCTGATTCCCCGGCAAGATTGTGTCTCTGGTAATGATCCCCCACAGAGGTCAGCATCGAATCTTGTCAGCAATACTCCCCAGCTGAGTTGTTGTTCTCCCCGCAGAGGTTTATAAGATCGGCAGAATCTATTCCTCAACAAGGATGGCACAGTCCTTCCCCAGCCGAGTCAGAAGGTTGATAACCCCTACAAAGGGTCTTGGATTGGATAGATCCTCAAGCAGAGTTTTTTATGACTTTTCTTCCTTAGCAAGATGCCATGCAAAGAAATTCTCGTCCCCAGCGGAGTCGTTGTGACCAGAATTCATGCCCCAGCAGATGAAGTGATTACTGGCAGATCTATTATTCTTCAAGTCCAATTTATTTTTGGCAAACTTGACAATTCGAAGCAGACGGATTGTTCAATTATTCTCCAGCAGAGATACTATCCTCTCAGGAACCTCTGAAGTCAAGTCATTGATCATTGTTCCTCAGCAAAGTCGGCAGAGATGTCTGACACGGATGCAGAGTGCAATCCGTATTGATATTCTAAAAGTCCAACAGTGGATTGGCAAAAGTCCGTCTTCGGGTGGCAAAGCAGCTAAAAGTCCAACAGTGGATTGGCAAAAGTCCGTCTTCGGGTGGCAAAAGTCCAACAGTGGATTGGCGAAAGGTCCATCTAAGGGTGGCAAATTCCAAAAGTCCAACAGTGGATTGGCAAAAGTCCGTCTTCGGGTGGCAAAAGTCCAACAGTGGATTGGCAAAAGTCCATCTTCGGGTGGCAAAGCAGCTAAAAGTCCAACAGTGGATTGGCAAAAGTCCGTCTTCGGGTGGCAAAAGTCCAACAGTGGATTGGCAAAAGTCCGTCTTCGGGTGGCAAAAGTCCAACAGTGGATTGGCAAAAGTCCGTCTTCGGGTGGCAAAAGTCCAACAGTGGATTGGCAAAAGTCCATCTTCGGGTGGCACGAAGCTGCAAAGTCCACCAGTAGCGTGGCAGGCCAGTAGTCGTCTGGAATTGCATAAAAGACATTATTAAAGTCCACCAGTAGCGTGGCAGGCCAGTAGTCGTCTGGAATTGCATAAAAGACATTATTAAAGTCCACCAGCAGTGTGGCAAGCCAGTAGTCGTCTGGCGTCGTTCAAAAGACGTTATCAAAGTCCACCAGTAGCGTGGCAGGCCAGTAGTCTTCTGGAGTTGCATAAAAGACATTATTAAAGTCCACCAGCAGCGTGGCAAGCCAGTAGTCGTCTGGCGTCGTTCAAAAGACAGATCTCTCCGACGTTTCATCGAAGATTCAATCCAGCAGTCTCGTTGGGTTTATATCCCTTTTATTCTTCATCATCCAGAGCAAATTTTTGGTTATATTTGGTATTCAATCACTATATACCTTGAAAGTCTGAAAGCAATTGCTTTCAGGCATTCAGGTCTACAGCGCTTGAATAGGGGCAGCTGTAATACCCCAAAATTTGCTCTCCCTTTTTGGCATCATAGCATGGCATTATCATTTATCATACCATATCCATCTCAGTAGCATTACATTGCATTTAAAATAGAAAAATTGAAGCATGGCATCCTTCTTACCATCAGGGCATGTGATCAGGTGGAAGGTGGGCAATCAAGAGATCATTCAAAGCACAAAAAGGTCAATCAAGTTGCCTTAAGGCAAGCCAAGGAGCCTTTCATGTCTCATACTATCTCAATTGATCATCCACAATCTCAAGGATAAGAGATACAATGGGAGATTGAAGCATTACATCTTTCACTATGCAAGAGGTTCAAAAACTGAAGGAAAACCCTCAAAAGAGATAGCTCATTGATCCAAAATCATCCTCAAAAGGCATATATCATCATCCTTTAAGAAGGTACACAACATACTCTGAGGAATTTGAAATTGAAGACTGCACATTTTTCTCCTAGGAGGTGGGCACCAAAACTAGGGTTTCCCATTAAATCAGGGAATCTTTGATTTTTTGAACAAAACTTGATGTCATGGTATTCCATATGTCCTTAAGTGTATGTATGTGGAAAATTACATCTCAATTGGTTTTAGAAGTGGTTCAATTGGAAGAAAGATCAAGAATCAGAGAAATTGGGGCAAAGTCAAATAATCAGAGGAAAAAGTTAACTCTTGACTTTTTGAGCCCAAAATCATGAAATTCATGTTACATATGTCCAATGTACAAAATTTGGTCAAGAAATTCCAAAGGAATCATGAAAAAATCAAGATGTGGAAAGTTGCCATTTTTGGGTGAAGTAGGGTTACTAAAAATAGCAAGTTTTGGCCATTTTGCATCAGAGTTTGAACCAAGGCCATTTAAAATTGAAGCACCAAATGAAAATTCCACCAGGCCACAACAAAAGGTCTTGCTTTAAGCTTCAAATCCATGTGTAGAACATCTCCATTGGATAAAAATTGAGGGAGATATGATTGATCAAAGTTTGAGCAAAGTAGGTTCAAAACTAGGTCATGCCCAAGATTTTCAGGTCACGCGCGCAGTCATTTTAACAAACATGTGGTGGGCCAAATGTCCACTCATTTTTCTCATGGTTAAAGGCCTCAAGTGAAAAACTTTTCAACATCAAAGTTGTTCCTTGTAGTGTCATCTTCAATACTCATGTTGGACAAAATGCCATTTGATCAAGTTATAGTGGAGATATATTGGTTCAAAGTCATGTTGATTGTGCTGAAATTTTGTGTGCCAAGTCGCCATGCCATGACTTGCTTGCCACGCCCCATAACCAGTTCCCAAACTTGTGTATTTTAAGTTATTTTGCAACTTATTCCAACCTCATTTCACTTCAATTTTCACATCAGCATTGTGCTCCAATGTACTCTCTTTCAAATGAACCCATGAGCTCACCAAATCATTCACCTTACATGGAATAATTCATCCTCAAATCACCCTATCTCTATTGTTCTCACTGTCACATAAAACCAGAAAAAAAACAAGTGAAGGTTATTGTTGATTGTATCAGCTTGCCCATGTATTGCTCACTCTCCCAACAATTGCTTCATTTAGCCAAACATGTACCTCAGTCACCATATCACGTGCTATACATGATCATAAAAAGGGAAAGGAGCGGAAACTTGTATAACAAGTTTTGCTTGCTACAGCTTCACATTTCACCTCCACCATAGTTTGTTATGGACCAGCCACACCATATCATGGCTCTCCCTAACTAACTTGACTCAGTTAGTTAGGGATGACTCACTCAAACCATTGTGACTCAGTTAACCTCACTCAGTTTAACCTTGGTTAACTCACACTATAAAACCAAATCTTACCACACAAATTCATTTTCAACTTCACTTTTCATTTCCACTCTCAAGAACACTCTCACTCTCTCAATCTTCCCTAAGCTTTTTCTCTCTCTCTGTGCACGAATCATTCATCTTCATCCACCTCAATTCATCATCATCAATGGCATTGGATTGAAGGAGATTTCAGCACATTCCTCAAGATTGCTGCAAGCATTGTTCAACATTGGATCTCCCTGCTTTCAAGACAACGAGTTATAGCATTTATTTTGCTTAGTTTGTGAAGCTTCAAGGTTGAAGGAGAAGCTAGGATCTCTGGTTTTCTGAAGAGCACTCCGAAGCCTCATCAATTTCAGGTTTATTTCACTCAATTTTAATGCATTGTATTCTTGTGATTTAAGCTTGTTTTATGATGTTTGGAGCTTATTAGGAGCTATGCGTGAGTTCTGTCTAGTTGATAGGCTCTTTAGGAGTTTAGATGTGATTTTAGGGCAATTTGTTTTGGATCGGTTTGTGTTATACGTGTATGTTATGTGAAAAATAGTGTTAGATTCATGATGTACATGAGCTCAGCTTTCGATTGGTGTACGTATTGTGAATTTCTGGAGGAATTGGAGTTTGCAGGTGGTGGCTGTTGGCCGGAGAAGGTGACCGGAGGTCCTCTCCGGCCGGTGACTGTTAGAGCTAGGGTTTTTGCCATGTTTTAATCCTGTCCGTTGTTTTTTTCTCATCGTGTGGCTAAGAGCATGACAACGCATTAAAACGCATGTGCAAGGCATGTGCCATTTTTCTGATTTCAATTAAACATGGTGTGGTGTGGTGTATGGTATGGAACGTGGACATGCGTGTGTGAGCGTTTGATCTGATTACTTTGACTGTGTGTATGACTTGACTTCATCCAATGGTTGTAATGGTTTTGACTTGTGTTGACTGGGAGTGTATGGTTGTTATGGTGTTATGCGTGCTTAATGGACTTAGTCAGATTTGATATCCACACCCCCATGCCTTAAGCCCAAACCATTCTTGAACTGAGTAATTGCTATGCTTGCACCCCCTTTCTTTATTTCCATTTTATTTTATTTTTCATTTTTATACACGTTTGCTTTTTATTTTTTAAAAATATCAAACATCATCATAAAATTCCACAAAAATTCATGAGCATCATTAAAACATTTAGAAAATTTTTCATGATTTTATTTTCTGATTTTATGACCTTTTTGCCCCTGCTCCATAATTTTCTTTGAATTTCTTTGATGTGCATTCTTAATATGGTACATGATCTTGTTTAATTTTGTTCTTGATCATTAAAAATTGTTTTGATGCTCTTCTTTTTGCATTGAGTCATTATCATCTTGAGGTATGTTAAGTGATTTTTATTTGATTTTTTAGGTCAGTTTTATGGCATGTTTGGTGTTCACTTTTGTGCTACTTTGTATGATATGTCTATGTGACCTAAGTGCATTGTTTGACATCATTTTGCCTTGGTTCCTTGCATGCTACTTTGATATGTGATTCATCTCTGATTAGTGAACTCCAATACCATGTTTTCATAATTTTCATGAGGCCATTTGATTTTTGCTTGATGCATTTCATTTAAAGCATTATAACATGTCATATCATTGTAATCTTTGGTGCATGTTTTCTTTTGTGTATACTTGCATGATCATTTGCATATTTGGTGAACCATTCACTTGACATTATAGGTCATTGGTACATATTATATGCCATCCTTGCATGTTGACTTTCATTTAAACCTTGTGCACCTTTAACATGTTGTGTTTGTACTTGTGTTCTCTTTTGAACTTCCATTTCAATTCTACTTCTTCTATCACTTCTTAAATGTTTTGATGTTTACTTCATAAATACTTGTGAGATGTTGGTGAATCATTTTTCATTTCATGTCAATTCTGGTTGTTGATGTACATGTTCCATTCATGCATGTCCTTTTCATTTCTTTCCATCTTTCATCTATCCCTTCTTCTTGTAACATGTTTAAATGCTAATGGGTGATGATTATTGCTTATTCACTTGCACTTGTATGATAAGGACCATTTGTTCCCATATGATGTACATTCTGGTTGTGGCCCTAAGATTTGTTTTCTCATTTAATTCTTTTGAGTTTTATGATGCATTACATGTTCTTTTACTTCTTATACTTCTTATACTTGTTCACTAACCATGTAGGGGCTTTGGTAAGTTTCAATTGAGTGTGGATAAGGAATCCACATTCAACTTCTATCCTTTCTCTTTTACAATTCCATTTTGTGTTTTGTTAAGCACTTATGTGTTTTCTTTTAATAACTCATCACTTTCCCTTTGTGAATTACAATTCATCTTCTACTTTAGAAGTGAATTGTTTAATTCATTCTTTCTTTAGACTTTAGGTTGAAACCTCACAAACCTTAGGATCACTCCCTTAACTAATCAATTAGGATTGAGTCTTAGTCCATATAGATTTTTACCTTTATCCTCCCTTGAGTCTCTTTTCTCATCTCAAAGAAAATTCAAAATATCTAATAAAGGTAGGCACTTATTGCATTTAGGCCTTTCATATAAAGAAAAGATTATAAGGGGTCTTCTCTTATAATCTTAAAATGTGTAGCATATGGCCCATCTTAGGTCAATGTGTTACATATTTGATCTTGTATGAGGGACTTAAATGCAATACTTGTTGAAGGTGCAAATAATAAAAAACACTTCTTCACTTCATAATCAACAAAACACTTAATAAACACAAGTATGCTAGTGTGTTTGAACCTTGACAATTGGAACTAAGTGTGGGGGTCTTCTTCACTCTTAGTGTGCATTCTTACCCATTCCATCTTGGAATGTGAGAATGTACACATTCCAATGACTAAGATCCAGATACACTGTCATATGCAAACAAATGAAAAGACTCTTAAAAGACAAAAACCAACAATAACGTCTTTCCTTCGGGAATTCTTTTCTCACCTCACTCATTCTCAAAGCATAAACGCGCTCCTTCTCGTTCTCTTGCAAGATGGTAACGCACTCGGACCAGCGAGCCTGCCACACCTGAGCTAGAACGTCAGCCGTTCCTTAAAAAAACACAAACAATCCATCCCTAGCTAGGGGAACTACGTCGCTCTGATTCTCATGCTCCCGATGAGATACGTAGGCAGTGGGGTAGGGCCCATGCGAGCACTTCTTTTATTTTCCCTACATTTGTTTCTCTTTCTCTCTCCTTTCCTTTTCCATTCCTTTTTCAGTTTCTTTCTCAGTATTCTTTTCTTACACCCTTTGATCGAGCAAGCAAGCGTGGATCCCATCGGGTACGATGGACGTGAGGGGTGCTAATACCTTCCTCTCGCGTAACCGACTCCCGAACCCATTTCTTTTGGTCGTAAGACCATGCTCTATCCTTTCCTTCAGGTTTATGCGGTGTTTCCTTTCCCTCTCTTGGGATAAATACACATTGCTGGCGACTCTGTTTGGTGCCACTTTCGCGTTTGTACTTGGATGAAAATCCCGGGAGCGACAAACAAGAGAAAGTTAGTTAAAAAAATGCAGAGAGAAATTCTGCAGAATTTGATTTATCTTCTTTCTTTTTTCCCAAAATCCTAATTTCTCTTTTCTTTTCCAATTCATTTTCACGGATTTCTTTTTTTCTCAAATGATTGTACGGCGGAATTATCTTGCAATCGTTAAATACGTTCGAGTGAAGAGTGAAAAACGACCAATCAAAAAAATAATCTTATTCATCAAAATTGATTCGAATTATCTTTAAAATTGGGATTAATTTTCAACAAATTAAACTACAATAACATATTTTACAATTATTTTATCATGTCTTTTGTTCTGACCTCCAAATGAGTCTTTGTAGTTTTTTTAAGTCTTCATTTGCATTGTGATTTTGACCATATTTCGTTTGATCTACGTCTTTTTAGTTTATAGTCTACACATTTTTTTCTATATTTTCAAATTACCTAACTTGACTTTTCATTATATTTTTTTTAAAGTATATGTGATACCTTAACTCTCTATTGTTGTTATTTTTAATTTTGTCATGATTAGTCTTAGAGGAATCTACCTGCCACCCCCCATTTTTTCAATATTCTCATATCACCCATGTTATTATTTACATAATAAATGATTTTTTTTACCAAAAAAAATCAATTTTTCAGAACAAAAAAAACAAAATTTCTGGTAGTGCAATTCAAAATTCCCGGTAATCTCTGATCTGAATTTCCCAAAAACGAAATTTCCGGTAGTAATAATCTAAATTTACCGGTACTCCTTACCGGGAATTCTTAAATTACCGGTAATTTAAATATTACCGGTGTGCATTTGCACACGCATACCGGGGATTCTAAATTACCGGTAACTCTCAAACTACCGGGAAATCCAAATGTCCGGTATACCGGGAATTTCAGTTTTACACGAAATTTCCGGTAACAGGTCAGTTTCTTCAAAAATGCACTACAACATTTTTGACTTTAGGCAACGGATGAATAGACAACGGCTAAATAACCGTGGCATAAAGATTAATAAACCGCGCTTTTTGCATATTGTTAATTTTTTTGACTTTTCTAAACAAGCCGCCGCGTATTCACTTTAAACTACGGTTTTTAAAAGTGGGCATGACAAAAATCGTTGCTTATTTATTTAAAACCACGGTTTTAAAAGTGTCACAATTACTTATTTTAAAGACTATGGTTTAAAATTGCAGCTTTATACTAAAGACTACGGATTTGTTAAAAATATTTTCTATAATTTTAAATTCGTTTTTAGTGAACAGGGTGTCGAACACTTGTCCTTGGGGCCTTTCATCTCGCTTGTTTTTTTAATTAAATTTATATTTAAAGGATTTTAAAATTTTGACAAAACAAAATTTGAACCGTATACAAAGAATTTGTGATCTTAACAAACCATAGCTACCAAAAATGTAGCTTATATTGTTTTTAAATTTTCTCACTCTGCTAAACATGTACACATATTTGTTAATATTTTTTTAATAATTTAAAGGTTATTTATTATCGTGACAAAATGTTTTATAGTATCACATATCATAACTATTCATTTGAATCACTTTAAATGTGTTTATTATAAAAAATCAAATATATTTATAAACTTAAAATTTGTAATTAATTAATAGTATTAAAACCAACCTTTTTATATTAAAATTTTATTAAATAATAATAAAAATACTGATTAACTAAAAAAAATTAAAGGCCCTAATTATATTATGCAGTACATATAAGTTGCAGCTTAAATAACTTTTGAAGTTTATGTATTTTAGTAAAATATTTTCAGAGAAGTTTTTAAACAAATTTAAATGAAAAGTTAAATTTAAATAATTCCTTATAAAAACTATTTTAATATACAATACAAAATTTAAAATAAAATAAAGAATTAGGGATTTTGTGCAATTCAATGAGATATCTTAAAAGTTATGTTTATTTATAAAACATAAAATAAAATACTAAAATAGTTATGCTCAGTACAAATATTTTATTTAGAATTTTTTTACAAATACGAAAATTTTCTTGACAAATAGTGTAAAAAATTTATAAAGTTTTTTTATAAGAATAAAATATTTTGATTTAACTAATATGAAGGTTTCTTTAACATGTATAAAAAGATTCTCTTTTTATGTAATATTTTCGAAAAAGAATTCATTCAAAGAGATAAAAATAAGAGTTTTTTTTTATATAAGTTAAACAATATGATTTGATTGGATAGGTGTAAATATTAATAATATTTTATGTATAATTAAAAATTATTTTAAATAAAGTTTTCATAACCGTGTAAAATTTAGAGTTTATTCCTTCTTCAAACCTAATTCCTCATCTCATATCTTCGTTCCCGCAGCCTTAACACGAAAACCCTAAATTCCAAATTTCTTCTTCCTCAGAAGCAACAAAAAAAATACTAAAAGCTAACGAAGAGTTGATTCTCACGCTTTCGTCTCTCATCTATTGCAAAAGAATGTCGTTTTCTCTTTCTATCAAAGACCCATAAGAATTGACACACTATTGTGGTCTGTCTATCTAAGGAAATATTCATCCATCTTCAATCAAAGGTATTTTCTATTTTTAATTTATCTTTTCAAAGCTTTCAATTTCAAGTTTTTTGGTATTTTTGTGTCCCCGATTTTGAGTTTATCTTTTTATTCATAAATTTCAAGATTTTAGAAATTTCTTATATTGCAGGTGTTTTCATGGGAACTTGTTATTTGTCATGACACTGTTGATATGGGATGGACAACTTTTGTGGTGCTCGCTCTATTGAAACTCTGTTGGAGTTTGAGCAGCAGATATATCGGTAAAACCCATTATCATTTAGACAAGTTCTCGTTTTTAGTTTTTAACTTGAACACACTAACTTGAACACACTAACTTTCTGCTATAATTATAGATTTAGATTGTTTTTTTTTTGCATCCATATTATTATGTGACAATTTTTTTTTTGAGATGTGCATGCTATTCTTAGTTCTTTGTTAGCCCATATTCTTAGTGGTAGTTTCTTTTTTAGTTTAATGAGATGTCATGGATCTCAAGAATGATGAAGGCACAAAACGTAGACATATTTTTTTGACTAACTTAAGACTAACTTTTGGTTTTTGCAGTATATCTTCTGATGAGTCGAAAGACATAAAGAATATATATATCGACGGTAAGCCACTAATTTTTGTCTTTCCGAAGTTCTTTTGGAATTTTGAAGTTATGTATTAGTTAGTTATGGTGTTATTGCTTCACTTGGAGAGAGTATTATTTACTTATTACTTTTGGTGGGAAGCCTATTGCTTTACTGAAACTTGCAACCTTTTCATTCTACAAAAGTAGACCTCACATAGAAACCCAAGGAATTGTATAAGAAAATGTGTAGATCGACATATGAAACCATTTCTTTCAAAATAGTCAAGTTCTAATTATATTTTGTTTCTCATTCTTTCTTTATAATTTCAAATATATATACAAAGATCTTGCTTGTGAAATCTGTAAACTTACAATATATTATTGAAATTATTTATTATAAAATGTGTCTTTGATTTGAAAGCTCAAGTTCCTTTTTTAAAATAATGAATAAATTGTTGGTCAAGATTATTGAATAATAAAATCTTTTATGGATGTGAACAAGCGTATATTCTGACAAGGAAGTTTTTGAGATTTTAGTTCTGCTTTAGAAAAAGAGTTGGGGTGACATGTATAAGTTCATTCAATCAGTGATGTTATGCATACTTTGGAATAATTTTTATGATTAAAGTTGTGCTTTTGAATTCCCATGTGATTTTCTTATTTGTTTCAGGTGATGAGTATCTACTTGCAACGAAGAAATTACTCCAGTTAAATATGCCATGTAGGTTTTCCATTTTTAATATATGTAATTTAGAAATGTATAGAAAAAAAATTTACAAGTTGTTCTGATTTACAATGGTGACTTTGTTGTCCCCCAGTTGATGTGTGATAATTTGTAGAATTCATTTTATGTGATAAAGACTTTTGTAGGATAATTTACTCTTTTTATTAAATATTTTTTAATGCTTTGTTTTCTCCATTAAGTCTCTCTTGATAAATTATACTACCTCCGTCCCTAAATATAAGACCCCATTGAGAAAATTACGGGAATTAAGAAAATTGGTTAGAGTATTAAATTTATTGACTATTTTGTATAATTTTACAAGTTTATCCTTAGGAGAGAGAAATAGTTAATGTGTATGTAACTGTATTTATTACAGAATGCAAAAAAAGATGTAATATAATTAGGGGTATGTGTGGAAAAAAGTAATTAATACACTTTGAAAGTTGAAGAGGGTCTTATAAAAAGGGACAAGAAAAAAACTCAACAGGGTCTTATAATTAGGGACGGAGGTAGTATTATTTAATTTGCACATTTATATTTGTATGGAAGGTTACTACTGTCAAAGCATATTTTATAATGTAATCATATCATATTTTCAGATGTTCTTCTAACGTTAATACAAGGTTTTTTTTTAATAAAGTATTCTAATGTCCACGGTTTTAAGCTGTAGCAAATATTAATATTTCAGTTCAAAAACCGTAGTTTATAGTTAAAGCAACGGTTTTCAACAGTGGTTTATAATAAACCGTGGTTGAAACAAATTCAGTAAACCGTGGTCTCTTCATGTATTTTAGGCTACGTGTTTGAATATTTGTGGGCTAAAGTTAAAAAACCGTGCCTTATAAGAATAGGCAACGACCGTTTATTCAACGCCTGAAAAACCGTCCCCTAAACCTTTAGACTACGGATTCGCTATTTTAGGCCGCGGATTTATACTGTTGCCAAAACTCATTTTTGTTGTAGTGATGCTTGCCATTTGCGCTCCGGAACCGTCAGGGTCTTCTACCGACTCGTGTAGTGATTACACTCAGTTCTTCACCACAGACAAAATATGTATTATACGTAGATGCGTAAAATTTAATATTATTTCGTTTGATTTCATGTTTTGTGTTACTATAAGTTGTTATGTTTTTGAACGACAGATTTTTGAGAGCCGATCCGACGTATTAGCTTGGGCACAGAATATTGGGAACTGTACTGAAGAGGCAAGAGTCTGGGAAACAGCATATGCAGGACGAATTAGGCACTGAGAGGAAGAAATTAGGAAGTCACGTTAATTTTATATGTTATCTTGTTGATGTTATTTTTTTTTTACGTAGGAAATCATCTTAATTTAATATGTAATCTTGTTGATGTTCTTGTTGATCAAGCACTGTGGGAAAAAAATGAAAATAACAGGTTTTTCAATTTTTTTTCAAGCTCAGGACTGATACCGAAAATTTCAGTCTGCCTGAAATTCCCGGTATACCGGATATTTCATCTCCCCGGTAATTTCATATTTCCTGTAAAATTAGGAAATTCGGTACATTTATACCGGTAAATTGAAAATGTCCAGTGGATGTTACCGATATTTTCAAAAGTACCGGTACTACCTGAAAATTCAGGTAAACACACTGAAATGGCTGAAAAATCCGGTAATGGGCAAAATTTCCGGTATGGCACCAGAAATTTCACAAATCCGGTGTTTTGGACATGGGTAAAATGGATTTTTTGCTTGTGATGGGGAGGGGGGGTGCCAGGTACGATTGTGGGGGGGGGAGGTGGCAGGTAGATTCCTCTTAGTCTTAACGCACTTCATATTTGCTATATTTATTTTATTATCTTATTCAATAGTTAGTTTCATATAGATCTTATAAAAGTTTAATTTTTGTTCAACGATTTTGTCATTATCCGTGTTTGTTTTAAGTTTTAATAAATTATGGCTATGTATTTTTTATTTCTAAAAATATGATTTCTTCACAATTCTTTTTTTTATTTCTATGTCAAAAAATAAGAATCTTACATTTTTATGAGAATATAAAATAATCAATTATAATTTCCACTTTCATATTATTTTAAAACACTTATTTCTAATTTTATGAGAACCTGTTTATTTGTCAAACACATTGATAAGATTAAAGTTTCTGATAATGATATTTCTAAAAATGATATTCTCAAAATTATAATTTTAATCCATCAAATAATGTAGGATTTATACATAGACCTTTTGATCTAGGAGCTTTCGTTATCCAAAAGGTTAAGGATTATGAAGAGGCCATGACCATGGATAAATTTATTCATGGTAGAGATAGAGAGGTTAAGTTGATTGTCTGGAGTCCTCCAGAGAGGGACTGGGTTAAATTGAATGTAGATGGAACTAGCAAAAAAGGGAAATGCGCTTGTTACGGGGGACTTGTTAGAAATGATAAGGGAGGCTGGGTTGGAGGTTTTGCTAAATCTCTTGGTGACTGTAATCCTTTCATGGCTGAGTTATGTGGCCTCTTTAAAGACATCAATCTTGATAGCAGGCGTGTTAAAAAGGTTGAGGTTAATGTGGATTCCACCTTGGTATTGAATGCTATTGAGAGAGGTGGTGCTTATATGAGGGAAAGTTTGGCCATCATTGGACAAATTCAGATAAGGATGACTTTTTTTGAGGAAGTTCGGTTGACTCACTCTTTTAAAGAAGCTAATAGATGTGCGAATGCTCTTGCCAATATAGGGTGTAGTATCAGTACTAGTTTTATGGTCTGACTCAGTGCCAGACTTTCTAATGAGTCTTGTAGATGCAGATGCTAAAGGTCTCTTGACCCCTATATCAGTGCGTGTAGTTCGTTTCTTTCTAGGCCTAAGGCCCTCTCTTTTATAAAAAAAAATGTAGGATTAAATTACAGAATAAAAATGTTATAGGAACATGTTGCTAATCACGAGAGACATAAAAATGAATATTCATTTTTTAAAATTTCGTATTCGGTTCAAGGACTGACTAATTCAAAAAATAATCTCACCGTCCACTATCAAGAGTTCAATTTAATAAAGAACAAAGTAAATACTCATTATTAATTGTAGGAATTGTGATTTAAATTCTAAATCTTCTCTACACTGTACGAGGAGGGTTTAGAGCAAAAAGTAAATCTCCTAAAGAGAGATTTGACATGCTTTAGAGAAGAAGAGGTAATCTATAATATAGGAACTTACATGGCTGTGGAAAACACTACACTGCCCCTCTTTCAAACACCGCCAAATCACTAAATTGAGGGTATTTTTGGTCTAATTTTTACTTTTTGCAACCAAACTAATATATAGAACTAATTTGGTTGGTAATACTACTACTTACTTATATTTTACACCCTATTTTAACGGGTTTTACTCTTATTGGTTACAATGTAATTACTTCATTCCATTTTTTTTCTTCTGTTTCCAGCATCACATCAATGCTTTATCTCTCCCTCTATACTTCCAACTTTCGTCTTTCTTTCTTTCTTTCTCTCTCTCTCTCTCGCTCTCTCTCTCTCTCTCTCTCCCTTTACACTACCAACTTCTTCTCCCTCTTCATCTTACTCTTTCTTCTCATCCTCTTTTACTCTTACTGTTTCTTCTTTTCCTCTCCTCTCCTTCTTCATCTTACTTTTTCTTCTTCTCTACCTCGTGTTTTCTCGTCTCCTCTACACTACCCATACTTCTTTTTTCCACACCGCCACAAAAACCTAACATAAAGAAGCAAAATCACCGGAGATAAAATTTGAAACAAAACTCTGAATCCCTAACCGAATCGGTATCAAAGCTAAGATTCACTTTGTGTATAACATATTTCTTTTAAAATTTTCAGATCTATTTCGAAAACTTAATGCCATGTTCATCTGTTGTGATGTAAGGGAGGGAACTTGTGGACCTGCGAAAAGATCGTGGATGGGGAATTCAGAAAACACGGTAAGGTTATATTTGGGTTTGAGCACAATGTTAAGCACAATGTTTTCAGTATAAGCCAATTTTCAGTAAGGTTAAATTTGGGTTTGAGCACAATGTTGTTTTTCAGGTACGCATATGCTACTCGGTGGGAGTGAAGCTTGAAGAGAACGGTGTTGTGATACGCATATTCAAATACTTTTGTGTGTATGAAAGTTATTTCAAGGGTTTGGGAAATACCTTAAAGAAGAAGAACAACATTTAGGAAAGTTATCTGCGGTTGTGGTAATGTAGCTACAATGACAAAATTAGATGGTAATCCAAATTTGGTGAGTCAGTTGTTATTATGTGCATTTGGTTGTTATTTTGTTCCCCATTTTCTGCTTTAGTTTTCAATAATACATTTCTATTTATGTTCTAACAGTTTTCAATAATACATTTCTATTTAGGTTTTAAATAATATATCGAAATAGGGAGAGGAGGACATTACTATTGTAGTGAAGAACGATTGGAAATAGGGAGAGGATGTCGAAATTGTGAATCGTATTTCGTCACGCCCAGTGTAAAATCAATCACAACCAATTTTTATTTTGATTTAGTTTGATTTTGATATTGATTTTGATTTAGTTTGATTTTGATTTTGATTTTTATGTACTATGTCAAAGATGAAACGCCCTGGTGATGTTGAAATTGTTTATGCATCTACATATAAAGCTGAAACAGAATTTTGGAAGTAACTTGATTTTATTTCAAATTGTTAGTGATGCAAATATTTAGTAAAAATTAATAGAACCAAATATTTGCCGATTTTAGTGTTGTGGAAGTAAGTTGATTTTGTTTCAAATGGTTAGTGATGCATTTCTACTATTTTATAGTGTTGTGTGTTCAAATTTTGTTGAGCTGGAAAAAATAATAGCTTTCATACATTGAATCTTTTTACTGCAAAATGCAGATAAAATGCTTAGGGTGCCTGGGGAAGTCTGAGATTTATGAGAGAATGGTGGATCTTACTGTTGAGATTGGTGGGAATATTGAAACTTTAGAGGAGGCTCTTGAACAGTTTACAACGCCTGAAATCCTGGATAAGGATAATAAATACAATTGTGACAGGTTTGCTATTTTTCCTTCCATGTCACATTTATTCAATGCTTATAGTTTGTGACCACGTCTGAATTTTATGTCGACAAATATCTTTTTTCGGCCAGATCTGCTTGTAGTGTTGTCTTGTGTGTAGCAGTAGCAGATTGTTGTCTATGCCTACTGTTGCTTCATGTTTTCAAGCTAAGTTTAGGTACACAATGAGTTAGTGCTGGAAGTCGATCCCTCTGTGGTGAAAGAAGCTGCAATATTGTGGCAGACTAGCATGGAGAATACAATATCACTTCTTGGTTTGTATTCTTTAAACAAATTATTCTTTTTGGTTCAACGTATAGATTGGTCAAAGTAATTGAAGTTCTGGTTGTAAGGTCAAATCATATATTCATTGTTTACACGTATCGATGACCCTGTTGAACGTATTGTGCTAAGTACTTATACTTCTATTTGGATTCCTGTGTCACAGCAAACGGTGTTTGATTTTGTCATTCAGACAAGGATACGAGGCGAGTGTGATGCTTTATCCAATGGTGGAACCACACAGGAGATGGTTCACATTATTAAGGGTCAAGCACTTCGAAATACCGTTTCTATCCTCTGTGCCAGTAATGTAAGTTATCTTTTACCATTATGCACTTGATGAACCAGCCATTTGAAATTCTTAGTGTTTGTAGATAAAGACACTTTAGGACTTGCATGGGGAGTTTTATATACATTCTTATTTAACTTTTTTGCCTTGACTGTTGGTAATGGAAACAAGGGAAACATGTTATACCTACAAGATTCATGGACTGATAGCTACAGCTTGATGATCATGTATTCTCCAGTCAGTCTGCAAGCCATGAATAAGGTGATGGGTGGTGGAGATTCTTCATTGTTGCTCTTTTGCCTTTCGGCCTTTCAATTCTACAAGATGGCCACTCAAACGGAAACAATATCGTCGGAGGTTCAAGTGATGGAAGCGGAAATTTTGGCAGCGGATGCTTCCTGACAGTTAGGAGTACAAGTGTTGCTCTTGAAGTACAACGGATACCAGCAACCAAGCAAGGTGTAACGGTAACCCCCGTATTTAAGTGTTTAGTTGAAAGACTGATACATTTCTCTGAACTGAAATCAGCAGGAAACAAATTTGGGAGTGCTCCTTTTTATTTCAATGTCTATGATTTAATCATTGGTCAGCATGGCTGTTGCAACATAGCTTCTATTTGGAATAATACTGTACATGTAACAATTCCATTTGAGTTCGAGTATTTCACTGATTTGTTAAAAATTCCAATTGTTTTGAACCTCAAAATATGGCAGAGGATGTGGCAAGCCGGAAATTGGTGGTGCAGATCATGATTTTCCTCTGGGTTATTTTGGATTGCTTAGTGTTGTACATTCTGGGACTGTTCTTGGGTGTTTTGTGTGGTTCGTGGTAGATTGAGATTCAATCAAGTACTGGTGTGATGGAAGTCTTAGATTGACAAGTTATTTTTTGATCTAACTTGATGTTTGAGATATTAATAGGCTATACATGGTCTGTATGTGGTTTCAAGTATTGATTAGTGTGTTTGGAGTTTGTTAATCATTTTAAGTTTCAGTTGAGATTGATTGGAATTTGGTGGTGCAGATCATGATTTTCCTCTGGGTTATTTTGGATTGCTTAGTGTTGTATATCCTGGGACTGTTCTTGGGGGTTTTGTTTGGTTCACGGTAGATTGAGATTCAATCAAGTACTGGTGTGATGGAAGTCTTAAATTGACAAGTTATATTTTGATTTAACTTGATGTTTGGGATATTAGTAAGCTATACGTGGTCTGTATGTGGTTTCAAGTATTGATTAGTGTGTTTGGAGTTTGTTAATCATTTTAAGTTTCAATTGAGATTGATCGGAAGCACCTTAGGCGTTTCACTTCGGATTGTTGTCGCAAGCAGGCATCGGGCATCCAGAAGTATAATGTCTCTGAAACAACCATGGCAGCTGCATCAGCCACTGGAAGATCAGTAGTAGTCACTGCAAACGCTGTCGTTAATAGTAGCTATTTTTCAAAGGGAGCCTCCTGGATGTCCGGTGCTCTAACCCGGGCGGCTCAAGCTGCATCTGATTTGGGTAACCGTGGTGCTAGGCAGTAACACATTGAAATTGTGAATAGTATGTTGCTGCTGTCATTGGGAATAAGATCATAGTGGTTGGCGGAGAGTCTGCAACCGGATTATTAGATGATGTGAAGGTAAGGTTCGCTTGAGTTAATTTCTGCTAACAACATCGTAGTGTGACTATTCTATCATCATCATTGACATTGACATTGACATTGACATTAGATATTTTGTTCCTTTATAGAACTGTCATTTGATGTGAATGTGGTCATGTTGCTTTTGCTTTTCATTCTCAGGTGCTGAATTTTGACACATTTTCGTGGACCACGACATCATCCAAGCTTTACTTGTCTCCGAGCAGTCTGCCCCTAAAGATTCCCGCATGCAGAGGTCATAGTTTGGTAAACATGTCCATTTTTTGACATTTGCACATCACTGGCATTTTATTTGGCTTCTATTGTGTAGTGTTGTTTCTGAAAATGCTCTCATCTTCTTGTTTCGTTCTCCGTTTTTCCATTGTTACATTGTGTAAAATACAAAATAACATGCATAAAAATGTAAAGCTCAATTAAATTTTGCATGCAAAAAGTTGCCTTATGTGAATTACGGACGCAATTCCTCACTGTAGTCTAGCTGCCACCAGTGTTCTGCGTATTAATGTGCATTATATAGAAACTATGGAGCCTCAAACTAATTAAAATCATAAAGAACACCAAGTTATCTAAGAGAAAAGAAAAAGACTGAGATTTTTCTTTAGAACCAAATTCATAAGAACACCAAGTTATCTCATTGTAGCTAAATGGGTTCTATCAAGCTAACTTTTCATCCTTTATCTTATTGTAGCTAAATTAAAATCTTTAGAAACTATGGAGCCTCAAACTTATTTACCATGGCTCATCATATATCTGCTGTTGGTTGCTATGAGAGGGTGGGATATAGCTCTCAGAGTTCTGGATCAACTCTCATTACGCCTTTTCTTGATAACCAACTCAAGTCCCCTAGCCCACTCCTTTTTCCTGCCCAGGTGAAGTTCTTAAATTGGTGTTTTTGTTGAAATATTTGATCGCTTAAATCGTGTTTGAGTAAGCACCTCTACATTAAAATATGATTTTTTTGCAGGATGCTGTAACTCCACTGTCTGAAACAGAAGCAGTTGATCTGGTCAAATCTGATTTTGCATCTGCAAGTGAGAGACATATATACACTGTAAGTTTGTTTACGCGTGAAAATGGATTGTCTGCCAGAACACATTCACACTATTGCGGATTTGAGTCGTTCAATCTTTATCAAACAATCCACATTTAGACAGTGGTTAAGGCCTGTTTTGCAAAGCTGAAATACAAGCTGTCCTATTAAAATCTGGCGGTGAAAATCCTTTGACCGTATGAATGCAGGGTTATTTTGGATATGTATAATGAATTAAACTCATTATTTTACATAATTGTCATTTGACATTAGGACAAGCTCTAAACTTACTTTGGATATGTATAATGAATTAAACTCATTATTTTACATTCTATTTGATGTTGCACCATTACATTGTATCAAAATCTATATTTTGAGGGTCTCTATCTTTATTCTTCTTCAATTGGAAGTGCCATGATCAATCTTATTCCAAGAGTTACATTTGTAACACCAGTCTTTGTAAGGTAATAAATAACTAATTTTACTTATTTTTGTTAATCAATCAAAATTCCAACCAATAATATGTTACTTTGAATATTTTACCGAATGGAGAAAGTGAGTATTACATGTAAATCTTCCCATGCCTGAAGTTTGAGTATTACAAAATGTTAATGTTACATAACTAACATCATTCAATGATTTTTTAATATATCAGCAGAAAATGGTCCTTCATAACTACACCAATTTAAGCTGGCATTTTACACAGCCAAGTATTATCCCACTCTATAACTTTGCATTGTTGGACTCATGCAATGTGATAAAAAATGTTGCTGTTCAAACTCGCTGAAATTGTCGATTCGATTCCGCGCAGTTAGTTTTGGTTTCAAGCTTCTGTCATTGAATTTATATCCGATATACTGCATATTGTGTGTTGTGATAATATCCTCATACTGACTTGATTATGTTTGAATATTTCAATAGCATTACATTTTTCCTCATTATGTTTGAATGTTTTCAATAGCATTGTGTTTTTCCTATTTCAATAGCATTACATTATTCGGTCACTGTAAGCTAGAAACTTGAATTTTTCTTAAGAGTATAAAGCCCAAGTTCATGACATGGGGTAATAGGGGCGTCCAGGTTCACCATGTCGTGATGTTTTTGTTTCTTTCAATTTTTCATGTTAATTGGATTTAAGTGTGTGGTGATGTTAATTAATTATTTCTTTTTTAATCTTACTTAATTAATTAAATTGTGTGATAATCAAATAAACACTTTTCGATAAGTAAAATCCTTGGTCCAATACCAAGTAACGTTTTCAAATCCGACTTAATCTAATCAAAATCTTTTCTTAATTAAATTACGAAAGAATTGAATTTTTGGAGTCTCGCATTCCTTGAATTCTTGAGTGACTGGGGCGCACGCTTTGGGTTGTTTGTCATTCGATCTTTCGTTCCTAAAATATAGTGAAAATGATCCTTGGTAACAAAATAATATTTAGCTACGGACTAAAATACATTGTTGATTCAATTTTTTTTTATACAAATTCAAATATATTTCTAATGTCAAAACAAACTTAATATTTATATACAAGATCAAATTCGTTGTTGATTAATTTATTTATATATACGGAAAAAATATCACGGTTATAATATTGATTCTAATATTTTTTTAAATAACGTCAAAACAACAATACAATTTATATAAAATATAATATACTGTTGATTCAAATATTTTTATATATGGAATGAATTATTGACACTAATTTCTTATATCTTTTAAAAATAATATCTTTTTAGTTAAACACTTTAATTTTTTTAATTTCATTTTTATTATATTTTTAAAAAAAATGCGCGTACCATACCAGCAACTCTGCAAGTGATTGGTCTTTAATGTAAACTAAGTTATATTACTACTACTATTTATCAGAATGGAAGAAGTTAGCCGATGAATGCCTGTCTAACATGGCTCTGTATTCCAAGGAGACGCGACATGTATTTGAGCATACTTTAGGCTGCTTCTGAGGGTCACGGACGCAGGAATGGGCAATATAGCGTGGCAAGAAAGAGTTGAACTTTGTTGACAATTTTTTATGGGACAATTTTTTGTCATTCATAAATTTTAAAAAATACTAAAAAAATACTTTGTTGATTCAAATATATAAGTAATGTCAAAACAAATTTAATATTTATATACGAGATCAAATTTGTTGTTGATTATAGGCACTAATTTATTATATCTTTTAAAAATAATAACTTTTTTTGTTTAAAATTTTAAATTTTTTATTTATTATATCTTTTAAAAATAATAACTTTTTTGATTGAAAATTTTACACTTTTTAATTTTATTTTTATTATAATTTAGAAAAAATACGCATACCATACAAATATCCGTGCGAAACCCACTAGTATTCTAAAAGGAAACATCGGCATGCTACAAGTGCAGATATGTACAATTAACCTAAGAGAAATATTATATTTTACTATTTTTAGGTAGCATTACCCTTAACTTCTTCATCGTTATCTTTCAACTAAACCATAAAAACCAAACATTATATTCATTTTTTATTTTACTTATGGACCACAATAATTTATATTAGGGTTAATACCCCTTTTGCCCCCTGCCATATAAGCGAAATCTAAAAAACAATCATGTAAAAAGAAAACACAGATTCCATTCTTGCCATTTGTAGATTCTCTTGTTTTGCCCCCTGAGTAGATTTGGTCAACAAAATTGATGATGTGACGCTGTTTTGTTGGTTTTTTTTTTATTTTTTTATTTATTTAATTACACACGTTGCATTTTTATTAATATTTTATTGATTGCATGTTATTAGTTCAAAATATCAAAAGTTCAAAATTTAACACACTACATGGATCGAATCCATGACTTGTTGGGTGCAAGAGACATCTCTTTCCACTAGACTACAAGACAAAAGTTGTTATTATTTTCTGTAAATTATATATTATACAAACTAAACTAAACTAAATTTAATATAAACTTAACTAAACTAAATTTAGTTTAAAAAAAAAAAAAACTGTTATTTTAAAAAACTGTTATTTTAAAAAACTGTTATTTAAAATAAAAAATCTGTTATTTTAAAAAACTCTTAATAAAAAACTAAACTAAATAAAAAAATATAATAGTAGTATTAATATTAGTAATTACTAATAAACTGAAAATAAAAATATTTTTAATTAACATAATAGTTTTGGATATTAATAATTAATAATAAACTGAAAATAATATTTTTTTAATCAAAATAGTAGTTTTAATATTAGTAATTAATAGTAAACTGAATATTAAAATATTTTTAATTAAAATAAAAGTTTTTAATATTAATAATTAATAACAAACTGAAAAATATTTTTTTTTAAATTAATTATAACGTTAAATAAAAATAAGTAATTTAGTTTTTATGATATAGATTTGAAATAAAATAAATAAGTAAATAATTTTTAAATAATAGCGTTAAATAATTTTAGAAAAAATTATTCATTAGTTCAGTTAAAATTATTTAACGCTAAAAATTTAATACTGAATTATTTAATATTAAAACGTTAATTAATACAAAATTATTAGCATTAAATAAATGAATAATTTTTATTTAATAATTTTTTAACTAATGAAATTATTAACGTTAAATAATTTTTATTTAATATTAATTATTAATATTAAAAACTGTTATTTTAATTAAAAATATTTTAATTTTCAGTTTACTATTAATTACTAATATTAAAACTACTATTTTGATTAAAAAAATATTATTTTCAGTTTATTATTAATTATTAATATCCAAAACTATTATTTTAATTAAAAATATTTTTATTTTCAGTTTATTAGTAATTACTAATATTAAAACTACTATTATATTTATTTATTTAGTTTAGTTTTTTATTAAGAGTTTTTTAAAATAACAGTTTTTTTATTTTAAATAACAGTTTTTTAAAATAACAGTTTTTTTAAAATAACAGTTTTTTAAAATAACAGTTTTTTTTTTTGTTTTAAACTAGATTTAGTTTAGTTAAATTTATATTAAATTTAGTTTAGTTTAGTTTGTATAATATATAATTTACACAAATTAATAACAACTGATGTATTGTAGTCTAGTGGAAAGAGATGTTTTTTGCACCCAACAAGTCATGGGTTCGATCCATGTAGTGGATTAAATTTTGAACTTTTGATATTTTGAACTAATAACATGCAATCAATAAAATATTAATAAAAATGTCACGCGTGTAATTAAATAAATAAAAAAATAAAAAAAAAGCCAACAAAGCAGCGCCACATCATCAATTTTGTTGACCAAATCTACTCAGGGGGCAAAACGAGAGAATCTACAAATGGCAGAGATGGAATCTGTGTTTTTTTTTTTACAGGATTGTTTTTGGAATTTCGCCTATATGGCAGGGGGCAAAAGGGGTATTCACCCTTTATATTAATTTAAATTTCATTGGAAACAGTAGCTCAATTTACACATTTCAAAATAGAGATAGAAATAATACATAAAGCCAAAAACTAAAAGAAAGAAAAAACAAGAAGAGATAGAGTTGAATTCCTTGGCCTTAATTGTTTTGAACTAATTAAGGCCAACCAGATCCACAACCATCTCTCTAAGTCTCACAAGCCTTTAAACTTGGGAATTTTTGTCTCCATATTCACATCAATCTCTCTCAAAGCACAAATCCAATTCAACACTATCACTCAATGGTGCAATGTTGAAAACAATAGTACTTGCATGAGCTAGCACAATGTTCATATAAAATGCATGAACTTTTTTAATGGGTTATTATGATTATTAGGTACACAGTTTGTTGAGAATCTCATGCAATAATAAATTAATTACTTCTGCCAAAAGCAATCAACTGATACATCAATTAACTAACTAACCCCACCACTGATGAACTGCTACTCCTTCATCTCTCAACTTTCCATACAAAGCTAAACATTCCCAATAAGCCCTTCTACCTCTAGTCCCTTGTTTCAAATTCAAACCATGTGGCTTGCACTCCAAGAAAAGTTCATCCACCAACATGATAGCCTTACTCCTCATCATCTCCTCAACAACTTCAGCTTCGGCTTTCATCACCACGTACTCGTCAGCTTTTACGTTCTTCGTCAGCCAATCTGACATCTCAATTTGAGCTGATGTTGAACCCTCGGTGACGGTCTCTATCTTATACATCTCAAAATTCTTGTTCCTTGTTGGGTAATTCTTTGAAAACCAATGCGTTCCACTACCTCCGTCTTTTTGTGGCAACCCTACGTCGATGAAAACTCGACGAGGGTAGTTTTCAAGGGTGTCACCCATTAAATCGGGTAAAAACTTTGTACGCTTCAAATACACCCTTGATTTCCCAGAGGCAGCACGTGGAGGCTCGAGGAGAACGTCCTCGAGTTTCTGGAGTGCTGCTTTCTTTGCCTCGGCTGCATAGCCGAATAACTTTCTATGCACGCCAACTTTCAAATTTGTTTCGATAACTGGTGAAGTTGGTACCTTCTTCATTGCCATTACTACTTTCTCGAACCTTCTCATGTACGCTACCTTGTAGTCTGAGGGCTTGTGAAACGCGGCGGCATTTAGAATCACCACTGCTGCAATGCCATTTGTTTTTAGAGCTCTATCAATGAATTTTGATGAAGCGGGAAAGTCCGATGTGAAGATGAAATCAACCGAATTATCGAGAATCGATTTTTGTTTCTTCACATCCTTTAGCGGAATGTAATCCATTTTGTATTGATCTTTGAGACTCAGAAACTGATGAAACCCTTGTTCTTCATCTCCAAGAAAAACGGATTTATGTTGTTTCGAATTCTTCACAAGGCCTTCGTTGGATAGGTCGCTGAAGAGAAGTGATAAAAGCTGTTCCATGTTGATGGGATGATCAAATTCACTAAGTTTTTGTTGTGGAAGAATCTTCATGTTGTTTGAGGCTGCATTATCAAGAGTACTAGTAGGGTTTCTTGAAACAAATGATGAACTTATCAATGGTAATGAAGCCACAAACAATGCCAAAATAACCAACCGATAAAAAATCTTCCATGTTCCTGAAGTAGGGAACTTAATTACGAGATAATAGGCTTTTGGATTGAGAGAAAATGCACTAGGATTTTTGTTTTTGTTGTAAAAAGAAC
The DNA here is from genome assembly GCA_022829125.1 of Lathyrus tuberosus. Taxonomy (NCBI): domain Eukaryota; kingdom Viridiplantae; phylum Streptophyta; class Magnoliopsida; order Fabales; family Fabaceae; genus Lathyrus; species Lathyrus tuberosus. The sequence continues at coordinate 12,790,947 of JALAZF010000142.1, read as the reverse complement.
CATTTGATCCAAATGAATAAGTAGCTAGATCAAATCCCATGGTGTTGTAATATTAGAAAATAATAATAATATTAATACGGCAGAAGAAGAATGCCTAAAAAAAGTTAAAAGAGATATGATGAAAATGTTAAGGTAATTAAGTATAAAAGAGAGAAAGAGAGAAGAGGGGGTGTGGATAGAAATTAGGGCAAATTTTTAGCGAGAGCAAAACCTAGCAGCAGTGTGATTACCACCAACAAGACCAACTCTTTTGTTTTTGAATGCTAACAAAAGTGATAATAACTCTTTCATACGTTGCATCTCCATTTGGTAATTAATCTCCTATGATAATCCAGGTCGATGATGGTGTTGAGGGTTAATTAATTTTATATTTTACTTAATTAGGTACTCGTCTCTCTCTCATTCACCTTCATCGATCAAGAAAGCAAGGAAAATGTGAGAGGGGGAGACACTTTTCTGAGAGGCTTTGTTGATGTTAATAATAATGATTAATGATAATGATAATGAAAGGTTATAATTATTTGGGTTTAGTAATTGAATTGGGAGAAGGATACGGATTTGTTTGAGGGTAATATATGGTAGAGATTGTTTGTGAAATGGTTGGTGACACGAAAATTGTGTTATGCCATTCACTATAATTTGCTACTTTTATGTTTGTTTTTTTAGATTTGTTAGATTGATAGGGTGGAATTTATCTTATTATGGGATTTTATTATGTATAGGTTGGCATTTGGTTTTGGTACTCAAAGATAATGATGTGCTATTAATGGAAAACTAATGATCATAATTAATAGTTATACAGGTTGCATGTGTGTGCTATGAAATATCAAACATGAATATTGAAATAAGCGTTGAATTTAATTTTATATTCGTTGAACCAAAAGTGTTTTGGTTGTTGACTGACGTGAAATAAACGTTTGTAAACTTTAAATGACCTTGCTATAATAGATTGTTCCTTACTATTAGGTATACTAGATTATTTAATCCTAATTCTTAACGATTAATCATTTATCCACTCAAACTAACTATACAAGTCTTAAGTGAAAACCCTGAATATCACATGTATGTTACGGTGTGATCTTAAACATTGGACCGAGGTCCTAAACACTGAATTAAAGTTCTAAACATTAGACCAAAGTCTTTAACTAATTCTGATATACATGATGTATAATGTCACAAACAAATGTAATTTTCCATCCAAACCTCCTACGCTAATTATAAACATTGGTTGTTAAGACTAACATTGGTTAGTGTGAACCTAAACATAAACAAGCCATGATACTTCTTCATGACATTGCCTTTGAGCTTTTGATAGAATAACTTCAACGACCTCAATTTCTGTTTCGTGTTCGGTTTTGGGAGTTCAAGCTTGCTGGTAATGATCTAGGTTTTTATACTGAAACTTTCGGCTTAAACTGCTAACCTTAGGATTAGGGGCCTTGGTTTCGGTGTAGATGTCCTTGGTTGTTGCGTGTGGCCTGAGCTATCTCTTGGTTCTGTTGGGGGTGGGTGTCGTTGGTTGTGTGGTGGTGTTTGTCCGTCTACTGTTCGTTGCTAAGTTGGCTTGGGAAGAGGTTGGGAGAAAGAATTCGGCGTTGAAGTCTGTCAGGTTCTCTGTGTGTGGAAGTTGAGGGACCATGAATGAAGATAGAGAAGCTCTAACCTCTCTTTAACTTTTTCATTTCCTGAGTTCCTCTTACTTTGGTCGGGAACATGAGGAACTCTCTTTCAGACAACAATGGAGATGGATGGACAAGAGTTAAAACCAAAAGTGACTCTAAGTGGAAAAGACGAACCATAGGAGAAACTTCAGGACACAGAATCAAGGATGATAGGGGTTCATCTCAACCTTCTTCATCACTGAGTTTGCAGAAAAGTGGAAGGCCAAAGATCTCTATTCTGAGTTCGCGAAGATGGGAGATATAGACGAGGTTGTCATTCCGCCGAGAAGAGATCGTAGGGATAGACGTTTCGCGTTCGCCAGGTTTTTCAATGTTAGAGACGACAAAATCTTTGCCACCAAGCTGGAAAATCTGTTCCTCGATGGAAGAAAATTGTTTGCTAACGTGCCTAGATTCTCAAGACGTGAGAGACCCGTCTCTAGGAAGCCTGTTCAGAACAGAAGGAATATGGAGATGAATGAAGCCAGAAGAAGGCCTTCAGCCGGTAACCACTTCAGTAACAATGGAAATCGCTCGTATGCTGAGGTTACTTCCTGCAAGATGGACATTCCAGCTAGTAACCATCATCTGTCCTTCAAAGTGGAGGAAGAAGACCTTGCTCGATTCTATAAGGCTTTCGTGGGGGAAGTTTTGAAAACGGGAGCCGCCTATAGCAAGAAGGACATTTTTCACTCTGAAGGTTTTTTCACTGTTAGAGTTACCCCCTTGGGTGCAAACCTCTGCCTGTTAGAAGACTTGATAAAAGGTGAGGCTGAAACTTTGCTAAGTGAAAATAAGGAGTGGATGGATAAGTTATTTAAAGATGTTAGGAAATGGAAGCCTGACATCGTTGATCATGAGAGATTGACATGGATCAGCTGCTCAGGTATACTATGCCATTCGTGGGGTGAACCTTTCTTCAAGTTTTTAGCAGACAAGCTTGGCCACTACATCAGATGTGATGAACAGACTAGACTTAATACAAGGATGGATCTTGCTAGAATCTTGATTCAAACAACGTGCAGTCTGTTAATCAACGAGGTTTTTTATGTGTCCATTAATGGACACCCTTTTAGGATTGGTGTGAGGGAAGACATGGAAGGTTCCTTGGATACACTTCTCATCAATGGAAGTCAGAGGAATACCGAATCGACATTCAGCGACGATGAACCTTCATCGGAGTTCTCTTCTGGCGTGGGGGAGAAAGGGGTTCCGTTGACCAATGATACAGAAGACGAGGAGTTTGAAGAAGTCGAGGAGACAGTTGAGGGGGACCCTTCAAATGTTTTTTTTGACAAGGTTGAAGGGTCTTTTTTCTTCTGTCAGAAGGATAAGACAAATAGCCTTTCATGTTCTAAGAAACCTAGGCTGACTAGTAATGATGGTGCTTTTTCCTCAGTCCTAGGATCTGATCAGCTAGAGCATGAGGCAAAGATCTCAAAGCACGCTCATGGTTTGGTACCAAGTTCTTTTGACGCCATTATCCAGGTGGAAAAATTAAAATGTTCTGAGGCAGGTGGGACCAACAAGCCGAAGAGTGGACCTCATGGAATTAGTTCAGGCCCATTATCCTTCGATGGGGCTTGCAAGAGAGTTTATGAGAAGAGGCCCAATCCCTCCAAAACTAAGACTAAAACCAGCAACTTTGTGGATAAGGGGTTGGACTTTGGTCCTTCTTATTACGCGTGTCTAAACAATAGAGGGGGAACCTCAGATTCTATCTCATCCTCATCCTTCGTCATAGGATCTAAGAAAGATGCGATTCCCAAAGGTATTGCTGTTCAAGCTCTCTCTCTCTCTTACTGATTATGAAATCCAATGTGGTAATAGGAGATTTCTCAATAACCAAGAAACGAAGCATGTTGAGGTGTGGAATACGATTAGCGAGTTGGGTTTGGTCAGCAACAAAAAGAAGGAAGTCATGGTTAAAGAATTGGAGGCTCTAGAGAGAAGATATAAGATTGGTTTGGTTACAAAGAAGGCGGGTTTCAGCTTGTTTCCATGAATATTTTAACTCTCAATATTCGTGGAGGAGGGTTTCGAACTAAAAGGAAAAGAATCAGCTTTATTATTCAATCTGGTAAAGCTGACCTCTGTTTTCTTCAGGAAACCAAGTTAGTCAGTTTCGATGATCGCCTTGCCAAGGAGTTTTGGGGAAATGATGGCGTTGAATGGACAACTAGTCATTCTTGTGGAGCATCTGAGGGTTTGGTTATCTTATGGAAGAAGGACTCCTTGATTCTGAATTACAGTTTCAGAGGAAAGGGTTTCGTTGGAATTAATGTAGAATGAAAGGGTAAAACTTATAATTTTGTCAACATCTATGCGCCTTGCAACACTATTCTCAGGAGAATTCTGTGGAATGATCTCCTCGATCAGAGACAGAATAGAAGCGCGGAGCTTTGGTGCCTTGGTGGTGATTTCAACGCGGTTCGTTGCAGGGAGGAAAGAATTGGAGTTTTGAGGTACGTCTCTCCTACTGATATGGATGATTTTGGTAAGTTCTTAGATGAGGTGGGTCTGGTGGATCTCCCTTGCTCTGGGGGGAAATATACTTGGTTCAGTGGTAGCGGCACGACGATGAGCCGCCTTGACAGATTTCTTCTCTTAGATGTCCTGATCCACGAGTGGAAGTTAATGGATCAAAGAATTGGGCAACGGAACGTTTCGGACCATTGCCCCCTTTGGCTGCGGCCGAATCTCTCTAACTGGGGGCCGAAACCTTTCAGGTTTTTAAATGTTTGGTTTAAACATGCCGATTGTATCAATATCATCAGTAGTGAATGGGGTAAAATCACAGTCCAGGGTAGAGGCGATTTCATCTTGGGCGGAAAAATGAAAATCATGAAACTGTTATTGAAGAGATGGAATAGGGAAGTGTTTGGCTGGATTGATATTCAGGTTCAGAGTAAGGTGGATCAACTTAATAGCTTTGACAAATCTCTTGTGGATAATATTGGTGCAGCCAATGATGTATTGGTGGAGGATAGAGCTAGAGTTTATGGTGATTTGTGGAGAAATCTTGAGAACAAGGAAGCTTTGCTTAGACAGAAGTCGAGACAACTGTGGCTCAAAGAAGGGGATCAAAATACCCACTTCTTTCATCAATCCATCAAAGCCAGACAGCGTAGTAACTCTCTCCCATGTCTGTTCCGTGACAATGTCTTGGTAGAAGAGGTGGAAGCTATCAAGACTATGATTCATGAGCACTTCACCACTCTCTTCTCTGAACATGACAATGATAGGCCTGTCCCAGCAAGGATCATCTTTAATTCCCTGAGTGAGTCGGATAGTGAGAGCCTCGAGGCACCTTTTTCTGCTGATGAAGTTAAAGCAGCGGTTTGGTCTTGTGACGGCAACAAGAGTGTTGGTCCAGATGGTTTTACGCTCGAATTTTTCAAGAAGGGTTGGGAGTTCTTAAAAAACGACGTGTTACGTTTTGTCAATGACTTTCATAAGAAAGCTAAGCTGACCAAAGCTTGTACCGCCTCCTTTTTGGTGTTGATTCCGAAGTTCGCCAACCCTCAATCTTTGGCGGATTTCAGACCCATATATCTGGTGAACAGATTGTATAAAATCATAGTCAAGTTGATGGCCAATCGTCTTAAGCGGGTGATGGACAAGTTAATCTCCCCCAAGCAATCTGTTTTCATCGAAGGGCGCAACATTTCTGACGGTATACTGCTGGCCAACGAAGTGTTAGACATGGCTAAGCGTGAAAGAAGGAGTTGTTTATTGTTGAAGGTGGATTACGAGAAAGCGTACGACACTCTCAGTTGGAACTTTCTCTGTCATATGATGCAGACTAGGGGATTTGGCATCAGATGGCTTAGATGGATGGAATGTTGCATATTCAACAGTTCAATGTCTGTCCTGGTCAACGGAGGAACTACGAGAGATTTTGTTGTTCGTAGAGGGCTGAGATAGGGGGACCCGCTGTCGCCGTTTTTGTTTCTCTTAGCCATGGAAGGTTTGACGGCTTTAGTAAACAAGGCAGTGGAGCTGAACATCTTTAGAGGTTTCTATTTTTCTGCAGATGGTTCGATGGACGTCCTACAATTCGCTGACGATACCATTTTAATTGGGAAAGGAATTTTGGAAAATCTTCGGTCCATGAAAGCCATTATGAGAGGATTTGAGTTGATGTCGGGCCTCAAAGTGAATTTCAACAAAAGTAAGCTGTTTGGGGTGAATATTGCAGACAACTTTCTTGAGGCAGCGTCCTCCTTTCTTGCCTGTAGAGTCGACCGTTTACCTTTTAAATTCCTAGGCGTGTTCATTGGTAACAACCCTAGGAAGAGAGCCTTGTGGAACAACGTCCTGGAGATTATGCGTAAGAAATTGGCCGGTTGGAGGGGGAGACATCTCTCATTCGCTGGGAGAGTTGTTTTGATTAACTCAGTTCTCAATGCTTGCCAACTTATACACTGTCTTTCTACAAAGCCCCGGCAGCGGTCATTAGGGAGATTCGTAGCATCCAAAGCAGATTTCTTTGGAACGGCAGTGACGAAAAATGGCCAATCTATTGGGCTAGTTGGAACGACATATGTAAACCGCAAAACAAGGGCGGTCTTGGAGTTAAAGATGTGGAAGCGTTTAATAAATGCTTGCTACTTAAATTGAAGTGGCAGATCCTTAACGATAGGCAAGCGATATGGCAAAAGTTGCTTAGATCTCGTTACGGTAATGTCGATGCTAAGGTCACAGCAGGCACTACAACAAAAGTAAGTTATAACATCGCACCTTAGACAGCGCTTTAATACAAAAGCGCTTCTATAAGTTAAAAAACAAGGAGACTATTCATTTAAAAAAATAAAAGCGCAAAAAAATATAAGACCTTAGACAACGCTTTGGTCAAAAGCGCTTTATAAGGTCTTATAAATTTAAAAAAAAAATTTAATGGAAACTATTAGACAGCGCTTTAGTTAAAAGCGCTTTCTAAGGTCTTATAAATTAAAAAAAAATATATAAGACCTTAGACAGCGCTTCGGTAAAAAGCGCTTTCTAAAGTTTTATTAATTAAAAAAAAAAATTAAAGGAAAATATTAGACAGCGCTTTCCTTAAAAGCGCTTTCTAAGGTCTTAAAAATAAAAAAAAAATAAAATCAAAAGCGCTGTCTAAGGCCAACCTTAGAAAGCGCTTTTAAAAGCGCTGTCTAAGGTCCACCTTTGAAAGCGCTTTTATGAAAAGCGCTGTCTAAGGTCTAATTAAATTAAAATATATGAATAGTCAGTATTCATTTTCATATTTCCGCTCTTTCTTCTCCCCTGCATGCGAACTGAGCTCAAAACCCTTGCGAACTCAAACCTTCACCGTCAACCGTCCTCCACCGTGCCGTCGTTCGTTGTTGCCGTCGTTGCATTGCCGTCCGTCCGTTGTCGTCGTTGTATTGTCGTCCGTTGCGAACTCATTGTCGTCGTTCGTTTCTGCTCTTTGTAACTGATACATTTCGTTCTTGCATTGCCGTTGTTACCGTCGTTAAAGGTACGTCGTTGTTGTGAAGAATAGGGTTTTGTTGCTTTACATTGTTGTTGTAGGGTTTTGTTGCTTTTCAATGTTGTAGTGAATGAGTATGTTTGATGAGTTTTGTTAATGAAGTTATGTTGGACTGTTTTATTAATGAAGTTTTGTAGTGAATGAGTATGTTTGAAGTTTTGTTAATGAAGTTTTGTAGTGAATGAGTATGTTTGATGAGTTTGTTAATGAGTTTTGTTAATGAAGTTTTGTTAATGAAGTTTTGTAGTGAATGTGTATGTTTGATGAGTATGTTTGATGAGTTTATTAATGAAGTTTTATTATAATATTATAGAAAATAAGATGTATACCGATGCTAGAAAAACTTTTGCAGCAGCCATGAAATCTTCTGTTTTTCCACCCGTACAAGATCCTTTGGATACTCAGTTAATATTCACATCATTGCACTTCCTTACAAAAGCCTGATTATCCAGTGAATGAGGCTGCAACAATTAGGTACTACATTAGCTAAGAAACATAGTGATGGCATCAAATTAAAATATTTTATCTTTATTACAGCATAAAGTAATTTCATACATGCAGAAAGAACATGAACAGAAAAGAAAGCATGTCATGAACTACATACAACATACACTAGTTTTGATCATACATGTAAAAAATGAGCAAAAATGAAAATGTATTGACTATATGCCATTGCACTAACTGTTAGATTAAGGGTAGGAGTCATTTTAAATTAAAATAATTCAGCATGTTCAAATGTTGAATTAAGGTTCAATTACAAGCCATCGATGAAACTACTGACTTATCTACATTAGTACTGTAAAATATTATGTCATATTTGTTATATTTGATATCCTTGATTTCTTTATTATATTTGTTATATATTATATTTGATATCCTTGATTTATTTATTACAGGTTATATGGCTACTAACAATGATCACCCACATGATGATGATCACCCACATGATGATGATCACCTACATGATGATGATCCCGATATTCAGGTTGGAAGTAACAGATCTATGGAAGAAGAGATTAGAAGAGGAATAACCATTATCAAGAGAGTGATCCGTGCTAGAGATCAAGGCATCACTTATAATGTGCATTGGAGTGCTTCGAATACACTTATTGTGCCTAACGGTCATACTTTGACAAGTTTCATTGGTGCACTTGTAAGGAATGCGGTTCCTATTACTTGTGATGATTGGAGAACCAAACAGTTGAAGGAAACCAAAGAAAAAATTTGGAATGAGATAAAGGTACCATAATTATGTCTTTAATTATGCCAACTAATTATGTCCTTCAAATTATTTGTACTAACCAATGTGTATGGTTTTTTTAGAGGTGCTTCAACGTCGAGGAAGTTTTTTATTGGTAATGAAGACTTTGAGCAAGTTTTCAATCATGAAGAATTGGGCGGCACTGTTGTCAATACATACGTGAGGTATATATCCGATCTACTTTGGTATATTAATTGAACAACTTATTTACTTTATGTTTCAAATGAATAGTCTAATGTTAATGATGTTTTTATTTAAGGTTTCTGTATGACAGAGTTATGCGCCCACACGGATTGCAGCAAAGATTTGCATTCCTATGCCCGGCGTCTGTCAACTTAACCTTAATAATCAATAAACCAGATGAGGTCCTGGCGTATATACGCGACGTCTTTATGGACAACCAAGAAACGGAAAAGTTGTTCTTTTTACCGTTTAATACTAGGTTAGATTTTCATTCTAAATTCATCTATTATAGTTTTTTTTGTATTTTGACGTCGTGTAGAAAGTTTCCATCTAACACTTGTTTAATCTTACAGTGGACATTGGTTGTTGGTCGCAATTAATCCTAGCAGAGCAATGGTGTATTATCTGGATTCGTTAGGAAATGATTGGACAACATACCCAGATTTGAAGAAGTGTATTGACACGTAAGTGAGATTGTTCTAAATATGAATGTGTATATTTATTTGTTTGTTTATTTATTTATGTGAATTGTTCTAAATATTCACTTATATTTTATTAGCGCTATACAAGCTTTCCTAGCACTACGAGATAGCCATCTACCATGGCGGAGAGTCAACCCCATTATTACATGGAATTATGTGAAGGTATATTAATTATCACATGTTTTATTATATTAGTGATGCTACTTGATAAAACTTAGGATTTATCCATATTTTCTTTTCATTTGTAGTGTCCTCGGCAACGCAATCAAATAGATTGCGGCTATTTCATGTTGAGGTTTATGAGAGACACTCTTTTGTTGGATCGAATAGAGATTCCATCCGATGTATGTATTTCTAACTTATGAGTTATTTTAATATTAACACATATCTCTCATGTCTAATGAAATAGTTAAAACTAAATCAAACTATGTTATATTATTATGTAGTACTTTGAAGAATGCAAGTGTGCTCATTACTCAATTTCTCAATTGGATGAAATTAAAGAGGATTGGTGTCAATACATTATGGAGCTCGGAATTTTACAAGGTATAATATTGTACTCTTACTTTAATTGATGAGAATTTAAATATGTGTAACTTTGTTTATGTATTCTTTTAATTGAATTACAATCTTTGTGTTTTCAGGACCTATAATGTAGATTTGAAGCAATGCTTTGGTTGGATGCAAAAGTACTAGTATAAGTAATATGTGCATTTGTAGAAAAAATGTAATGATTTGTAATTATAAATAGGTGTATATATAATTTTGGTTTGTAATTTTAAATATATATATTGGTTTGAATTGCTAATTGTTTTAAATATATAATTTTGGTGAAAAAAATTGCTGGTTGAAAAACAGGTCAAATTCTGGTTGAAAAAACCTGGTAAAAATTGTGGTTTAAAAAAATTTATATAAAATTTTTCGTATACCTTAGACAGCGCTTTTGGTAAAAGCGCTGTCTAAGGTGGGGATTAGAAAGCCCGTAATCCCAAAAGCGCCGTCTAAGGTATACCAAAAAAATGTCAAAAAAGGTAGGGCTTAGACAGCGCTTTTGCTGAAAGCGCTGTCTAAGGTATACCAAAAAAATGTCAAAAAAGGTAAGGCTTAGAAAGCGCTTTTCCCAAAAGCGTTGTCTAAGGTATACCTTATAATGTCAAAAAGCGCTGTCTAAAGGTATCATAGACAGCGCTTTTCATTAAATATACCCCCTTTTAGACAGCGCTTTTGGGATTACCCAAAGCGCTGTCTAAACCTATAGCAGCGCAGGTTTAGACAGCGCTTAAAAGCGCTGTCTAAGGGCAAAAAAAGCGCTGTCTAAGGTCTTATCTGTTGTAGTGAGGTGGAGCAGAGATGATTAGGAACAAGGACTCCATTTAGTGGAGAGACATTATTCTCAATGAGATATCAGGAAAACCAAATTTGGTTTTTTCTAACCTTTTTTCCTGCAGGATTGGTAATGGATCCTCTGTTTCTTTCTGGTTTGCGAATTGGTTGTTCGACCAAGCGTTGAAGGATGCTTTTCCAGATTTGTTTGAAGCTGCTGTTTCTCACACCATGCTAGTCCACGAAGCTGGTACAAGGATAAACGATGATTGGTTCTGGAATTACAGGGCCATTATTAGAGCCTGGGAGGACCTGGAGGAAGACACCAAACGGGATTTCATGGAGGTTCTCTCAGGTTTTGAACCCCAGCAGGAGGTTAAATACGACATGAGATGGAAGCTCAACGTGGACGACAACTTTTCGGTTAAGTCTTGCTATTCGGTGCTGATGGAAGAAATCAATCCTTCTTGGACTGAAACCAACAGGAATGCGCAGAATTTCTTGTGGAAGTTGGCTATGCCTTCTAAAGTCTTGTTTTTCGGTTGGAGACTGATTATTAACAGGTTGCCGACTAAAGACCTATTGATTAGAAGGGGAATTTTGAATATTGAGATTGATGCTGCCTGCGCTTTTTGCTTTCACTTAGAGGAAAATATGCTACACTTGTTTTTCGATTGTATCAGAACAGCAAGAGTGTGGGGGAAGGTTTTGGCGTGGATATGTGTAGACACAAACATCTCGCTGCAGAATTTAATTACTTTCCCATGGAATTCTCATCAGCTCGATAATTATGCGGATAGGAATACGGTGGGAACAATATGGTTAGCCACGGCGTGGAGTATTTGGATTATGCACAATTACATCCTTTTCAATGACGCGGTTTTTAGCTTTGTTAATTGTATGTCGGTGATTGTTTTTAGATCTTGGGTTTGGAGGGGTTTAAAGCGCAAGCGACCCGGTTGTATCAATTTTGTTGACTGACATACTAATCCTATTCTTTGTGGTAGGCATTAGCTGCAGTTTTCTTTGTATTTTGGAGTATCTTTCCTGCTCTTTTAATACAATTGCTTATTAAAAAAAAAGGTTCTCTGTGTGGAAAGAGAACAAAGGTAAGGGGGCTGTGGAAGGAGAAGTGAAGACTCCCTTCTTTTTTACTGAGTTTTCTGAGACTATGAATGCCAAAGACTTGTTTGAGGTTTTCAAAGTTTATGGGGTGATCTCTGAAATCTACATTCCCGTGAGAAGGAATAAACGTGGAAAGAGGTTCGGCTTTGCAAAGTTCAAAAAGGTTCATGATTCGCACATTATGGCGGCAAAGCTCGATAGTATTATGTTGCAGGGGAAGAAACTGTTTGCTAACGTCCCAAAGTTCCATCTAGAAAGGAAACCTTTGGGTCTTAAGAATGGTTGATTTTATTGTACTGAGAGTGGATTCGTCAAAGGTTGGGACCCTAGGGCTAAGGTTTATAGGGGGAGATCTTTTGTTCAAATAGTTGGTGGTGCTCCCTCTGAGGTTAACCCTATAGTAAAACTTGTTGAAAAATGTGTCCAGATTGTTGTGGATAGTGTTTATTCGATCAGATTCGAAAAGGCCCAGATTGGGATTGTGGTTGATGGTGGTAATGCTTTCGATATTCAATGGAGTTTGAATGAAGAGGGGTTTTTTCATATTAAGGCATTACCTTTGGGTGCAAACAAGTGCTTGCTTTAAGGTAATTCCGAAGCTGATATCGATGAGTTTGTCGTTGAAGCTAGAGTTTGTTTTGACAAATGGTTTAACTTGGTTCGACCTTGGGGCCCGGATGAGATTGATCTTGAGAGGTTAGCATGGGTCAAATGTTATGGGCTTCCGTGTGTTGCTTGGAATACTCAAACTTTCGAACGTATTGCTAGCAAAGTAGGTACGCTCATTAAAGTTGATGAGGCTACTTTGGGGAAGATAAAGCTAGATGTGACTCTGTTTCATGTTAAAACAACGTTGCTTGTCATTCTGAATGAAGTTGTGAAAGTTGGATTTAATGATCTTTCTTTCAAGTTATCTTTGGTGGAAGATTTATGTGCTTATCAGGCCGAGAGCATCCAGTCTGGGGATGGCGTTTATTCTTCATCTGAATTTGTTGAATCTTTTGATGATGAAGATAGTGCGTGGGAGAGTAATAATGATGTGGAAGATGTTGAGTCTAGTATCCCTAAAGATTTGGCTGGTGATTATGACATTTCTCATATTGGGACTGTGTCAGATGTTGGAATTGGTGGTACAGTTGACCTTTCACTTGCTGGGGACATCTTTGGGTCAGAGGGTGTTGCATGTGGGGAAGGCAATGAGGTTCTTCAACCAGTTGTGGGGACGGAACTTGTTGGATTAGACTCTAACCTTAGTATGACACCTGTCATTGAGCCTTTATTGAAAGAAGGGGTGCTATGTAAAGTGGTTCAGAACGTTAGAGAAAAGGCTCTTTTGCCCTTTGGTTTGGTTAGTGTTATGCCTAATGACGTGTCAAAGGCCTCAAATGTTGATAAGGTGGATTTTTTTAAAGGTGGGCTAGTGGTGGATTTGGATTGTTCGGATCCTATATCTGGGCCTCTATGAGGGATAATAGGGCCATCTCGGTGGGCCAAAGTCACAAAAAAAAAAGCTCCTTCATGATGTATACGATTGTGTGAAAATTCCCTATTCACCATCGTATTTTTCTTCTTTGCTACATGCTGCAGTTAAGGTCCCTGGTGAACATATCCTTGTTCCTTCTAGTAGTAACAATGATTCTGATCATGCTAGGGGTATTGTTTCTAGAGACGCGGCTAGTTCCTTGACGTGTGGAGAATCTATAACAGATACTGATGTGCTTAGGGGAAAGTTTAGGTGTAAGAAGGTTTTAGATGATGTGTCATCAAAGGTGTAGAATACCATGAAAAATTTAGGAATTGAAGGTGGAGATGATGATGGAGCCTTTGAAAGCATCCTTAGGAAGTTGGATTCGGAAGATAAGAAAGCTAGGGATGGGAAGAGGGGTGTGGAAAAGAGTGTTCCATGAATCTTTTGTCATTCAATGTTAGAGGGTGTTGTATCTCCCTTAAAAGGAGGAGAAATTCTCAAATTCTTGGTAAGGGTCAGGTGGATATTTGCTTATTGCAAGAAACTAAGTTGCGGTCCATGGATGAAAGGGTGGTGCAAAGCATTTGGAGATCCTCGAATTTTGAATAGTCGGCGCCTAACTCAGATGGGCAATCTGGAGGTAAGCTAATGATTTGGAAAAAGGGGGCTCTATTTGCTTGTTCCAGTTTTGGGGGTATAGGTTATTTGGGGATTCATTTCATTTGGAAGAACATGAACCTTTTTGTTGTGAATGTCTATTCTTCGTGTGGGATTTCGAAGAAAAGAAGACTGTGGAATGAGCTGACTGCTGTTCAGAATAGGCTTCCTTTAGGTGGTTGGATTATTGGTGGTGATTTCAACGCAATAAAATCAGGGGAGGAAAGAATGGGGAGAGCGTTTCTAACTTCGGAGAAATGGTGGAGTTTAGTACATTTATTGATAACCTGAATCTTATTGATCTTCCTGTGGTAGGAAATAGGTTTACTTGGTTTAATTCGAATGGCCTATGTCGGAGCAGGTTGGATAGATTTTTGGTGAATGATATGGTTATTGATAAGCTGCATTTGAAGAGCCAATTTGTGGGAGATAGGGACGTGTCTGATCATCGGCCTTTATGGTTGAAGTCAAATTTTGTGAATTGGGGGCCGAAACCGTTTCGCTTCTTCAATTGTTGGTTGGAGCATAAAGAATTCTTCTCTTTTGTGAAAAAGTCTTGGAATTCTGTTCAGACTTCGGGTTCCTCTAGTAACGCCCTGTTAAATAAATTCAAAGTGCTCAAGAAGGACCTTAGATGGTGGAATGTTAATACTTTTGGGTTGCTGGAATTGAAGGTTGATGATTGTGTTTTTCAACTCAACGAGATTGAATTGAATATGGGAGCTATTGATAATAGTTTAGGTGTTGGTACTCTTCAAGAGAGATCGGGGCTGCAAGAGGATGTTTGGAAAAATATAAGGCTTAAAGATAATATGATTAAACAGAAGGCCAAAATCAAATGGATGAGTGATGGTGATGTCAACACATGATTCTTTCACGAATCCCTTAAATCTAGGTACCGGTCTAATTCTATTTCAGTGATTAAGGTGGGTGGTGTAGTGAAGGACGACCCTTCTGTTATTAAACAGGAAGCTAAGTTGTTTTTTGAGAAGAAATTCCATTCCCGGGATTATATCAGACCGAGATGGGATTTAGGGAATATTTATGTTCTGAGTTCGGATGGCATGCTCTATATGGAGTCTGATTTCACTCCCGAGGATGTGCGTAGTGCTATGTTCGAGTGCGATGGTAGTAAATGCCCGGGGCCTGACGGTTTTAACTTCAAATTTCTCAAGTCTTATTGAGAGATTGTTGGGACGGATGTTATGAACTGTGTGCTTGAGTTTTTTTTCTGGTAAGTTGGCTAAGGCTTTTGTGTCGTCCTTCCTTTCGCTAGTGCCGAAAGTAGATAGCTTGCAATCGTTTGATGATTTTAGACCAATTAGTTTAATTGGGTGTATTCATAAAATCATCTCTAAATTGCTTGCTAAGAGGTTGAGTTCTGTTATCGACAAGTTAATTTCGCCTGCTCAAACGGCCTTTATCCCGGGCCGTCAGCTTCTGGATGGGGTGTTAGTGGCTAGTGAAACTATTGACTTTTCTAGAAGAAAAAAGAAGTGTCTTTTTCTCAAAGTGGACTTCGCCCAGGCTTATAATTGCGTAGAATGGGCATTTCTTGACTCAATGTTGATCAATATAGGATTCGGGAGCAAGTGGTTGAAGTGAGTGCGAGGTATTGTGTATAACAGTTTTTTATCGGTCCTGATTAACGGTAGCCCTTCTAAGGATTTCAAGGAGACAAGAGGGCTAAAACAAAGAGACCCCCTTTCTCCCTTCTGGTTTGCTATTGTTGCAGAAGGTTTAGCTTGTTTGGTGAAAAGAGTGTCGTCTTTAAACATTCTTTCTGGTTTTAAATTCAACGATTATTCTTCTGTGAGCATTCTTCAGTTTGCGGACTATACCCTTCTTTTCGGAGATGGTTCCGTTTCGAACCTTTGGGCTTTTAAGGAAATTTTGCGAGGGTTTGAGCTTATATCTGGTCTAAAGATAAACTTTTCTAAAAGTTGTCACTATGGGGTTGGTTTGGAATCGGAATTCATGGTGGTTGCCGAAAATTTTCTTCATCGTAATTCAGGTTCTCTTCCGTTTAAGTTCCTCGATCTTGTTGTTGAAGGTAACCACCGTAGGATATCCTTTTGGCGTCCGGTTGGGTCACTCTTATTATTTCTGTTCTTGCAAACCTGCCGATCCATCATCTCGCTTTCTTTAAGGTTCCGAAGAAGGTTGTTAAGGAAAGCATCGTCATTCAAAGGCGTTTTCTGTGGGCTGGTTCCTCTAGTAGTGGATTTATCTCTTGGGTTAGTTGGAAGTCCGTCTGTAAACCGAAAAATTGTGGTGGGCTTGGAATTAAACATATCAGATTATTTAACAAAGAGCTTTTGTCCAAGTGGCTTTGGAAGTTCATTCATGACGGCAACGAGATCTGGCGCCCTCTTCTTGTTAGTAGGTATGGGAATTTGAGACTTAAAGTCCAGTTGTTTAATATTGTGGCAAATTTGCACACGGATTTGATCTAGATGAAGGGCATCCTGGCTGTGATAAATGTTGTTCCGTGGGTGTCTTTTTTTAGCCTTCTGTCTGCTGAAATTGGCTCAGGTGTTAGTACTCTTTTCTGGTTTTCTGTTTGGTTAGGTGGTAGTCCATTGAAGGACTCTTTCCCGCTTCTGTTTGAAGTCTGCAATAATAAGCTTAGCTCAGTCCAGGACATGGGTCGCTGGGATGATGGGAGGTGGGTCTGGTTGCTTTCGGATTCGTTATCAGGTTGGCTTGAGAGCCTGGAGGGTGATTTGCGTGCTCTGGAAGATCTGTTGCGCAGTGTTCAGCTTCAGCCTGCTATAACAGATAACTGGTTGTGGAATTTGGATCGTGGATACGGATTCTCGGTTAGCTCTTTCTACGATTGTATTATTTCCAGTGGGGTTTTGATTTCGGCCGACGATACTACTACAGAGGTTTTGGACTTGATTTGGAAGACGGACATCCCTTTGAAAATCAAAGTGTTTTCCTGGAGATTGGTTATTTATAGGTTGCCAACCCGTTCGAACGTTGTTGCGAGAGGTGTTATCATCAAACCGCATGATAAGGTTTGTATGTTTTGTTTTAGGGAATTAGAGGATTCTTCTCATCTTTTCTTTAATTGCCCTAAAACAATTTTGGTTTGGAATAAGGTGTGTGACTGGGTGGATATAGATCGGATTTCGGATTCGGATTGTTGTAACCATGCTTTATCTTGGTCCTTGCGTTTACATGGTAGAAGTAATTCCACTTTAATTAACTCTATCTGGTTCATTTCGTGCTGGAATATTTGGAGGTTTAGGAATAATATCCTTTTTAATGACAAGGTTTGTAATGTCGAGTCCATTTTTTATGCTATTGTAGTATCCTCTTAGAATTGGTTGGTTTTAGGAAATCGTGCTAGGCGGAAGTGTAGCCTATACGATTGGACCAAATTCCCTTTTGATTTCTTGCAGTTGTGTTGCTTATGTCTGTTGGTTTCATTGTTGGGCCTTTCTCGGATTATTGGTTGTTTTTTCCTTCCTTGGTTTGAGATTTCCTTAATCTCTTATTAATGAATTTGGCTTATAAAAAAAACATTGTCGGTTAGGGTTAAAACATTGGTTCGTCTTGAACCTAAACCATTAATATTCAACATTGTATACTCACGAGGTGGCTATCAATTAATTGATCATAAACATCAGAACTTTTTTCTCCATAATTATAACTTAAAGACTATAAAATAAGTCGAGGAATTGAAATATCTATGAAAAATCGAGTCAAACAGCAAAATCGGTCAAAACAGGGTTGACGGTCGGCCCTTCAAGGCCATGAAGGTCGTCGCCTCTTGGGTAGTCTACCCATTATCGTTAACGGTTTTAGGGAGATTGCGCCATTGAGAGGCGCTGATGATCTGGGTAGTCGCCTGTCTGGATCGCTGACGCCCATCAGCTAGGCGAGACATGTCTTCTTCTCCGACGTGATGACGATCGGATCGTCACCTATGGTGACGCTCGTCATCGCTTGTAGAACGTGTTTTCTGCATTTTTCCATTAAAACATATCCAGATCTCAATTTTCTATGATTTTATGATAGTTCAAAACCATAATTCGACATATACGATTAAGCAAGAATGTTCACATAAAAAGGAATGCAATTCAAATACATATAACATCAATCATTCTTGTTTATTCATCAAATCATCACATACTCATATTAATATCAATAATCTAATTTCAATACATGTTTGCACATGATTTCACCATTAACAAAGAACAAACAGAATCGAACACACAACATAATTAAAGAGGTTTGACACAAACCTTTAATGATTCAAGAACAACAATCCATACGAGACGTCTTGAGAAGCTTCAGAATGATTTCCCATTTTAAACTTTCGACCTCATTTTTTTTCCATTTGGTTTTATTAATGGTTTATAGTTTGCACTAATGATAATACACCATTTTGGCATTTTTTACTTCGGTGTCATTTTATAATTTTATTTCCTTATGAATTATTCTCCTGCTATTCGAATTTCCAGTAACATAGGTTTTTACTTTTTTTAAGTACTTGCCATTTATTCTCATATTTGACCTTCAGGAGTTAATTCTTCAGTTTCATAAGCGTTATTTGAAAACACCCGACTGATTCAAAATGGGCCTTTCCAGTTTGGTAACCATTTACCCAAAGTTCTTTCTTTTCGATCCATAGGTAAAATAACTTTCCAAACGTAATCATACTCCAATAGTGGTTAAGAGGTATTTCAGGCTACCTTTGTACCCTTATCAACTGGAAGTGTTTTTTGATAGGGAAAATTGCGTCATAACCAAGCGTCAGTCAAAATGGAGTAGAGTTGGTTACCTCTTTATCGCATCTGCGAAAATCAACCGGCGGAAAAGACAGAAGAGTCGCCACCGAACGTTATTTATCCCGACGCAGGGAAAGGAAACGTTCGAAGAAAACCTCAACAAAGGGAAAGACATGGTCATCACAACCATAGTCCGGGTTCGGGAGTCGGTTACATGAGAGGAAGGTATTAGCACCCCCTCGCGCCCATCGTACTCGATAGGGATCCACACTTGTTGTATCGATCAAAGGGTGTGGGTATCTGAAGCTCTAATGCTAAACGGGAACTGCAAAACAAAAGGTGGAAACGAAAGAGGTGACTCGATAGGGCATCGTTGTCCTAGGCCTACGTATTCCTTCGGGAACGGGAAAATCAGGGTCAACGTAGTTCGGAGGACTATAGGGTTGATGGGGGAAGTTTGCTCGCCAAGACATCGTCGTCTTGTGCCTACGTATCTGTAAGACCCTAATTTTTGACCCCCTAAGATTCCACATATCATTCACATCTCATTTTGCATCTTTACCACAAACAAGATCACACATAGGTTCCCTTGTCCCTCTCATTCTTTGGGTTTATGCCTTGCAGGGATCGCCGAGCATCTGTGTGTTTCTTATTTGCCTTTATTTGTTTATATCTACTAATCTTTAATGAAAATCCAAAAAAATATGTTTTTTTTTCTTTCTTTACTAACTTTTTCAGGAGAGGAATCAAGGATATCAAACAACAGTCCCTCAGCTCGAATGAATTTCATTTGAATAAAGTCAAAGTTGATCTGCAAACAATTCAAAATTATCTGATCAAGAGTTTCCAAGATTTAATTGATTATTATTCAAGAGACTCTAAGGTTCGTGTGTTTATTTTCATGCATTCTTTGACATGCAAAAGAATCGAACCAAACCACATCAGTGCACTCAAAAGGGGCATTTTTCAAAATTTACACTGAGTAACCGGTTACCTCAATCAGAGTAACCGGTTACCCTCGTGGAAATTTGAAAAAATCAACAAATTCAAATTCATCAATTTTGGCACCAATTTTAAAAAATGATCACATGTGGAATATTCTAGACCATCTCATTTTAATTCCCTACATCGTCATAATTAATTCCCACCATGTACCTCCACTAATCGCCACTTGATCTTGAATTTCCCTCCAAATTCAAATTCCAAGCCTAATTTTCATTTCCAAACCAAATTCCAATCCACCAAAATTCCCAAGCCTAAACTCTATAAATAGAACCCTCATTTCATTCATTCCATAAGCTTTTGATAGCCAATAAACCTCTTGCAAATTCTCTTCCAAACCACAAATTTCACTAAAGCTCACATTTCTTCTCTTGAAAGTTAACAAGAATTCACATTGAATCTTGTTCAACTTTGAGCTAAACCTTCATCCAAACTTGTTTTCTTCATCATTTCTCTTAGATCAAGGCTTTGGTGTTTGGATCTTGGAGCAATTTGAAGGAATTTTCAGATTTGGAGTGGTAATCTCATTTTCCACCATTGTTGTTCTTGATTCATCTTCCACAACGTAGATCTTTGGTGATACTTGTTACTTGATCCATTGGTTCTTGTAATTGTGTTTAATTGCTGGTTTTTACTGTTGTTTTACTAAAAATTTCGTGCAATTTCGATTCCATGATCATAAGGTGTTTGAAAAAAGGTTTGAAAGATGATCATGCTGAATTTTGCACTGTTTTTTTACTCTGCGTGCAGAGTAACCGGTTACCCTATATAGAGTAACCGGTTACTCTGAATCAGAATGCAATTCTTGGCTTGTTTTTGGGACTGTTTTGGTTCCTTTTCCATTTCCTTCCCTTTCCCTTTGTTCTTACCTTTAAATCACATAATTTTGTGGTTTAATTTGGCTTTCTCTTCATCTATTTCTTTTTTATTTGGATCGATGAAAGTCTTATGGATCTTAGAATCTCTTTGTTGAATTCTTAATCAAGACTAGATCATTACGTTTTTTTTCTTTTCGTGTGGTATTGCTTTCGGATGACGATTTACATATCGTTCATCTAGTATGCATTAGCACAAAAAACACTATTGACCGGCCTCGAGTAGGGTGACTTCTTTATAAGTCACTTGGAGATTGCTTAACATAGCGCTACATATGTCCCGTACCGAAAAACGATCAAGGATGGTTGATTATTTGTCTTTTGGTTCAATACTTATGAAACTTGTTGTTAGGAGGCTTTGGTCTTATCAATCCTCTAATGAGTTTTCATTAACCTTGACCTAAGTATATTATTCAATCATTATTGATCACTTACTCTAACTACTAATCACTAACTTACTAACAATACTATTGTACTAATCTTGTTTACGATTCCTTCTCTCTCCCTATCTCTCTTTTACTTTTATGCTCCATTATTATCATTTCTTATCATGTTTATGCTTCCACAATTTTTCCTTTGTCCACTTGGACACATGTTTATGCTTATGCCTTTTTCTCTTTGTCCACTTGGACCAAAAAACATTAATAAAGGCCAAAACCTCTAAAAAAACTTGTGCTTCTAATCTTGGACTATGGTTACTATCGTTTGCAATGGACATGGAGTTTTGCACCTATACCTTGGACTTCAATGCTATTCTTGGATCCTTGGACTTAGAACTAGGACCTTCTCCCTTTGCTTTGAAATTATGGTTCGAAGACTATGGAGCTTGCTTGTGTGGTTAGACTATTCTTATCCTTAGCTTTTACTTTATGCTTTAGGATAGTCACTCCTTCTCCACCCATTCTTCAATTTTCAAAACTTTCTCTCTTTTTTTCAAAACCTTCTTGCTTTCAAACTATCACCTCTTTCATAATCAAACCTTGACTTTGTCAAGTGATTTTACTCATTTCTTTTCATTTCTTAACAAATGCTAAACTACATAAGCATATTGACACCTTTTTCAAAAGACTTTAAAAAACATTCAAACTCATTCAAACTCTTTTTGTGCCTTATGCACTTTCTCTTTCAAAACTTTTTCATAAGTTTAGACATGATTCATTTCTTTAAGCGGAATTATTCGCTTGGAAATGACAACTTGTCTTTACATTTAAAATCAACCAAAACAAACAAATTTAATTCTTTGTACCACGAACTATGGGGTTTTGATCCTATATTGCACTTTGTGGGTACGTAGGCATGAGGCGACAAGTCTCTCCAAACACAAAAATCTTTAAAAACAATTTCTCTTCTCATCTCCTCAATCTCTTTTCAAACAAGCCTTTTCAAACAAAAAAGCGTAAATATTTCAAAGGGTTCCTATAGAGTACTATAGACGTTTTGGGTGCTAATACCTTCCCTTAACGTAACCAACCCCCTTACCCAGTCTCTGTTCACTTGTTCTTTTTTTAGAACTCTTCTGGTTTTGTTCGCTCTTTTTCCTTTCCTTTTTTTTGGATAAAATAAAAGTGCGGTGGCGACTCTTGCTTTTAGAGTTAAGTTAATTAATAGATTACACTCACGATTTTGCCGCTACAGTATCCTCAATCAGACGGGAGAGAGGAAGTCAGAGCAGTCGTGGTTCGACCTACAGGTCGGTTTTGTTTGCTCAAAGAGTCTCGATTTCACTAGGGCGAGAGAAAAGATTCGATTAACAGGTTGGTTAACGTCTCGATTGCACGGGTGCGAGAGAAAAAGGAAGTTAGTTGTTAGTATGCTTGCCAAGATATCGCATCTCGTGCCTACGTATCCTCAATCGGACGGGAGAGAGGAATCAGAGCATCCGTAGTTCACGCTACTACGGGAAAATAGGATCTCGATCACACGGGTGCGAGAGAAAACACTCGGGATACACAGAAGGTCTACAGGAAACTTGGTTCTACGTGTTATCATGCAAAGATGGCCCTAAGGTCAGGATCAGGAGGGAAGTCTACCTAATGTTGTCATGCCTGGATTGAAAGCCTAATCTCTCTCCTACCTCTAACTTAATCAGAAATTAAGTGGAGCTAGGAATCCTAAGGGATCGTGTGAACAAACATAAGTTAACACAGGACAAATCAATCACAAAATGAACGATGTCGTGATCTCAGCTAAGCAACAAAACTGAGTGACTCCTCGTCCTCAACTGAAAGAGAAATGCAATAGAACCGGACGATGTCGTGATCTCAACTATGAGGAAGTTGAGTGACTCTTCGTCAACCACAAGATGAAAACGATGTCGTGATCTCAACTATAAGGAAGTTGAGTGATTCTTCGTCCATCACAAAGTAAGACAAACAGAAGGGAGCAAACAAGCTCACAGAATCAATGAATTGGCATCCAAGCCAAGTATACAACTACGAGTGAAAACTCCTCAATCAAAAGCAAGTGGTAAGCATAAATGCTAAACCCTAAACATGCTTCATACAAGTGTGCAAGTGGTACCTAATGGAGAAGGTTCGTTGCCTCTTCAAAGCGTGCAACAAGCTCAAGCCTCGAGGCTATCAGGTACTTCAAACAAGTAAGCAAGTCCAGTCGTCAAGCATCCAACACCAAGTTCAAACGATGTCAGAATTTAAGAAGCATCAAGTGTAAGTAACTATTATCAAAGGTATCAACAAGGGAACCAGAATTAATATCCAGAAATGGTCCAAACGATATCCAGGACTAAGTATAATCTGCATCAAGATAACTCATTAGTCCAAACAAGGTTATGAAAAATATTCCAAACAAAAGCTCCACAAGATTAATCGGAACAGAGTTGCTACCAAGAAATTCAAGTTAAAACTAAATCCTAAACAACGTAAAAGTGACGAAAAATCAAATTGTCTAACCAAGTATTCACAATCACAACAATCCAAGTAAAATTAGCATGTAGTCGAAAGCAAAACTAACCAAAATCATCAAGGTTAACTTCTAAACAAAACCAGTTCAAACTAAAATTAATTTCTAATCAAGTCAAAATTCCAAAGTTATGAATTAAATCTAAAATCTAATTCTAAAACTAATTTTAAGGTTATGAATTAATTCTAAAAAATCTAGTTTTAAAACTAATTCTAAAAGTGTAAGCTAAACCTAAAATCAAAAACTAAACAATGTTAATCAAGGTTATGAATTAATCAAAAACCTAAATCAATCTAAACTAAGATTCTAATGAAAAGTTAATCCACAATTCAAATGAATTTCTAATAATAAAAATAAATTAATCAAAACTGAAATTAGCAACTCCAAGTTCAAAAAATCAAGATTAAAAACCTAATTTCCTCAAATCTAATTAACAAAACCAAAGACAACTGGCTGCAATCAGTAAATGGGGTACGTTCAATATCTTTGGGTGGAAAAATGAAATTCAAACGGGATTGGCTCGGTCCACAACATGGGGCGACCGGTTTAAAGAACCCTAGAGGTCATCAACTACCTCAATCCCTCACTCTCTTCTTCATTTTCGGCGTCGTCTTCTTTCAACTCTCATCATCCTCTTCTCCGTTCAAAAATTTGTCGCCAACAATCACTTCTCTAACTAAATCAATATCCCACCCTACTTTTTGTTCGTCTCAACACTCTTACACTACAATGCTGAAATACAATCACGGCGCTGCGCAGATACGCCCTACGGCGGCGGCTGCGGCGTTTTCTGTAACACCCCAAAATTCATATTTAATTATTTAATTAATTATTTATGATTATGGTGAATTATTGTGAATTATATGATGCATTGTGTGGTTTTATTAATGTGTGTCGTGGGATATGACGATAAGTTATGGGGTATTAGTGAGAAGTAGATATAATTAGAGTTATTTAGATTTAAATAATTTTAGTCATATTATATGTGGAGTTATAATAATAATAATCATAATATAGATTGCATTATTTAGATTATTATTATTTAAAATAATATGAAGTAGAGATGGCAAGGGCAAGGTGGTAATATTAATGAGGATAAGTGAGGACTTATTGGGGAAAACATAATAGGGGTCTAAGGGTCAAATAAGGAATAAAGGAGAGAAGTCTTATTTTTCTTATTTTGATCGATCGTATTTTGGTGAGAATGTGCTCTGAAGAAAGAAGAAGAGTGAAGAAGGCTAGGGCTCAAAGAGATTCCCGGTGAGAACTCAAGAAGGGATTTGAATCGCAATCTAAGGTATGGGGAGTATGACTTTTCATTGTAGTTGAAATAGAGTTTAGATGTATGTGGGTGGATTTGGGGTTTTAAGGGATTTTGGGTTTTATGATGAATATGATGCAATTGGGGTGAACATGACGAAATTTGTATGATTAAATGGTGAATTGTATAATATTGTTGTGGAAATTATGCATTTGAATGAATGGTTGAAGGTGGTTGTTGCATTGTTGTGTACGGTTGCGTGTCAGAGTCGAAACTGAGTCAGGAGTGTTTTCGATGAAAAATATTTGGGGTTTTGAAGGGAAAAAGATGATTTTTTGTGTTAAAACTTGTTCTAAACAACTTGTGGGAAAATGGGGTTTTGAATGAGAAAAAAAAAGTGATTTTCGTGTAAAAATACAGCAGAAAAAGTGCTTCTGTAGCAGAGTAACTGATTACCCTATATGCAGTAACCGATTACCCTGGGACAGAATTGTTGTAAAACTTCAAAAATACATAACTTGAGCTTCGGGCGTCCGTTTGACACGCCGTTCAAACCTGTCGAAATCTAATAAAATGTACTTTCTTGTCAAAATGGTTTCAAGTCCTGAAATTAAAATTAACTAGTGTGTAATGAGGTTTTATGGTGTCATTGTAAGATGTCAGTGTCGGTGTTTGTTGAAAAACTTTGAAAATTCATAACCTTAGTTCCGGGAGTCCGATTCGTGCGCCGTTTGAAGCTGTGTGAGGCTGAGATAATGTACTCTCATTTATTAATAGTTTCATGTTGGTGGAAATAATTTAGATGACATGAATTAATGTTGGAAGGTGAGTAATTGTATGTTGAGCTAATGATGTTTTGCTATAAATGATGAAACTTGCGTGTTATTGCTACGATACTACTGTGATGTTATTGATGATACTGTTGTAATGTTATTGATGACACTCCGATGTTGTTTTAATGATGTGCATGTTCATATATATACATGTTATGTGATGACGATTATGTGTTGATGATTCTATAATGATGATTTTTGACGTGTGTTAGTGATGATATACTATGATGCTATAATGATTTAAAATTGATGATATGCATGTTGATGTTATACATGCTACGTGAAGTCTTATGATGATTTTTTATGAATGATGATGCAACTTTGACGAGCTATGATGGTGAATATTATGACGTTTTGCATCATGCATTCATAGCATATTTTAGGACTTCGGTCCATTGACGATGTTAGGACTTCGGTCCAGTGATGATGTTAGGACTTTGGTCCAGTGGTGGCTTCAATCCCATTGTGTGGATTGAAGTGTTTATGACGTGCTCCGGTTCCTATACGGGAATCGATCCTATTGGTGGGGATATTTGGAGGGTGATGGCCCAGTGTCCATCAAATATGATGTTTTGGTACCACATGCATGAGTCTATGTGTTTGCATTCATATTAAGTGGCATTGTATAATTATGACTTAAGTGATGTTTTGGTGACGATGTGAACTAAATGACATTTTGTGAATGATGATCGATGATGTTGTGATTTAAAATTGATGTTGTGACGATAATAATGACTATTGTCCTATTTATATCTTTTTTTTATGTCTCGTATAATGAATTGTGATTACTCACCCTGCCTGCTTGGAAATGTTGCCTCTATGGTGGGTAACTTGCAGGTGATCAATATTAGCTTGTAGACGCATGAAGATTTAGCTTTGGAGTTATTTTACTCTATTTCCATTAATAATAGAGGTGTCTTGATCTGATATGTAACATCGGGTGGTGAACGCTTGAGTTGAAGTTGTATTGTTTTATAAAACATATTTTATGAGTTTTCTACATGTTGAATTTATTTGACGATGACTTTTGACAATGACAAAAAGGTCTTTATGTTTGATGAAATAAATGAAGTTATTTTGAGACTATGATTCTGCTGCGAAGTTTGAATTTTATTTATTGATGTTATCGAAGAAATTATTATTATAAATGTTTGAAAACCCGTGTTACGGAGCAGGAAGTTTATTATGATGTTTTTATGAAGCATGTGACACCCTTTTTGGTGATTTTACTCTGATTTACTTATGTATCATTGTCGTGAATATTCTTTAGGTAGAAGGCTTCTCCTCGGAACTGAAGGGCCACGAGTTATGAATCTGTGCAAATGACGACTTCTTCTGCGCCCAGGTCCTCGGCTAGGCGTAACCCAGCGAGGAAGGCCTCGTATTCAGCCTGGTTGTTGGAGGTTGGGAAGGACAGGGTGAGTGATACTTCAACGATGATTCCTTCGTTGCTTTCCAGTATGATGCCCGCGCCGCTCCCTGCCGAGCTTAAGGCACCGTCCACAAAAATGGTCCATTTGCGCGCTTCGCTCGCGGGGGAGTCTGCGAATGTCATTTCTGCGACGAAGTCGGCCAGAGCCTGGGCTTTGAGAGCTTTCCTGCCTTCATACCGGATTTCAAATTTGGACAGTTCAAGCAACCATTTGAGCATTCGACCGGCCATGTCTGGTCGTCCCAGTAGCTGTTTTATGGGTTGATCTGTTCGAACCACGATCGTGTGGGCCAGGAAGTAGTGTCTTAATCTTCTGGCTGCATTGATGAGGGCCAGAGCCACTTTCTCTATCTGTTGGTATCTTAACTCTAGTCCTTGTAGTGCTTTTCTCGTGAAATATATGGGCTTCTGTCCGTCAGGAGTCTCGCGGATGAGAGCGGCGCTCACTGCTTCAGTTGCTACGGCGAGGTATAGGTACAAAGTTTCGCCATTGTCCGAGCGAGAGAGGACTGGTGGTTTTGAGAGTGCCCGTTTTAGATGGAGAAGAGCCTTGTCACATTCCTCGGTCCATTCGAACGCTGCCTCCTTGTGGAGGAGTTTGAAGAATGGCAGGGCGTGCTGGGCAGATTTGGCCACGAAACGAGATAGTGACGCGAGCATCCCGTTGAGGGACTGGATGGATTTCTTTGACTTGGGCGTTGGAAACTCGGAGAATGCTCGACATTTATCAGGATTGGCCTTGATTCCCCATTCTGTTAGATAGAAGTCGAGGAACTTCCCTGCCCGGACACCGAACGTGCACTTCTCCGGGTTGAAACGCATTTTATATTTTCTGGCCTGTTCGAAGACCTTCCTTAAATAGGCAGTGTGATCGGTTTCCTCGTGGGATTTTACGATCATGTCGTCCATGTAGACTTTGAGCATGTCGCCTATATCTCCCCGGAAGACCTTGTTCACCATTCTTTGATAGGCCACTCTGGCGTTCTTCAGGCCGAAGGGCATTACGTTGTAGTAATAGTTACCTGATTCAGTCATGAAGGTCGTGTATTTTTTGTCGGCCATCGCCATTGGAATTTGATTATAGCCTGAGTAGGCGTCCATGAACGATAAAAGTTTAAAACCGGCAGAATTATCAACAAGTTTATCAATATTGGGGAGGGGATAGGCATCCTTCGGGCATTCCTTGTTAAGATCGGTGTAATCAATGCACATTCGCCATTTTCCATTAGATTTTTTTACGAGTACAATGTTGGACAGCCAAGTGGTGTACTTGGCCTCCGAAATAAATTTGGCCTCGAGGAGGTCCTTTACAGCTTTTTCCGCAGCCTCCGTTTTCTTCGGAGACTGCTTTCTCCTACGTTGTGCTACGACCTTGACGGTCGGGTCAATTGTCAGTTGGTGGCAGGCGACGGACGGGTCCAAGCCGGGCATCTCGGCGGCGCTCCAGGCAAAGAGGTCGGCGTTCTCACGGAGGTAGGCTTTGAGCTGCTTCCTTGCAATGTCGGGCAGGTATGCTCCAATCTTCACTCCCCGTTGAGGGTCGTCGCCGAACAGAACGATCTCGAAGTTGCCATCCGAGATTGGGCGCATCGGATGGGAGCTGCTGCTAGACGATGTAGGTGAGTTGGTTGAAGCTGCTCGTTCCTCCTGTTGGTCTTCTTCGGAGAAGCGGTTGTCGAGGTCGATGGAGTCGACCTGGGGCAGAGTCTTAGCTTCCTCGGAGCTGCTTGGCAATGCTGGCTTGCTCGATGTTTTTGGTTTTGACGCAATGGCGTTGAACCCCTTTGCGGCTGCTTCGAAACACCGTCGCGCAGCCTCGATATCGCCGTGGAGGGTGGTGACCATCCCTTTTGAAGTGTAATACTTCATCTTGAAGTGGACTGTTAAAGGCACTTCTACTAACTCGGTCAAATTTGGTCTCCCTAATATGCACTGGTAAAGCGATGGGCAGTCGATTACCAGAAATTGTACCTTGATGGATCTGGCCATCTCAGCTGATCCGAAGGTTACGATCAGTTCGACGTATCCCCATGGTTTGGTCACTGATCCGTTGAATCCCTGCAAATCAGACCCCACGTAGGGGGTAAGGTGTGATTCGTCCAGCTGAAGTGTTGAAAACAGATGGGAGTACATGATGTCGACGAGGATTCAACAAACGTCGAAGTTCGCCATTCGGGCTCTGACGAGCAAAGGTATGCTCGAGTTTGGAGACCCCCCGAGGAGCTCTTCCCGGTAGAAGGAGATGGGGATAGATCCCCTCTGGGTCTTATCGAGCGTGGTCACCTTATTGGAGCTTGTGTTGATCAGATGCTCGGATTTTCGTTTCACGGAGCCCACCGTGACTTTGTTGAAGCCCCCTCCGGAGATAACCATGGCGGAGGGAAACGTCTCCCATGGGCTGTGGGCCGCAAAATAAGCAGGGGCGCTGAGCACGTTCAGGACGTGGAAGTTTTCTGGTTGTGATATGGACATAGCGACCTGGATGTTGGCATCTTCCGAGGAGGGTACTTCTTCCTTTATCTTCTTCGACTCCTGGGCGTCCTGCCAAAGAGTGTCCTTCTTCTTTGTGAACTATTTCAGGTGGCCGTCCCTGATCAGTATCTCAATAGCATCCTTCAGATGGATGCAGTCTTCAGTAGTGTGGTCGTGACTCTTGTGGAAACGGCAGTACTTTGATTTGTCCGCGTTGGGTCTGGTCGGCAGTTGTTTGGGGAAGCGGACCCCTTCCTGCTTGAATTCTGAGTTTGCACACTCGGACAGTATCTTCTCCCTGGAGACGGTCATGGGGGTATAGTCGTGGAATCGCCCGGAGGGTCCCTTGTTGTCGCAGGATTCCCGAGGACGGTCCTCGCGCCTCCGTTCGCCACGACGAGATGTTGAGGCTTCCTCGCCTCTGAAGGCCCGAGCGTTCTCCTGATGGCATGATGCTCGGATGTTGCTGGCTGTAACCTTCTCTTCATACTGAATGTGCGATTGGGCTTTGAGGAGGTGGGCATCTAGGTTCCTCGGCGGTGCGAGACCGACGGCTTTAGAGAACTCGGAGCCCGGGCGGAGTCCTTGCTCGAGCAGAAACTTTTTCATATCGTCCGTTGTAGGGACCTGTACTGCTTCTTTGTTGAACCTCTCGATATATGCGCGGAGAGGTTCGTCTTTCCCTTGGATTATGGCTCCAAGGGAGGCCTCAGTCTTGGGGTGACGGCGAGAAGCTATGAAATGCCGCGAGAACATTCTGCCCAGTTGCCTCCATGAGGTAATGGACTCTTCGGGCAACTGCTTGTACCATGTCATTGCCCCTTTCCGGAGCGTGGTCGGGAATAGCCGACACTTGATGGCGCCCCGTACGCCACGGTAGTCCAATAGCGCATCGATGTTCTCTATGTGTTCGTCGGGGTCAGTAGTCCCGTCGTACGTGCCCAGTGACGGGGGACTTCTCTAGTCCCTTAGGGATACGGGTAGCCAAGATTTCTTGGGACAATGGGCCGCGAGGCTCATCATCGCTGCTAGAACTGGTGAATGACGGGGACTGAAGAGTACGCTTGCGGCGGCGGTTCCTTCGGGGAGAAGGTGAGCGGTTCCTTCGAGGAGAAGGTGAGCGGTTCCTTCGGGGAGAAGGTGAACGGGCCCGACCTTTAGACTTGACCGGGGGAGACTGCTCGTTCCTTCGAGTCCTCTTGTGGTCGGGAGAGTGCTGGTCACGCGGGAAAACCTGGTCACGCTTCCGGGCGGCGCGAGGGTCAGGCTCTTGGCACAGTCTCCGGTCAATATCTCTCCGGGGTTGCGGGCTCCTAGATCTTTGTTGGTTCCTCCTCCTCGAAGGGGATCTTGGACGACTTGATTCTTCTAGCACCCCGATTCTTTTGTTCTGCTGCAAGATCAGGGTGTTGGTTTTGTTGATCGCCTCCAGGAGGGCCGCCACGACCGGGTCGACGTTGAGCGGAACAGGAATGGGCTAGACGTCCAGCGAGGGCTGGTCGTTATTGCGGTCAGCAGGGGTATGGGAAGGAGAATTTGTGGCTCCGTCCCTCAAAAAACGGGCATCTCGGAGAAGAGATGATGGGTCGTCAACGTCAATCTTGTTGACGGGGAAGACAGCGGTTTGGAGAGCACCTTTGGCGCGATCTTGAGAGGCCATGATGATGATCTTGAAAGTTGCTTTGATCTTCGATTTCCAGGGAAAGAAATATGGGGAAAACAATGTTTCCCACAGACGGCACCACTGATCGTGAAGGCTGGATCAGATCCTGTAGAAGTGGGCCACCAAGTACGTCTGAGGTGCTGGTCGTATAGAGAGGAGGAGGGGGTGTACCTGCAAGGCACTCCGACGCTCAAGTAAGAAAAGGTCAGAGAAAAGGGGCAAGTACAAAATGTTAGTTCGAAGGGTGAATATTGGATACCTGACCCTCTCAAGCGAGAGGGTTTATATAGAGTCCCCAGCGCGTGGCCAACGGTCCTATTTTCGGGGCGAAATAACCGTTCTCCCGAATAATAGGTAACTACCCAAATTAGCCGTTATGTCGGGCAGGGTGCCCAAAAATAGCCGTTATGTCGGGCATAGGCACAGTTTCGGGCACCTGCCCATAGCTATTCGGGGAGTGGACGAGCCGTGCGTAATGAGCATTATTTCCAGGGAGGAGCGATGCAGTCCCTGCCCGGTTGGAGGGGCAGAAAGGTAACTTTTGCCCCTTTGTGGATTGGACTTAGGAAATTTAGGCTGCTCTGGAGCAGAAGCGGATTGGGTCATGTCTAGCCAATGGTCCAGTCCAGAACAGAACCATTATTTTCTTGTGAATATTAGAGAGAGTCAAGAGATAGATGTGAGATTTGTAGATCTAATAGTTAATGGAAGTCAAAATGAATACAATGACTTTAAGGTAGATGACCAGAGTGGCGCAGCTGAAGTGTGATGTGGTGCAGTTTATTATGTGCGTATGACTTATTGGAGTCAGGGGTTAAGCATCAGAAGCCTACGGGAATGATGTAAACCATTGGACATATCCCAGAATGAAAGTGATATGGGAAAGGTTTATATAATATTCGTGTTAATGCTATGTCGATAGATGTATTGAATTATATGTTAATTGAGGAGTCACATCATTGCGGTACTAATGTTGTGTAATAGAGTTGTCGGTATTATGGTTATATTGATGTTCTTATGACGATGTTGATGGCGATGGTAATGACCTTATTGTGTTTCGATTCAAGAGCGAATGAGATCCTAAGATGATGAGACGAAGAGTGAAATGAATCAGTGCGTTCATAACTAGGTAGCATTGCATCTTGTTGGATTGTTGTAGGGAACAATGTGGAATTTGGATTAGTGGTATTCGAATTGTTGTCAAACTCGACGTGGGAGTCAGAGAGAAGGATGTGAGAGTCGTATCCAGAGTTGGTTACATTGGGTAATTTTCGGGGACGGAAATTATTTAAGTGGGAGAGAGTTGTAACACCCCAAAATTCATATTTAATTATTTAATTAATTATTTATGATTATGGTGAATTATTGTGAATTATATGACGCATTGTGTGGTTTTATTGATGTGTGTCGTGGGATATGACAATAAGTCGTGGGGTATTAGTGAGAAGTAGATATAATTAGAGTTATTTAGATTTAAATAATTTTAGTCATATTATATGTGGAGTTATAATAATAATAATCATAATACAGATTGCATTATTTAAATTATTATTATTTAAAATAATATGAAGTAGAGATGGCAAGGGCAAGGTGGTAATATTAATGAGGATAAGTGAGGACTTATTGGGGAAAACATAATAGGGGTCTAAGGGTCAAATAAGGAATAAAGGAGATAAGTCTTATTTTTCTTATTTTGATCGATCGTATTTTGGTGAGAATGTGCTCTGAAGAAAGAAGAAGAGTGAAGAAGGCTAGGGCTCAGAGAGATTCCCGGTGAGAACTCAAGAAGGGATTTGAATCACAATCTAAGGTATGGGGAGTATGACTTTTCATTGTAGTTGATATAGAGTTTAGATGTATGTGGGTGGATTTGGGGTTTTAAGGGATTTTGGGTTTTATGATGAATATGATGCAATTGGGTGAACATGACGAAATTTGTAAGATTAAATGGTGAATTGTATAATATTGTTGTGGAAATTATGCATTTGAATAAATGGTTGATGGTGGTTGTTGCATTGTTGTGTACGGTTGCGTGTCAGAGTCGAAACTGAGTCAGGAGTGTTTTCGATGAAAAATATTTGGGGTTTTGAAGGGAAAAAAATGATTTTTTGTGTTAAAACTTGTTCTAAATAACTTGTGGGAAAAATGGGGTTTTGAATGAGAAAATAAAAATGATTTTCGTGTAAAAATACAGCAGAAAAGTGCTTCTGTAGCAGGGTAACCGATTACCCTATATGCAGTAACCGATTACCCTGGGACAGAATTGTTGTAAAACTTCAAAAATTCATAACTTGAGCTTCGGGCATCCGTTTAACGCGACGTTCGAACCTGTGGTAAGTTAATACAGTGTACTTTCTTGTAAAAATGGTTTCAAGTCCTGAAATTAAAATTAACTAGTGTGTAATGAGCTTTTATGGTGTCAGTGTAAGATGTCAGTGTCGGTGTTTGTTTAAAAACTTTGAAAATTCATAACCTTAGTTCCGGGAGTCCGATTCGTGCGCCGTTTAAAGCTGTGTGAAGCTGAGATAATGTAATTTTGTTTAATAATAGTTTCATGTTGCTGGAAATAATTTAGATGACATGCATTAATGTTGGAAGGTGTGTAATTGTATGTTGAGCTAATGATGTTTTGCTATAAATGATGAAACTTACGTGTTATTGCTACGATACTATTGTGATGTTATTGATGATACTGTTGTAATGTTATTGATGACACTGCGATGATGTTTTAATGATGTGCATGTTCATATATATACATGTTATGTGATGATGATTATGTGTTGATGATTCTATAATGATGATTTTTGACGTGTGTTAGTGATGCTATACTATGATGCTATGATGATTTAAAATTGATGATATGCATGTTGATGTTATACATGCTAAGTGAAGTCTTATGATGAATTTTTATGAATGATGATGCAACTTTGACGAGCCATGATGGTGATTATTATGACGTTTTGCATCATGCATTCATAGCATATTTTAGGACTTTGGTCCATTGACGATGTTAGGACTTCGGTCCAGTGTTGATGCCTCTATGGTGGGTAATTTGCAGGTGATCAAGATTAGCTTATAGACGCATGAAGATTTAGCTTTGGAGTTATTTTACTCTATTTTCGTTAATAATAGAGGTGTCTTACTCTGATATGTAACATCGGGTGGTGAACGCTTGAGTTGAAGTTGTGTTGTTTTATAAAACATTTTTTATGAGTTTTCTACATGTTGAATTTATTTGACGATGACTTTTGACAATGACAAAAAGGTCTTTATGTTTGATGAAATAAATGAAGTTATTTTGAGACTATGATTCTGCTGCGAAGTTTGAATTTTATTTATTGATGTTATCGAAGAAATTATTATTATAAATGTTTGAAAACCTGTGTTACGGAGCAGGAAGTTTATTATGATGTTTTTATGAAGCATTGATAAGTGCAAATTGTACCTATTTTTGTATTTATGTTTTGTTGCACTTATCGATACTTTTTGTTGATATCGTTTGAATAAACCCCGCTTTGTGTGTAAATATGTTTAGTTTACGTTATAGTGTATATACTGCGTATCATGTAAATATCATTGATTTTAATTGATTTTATCTTATTCTTGCAGATATCCAATCAAGGATGTCTTGCCATTGTTGTATAGAGCATTGAATAAACTTTCCAGCGCTTCAAACCGGGCGAAAAACGGAGTTGCGGTTCAAAAGTTATGAATAAAACAGTGCTGGGAAAAATGTTGTTCTGTCAAATTCGCCAGGCAAATTTTAAATCCGCCGGGCGAATTGGAGAATTTTTCCAGGCGAGTCTGTGGCGAGTGAAAAGTTGGAAATTCAAGTGGTTGTTGTCTTGTGCTCGCGTCTAGCTCGCGTCATGTTCACTGGGCGAATTTTGGGCAATCCGCCTGGCGAATCTAGATATTTTCTGCCAGTCGGTTTGATTGTGCAGCTGTGTGAGAGAAAAAGGGGAATCCGCCAGGCAAATTTTCAATCCGCCTGGCGAATTTGTCTGAACCAAAATTTTGTATTTAATTTATTTGACTTCATTTTTGTTAAGGGATGTTGTTTGGGGGTGATTTTTGTCTCCAAACTTCATCAACCTCATTCTTTGATAGATTAGCTTAGAAAACAACTATGAAGCTTGCACACGGATGAACCGGGGTGGATTAATCATCGACCGGCGTTGACAAACCGCGAGATGTTTGGTTTATTTCTTTTCTTCTTTGTGTTTTTCTTTATGGTTGGGTTGTGTATATGTATTTGCTGTAAACTCATGTATATTTGTCGCCCATGGCGTTGTATAAAACTTGCTTTACAAATCTTTATTGGTGATTGTCTCTGATTTTTGCTTAATGCGCGGGGTTTGGGTTGCGTTAGACATAACCCTCACGAACTTCGATTAGGGATGGTTATCTGTTAGTTTCTGGACTCTAGAGATAGATTTAGGAGCTAACAATCTTCAATAGGCGTCGAAGCTTAATGTCTTCCGTGTTTCGAGGCTTCGCTCGCAAGAGTGACGAAGAGAGTGACACGGTTTGTATCTCAACTTTGCATTAGACATAACCTGTGTTGTGAGCGATTTTGGGTGATATTGAGGAGTATTGTAGCTGGAGTATAACTGGTCGGTAAGTTTAAGTTTGTGAGGAGTGATTTATATGCATTGCCGGACGAGTTTTTCTCTCTGAAGAATGATTTATTTTTGTTTTAATATTTACTTTTATGTTTTCTTGTTTTAAACTATTTTAATCCAAACTCATAAACGCGAGAGACTGTCGAAAGACATTCTTTCCCTCGAACCGATCTCTGTGGACACGATAAATTCCCGGAAAAATACTTCCAAAATGTTTGTTGCTTGCCCTATTCTGCAATCAACAAAATGGTACCGTTGCCGGGGATTGGTTTTGATATTGAATCGCATTGCGATAGTTTCTTTGTTTTTGAGTTTTGTAGATATCTTATATATTGTATATTTCACTTGTTTATATTGATACTTGTACATTTTTACGTTTGTTCAAGTGTTTGGTTAGGACACTTGCTTTTGGTTGCGCGGTGAGACATCACCATGGCATGAATGAAGGAAGTTTCTAATTAAGCACCGTAAAGGCGTCGAGCTTACGACGTAAAACAAGCATGTTTTATAGTTTTTCTTTTCTAAAGTTTTGTTTGTTGTTTGGTTGCAAGTCTTGGTCAACTTATTTGAGGATGCTTTTGTGATTTTCCAAGTTGGTTCGTTTCAACTTGCGGATGTTTGGTAATGATTTTGTTAAGTTTTGTACACGTCTGAGGTATGTATTTATCGCTTTCTTGACTTTAGAATATTCATGATACTTAGGCATTTTACAAACTTCCATGCCATCCATTCTTTTGTATACTTGTTCTATTGTGAATCACTTTAGTTTCCCAACCTTTTTGTGAGGTGGCTGTCCATTGTTCATATGTGCGGAGTACCAACTCTCTTGTTTTAACTGGATTTTTTTATGTTGAATCTGTTGTTTGTGTTGTTTATATGAATGCATGAAAAGGATCAAGGCAAATGTTTCATTTTGAGCACAACCACCTTAGCCAAATAGTCAATTCACCTTGTGAGTGTGTGAGAATTTGTAACCCCTTTGAGCTTTTTGATCCATGTTTCTATTTGAACTTAATGCTTGTCTATGAGTATTTAGTTCACTTATTTTTGAATGGATTTTGTTTTTTCTTGGACCTCAACTTTGTGTTGTTGTATGGATTTTTTCCTTGCCTTAGAAAGTAGGGAGTATTCACATAATGGTGCGGTTGAATTCAAGTTGGGGAGAGGATGATTGTGTACTCATTGGTTGGATTCTATGCGGATTAAAAAAGAAAAGAAAAACGAGAAAAATATGACAAAGAAAAGAAAAGAAAAAAAAGAAAGAAAAAGAAAATCCTTGAGAAAGGAAACAAAAAGAGTTCAAATAATTGTGCTAAATAAGTATTGTGTGTTGTGTAACACTTGGGATGAAAGAAGAATTTGATTGGAATTTTGGTGTTTGAAGCTTTGTGAGTTGATCACTCCCTTAGGTTTATGCAAGTTTTTGTTTCAATTATCTTAAGAAATTGCCCCTTGTTTGTTTACCCGACTACGCTACAACCTTGAAAAGTCCTTGTGATTATTGCCTTTGTATGTTCAATGTGAATTTGTGGATGTATGCATAATTTAGTCTTTTGTTTGCATGAGTGTTGTGTGAGTGTAAAGTACCTTATTGAGTGTTTTTCATCTACCGATGATTATTTTTGCTAGGTGTGATTCACTTTGGAACTAGTATTGTTTTAGGATGTTTGGCATGATTTTTGTATTTTGCATTTGTTTCGTGACTATGTTGTCATCGTAGTTTAGTGGTAAGTATTTACTTTTTGTGTGTACCGTTTTCATTTGAACCATTCATTCGTCCGCTTTTCAAAACCTGTTGATTTGTCTTTCTTTGGATATTGCTTTTGTGTTTTCAAGTTTGTTTTATTCTTGTTTGTGGACAAACAATTAGGTAAGTTGGGGAGAGTTTGATAAGTGCAAATTGTACCTATTTTTGTATTTATGTTTTGTTGCACTTATCGGTACTTTTTGTTAATATCGTTTGAATAAACCCCGCTTTGTGTGTAAATATGTTTAGTTTACGTTATAGTGTATATACTGCGTATCATGTAAATATCATTGATTTTAATTGATTTTATCTCATTCTTGCAGGTATCCAATCAAGGATGTCTTGCCATTGTTGTATAGAGCATTGAATAAGCTTTCCAGCGCTTCAAACCGGGCGAAAAACAGAGTTGCGGTTCAAAAGTTATGAATAAAACAGTGCTGGGAAAAATGTTGTTCTGTCAAATTCGCCAGGCAAATTTTAAATCCGCCGGGCGAATTTGAGAATTTCGCTAGGCGAGTCTGTGGTGAGTGAAAAGTTGGAAATTCAAGTGGTTGATGTCTTGTGCTCGCGTCTAGCTCGCGTCATGTTCGCCGGGCAAATTTTGGGCAATCCGCCGGGCGAATTTTCAATCCGCCTGGCGAATCTAGATATTTTCTGCCAGTCGGTTTGATTGTGCAGCTGTGTGAGAGAAAAAGGGGAATCCGCCTGGAGAATTTGTCTGAACCAAAATTTTGTATTTAATTCATTTGACTTCATTTTTGTTAAGGGATGTTGTTTGGGGGTGATTTTTGTCTCCAAACTTCATCAACCTCATTCTTTGATAGATTAGCTTAGAAAACAACTATGAAGCTTGCACACGGATGAACCGGGGTGGATTGATCGTCGACCGGCGTTGACAAACCGCGAGATGTTTGGTTTATTTCTTTTCTTCTTTGTGTTTTTCTTTATGGTTGGGTTGTGTATATGTATTTGCTGTAAACTCATGTATATTTGTCGCCCATGGCGTTGTATAAAACTTGCTTTACAAATCTTTATTGGTGATTGTCTCTGATTTTTGCTTAATGCGCGGGGTTTGGGTTGCGTTAGACATAACCCTCACGAACTTCGATTAGGGATGGTTATCTGTTAGTTTCTGGACTCTAGAGATAGATTTAGGAGCTAACAATCTTCAATAGGCGTCGAAGCTTAATGTCTTCCGTGTTTCGAGGCTTCGCTCGCGAGAGTGACGAAGAGAGTGACACGGTTTGTATCTCAACTTTGCGTTAGACATAACCTGTGTTGTGAGCGATGCTGGGTGATATTGAGGAGTATTATAGGTGGAGTATAACTGGTCGGTAAGTTTAAGTTTGTGAGGAGTGATTTATATGCATTGCCGGACGAGTTTTTCTCTCTGAAGAATGATTTATTTTTGTTTTAATATTTACTTTTATGTTTTCTTGTTTGAAACTATTTTAATCCAAACTCATAAACGCGAGAGACTGTCGAACGACATTCTTTCCCTCGAACCGATCTCTGTGGACACGATAAATTCCCGGAAAAATACTTCCAAAATGTTTGTTGCTTGCCCTATTCTACAATCAACAAGCATGTGGCACCCTTTTTGGTGATTTTACTCTGATTTACTTATGTATCATTGTCGTGAATATTCTTTAGGTAGAAGGGTGTTACATTTCCTCCGAATCCTCAC
The DNA here is from genome assembly GCA_022829125.1 of Lathyrus tuberosus. Lineage (NCBI taxonomy): Eukaryota > Viridiplantae > Streptophyta > Magnoliopsida > Fabales > Fabaceae > Lathyrus > Lathyrus tuberosus. The sequence continues at coordinate 12,752,032 of JALAZF010000142.1, read as the reverse complement.
TCTTCGTCGGCGCTACGACGCCACACACTCGTCTTTCTTCGTTTTCTTCTTCCGCTCTCAACCTTATCTCAATACTACAGATCAACAAAATTGAAAAGCCTAGGATGCGATTTTGAGCTCTAACGCGTTAATGGAAGATGTTCCTAGACGAATGCCACACTACTATGGTTTTGCAAGATACGAGTCATGCAAGAGTTAGCGAAACATACCGAAAAATGGCGACGGCGACAATGGGTCCTCCAACGACTGTTTGAAGCTCAGGTACACTTGATTCCACCTTATCGTGTTTGATTCAATTTTATTTCCTTCTTCTCCTCTCATGAATCGTTGTTGTCGGTGCAAGCTGAGCTTCTGAATTCTTCTTATTCTTTTGTGTGTGTCGTGAATCTTGATTATCGTGGTTGAATTCGTTCTACCTCATTCTTCTTCCTCTTCTTATGTTGTGCGTTCCGAATTTCTGTGACGTTGCTTTGTAATGATGATGATGTGATGGTGATGTTGATGATTTTCTGTAGGTTGTATGAACTAAGATGTTGAAGAGTTTGTATGGATGATTTGATGAAGATTTACTGAAGTGTGTGAATCTGTTATGCATAGAGAGTTTTACAGGATTTCAAAGCTTTTGTGTTGGTTTGTCAGTTTCAGAAATTGAAGATGAAGGATCGAGAAAAATGGCAATCAAGAAATGGTTCAGAAAGAGAGAAGATGCTGAAGGAATCAGAAGCTGTGATCGAATTTCCTCCATTTTCAGTTATGCGTGAGATCCTGTTATTGCTCTTGAATTCAGTTTTTTTTTTGTTAGCAACTGCTATTGTTTTTGTAACCCTGTCACACCCTAATTTCTAACCCTAAGATCCCACCTCTTTGTGCATCTTTTTGCATAGCATCTTTAGGACATATGTTCCTTGTGTGCGTGTCTATTGTGACTAACAAGCTTGTGTAGGTGTTTTAATTTCAAGTGATGATAATACTCATTCTCTAAAGTCGATTATTTCAAGATGTGACCGTTGGATTTCGACTCAAGAGATCCTAGGGTTTTCTGCTAGTCATGTTCCTCAAGATTTCTCAGAGGTTTCCCCAAGGAGGATCAGAATTTTCTTCCCATTGGTTTTGAGCATTTGAGAACTGGTTGGAGTTATGGCAAGAAGTATTACAAATTGTATCTTCATGGTAGTTCGTCATCATCCAAAACTTTGTTTATATGGGTAACGAAAGTCAAGCCGGTTTTTTTGTTCTTATTCATGAAGTTGAATCATCATTTTAGGAAAAAGAGTTTGGATTTTGGTAGTTTGTGCTCAACATGTTTTAAAATGGTGAATCTGGATAAAAATATTGAATCGAGTTTAGGATTCATTACAAGTCACAATGTATTTTCCTCTTTTCAAAATCACTCAAAGCTTACATGTTGGATTCAAAAATTCAAGGAATCTCATAAAGATCTCAAGTCACCCATACAAGATTTCAAGTTTTTCTCCTATGCCAAGGTTACCAAGTTCATTCACAATAATAGAGCCAATTTCCAAATCATGGTTACAGGGTTTAGAATTACAAGACTAGCTCAAGTTGATTCCAAAATCCAAAAGTTAAAATTTACAAAAGTTGGATTCATAAGAGTTTCACATGCTACAAAAGTCCATTTTTAGATTGCAAGGTGTTTCTTTATAAAGCTCACATGTTCACACTCACTTCAAAGTTCTTATGCTCTTTACAAGCATTTAAAGTTGCAAGAAGCCCTTGACGGTTTGTTTTACAAGGAAATTGATGACAAGGAATGATACGTACAACGATGTCATCAAAACTTTCAAAGATGTTAACACCTCATATCACACTTTACACGTTAACACTATCATTCACCAACTAACTAATTGTTACACAATTGTATCATAAGAACACAAATTGAAAAATGCACGGCAAAATCCCAACACCATGAGCCACACAGAAAATACGCCTACGGCAATTTCATCTTGCTTCCACTTCCAAACTACTCTTGCACCATAATTCAACTTCAATGCCCCTAAGAAACCTGCAAATGACACAACCATAACCAAGCTATAGACATGTTAACACCGTAATATTTTTGACAAAAAATCCTGGCCCAATAATTTACTAACTACAAATTATGGCCATCAGAACTAGCATAAACACCAAAATCAAAACAAACCACAATCCTTTAATTTTTTGATTTCGGAATCAACTCATTATTTCAATGAAGTTCGAATTTCAAACTCACAGAATCCTTGACATCACTTTTGGTTCAGTTGGGAATGAACTGCCATGTCACTAATACCCTTAGAGAAAACATTTTACAAAATGCCTCCCAATGGATCTGGTTTACTCCCTGGTGATAATCACCCTGATTGGCTAACCTTCATTGAAAATGGTTCTTGTGTAATTTTGAAGCACATCAAGTGGATGAGCATAGTTTGAAAACAATTAGGTGCTTTGTCTATTCTTCTTCTCCAAATGATATTACATCAGAAGCAGTAGACGACCTTAAAGTATTGGTGGTGATAAACTGCACAAATAAAGACAAAGGGAGCATTTCAATAAATATCAAATACAATCCAAACGTGATCAATTATTTGAAAAGAAGGGAAGCTCATAACTGTTATTAACCTGATGTGAAATGCCAAGAGTATGGGTACACATGCAATGAATTGCCTTGCGTTTGAAGATTCCTTGGTTGGTGTCAAGGCAACATGCTGCAAAAATGAAGATAGTCGCAGTACTGTCTCGCGGAAAATCGGATTGTCGTAAGCTGGCAAATGTTACTTCCACCTAATTGGGTGATAACACATTGCCTATCGAGCTGATTCATGTGAGCGGTTTGTATACTACAAGATCCCTTCCTCTCCAAAATGTAGCTGCTGCATTTTCTTCCATATTCTTGATGATTCCAGTTGCTGCGGGGATTTCCTGCACCAAACTTCCGCACAAGGTATAAGCAGCCTCTATGAGCTATTAAATCAAGAACATACCATCGTCACGAAATCGCAATTCGGCAAAGAGAGAAAACAGTCATCAAAAGATCACAAAGACAGCACGATGAAGTCAAGCATTCAAGACAAAAATCACGTGTACAGAGGTTTATTCAACATTTTGGATTGAAAGCGGAAGGAATCGAACATATTCCAAACATAAACTTAACCGCATATATTCTTTCCATAACACCCAGATCATCCTCATTTAAATGTTGTAAACCTGTCTCAGACAACAATCAAACACACTCAAGACACAATCAAGCCAACCCAATCCTTTCCAAAACCGCCATCCAACATGTTTAAGTGAAAAAGGAAATAATATCAATAGTTTCGTCTCTTCCCAAAACACTTCACCAACACAATTAGACAAGTTAAAAGACAGCATTCAATTGTGTAATTTTTCTGTCCAAAACGACATCTTCACATTAATTTTACAGGACCTATATATACATATCAGTGGCAGAGACATTGGACAATAGAGACAGTATCAGAAAACCAGCAAATTCACACGAAAAAGAAAACCATCATAAAAAAGGGGCATCACGCAAGAGGATCACACTATTTCACACCGTTTGAAAACAACATCATACACACCAATATATCCCAGTTACCAACATATCCCAGTTACCAGAAGAGGGAGCGAAAAAACAAATTGTTTTTAAACCTTTTTAAAATAATATTAAATCCTTTTTTTTAGTAATAAAACCTTAAAATAATAAAAAACTTTTATTTAAAAATAATAAAATACTTTAGTTAAACAGGTCTTTTATATTTCTATTTAATTCTAATTTTATTAATGTTACATAACATATCTAATTATTTCATAATCAAATAAATTAGTTCTTATCCAAAATTTCTTTCAAGAATTAAATAAATTTATAATTACTTTTAGTAAATTTTAATTATACACTTATGTTTACTTTTTAGTGATTATTTAATCAAATTTTTGTGCTAATCGTCTAATTCTCTTAAAACTTAGTCTTGATTTGTATTAAGCCTTTCAGGCCTTTATGCACTATTGCTTTCTCGCTTTTTTTATATATGCTTGGCAAGATACTATGATATCTCATTTTGTAAGTTGATTGATCATTACATAGTATGCCTTATATGCCAATGTTCATCCATGACTTTATGCTTAATATTTTTATCTATATTCTTATTAATATGATTGCTTGCATCTATCTAAGGGAAGAACTCATGCATGACTATCATGTTGTGCATGTTGCATATCATCTGCATTTATCATACTCCCCTCTTAGTGGCTTTTATGCCCTCTTAAGATCAATATCCTTAGATAACTACTTAGTTCCTTCATTCTCCCTACAAGAGAATTAGATGTGAGTCATCTCTAGAAGAGATATACATCTCCTACCCCACAATATAGTCAAGATGTGGATTTTTTTTCTACTTAGGAGAGGTATGTGGCATACTCGTCGATTTTATATCTGAGTTGGAGCCCTTCTCCTAAGATGAAGCAAAGGTCCATTCTCATAAATCTGTGGTGGTTTAAACATTCTTCTTAAGATGACGACTCGTCTTTTCTCCTAAACCAATTCAAACTTTGTTTACCCTTTGAGGGGAACTACAGATGCTCTAATTTCACTCCCGTCAGGATACGTAGGCACAAGATGCGATGTCTTGGCGAGCATACTTAGAAATAATACCTTAGGTCTTATATCCCTTTAACCTTTAGCAAACAGATAACAATTAGCAAATAACATAATAAAACAAGAGGTTCCTGTAGAATACTACAGATGCTTAGGATGCTAACACCTTCCCTAAGTATAACCAACCCCCGAACCTTAGATTCTCTTTTGCACTGCATTGCATACTCATGGGTTATTCGTTCTTTTTCCCTTCCCTTTGATACATTAAAGACCGATGGTGAATAATGATTTGTGATTCAAGTTAATCCAATAGCTTGATATCCAATTCTCACCGTGACAAACCCCGTTTTGTGGTTTTTTGCAGGTATGAATTGAAGATATTGCAGTGTTCTGCTGTAATTTTTTTATGCAGAATGGATGAAGTGAGCAGAGAGAAGAATTGAGAGGGAGAGGGAGTTTTGGATAATTTTGTTAGGAATCTCTTATGTTTGTTAGGTTCTGTTAGGTTTTGGTTAATGAAATCTGTTAGAAGTTTTTGTGTAAGAAATTCTGTTAGGAGTTTTGGTAGTTTTTCTGTTATGTAATTTTCCAAATGAAATTCTATTATGTGAGCCCTTTTTTGGATTCCTGCAGATTGGATTTTGCATGTAATTTTCTGATGTGGAGTCTTTTGTGTTATAAAAATTTCTGCTGTTAAATTCCTTTAGTGACACTGCTGTTTTTGGTGCCTAATGGAAAAAATCCATTATCCAGTAGAGTTTTGGGTAAAAGAAATCGCATTTCAGCCTTCTGCACTTCAAGAAGCTGGCTTTTAGACTCGGAAAAAGAAATAGTATTTATTGCTTCTGCTGGATAATGAACCATGAGGTAGTCATCTGTGTTACCACCAATGACAAAGCCATACAGATATAGAAGTTCCTCATTTCCCTTGTTGCCATAACTAATGGAAATTTCTCGATCAATCTGCAAGGGACTTTGAGCTGCGGAAAGAAGATACATGGAGACAGGAACTCCTGTTGTTGAGCCAATTCCATCAACTTCCCATGTTGCTACTGGCTTCAAATTATGGTCGCAAAAGTTGATACCAGGGACAAGACCTTCAACCCAAACGGTGTTTCCATGCACTGTGTTATGTGTCGTTTCCTAGGTTAGATCGTCCGATTTTGTAACCTCGCTTCCCTTTTCATCGGCTTCTGGAGTGCAACTCTGATGAACATCTTGCATCTCAGGAAATACATAAGAACGAGGCATTGGAATATTCAAAGCACGGCTCCAGAAAACTGAATTTGCCCACAGGAAATCTTCAAAGCACACCTCAATCTCAGAATCTCCATCAAGATTCAAAAGTTTCTTCGCTAAATCATTCACTTGAGTTTCATATAAATTCAACAAGCTTTTCTTTTGTAACTCAGGCCAAAAATGTGGAATGAACATGGTTATAAACATGGGTTTTAAATTGGAATGGATATCGAAAGTGGAAATAAGTATGGATTCAAAATGGATTTAGGAAAATGGATTGGATTTGAACTTGAATTGAATTAAATTAAAAGGTGCTTTAATTTGACTAAAACTAAAATGGATACCAAAACGGTTACGGAAAAAAAAAAGTTAATTGGTTAAGAAATGGATATGGACCAAAATAGATCTAAAAGTGGATAATAGACCAAAAAATGGTTATGGGTTGACTTTGAATATTTGGCTTTGGAAATTGGTGAAAGGGGTCGAATTTGGATATTGGTAACGTAATTTTGGTTTTAAAATGGATACTTGGTTTTGAATTGAAAATGGATATTGAATTTGGAAAAATGGTAAGAAAAATGGTTATTTGGAATTGGACAATGAGATGAAATTGAAATGGATATGGAAAAAATATGGACAAATATATTGAAAGGTGGGTGTTAAGGCTTGAATTAGTATTGAATTGAAATAGTTTGGATGAATGATGTTTTGAATAGTTAGAACTTGAATGATGCCATGAACATGTAATTTGGATCCCAAATGATCCCATTGAATGGACTTGAAATTGGATTGCACCTTGACCTTACTTGTAACTTATATTCCAAGTAGATCCTAAGCATGAACCTTCTATCTTTTCCCATAACCTGCTCATTAAGTAATGATAATACTTTGGACAATCAGATGCATACATTTATAGTCCTCCTGAGGAAATCACTTGAAGGCCACTTAACCAGGGAAATAAACCCTAATTAAGTGATGATGAGCATAAGAAGAAGATTTCTTTGATGGTTGCATAGCCAAAACTCTGAGTATTCACCTGAACCCTACTTGAATATTCCAACCGCGAGTGACTTATATAATCGACCAACGCTTAGACGAATAGTAATGCCTTGCTTTAACTTGACCTGAAATAGAAACTGGCTGAATCACCTCTGAATAGGGCAAACACTGATAACAAGAAAATTCCTTTGATCCCACGTCTTAGGAGACTAATGCAATGTATGATTATGAGGTTATGACCTAATGAAGATGCAAATGAATGCGAAGTGAAAGCCTGTTAAGGTTAGAAAATATAGAGGGCAAATTTTGGGGTGTTACAGTCTTTAGGAGAAGTTTGACAAGCCCAAAGTGTTTGGTCCAATGTCTTATGCTAATTCTTTAGATTTTGACCCACATGTCTCTTAATAATACATATTATAATTTTATTGGCCACTTCGACCTGGTCATGTGCATGGGCGTAATAGGGAGTAGATGTAAAAAGTTTGATTTCTAAATCTGCAGCAAATTCAACCATCTTTCAACCACTAAAGATTGTACCTTGGTCAGTGGTTAAGGTTTCAGGAATTCCAAACCTATAAATTATATGGTTTTTGATGAAATTAATTACTGCTTCTTAATCGACATTAATCAAAGGAACAACTTTGACCCACTTGATAAAATAATCTATACCAACCAAAATGTTCTTATGGTTTTTGGACGATGAAAGCCGAATTTCACTGATTAAATCTAATTCTCAACCTCTAAATGGCCATGGCTTGAAAATTTAATGCAAATCACTTACAGGAACATGTTGAATACCTGCATGTTTTTACAGTCGTGACAACCTTATGCATATTCAATACATTCTTTTAACATGGTTGGCTAATACAATCCTTGTCAAAACAAAAACTCATTTCATCTTATGACCTACCTGATGAGCATCACATGACCCACTATGGACATCAAATATTTCCAAATACATTTCACTTACACTAAGGCATTTAAGTATAATTCCTTCAGGAGTCTTTTTAAACAACTCATTTCCAACAATCACATAACTTTATGCTTTATATGTGACTCTTCGATCTGTTGTTCCTATAGGATTTTTTTGAAAATTCTATAATTGATTTTCGCCAATAATTATTCGACAAATTGTCAATTCCAAAAATATCAAAAAATTTAGCATTTTGCAATTCTTCACACCCTTCTACCCCCACCATTTTGGATTTGACAATTCTGAGGGAAAAAGATTGGTCGCAATTAACTTTTCTTTGACTTTGATTAATTCTTCTAACATCTCTTTGGAGACTCTATATCCTGAAGCAATTTGTGCTAAGTCATTAACCTCTTGATTTTCTAGTCGAGGCACATGTTTGATGCCAACTGAATCAAATCTTTCTAGCTATGAATTGGTTGTGACGAAGTACATCAATAGATTCTCTTTGATGCACTTATATTCTTTTGACAATTACTTCACCACCAACTCTGAGTCGCCTTTAATCTCGACTCCTTTTGCCCCCAAGTCTAACAGGATCTTAAGGCTTGCAATTAAGGCTTTATATTCGGCCTCTTTATTGAAGCAACAACCTTGGATTTTAAATTTGAATTTAGTTGGAAACCCTTTGGTGGAAATAATCAGAATTCCAATACCATTTCCATTTTTATGTCTGGAGTCATCGAAGTATAACTTCTAGGGTCTTATCTCAACATAACTTTATGTTACTTCAAGTATTGCTAATTTACAATGAAATCAATAATGATTTGACCTTTTATCTCCTTTAAAGTCGCATAAGTGAGAGAATATCCAGTTAAAGCCAGAGCTAATTTTCATACTCGACTATGCAAAATAGGTTTTGAAAGCATATGTTTAATAACGTCAAAATGAGAATAGACGAAAACATATGATGGCTTTATATAATATTTTAAATTAGTATAATAGAAATACAAACATATGCATAAATTTTCTATTGAGTTATACCTAGTTCCTACGTTGTTTAAAACTCGACTAAGGTAATAAATGGCCCTTTTGACACCATCATCATCCTCTTGCGCTAACATGTTGCCTATTGTCGAATCAGATGCAGATATATACAAATTCATGGTTTTATTCCTTATAGAAAGTAATAGAATAGAAGGATTTAACAGGTCGTTTTTAATTTCATCAAATGCTCTTTGATGTTTTGACTCCCACCTGAATCCTTCTTCTTTCTTTAAGTGCAGCAGTGGTGAAAACACATTTGTTTTTTCCACTTATATTTGATATAAATCTCCTAAAGAAAATAATTTTTCCTAGTAGAGATTGAAGATGTTTTTTGTTTGTTGGAGGCTCTGTATTGAATATAGCCTTCGTTTTCTTCTGCTTGATTTCTGCCTTTTTTGTGAACCACAAAGCCTAGAAATTAAGCAATGTGTTTGATAGGTAGTTTAAATGATCAATGCATTATTTTGGATATTGCCATGGACTACATTTCTATCATTAACGTTCTTCCCAGAAATTGAGTTGTAGAACATTATGGAGATGTATCTCTAGAATTTTCCAACATTTTGATTTATAGAATCCGGAGACGCATCTTCGGAATTTATCAGTCTACATTTTTTGGTTTTACCTCATTTTGTTTCATATGCATAACGCTTATGTGGTTTACTTAGAGGTATTATGGTTGATAACCAAGATATATTGAGGCACGACAGAGTTTCGCAACATGCATCAATTCGGAGGGAAAAAGCTCGATCATAGCAGGCATTTGTCATTTCTAGCCTGGTTGATGCTGAGGCGTCAACTTCTGTGTCTCGTGCATCTCCGCCTTTATCTTCTAGTAGGAGACAGGTGTCACCTACTTAGGCACCCGATGCACCCGAGACACCTGAGACTCCGCAGGCACCCAAGGCACAGAAGGCTCCGTATGCACCCGGGGGGTTTCGAGGAGGCCCGTTAAAGAGGTAAAATTGAGTTATATTCATTCTTTTAAGATCATGTTTGTTATAATATTCAAAGTTCCCGATGATGGTTTATTTTTCTGCATGACCGTGATGTTTTAAAATGCATCAACTATGGCTGAAAGATTACGGATCTATCGCATCCTAATGAGCAGTGGTTTTAGTGTGTGATGAAACTATCTAGGCTGAAAGACTTATGCAGGATCGATTATGTTACAATTAATTATGGTATGTTGTCTGCATTTGTAGAGAGATGGCACTTGGAGACTTCATCATTACATCTTCCACATGGTGAGATGTCTATCACATTAGACAATGTCTCATGCCTGTTGCATCTTCCGATAAGGGGGAGATTGTTAGACCACGGTAGAATTAATAGAGATGACAGACTGGAGATGATGGTACACTATCTGGGAGCTGACCCAATGGGTGCCATAAAGGAGTTAGAAGCCATCTGAGGGGATCATGCAAGGTTTTGATTTCTGGAGAGATTGTATACAAAATAGCTACACGTAAAATACCATACTACTGGTGATGAAAAGCAAGTTGCGCAGCTTAGAGCATACGCTATGATAGCATACCTGTTGTATTTGGTTGACACCTTCATTTTTATGGAGAAGAGTGCAATTTATGTGGATATGGTCAACCTGCGATACTTTGATGACTTGGAGCGGATCCATGTGTACAATTGGGGGGTTTCTTATTTAGTATACTTGTACTCCAAGTTAGATGAAGGTTGTATATGGAAGACCAAACAGATGACAGGCAACATCACACTGTTTACGGTAATATTTTTGCATCTTTTAGTGTTTGTGTCATTTTCTTAACACTTTTGTGACGTCATTACTAATGATATATATATATATATATATATATATATATATATATATGTATCATTTTCAGGCTTGAATCCTCCAACACTTCCCACGCATATCTAGTCGGTCGTGTGCTCTGAACTACACTGAAGATATGCCACATGCTTCTGCATTCATCCCGCTCAGAGAGAATCAGTCGACAGAGCCATACAAAGGGTATCTTGACTGCATAGTAGTAGAGGATATACATTTCCATATATATGTCGATCACTGTCAGACGCGTCCCTTTGAAGACATAGCCTTCTACTCGAGATGGTTGACGTTCACGTATGACGTATCCTCATCTGCTTGAGCACGTCAAGCGGTAGTTCGACTACATGTAGTTTATTCCCATAGACCCTTTTGAAGTTGTTCCTCCTGCTATGACACATAGAGATATGGATACCATGTTTGATGGTTATCTTAATCATTGGCACTGGATGAGACACGGAGTACCATAACTCCTAGTGACTAAAGTGTTGTACACAGCTAAATCCAGTGGTATTTCAAGGTGTCACGTCCTTATATGACACCAAATGCTTTGGGAGATCCATATAAGTCAGTTCATCAAGAGATACTAGAGGAGGAGTATGTTATGGCAGATCATGTTGTTGATGTGTTTCCTAGATGACGTCGTATCATGGAGATTGGGCAGACGAGTATAGACATAGGACTCTTTCTAGATGGTTCTGAGGTGTGGGATGCTCTAGATTCCATGATGGGGGAGGCACAGGAGGCACTGCAGTAAAGGAGGCAGCGTAGGAACAGGCAGGGCCGAGTTCGTCATAATTTTATCTAGTATTTTGTCGTACCTCAAAAAATACGATCCTTCGAGATGGACGCGGAAAAAAATTAGTTCGGACAGAGTCGCCACCGAACATTATTCATCCCAATGAAGGAATAAGAACAGAATAATGGTCATCGCAACCATATTTGGGTTCGAGAGTCAATTACGCAAAAGGAAGGTATTAGCACCCCTAACGTCCATTGCACTCAACGGGAACCTCTTAGTTAGATTTGTGATTGGATGTTAGCACATGTTTATTTACTTTCTGTTCTGAACTGGACAGGCACTTGGCCCACAGTAGGGAAAGGTCCAACCCAGTCCTGCTTTTGGCAAGGTCCAATAACGAGATTCAGACAATCTAGCCATTTGGCACAATCTATCCGTTGGGGACAATCTAGTCGTTGGGCACGATCTAGCCGTTGGGCACAATCTAGCCATTGGGCATAATCTAGCTGTTAGGCACAATCTAGCCGTTGGGCACAATCTAGTCGTTGGGCACGTCCTCCTCACGCGCTTGACAGTTCACGTGACCAACTGCCCCTCTGGAGTTCACGGGGACAGTTGGACCAGGTCCTAAGGTCACGCGCTAGACCTTCCACCTGGCAGTCTCCCATTAGTCGACCAGATATTTCGGCCACATGGGAAACTTTGGCCCCGCGCTGGAGGTTTTCTATAAATACCCTCTCACTTGAGAGGGTCAGGTATTCAATATTCAATATTCTAACTCATACCTAAACGCTTTGTACTTGTTTTCTCTCTAGCCCAAACTTACTTTGGCATCGGAGTACCTTGCAGGTACACCCCCTCATCTCCTACAAGCATCATCTCTACCCTACACGGAAGACCACGAGATCCATTCTGATCACTCCAGATCAGTGGCGCCGTTTGTGAAAAACATTACTTCCCCGTCTTTTTAAACCAAGATCCCTCATCTGTTTACCCAAAAGACCAAAGCTTTCTCTCCAAATTTCACTTGATCATCATGGCCTCCAACAGGAATGACGATGCCCATCAAGATCCTGTTGTCGCCGTTATGCTAGGTAACGCCGACCACCACATCCTCGGAGCTACGATCACGGAGGACGATCACCGTGACGGGAAGACTGCATCCCCTTTTTCCAACGACGTCAATCCACGTGCACAGGCTGTCGGTCGCGTCTTTGAGCCCATACCTGTCCCTCAAAACACTGACCCCAGCACTGTCGCTCTCATTACCTCTCTCAACAAGTCCAACTACCTGATCTTCCAACAGGGCGAGAAGATCAACATGCTGGAGCATGCCCTTCAGAAGCGACTTCCTTTGTAAAAGCCTCACAGTCCATCTCCACGCCTGCAGTCTCCCCCTCAGAAACGTCGGCGAGACAGATCCAGGAGCAATTCTTTCATCAAGGGACAATCAAAGTCAGAAGAACTCGAGCAAGAAGTCACTAGGAGACGACAATGTACTCCTCCGCGGAGATCTAGACGTTCTCCTTCCCCAAAGAGGACCAAGCCCTCAGACAAGCATCGTGAACATCGTCGGTCACGCAGACATTCTCCTCGACGCAGCAGGAGTCGCGGGCGCAGCCACTCCCCATGCAGGTCATCGAGCACGAGCAGTGTTGACAACGTCCATGGACCCCTATCTCAGGAGATCATGGACACCCGTATTCCTCGCGGGCTGGAGAAGCCTCTTCCTCTAGTTCTCTATGATGGTACTTCAGACCCTGGCGACCACATAGAAAACATTGAAGCCATGCTCCACTACCACAACGTGAGTGGAGCCATTAAGTGCAGGTTGTTCCCCATCATCCTCAGGAAGGGGGCCATGACCTGGTATAAGAGTCTTCCCCAGGGTTCAGTCACCTCATGGAAGGACCTGAAGAACCAGTTTGTCTGACACTTCACTGCTTCTAGACGACATCCCAAGTCGGAAGCCACCCTCGAAGGCATCATCCAAGGCAAGGATGAGCCCCTGTGTGCCTATATTGAGAGATTCAACAAGGAAGCTGTAGAGGTCCACACAACGGACCACATGAAGAAATACCTCCTCGAGAAGGGGCTGAGGCCGAAAAGCGAGTTTTGCAAAGCAGTGGGCATCGAAACACCTCGTACCCTGGTCAAACTCCTCCGTAAGGCCCAAGCTTATATATAATACGAGGATAAAGAAGCCGCCTACAAGCCCTGGGAGTTAAAGGGTCTTCCGATACCTCTCCCTTCTGACTAGCGTAATCCCGGTGGAGAGCAGGGAGCCTTCCAGGCGAACAGAAGCTCCTCTCGATGAGGAGCTGAATAACGAAGCTTTAAGAGAAGAACTTGACCTAGTCGAAGAGATTCGATCAGGGGCAGCTCTCCGCGAAGCTCCACTAAAACTAAAAATAACTCTGCGTCATGACGCCAAAGTCATAAGGTGCGACTTCCAAGTTGGCAGCCTGGTCCTACGCAGAAATAAAAAAGATTCACGCGAGGGCAAGCTGGCCGCAAACTGGGAAGGGTCGTACAGGGTCAAATCAAAAACAGGCACAAGATCCTACTACCTCGAAACTCTAAACGGGAAACCATTTGCTCGACCATGGAATGCTGAAAAGCTCAAACAATATTACAGTTAGGACCAACGATCAGTAGGGACTAACTGCTGATAAACTTCCCCCATAACGGAGAGGTTGCTCGGCCACAGGAGTGTGCCCTAGTGCAAGCACACTCCTCAAAGTTACAACGAAGGCAAGTTTATGCTCATGGAACGAGCAGGCTCCGTGCCCAACGGGGATACCTCAATCGAGCTCAGTCGTTGTCGTACCAGCGTGGCAGGACATCCAGCTCGTGATGAGAATAGTCCAAGCCCTGTGTGATCACGACCTCGACCGAGATCCTAGTCCCACGGCTGGCGAAACTACTTCGCCTCCTCGACAAGTTCCCTAAATTGTCGAGCATCATATCGAGTCGAGCAAACTTCTATAGTTGGCGAGCACAACTCACAAATATCAAAGCATACACAATAAGATGCAAGGCATACAAGGTCGACAAAACGTCCTTTCTGCGGGGCACGTCCCCACCAAGCCTGGTCGACATAAAATGTCCTTTCCGCGGGGCACGTCCTCACCAAGCCTGGTCGACACAAAACGTCATTTCCGCGGGGCACGTTCTCACCAAGCCTGGTCGACACAAAACGTCCTTTCTGCGGGGCACGTCCTCACCAAGCCTGGTCGACACAAAACGTCCTTTCCGTGGGGCACGTCCTCACCAAGCCTGGTCGACACGAAAATGTCCTTTTTTCGCGAGCACGCCCTCGCATCCTGAGGAACTGTTGGGCTCATAAGCGACCAGTTGTCGACTATACTTACCATAGACAAGCGAAGGGCATGTCCCCGAACATTTTCTTTCAAAAATAACGACCTCAAAAAGCTTCCCCATAGTGCAACTTTTGCCCCTCGGTCGACCAACAAGGCTATCTCAAGTCATTACTCTTCACCTTAGAGCAAAGACTTGGGGGCTTATGTTCTGGACTGGAAAGGCACTTGGCCCACAATAGGGCAAGGCCCAACCCAGTCCAGCTTTTGGCAAGGCCCAATAACGAGATTCAGACAATCTAGTTGTTGGGCACAATCTAACCGTTGGACACAATATAGCCGTTGGGCACAATCTAGCCATTGGGCACAATCTAGCCGTTGGGCACAATCTAGTCGTTGGGCACGTCCTCCTCACGCGCTTGACAATTCACGCGACCAACTGCCCCTCCAGAGTTCACGGGGACAGTTGGACCAGGTTCTAAGGTCACGCACTAGACCTTCCACCTGGCAGTCTCTCATTGGTCGACCAGATATTTCGGCCACATGGGAGACCTTGGCCCCGCACTGGGGGTTTTTCTATAAATACCCTCTCACTTGAGAGGGTCAGGTATTCAATATTCAATATTCTAACTCATACCTAAACGCTTTGTACTTGCTTTCTCTCTAGCCCAAACTTACTTTGGCATCTGAGTACCTTGCAGTTACACCCCCTCCTCTCCTACAAGCATCATCTCTGCCATACACAGAAGCCACGACGATCCATTCTGATCACTCCAGATCACTTTCTTTGAATGATAAAATAACTAAATAGAAAGGAAAAGAAACCACTAAAGGGGAAAAGGGAGGTTATTTATTAGGGTGCTCGCCAAGGATTGGGGTCCTTGTGTCTACCTATTCTCATTGAGAAATGAGAAACTAGAGCGTTCGTAGTTCAGAGGACTACAGGGAAAAGGTTTAGATAGAAAAAAGAAAAGGTAGCTCGTCAGGATCTCGCAATTATGTACCTACGTACCCTCATAGTGCAATGAGGAAGTCAGAACAATCGTAGTTCAGGGGACTACGATTGGTTGATGTTTTTTAATGAACGAGTGTTTAGATCACATTCTAACTGTTAAATATTGGCTTGTCTGTTCACTAGGGAAGGCTGAAGCACTAGTTTATATGCACGATAGAAAGGACTAAACAATGTTCTTTGAGAAAAGCTTTTTGAGTTGTGGATCGCACGGAGGCGAGGAATTAGTGTCTTGAGGAGGTTTCAATTGCACGGGGCGAGAAAAGACAAGTTTGATGTGTTGATGTTGATTTTAGGGTTTTGAGAAAAGATTGTTTTTTATTTGGATCGCGCTAAAGACTATGGGTAGAGGTGAATATTTCGAATCACCAAGTCAAACGTCTTGTGTCCAAAATACTTAGATTGAGTGTAGGAAAGCTCCATTCTCACCCCTTCTCCACCACTTAAGGCTCGTGGCGCGCAATCATATTCTCCTTTTATTGTGCTTTTTGAAGTTTATTTGAGAAAATTCCACTTGACGTTGGATCAAGGGTTTTGTCGCGGGATGAGTAAGAAAAAGGTTTGAGGTGGAAATGAGAAAGGTTAATGGCAGCGCATGAAGCATCCGCCTTACAAAATGGGGTATGACTTAATGTATGGATCAAGAATGTTTTGGGTTTGGTTGAAGGTGATGGAAATCCTATTGAATTTTATTTTTTTATGAAAAATTCTTGTCGTTGGATCAAGCTTATTTGTACTCTTTTGAAAAGAGGTGATTGATTTTATTCTTGCATTAGAGACTACCTAGGCAAAAGCAAACAAAGAGAAAGCGGTAAAATTATTACACGTCATGGGAGTGGGGGTACATTTTTCGAATGGGGATAAGAATAAACAATAAACACACAACCTAAACAATATACTATGAGTGTAGTAGCAAAGTGGGCTAGCCTTTTAAACGACTAATTAGAAGTAATTAATCGAGTAAGTCTCATTGTAAGAAATCTCAAGAGCAAACTATGAATGTTGTGCAAGTGTGAGCGTGTCCTAAGCTAAGACAATAAAAATAAAGAATCCAGCTTCAAGCCTCCTTTTTCTAGGGTTGAGTGCAAGGTCCAAAACTCAATGCAAGGGATTGTAACCATGGTCCATAATCAATGTCTTTTAGGGTTTGAATTATTTTATCATGTTTTTGTGTTTTCATCAGATAAAGAATCAAAGAAGAAGCAGATGACATAATGATAAATGAACAATGAAAGATAATAGGAGCAATAAAGTTAGAAGTTAGTTGTTAATGGTTATTGATGGTTATTGATCGAATGATCACTTTCTTGAATCGAGACTAATTTAGCATTATGTTAAGCAATCATAGCACAATCTATGTAGAGATCATAATATGGGAGGCCGGTCAATAACAATGTTTGTGTTAAAACATGCTAGATAAATGATATGTAAATCATTCTCCTAAAGCTATGTCACACGAAAAGAAAAAGGGGACGGTCTCATCCTTAATCAAGAGTCTCGAACGATCAATCAAGGACAACCTATCAATGCTTCAAAGTGTCAAGAATGATCCAATGATCATTCATCAACAAGTTTGAAACATTGAATGTTCAATCAATCTTGCAATCATCCCTCCATGATTATCAAAATCTCATCAACCAAAATGAAAAAGAGAATCAAAATGTACACAAAATAAATAATGGATCAAAAGTAGCCCATAAAAATAGGATAAAAAACAATCGCATAAATGAAATTAAGCTAAAAACTAGAAGTTTGAAAATAGAAAGAAACAAAATTTAAATAATAAATAAGAAATAGAAAAGGAGGAAAAAAAACAATTTAAATAAAAACAAAAAAAGGATGATGGGAGTGTGAGATGTGAGTGGGTGTGTGAAGAAGCAAAGTTCATACCTATGACCCACTTCAGCAACGGTCAAAAGAAAATAGAGGAGAATTAGCCTCCATTCTCACATCACGTAACCCACATTCTCAACACATGACCAACAAAACAAACTCACGCAATCCATGAAAAAAATGCGCTGAAGAGGAATGGATGTTAGGTCGTCTTCGTGTTGAAGGATTCGTGCCGATGGGAAATAGTTCTGCAAACGATGGATAATTGCAGATCGAGGTCAGAGTTTGTGGTGAACGGAGCGGCGATGACGGCTTGGTGTGCGTCTCCAGCGAGTTCTTTTCGCTTAATTTCTTCTTCTTCTTCGTTTGCTTTGGTTGTGGGTTGCTGTGTTTGAGGAATTTTGTGAGGGTAGTTTTGCAGAATTTGAAAATTTGTTGGATTTGTAACTAGAAGAAAGTTTGTTGTGAGTTTGAAATGAAGGTGGAAAGGAAATTTGGCAGCAAGGTTTTGGCTCTCAAAACTTAGAAAAATTGGAAAGGAATTTTTTGTTGTATTATAAATGGGCTTGGTTTCTTCTTCTTGTTCATGGACCTTTATTTGAATTATTTTGGGATTTTGTTGTAACCCATGAGCTTGTCATGAACTCTCTCTTTTGTTGTATTTTTGTAATGCAAATAGTTGTAATGACACAATGGACTTTTGAAATTAGTAACGGGTTTTGTGAACATTATTTGCACCTCACATGTTTGTGTTGGACTTTGACTTGTAATATCTTGAAATAGACTTGAACTTTGCACCCTCCATTTTTCCATATGAATTAAACTGGAAACCAAATGATTTGAATTTTCATCATCTTAGATTTGAATGAAGTAATGCTTGGCTCCATACTTGAATATATTCAAACCATCTTGCAAGAAAAATGCTTGATCATGAACAACATCTTGTGCATTAAGAAATCATGAACCAAAATCGGTTTTTAGCATCCTTTTGAACTAATATGAGCATGAGCCTCCACTTGCACTTGAATTTTGAACTAAAACCCTATTTGGACTAAGACTTGATCATTTGATGACTTCCGACACAAAACGCTTGAATTCAATTCACATTTGTCTTCAAAATAGCCTATGACACAAATGACTTGAGAATGAAGCAAACTCTTTCTTATTTGACCAAAATCAAGTCAAACTCGCTTGAACTGAACCATTACTACACACACACTTGTCCTGATAACCTTGAATGAACCTTGATTCATCCCTGCAACACTTGGACTTAAACAACAAGAACATGAAACGCAGGCACATAATTTTTGAGTTTTTGAATAAGGTTAGTAAACAAAAAAAAACAAATAAGGGTAAAATTATACAGGTATGACATATTTGTATTAGGAGCATTATTTTCGATTCTATATAATTCTGATTTATTAATTTATATGTCATTTCCATATTATTTTGAAAGTGTATAATTTAATTTATACAAAATTGAAAATGATATTATAGTTATATTATGTCGTCAATTTCATTAGAGTATCTTTAAAACAAAGGCAAAATTTACTGTCTGGTGTAGTTCCAAAGATGCATCTTCAAATTCTGTCAGGTGTGCATACGAAGATGCATCTATGAATCAATTTATGTCAAAAAATAATATTTTACTAAAGAATGCATCGGGTGTACACGATGTAGTTCCGATAATGCATATCTGAATTGTGTCTGGTGTGAACACAAAGATGCAATTCCGAAATAATTTATGTCAAAAAATAGCGCTTTAGTGAAGAATGAATGGGGGTGCACGTGGAGTAGTTCTAGAGATGCATTTCCAAAATAAATTTTTCAAAAAGTACAAAGTCAACCTCAATTATGACGTGTTTTGACTTAGAAATGCATCTTCAGGATCATATGGGTAAGGTCGAATTTTCATAAGATATTTTTTTACCATTTAGGGTGGATAAGCAATTCCCTTAGATGATCAAGTTCTCTGCTCATATACTATTTTTATAAAAAATAAAAATA
Organism: Lathyrus tuberosus; assembly: GCA_022829125.1. Classification (NCBI taxonomy): domain Eukaryota; kingdom Viridiplantae; phylum Streptophyta; class Magnoliopsida; order Fabales; family Fabaceae; genus Lathyrus; species Lathyrus tuberosus. The sequence goes on along the minus strand of JALAZF010000142.1, from coordinate 12,732,531 downwards.
AAAATAACTTCTATTTTTTTACTGATGTACTCGTCGTAGGTTGATTATTTTTAAAATGTCGTAAAAACACATATTGCTACATGTATCCGCATTGGAGATCCTATAGTACCCCTTAACTGATAACATGAACACACCATGTCATTCACTACGTGCTCTATGATTTCAGACTTATCTGCAGATGCCAGCTTAGTCCACAGAAGTCATATTAATGCAGTTGTGATGCAATAATAAAACCATCATACTCGTCAAGGAGCCAGAAAAAATGGGCATATTATGTATTAAATTATTTGGCTTATGTAATGGGGATGGATGAACTTGTGCCCTATACATCCTATATTTTGGGGTACATAGAATGCCTCTTTGAATATAGGCCTTGTTTCTGTATTTCATAAACCACACAACATTGTTGAAGGCATAATGCTCTGGTTGGACAAAAACAATGCCGAACAACTGCAGTGGCTTCCTATCATCTGGAATTTGCTGTGCAACAAAATAAATGAACTTAATCAACATTATGAGTCTGATAATGCCTTGCCGACCTTCCACTTTTTAAGGATTGTGAAAATTCATTCTGACTATCTGAGTGATATGACTGGCTATCTGATTTTCTCGGTTTCTCTGAATATTGAAGCGAATGATCTTCATTGGCTCTAACTTTCTCACAGATTGATGGAGAATGACATGGCTGGCTATCTGATTTTCTCGGTTTCTCTGAATATTGAAGTGAATGATCTTCATTGCCTCTAACTTTCTCACAGATTGATGGAGAATGATTTTCAGATCCCCGACACCTACTAGGAGATATAAGAGGTATGTAAAAATCACACCCACGAGACTTATTGGGGGATAGAAGTGGCGAGTGACGTTCATTTCCTCGAGACCTTGGGGATCGAAGTTGTAAGTGAAAGTCAAATCCTCGAGACTTGTTTGGAGATGCAGGTGGTAGCTGAAGTTCGAATCCTTTTCCTTTATTCATGTTTTGGAGTTCATTTGAAAACTGACTTCGGCGATCCTTCAAAAAGTTTAGTTTGGATGTCAGTCTTGTCATTGTAGAAGTAGGGGAGTTTGTTCCTTGCTGTGAAAGAATTTAACGAATAAGTGAGTTTAATCAAACAAAATTTCACTATAATATGGTCATTTCTGTCAAAATCAAATGTCTAATTATCGATGTGCTGACAAAAACTTAGCCGCTTTCAGGAAACATCTTTGGTTTATTGTGTTTAGATTAGATTTTGCAAATTTGGTTTGCTTGAGCTTGATTTTCATAACCTTGCTTATTAGAAGTGATTCTTGTTTATTAACTTTTATTTAGAAAGTAATTTTGGTCATAGAACTGTTTGTAGGCTATGATGAAAATCAAGGTATATGTATAGTTATTAGTAAGGGTATCTTAACGTAATAATATACTATTAACTTGAAAATATTTTTGCCAATATAATATAAATACAAATTCTGTTTTTTTTTTTTTTTTTTGTGGTTAGACATCAAAACCATGGTATGGATGGTTTTTTAATGTAAAATTGATTTTGTTCCTAACCAACACTGTAATGCTCACACAAATTCAAGACCATTTTTTTACATTTTAGAGTCAAATATGATCGTATGGCTTGCATAACATTTTCCAAAGATGTGTGACTCATCATCTACCACCGTAACTACTAACACAGACAAATATAGTATATGTATATAAAGTAATTAAGTCCATTAATATCAACTAAGCATTGAAACTTTTTCCCTACAACAAAATTATTGGTGATGATTTCATAATTTAAAAAAAAAAACTTTTATTTTCATCTAGATTCATAATATAGTCTACAAATCTTACCTCAACCCTTGCACCAGATTTCTTGGAACTGGGTGGATGTTTGTTTGGTAAAAGTGTTGACTCTGGTTTTCTCTCATTCTCATTTTCTGCTCCACCAAAATGACTGTCCTGCTGTAAAATTATAAAATACCAGATTCAAATGATAGTTCTTTCCAAATGGGGAATGCCTTTAATTTTGGCATCAGAATGATGATAATTAATGAATTAAAGGCAGGGATATGCTGTAAATGAACCAATTCATCAGTCTTGTTCATCCAAAACTGACAACATAATTTTCAGGCATCAAGCTAATTGTGATATTCGTAACTGGCATTAATTCTTAACTGAAATAGTAGATTTACCTTACTTATTGATCTATCATATTCTGAAATGGCTGTAACTTCTGTATCTGGCTTACTCTTCCTGTCAAATAGATTCCCCATGTAGAAGATAAAATTTTATCATCTATACACAAAAATATTTTATGTGCCCAAAAGACCTACAGAATTTTTTTTCATGAAACTAAATTGATCGAGTAGGAACCAAATGGTATGCAGTGTTTCTCTCAAGTAATGATTAACATACAAATTTCTTTCATGGCCTGATATCAGTTGGGTTTGATCGCAGAAATTCGCCATGGAACCATAATTCCGTTCAAGTAGTGCAATAAGCCGTGCCCCAAGCTCATTAACCTTCAATTCTAAGTCGGCAAGATCTGTTTCTATCGTCACTAATTCCTCAAAATCTGTCTTGGTCTGTGGAAAGTGTGCAGATTACGATTTTGCTGCATTATGAAAACAAACTATGAACAATATTTGAATGAGATAGACTAACCTGCTCATCAATACCAGATAATTCAGATAATGTCCCTGGAAGAAACGTTAGTCCTGCTTCAAGAGTTTCCATAAAGTTCTTCTCCTTTAGCAACTGCTCCTGTAACTTATCCACCTGCAAGGACATAGTAGTTAACAGAATCTCAATTTACATGAGTATGGAGCAAGAGGGGCACAGGGAGTTGGGTATGATCTCTCATAATGAGCTTACATCTCGCTCAAGAACCAGACGGCGCTCATGCAAGGCTTCCTTTCGTGTTTCCACATAAGATTGCAGCTTTGCATTTACTTTTCCCTGAAAGAGAAATTGAAAATGGATTATTTACTCTAGTAGATTGACAAGGCTAGATTGAGAAAATCAAGTTTTAACCTCCGCTGCAATGTGGCTTTGCAATTCTGTCTTAACAGCTTCGAGCCTCTCCACTTCAGCTCTAAGTATTGTGAGAAACATAAATTAGTGGACAGAGTAAAGTGAACAAAATCAGAAGAGCCGTTTAAGTGACTGCTCCACTTTAAACGGTAATCAAACATTGGAAACATCCTGTAAGATAATATAAGACACTCTAAGATAATGTTAGAGATCTTATACCTTCGAAATGTTTGATTATATATAGAATTAGAAACTCTAAATACATGACAAAACATGAAGAGGAAATGGGGTTTCATGATTTATGAGTGGGTTACATGACTTTGATTTTATTTCATGTACAATCTGTATCAACATATTATTATCTATGTTTCTGAAAGACTCTTCATTGACAAACATAAATAATTTGATACGCATTGTTAAGAGCCCCACATCGGATAATATATGTCAAGAAATGTAATTGGGCCATTTTTAGTAGGCAGAACTGGCGATGCGGGATGAACCGGAAGCTGGGTTACGGTGCCCAGCTGCAGGATAGCTGGAGCCCGTAGGCGAATTGTATTGGGTAAAACCAATGATCAGAGGCATCGGGGGTGCAACTACCTCGACCTATTCTCAAACTTTAAATAGGTAGGACGGTGTGGCTGCTCTGTTGAGCCATGACATGGTATCAAGAGCCTCGTTTAAGAACCAGTGGGCCACCTACTATGGTTTCCGCTATCGGGCCACCTACTATTTATTTCCACGCTCCAGTTGTCTAGTCCTAAGCGTGAGGGGGGGTGTTAAGAGTCCCACATCGGATAATATATGGCATGAACATGTGTTTATAAGTGGGAGCAATCCTCACCCTACCAACCGGTTTTGTAGGGTTGAGTTAGGCCAATCACATTTCTTGACAAGCATATTGCATAGCCTTGTAGTTTATCGCTCAAATGTATCATACTCGGATCGATTATGTTTCTAAAATACTCTTCATAGCCTTATAGTTTATCCTCAAATATATCATGCTCTGATCAACCACGCCGCACACAAAAAGAGTTCAAATCCACCGGGCATAAAAGAGTTTGAAGAGCCACAGCCCAAAGGCAATGAATGAGTTACAGTACAAAGATACCAATAAAAACTTGAAATAAGAATTTCACAGTTCTTAGATATCAATTACTTACTCGTTTTCGTCAAGAAAATCAATGGATTCCATGGAAAGGTTCTTGCTTCCCTGGACATAATACAAAAAGGAGACATCATAACTTGGACTTTATAGTAAAGTCGGTTAAGCTGGAAATGTAAAAGCTTTAGTCAATTTAGGGGAAGTGACAGTGACAGTGACAAGACGATTGCCAAGATAAAAAGTCAAATAATTAATCATGAGAATATTTACTCACAGAATTTCGCCCCAAAACAGAGCGACGCCGATGCATTGTTCCATTGGACATGTTTACAGATTTGTTCATACATGAAGAAGAGCTAGGACTATTTAATCTATTCATTGTAGTTTGGTCAAGGGATAAGCCTTCAATTATATCAGTGGCCTTAGTGGAGTCATTTGCAGAAGCAGTTTTATTTTGGCTTGTGAAATTTTCACAGGGCTTGTTGGACTCATCTGCACAAGCACTGCTATTTTGGCTTGCAAAATCTTCACGGCTTTTGATATCTTCAGACTGAGGCAATGAGACTTCAAGTGAAATTGTTGACAACCTTTGGTCAACTGCAAGATAATCATTTACCTCTGAGGACTTTGAACTTGAATATGAAAGAATATGGTCCTATACATCAGACAAAATTAAATGAGTAGGGCATTCCCCTCCCTTTCTCTCCTCAAAAAAAAAAAAAAAAAAAAACTTTAGTATACTTACTACAAACAGAATAGCATGGATTGGAAGATCCAGACAAACATGAATCATAACAAATAAGAAATAGTATTTTATCTTTTTTCAAACATGGAGGGTGAAATGTATAGCATTGCAACTTAATATGTCAGCACCATGTTTGGATGTAAAAACATAAGATCTGTATATTAAATTTATGAACAACATCAAACTATATATAACTAAAATAGAAAATTCAAATGATTAAGGAATTTATAGAGCTTGGATTGGGAAAAACTTGTTTGACAATACAAGGGTTAAACTAAAACTAAGGCCAGCTAAACATAGTTTTACTTGAGAAAAGGATGTAAGATTTAAAGTAAAACCGAAATTCCTCAATGCTGAACTAAACATTTCTTCTTCCATGAAAACTTGAGTTCTGATCTTTTTCATAAACTAAATTTAATCCAACAGAAAGAAATGGATATGCCCACTTGCAAACTTATTTGCTATAATTTTATAAAATTGTCATGACATAACTAAGACTCAAACCTTATCATCATATTCATCATTGACTGCAGAGTCTCCAGTCTCGCTGTTGGTTTCACTAACAACATCATCATCTGCATCTACATCCGACCCTTCTATTGATTTGTCTTGTTCATCATCATCATAATCATCATAGGACAAATCATCATCAGTGGCTTCCTCACTCTCAGATTCACCATCTTCTGAATCCATGTACATATCAGGGCCGGGGGATGAAGAACCTTCCTGAAAGAACACTGATAACTTAAAAATATGTAGACAATAGTATAGAGAATTTTTATATAATATAATTTGAAGAAGCGTGTACTTTTCAATCAATGACGCAGAGAGCCCTCTGCCTATTAAGTCCAAATGTTCAAAAAGTTTAAATTGATTTTAATTTAATTGCATGGAGTCGAGATTATGAATGAAAACCACATTTTAAATTCTAAGTTGATATGAGGAATGGCGTTCTCATCAATAGGCGAACCTTATTTTCTGTTGAAGTTATGGGTTTTAAATAAAGAGAAGAGAGAAATAAATAACAAGAGCTTGAGTATTATAGAAAATAACTTGACAGTAGCTTGGTAGAAATGACTAAATGCTAACCTCTATCATAGGGATACATAGACTCGTATTCTTAAATATATAGGGAAATAAATAAACAAACCATAATAATAACCAAGTCATATGGAAACTATTCTTAAGAGATAATCTAAGACACTCAAAGATTAGAAACTAATAGTAGGAAATATCTAAGATATTCAAATATAATATAAAAATGTGTAAGATATTTCTTATATTCTAACAGTTGCAAATTGAGAAATCCCAATGAAACACATGCAAAATATTTTTGTTAGAATTCGAGTTTGGCTTGACTCACCCCTACAAAACCGATTGTTAGGTGGGGGATGACACTCTTTATATACTATTTTTAGGCTCGAACTTTAACCAATTTAGGACTTGGATTTTTCCAGTACACCCCTTACATCCAGCACGATTGGCATGGTACGTGGGTATTAACGATGGGTGGTCCGAACTGTCGATAAGTGGGACTTGGTTTTTCTAATTCACCCCCGCACACCCATAATTATTGGGCTTGGTGCGTAGAATAAATGGTGGCTGGCCTGATCGATAGACTCTTGATACCATGTTAGAATTAAAATTCGGCCTAAGTCATCGCTACAAAACCGGCTTGCAAGGAGGGAGATGCCACTCTTTATAAACTATTTTTAAACTCCAACTTTAACCAATGTTGGATTTGGATTTTTCCCAATAATTTCAAAGGCAACCCGTTAGGTCCTCTTAACAAAAAAATGAAATCAATAAACTATGAAGCACGGACACCCCAAATACGACACCAACACCGAAACGGAAACACCGATAATAATTTAAAAAATTAATAAATTAAAGGCAATTACGAGTGTCGGTATAGGTGTCGGTGTCCGACACAGACACGCCATTTTTTAAAGGTGTCGGTGCTACTTAGTCAATAAATGAAGAAGTGAAAGGCAACCCGTTAGGTCCTCTAACAAAAAAATGAAATCAATAAATGACGAAGTAAAAGGTTCCCAATAACTATTTAGAACAAGCTTTCAGAAAAAACAAGTATGAATCAACACATTAACATAAAACACCTATACCAAAATCCCAATATTTTTAAAAGCAACCCTTTAGGTCCTCTAGCACAAAAATTAAATCAATAAATGAAGAAGTGAAAGGTTCCCAATAACTATAGAACAAGCTTTCCGAAAATCAAGTATGAATCAGCACATTAACATAAAACACCTATACCACATTACTGATGTAAGAGAAGCATGCAATATGAACGCGTGAGCTATAAAATGAAAACCATGAAAAAAGAAATGTAGATTATAAATAAAACTACCTCAAATATGCTGTTATATTCTTCTAATAAAGTAATAACAATTGCTTGAGCATGGTTAGCTGCAGCAGCTGCTTGTAGAAGTTGAATGGAATCATCTCCACCTACATCAAAATCATTTTCAACCTCACAATCTCCAATTAGAAGGGGGCGAAGAAGTAATGGTGCCATGCATGCTGCCACAGCCGATGAGCTCATTCTGTTCTCAGCTTTTTGGGAAGCTACTGCTTGCATCATCAAGAGTATTCTGTAAAATAAAGAAATGCATAACTTCCAAAGTATATAAATATAGATATGAATAATGGAGAACAAAACAACAACCACAACAACCAAGCCTTATCCCACTAAGTGGGATCGGCTACATGGACCAACTCCCGCCATAATGTTCTATCCAGGACCATGCTTCTATCCAAATCGCTAATCTCGAGATCTTTTTTAATAACTTCTCTTACAAAACTTAACCAAAAAAAATTGCCAATTGTCTAACTATAAAGTTAACAACTGAAAGTTAGTCCTATTCATGGAATATACTCTACTCGCAAGTTACTTCTCAGGCATTGCCAACAGAATAAAATGTACACTACCACCCATATATAGAAAGATCGAAAACCATTATCGTTATCATTTCCGAAGACATGGTCCAATATTCTCCAATATCTAAATCTCAATTCTTATTTGAAGTATTGTTGAGTTTCTTAACATGGTTGAGGCCATTTAATGGTAGCTGATGATTTGGAGCTTACGGATTTGAATGTCTTGTCTCCTATGTGTTGAAATTGGAAAAATCGGTATAGCCCCACATATGTGTGTATGTTAATGTTAGTGTGTGCATGTGGGTGGGTGTATACATCATATTTATCATAGATAGAGAAATATCTATCCCAATATAACTATTATAATGTATTAGGTTTTTTAAAACAGAAATTAGACTGCATCATTATTAACATATAATATAATTCAGAAAATAAACTGAGGAATAAGAGCATTCTTAATCCTGAAGTACAGCACATAAATTAACAAAGATAGCAATAAATGGTTAAAAGTAAGGGTAGCAATCAATGAGTTCTTCGGAAGAGAAAGATATCATAAACTTAAAAGTAAATAATCAAAATTACCTTTGCAACAAACGGCGGTTTGGTTCTGGAAAAGTGTCCCATATTGCTGCACGCATAGCAGAAACCCTATGCGCACGTGCAGTTCCTAATAGATGTGACAACTTCAAATAATGAATGAAAATTAATTTTCAAAAAAATACATAACTGTAAAGAATATAAGAATTTTCCTTGTGTTTATCTCTTATGATGTAACTGTACACATGAGAAACTAAAAAAATGTGGAGTGCATGTACTATAGAATATATTCCAATGATAGAATACATGCAATGTACCACCGCGTACACATGTATATGCCTCTGTCTCTGTGTATGCCTTTTGTTATAAAATTAGTTAGAGGTTTAGCTAGTTAGTTATGTCAGCTGTCACATTCAGTTAGAGTAGGTAATATCATGTTAGTGGCAGTTGCTGACTGTTTTCTACTCCGTACCCTATAAATACAGGTCTCTATATTCAGAGATCTCAGAATATCAATTACAGAATTAGATTTCTCTAAATAACACATTTGAATGGGTACACTTAGATCTCAGTTATATACTGAGACTAGGTGCATCAGTTACAACAGTAAGACAACTACGATGGGCTGGTGGCTTCCCAAATCAGGACCAATGTTACAAAGCAATTATTCTAAAGCAATAAGATATAAAGAAAACAGAGATAAACAATACAAACGGAGACTTATCTCAGCATTCTCCTCTCAAACTCAGTGGTTGATCAAGTGCGAACCTGTCAACTGCTCTAACTCTAAGTTTGTCACAAGCACAGGGAACTGAACTGCAGACAGGGGCATAGTGAGTGCATCAGCCTACTGATCTTGACCTGGGACATGACACATGATAAGGCTCTTATTCAGCACCATATGTCCAGCTGCATGTGCTTAGTGCGAGAGTGGAGAACACAATTGCGAGACAATTTGTACACGTTCTAAGTTCTCCATTTATTTTTCTTTCTGTTAGGCAGTTGACTAAAATCATCTTCTTGACTAAGGCACATATCTTTCACTATATATTATGTTTTCTTGTAGAACCAGAGTGCAGGTGAGATGGTTGCATCAGATGTGAATCTAATGGCCTCTAAAATCACCCCCAACTACCCTCATGTTTGCACTGCTGCAGATTCCACCCTTCTGATGCATGAGCAATCGGGTCACCCTAGCCTTGCAAAATTATGAAAATTGGAGCCAAGACTGTCAAAGTTATCCAATTTGTCCCGTGTTCAGGTCAAATTGCTAAACACACTTGTAGTTTGTTTCCTAATCATATATTGTTGGAATTTCCGCCCCTAGTTGCCTAAATTGTGGCATTTGTCTTGCCTTCATTGCAGCCTCTAACACCTTCATTGTGTTGGGTTTGAAGGGGTGGATTTAGTCCCACTCCCACATTGCTTAAAGATATGGCATGTGTTGTATTTATAAGTGGGGACAATCCTCACCTTACAAGCCGGTTTTGCAGGGATGAGTTAGGCTCAACCCAAATTCTAAGATGGTATCAGAGTCTAGCTTATCCTAGATCACTTGTTGGGCTTCCCCCACCATCCAAGCTTCGGCCTCAATGAGGCCCAAGCATGTGTGTTGGAATTTTTGCCTTCATTGCGGTCCGCCCCTAGTCGCCTAAATTGTGGCATTTGGCTTGCCTTCATTGCAGCCTCAAACACCTTCATTGTGTTGGGTTTGAAGGGGTGGAATTAGTCCCACATTGCTTTAGAGATATGGCTAGTGTTTTGTTTATAAGTGGAGGCAATCCTCACCTTACAAGCCGTTTTGTAGGGATGAGTTAGGCCCAACCCAAATTCTAAGATATATCCATAGTCAAGCAAAGTCTCCTTCTCCTTTTGTTTTGGCATTGCACTCCTTGACATCACACATCTTTGGGATACTTGTTTTTTATAGCCTTTCTCCAGATCGTGATAAACAATTCACTTCGTTTCTCAAAGGTCTTTTTGGGTTACACTCAATGCATAAAGGGTTATTTTACTACATGTATCTAGTCTCGGCTTTTGTTTTTTGTTATTGTCTGTGTATATATTCTCTGGCCCATTTAACAAACCTTATCTTGGTCACTTTACCCGTTCCTCCAATTGTAGCTTAGTATACTCCATCGCCCATACCCATGTTCAAAACACTTCTACACTTATTCATCACTTGCATATTTATCAACACATTCATAGGCCATCTACACCTCTGACACCTGCACCCGTGTTTACTGCGCCTACAGATATAAATCCTGTATACTCTCTAACTCCACCTATTTTGAACCAACCTCTTGAAACTGACCTTGCTATTGCACTCAGACATGTATACTGTCCACTTGTATCCCCTTTCCTAGTTACATTGCTTTGAGCCATCATCATTTGTCATCGTTGTAATTCTCATGTCTCTCTTCCTTGTATTCTATGTCTATTCTTAAGTAAGAAATTTCCCTTCTTGGGTGAAACTAGGTTATGCTTACAGAAATATTTGCACTTCAAAGAAGTTGGTTTGGATAGTTCAATAACTAGAGGTAGAATGAAATCAGGGAAAACTATAAGTTAAATAATAAGAGATTTAAAGCTAAATAGTATATTGTCAGACTTGATACAAGACAGAGAATCATGGCATTGTTTGATCTATGAATCTAACCTCAGCTAATGGAAAAAAGCTTGTGTGTGTTGTGTGGTTATTTAAGTATAGCTGGAACACCAGAAAGATCATGTACAATAAGTACTGGATAAATTTTTAATTAATATTAAATGAAGTAAAAACTAAAATAATACTTACGAGATGCTTCTAACAATGCCTTGCAACAAGATGCTGGGACTGGAAAAGATCGCAGTTCACGAATTACATGCTGAATTTTTTTGAAAGAAAAGTAAGAAATTACAATTTTTAGTATATGTGCTGATGAAGGAAAGAGCCATTCAGTTTATCATGATACCTTAACACAATCAGCAACAACATGTGCGTCCTCCTCCTCAGAAAATTCAACTTTTCCTGCAACCATAGAGCATATACGTGAACATAGGATTTGATCAGTAGCTGAGGTAAAAAAAAAAAGTAGTGTGTCATTTTATAACCTAGAAAGACCTTGTATCTAATTCTAGTAAGAATAAGGGGCACACTCAATTTACTATAATGATCTAATAGTATATACTTGTGAAAGAATTCTGATTATTTGCATGGAAAGGCCAGAAATATGGCTGAAGATATGCTAGACAAGTGAAAATGATCTTCACCACGCAATCTAATCAAAGTGGAGGCATCCCAAGGAGGAAGATGTACAACAACATTAAAAAAAAAAACAGCGGAAGGATTTTTGAGGATCAGAAGTACAAACCTTGTTCATATTCTCGCACTCGATTTTCAACATCTTCAACATCGGCTGCTTGCCGCAAGATCCCTTCTACTTTGGCTCCTGTTTTCTAGCAATAATTAGATTCACATGAAACACCCTATCGGTTTGTGTCATATGTAAACAATACCATAAGGGTTATAATTATAAAAAACATATACATATTCACTACCAGCTTCTTCCCTGCCCCTCCCCAATACAAAAAGTAGAATCCCCATGAGACTTCCACTGCAAGGTCACAATGGTAGTCAACCAAAGGAGAACTGGAAAAACTAAAGTTTAGAAGAAGCCACAGAAAAACATTGCTTTAGGTTGTTTGTTTAGCTGAAACTATGGGGTTTCTATGTGGTTACGATGGAGGGATGAATATAAGAGGCATTGTTAAATATTGAACCTCTAACATCACAACACATCAACCTTAAATACTGAAGCAAGTTTCAATCAAGCAACAACTTCACCGGCACTTGTTGAAGATTCCCACATCGGATGAAATATGGTTTGAAAATATATTTATAAATGCTGGCAATCCCCTCACCTTACAAGTTGGCTTTGTAAGGTTGAGTTAGGTCCAATTCTCCTGATTACGATTAATTGTACTGATTAGGATTTGTTATTTTATTTACTTTTATAAGTTAGCATAACAGAATGGCTCTTATGATGCTTTAAGCGGAAGCACGCATTAAATTGAAGAGAAAAATAATTCAGTAAAAACAGTCTAATGTAGACATGCACGGGAAAGCATTGAACATTTTTCCTTTTACAGTTCTGATAGATCAAAAGGATGGATTCATACTTCTTACAAACTCAACACAAGAAGCATGTGTGTTTCCATTTATATGATTGTTTTTGCATGAACAAGTACACACAGAAAAGAAAAGAAAACCTACCATGCTCTTCTATGAACCTCAGGGCTTTTTCCAAAAAAGACGGAGTTCCATCAACTTCCTCCAAAGCAAGTAAAATTGGCCTACCAAGGACTGCATATTTTACTGGATCTCTATCCTTCACTATAGAAGAAATGAAGAAAAATCATATGAAAGCAAAGCAAGCTATAATTTTTTTCTTCTAAACATCATTATGAAAATGCAATGTTGGGACAACATTATACTGATAGGTGTGAGAGAAAAATGACAAAACAGGTCTGCTAACTTATTAGAGTATATCATAGCTTTAGCATTCACTATGCTGAGCTGGCAGCATTATGTAATAGGATTGATCTCAGTCATAACTGAGTTAGTTATGCTGAGCTGGCATTTATTCAATGCTTGTATAATACCATTCTGTTGCAACTGTTTACTCAAGAATCAGTTGATACAATTTCTATTCTTCATTAAAATGCTCTCTTTATCAAACTCTATTATGGTATCATGAGCTTGTGATCCATCACAGCCATGGCTTCTCCTGCAACACCTACACCCTCGTCCTCACCGGAAAACAACTCTCCGGCGAGTGGCACTACTTCTTCTTCTCAAAACGCAGCAGCTTCATCGTTGAAGAATGCGTTCAAAACCTTTGCTCAACAAATCAGCATCAAGCTCGACAACAACAACTTCCTCTCTTGGAAGCAACAAGTTGAAGGCATCATTCGCATCCACAAACTCCATCGTCACCTAGTGAATCCAGTCATTCCTCCGCGTTATCTTTCCACGGAAGATCGCGCCTCAGATACAGAGAATCCAGCGTACTTGCAATGGCATCAAGAAGAATCTCTCCTCTTCACTTGGCTTCTCACCACACTATCGGAGACGGTTTTACCACGTGTTGTCAAGTGCGTGCATGCTCATGAAGTTTGGACTGTCATTAATCAGTTTCAGCGCACTCAGATCTACGCGAAATCACGCCAACTGCGCTATGAACTGCGAACTATGGAGAAAGGAGATCGTACAATTGCTCAGTACCTAGGTCGAATCCAGCAAATTGTGGACATTCTGGAATCCATAGGAGATCCAGTCTTTCATCGCGATCACCTTGAGACCATCATTGATGGATTGCCACCGGAATACCAAGCCCTAGCTTCGATCATCCAATATCGTGATCAACCTTGTGAAATCGTTGTGGCTGAAACGATGTTTCTCTCTCATGAAGCTCGCCTGGACCGATCTACACGTGTCGCACCTCACGAAGTTCTCTCTGTTAATCTCACGCAAGGTAACGTCTCTCAATCACAAGACTCGCCGTCGTCTACTGTTTCAGATGCGACTACGTGGTGGTGGTCACAATGGTGGAAGATCCAAGGTACAGTGTCAGATTTGTGCTAAATCTGATCATGATGCCAAGGTTTGTTACTACAGACTATCTGTAGCTCCCTCTGGCTCTAATCAGTGGCGTGCTCCAACTGTGGCAACTCCACCTGTGTCCAATTTCTCAATTCTTTGGTTTCAAGTTGTTTCTCCAGCTCAAATGCCACACCAATGGACGCCTCCCACTCAATGGTGTAGTCCTGCACAAGGTTTCTTATCCAACCCTGCCACACCTTCTCATACTGGCAAGCAACCTCAGGCTTATCTTGCACGATCTGACACTGGAACTAGTCTAGCTGGCAATACTCATTGGTATGCAGACTCTGGAGCTACTCATCATGTTACAAATTTAGCTGATCACTTCCTTGACAGCATCTCTACTTTAGGATCTGACCAAGTCATGCTTGGCAATGGTCGAGGTTTGTCTATAACTTCCATTGGTAACACATCTTTCACATCTGCACATAAACCACATGTCACACTCACTTTGAATAACTTACTGCTAGTTCCTAAGATCACAAAGAATTTGATCTCAGTTAGTCAGTTTGCACGTGACAACAAGGTCTATTTTGAATTTCATCCTGACTTTTGTCTTGTAAAATCCCAGGCTACTTCTGAAGTGCTACTTCAAAGGCTACTTGGGAAGGATGGACTTTACTCTTTTGGCAACCTCAAGGCTGTTTCTGCATCCACTAATAATTCACCTTATGTGCACACACTCACCAATCATACTTTACCTTCAGCTAGTTTGAATTCTTGTACAAATAATGTCACTACTTTAGGACCATCTGTGTACTCTCAGTGGCATAATAGACTGGAGCACCCTCACCATGAGGTCCTCAAAGCTGTTCTTACCAAGTGTAATATCCATATTCCTCATCAATCAAAATTAGACTTTTGCACTGCTTGTTGTTTGGGTATGGTTCACTGGTTGCCATCTCATGCTTCAACTACACAATATCATGCTCCCTTTGAACTTATACTTGCAGATGTTTGGGGTCCGACACCTATAGCTTCCACTGCTGGCTTCAAATATCTACTCACCTGTGTGGATGCTTTCACAAGGTATACTTGGGTGTTTCTCATGGTACAGAAATCTGAGGTAACCTCTATCTTCAAAACTTTTATGGCACATGTCTCAACTAAGTTTAACTGTCAAGTTAAGACAGTTCAAACTGATGGAGGTGGTGAATTTCAGTCACTCACTCCTATTCTAGCCACACAAGGAATAATACACAGACTTACCTGCCCTCACACACATCACCAAAATGGTTATGTGGAGAGGAAACACAGGCATGTTGTAGAAATAGGCCTCACTCTTTTGGCTCAAGCATCCCTCACTGCTGGCTTCAAATATCTATTCACCTGTGTGGATGCTTTCACAAGGTATACTTGGGTGTTTCTCATGGTACAGAAATCTGAGGTACCCTCTATCTTCAAAACTTTTATGGCACATGTCTCAACTAAGTTTAACTGTCAAGTTAAGACAGTTCAAACTGATGGAGGTGGTGAATTTCAGCCACTCACTCCTATTCTAGCCACACAAGGAATAATACACAGACTTACCTGCCCTCACACACATCACCAAAATGGTTATGTGGAGAGGAAACACAGACATGTTGTAGAAATAGGCCTCACTCTTTTGGCTCAAGCATCCCTCCCCTTGAAGTTTTGGGATCATACTTTTCAGGCAGCTGCCTATCTTATCAACAGGATGCCCAATCCTGTCTTAACTATGCCGTCACCATATAGTATATTATACAAATCTGATCCTGACTACAAATATCTCAAAAATTTTGGTTGTGCCTGTTTTCCTCATATCAGACCTTACAACCCACACAAGTTTGCTTTTCACACCAAGGAATGTCTTTTCCTTGGTTATTCTCCACTTCACAAAGGCTAGAACTGCATGACACCTGATGGGAAGATTTACATCTCAAACGGTGTAATCTTCAATGAGATAAGGTTCCCATATATGCACTTGTTTCACAAAGACACTACTCCACTATCCACACCTTCATCACATGAAACTTCCTCTAGCTCTATGTTACCTCAGACCAGCCCCCTATTGCCACACAAACTTCTTCTCCCCAAGCCACTTCCTCCACAGCACTGAACACACCCTCACCTCAGTCCTCTAACTCATCCCCAATCACACCACCAAGTCCTACTCAATCTCAATCTGAATTTTCACTATCTGCCTCAAGCTCAGAACATTTTCCTATAGCCCATCCCTATCCTCAAAACACACACTCTATGGTCACAAGGTCAAAAGCTGGCATTGTGCAGCCTAGGCTTCATCCCACCCTCCTCTTGACTGAACTTGAACCCACATCCTACAAGGTTGCTCTCAAGGATCCCAAGTGGCTTGAGGCTATGAAAACTGAGCATGATGCTCTCTTAAACAATCATACCTGGACCCTCACCTCTCTTCCTCCAGGCAGAAGAGCAATAGGCTGCAAATGGGTGTTTAGGACTAAACAAAATCCTGATGGTTCCATACTAAAATACAAGGCCAGACTGGTGGCCAAGGGGTTTCATCAAGTTCAAAGGTTTGATTTTCAGGAGACCTTCTCTCCAGTGGTCAAACCTGTCACAGTCAGGGTTGTGCTCACCTTAGCTCTATCTAAACAGTGGCAAATCACTCAACTTGATGTCAATAATGCTTTCTAAAATGGAATTCTGACAGAGGAAGTTTATATGCAGCAACCTCCTGGTTTTGTGCAATCTAATTCAGCACTGGTCTGCAAGCTTAACAAAGCTATCTATGATTGTTTAAGAGTGTGCAATCTAATTCAGCACTGGTCTGCAAGATAAACAAGGAAGGATCACACTTGCTTGTGATGAAGCCAAGAGTATGCAGGGCATTAGAGAGTCTCTCAAACTATATATATATATATATATATATATATATATATATATATATATGACAATTAAATTGTTTAAAAGTTATAAACTGGGCAACATTCATAGAGTGAACACAGGGAGACGCAACCTTTGAAGGAAATTAACATGAATGAAGCACAAGAGTAGCAAGAGCATACACTGGTCCAAATAAATATCGAGTGAGTCAGCCTGTCCACTTCTAAAGATACCACTTTGTCCCGTCACATTAGTAGCACTTGGTGCGTGTGCCAAAACATTCTCAAGTGCAGTTTTCCATTCATATAAATCTTCAGTAGTTTCAGCCTATAGCATTAACAAATGCAGAGATACATCAGCAAAATGGGAGCATTTCATATTCACATTTCTTCCTATATCTTGTATCTCAGTCTGTGTCAAAGCATTATTGAGCATACCAAACCCAATACATCTCACAAAACATATAGCTATGTCATTAATGATGAAATACAGTAACTTGAAGGGAATTTACTGAATATTATTTTTTGATAATTGTAATACAGACATCCTTTACATCATAGAATCATGTCGCAAATGTTCTTGTTAACTAGACTATAATTATATTATACAGAATAAAGCTGTCCCAATAACAAATTTATGAAAATAAAATCATAATAAATACAGAAAACAATGCAAGAGCTAACAAGCAACACAGCACAGTTTATACTTCATTATCAAGGCAGAAAGCAAAAAGTCTTGAGGAGAGGAAGAAACCAACAGTTATCATAAAATAGCAAAACTAAATTTAAAATGTTCTTCAACGTAATAAAAGTGCTGAATTTAGAGGAAAAGCAGAGCACCTTCAGCGTGAATACTCGTCCATCACGAACATCAGGAAATTGTACAGTCAAAAGTTTCTTATCTTCTTTGATAGAAACACTACAAAATTTGATAAGATACAGGTCAAGAAACTTCACATTCACAAATACTACTACAGCAAGATTATGAAGACAAAAAAAAATTCCAATAATGAGTACTTGTTAAAAACAAGCTAACCTGCCTGAATTGTTAAGGTCAATGCCACCAAGGGTCAAGTTCACTTCATTTCCCTTCTGAGAAACAACATTCTAAAAGTACAAAAAAGATTAGGAAATATACTTAGGAAAGTACAACATTTCACACTCTCAAAAAATCAGGCCTACATGTTGAATTGCAGGAACATGTATTTTAATAAGGATTCTTGTGTTCAGACATTGCAAAACAAAAATCATGATAAAAGATATGGAGAGTCTGTGAATGAACTAGTTCTAAATATAAAATAGATGGGGAAAAATTATCAATCTACATAATAAAGGATAAGGCACCGTATCTTAAAAAAATAATAAACTAAGTTCCAAAAAACATGCATGAAAACTAGCAGTTGGTACATGATCATGTATAATCATATTTGGACAAGTACAGCAGGATACATTTGTTCCTTGGTGGTAAATGATTGAAAAATATTCTGGTTTCCAAAATTTAATAATGAGAAATATATTTGACATATTGATTATGTTGATTTAATGAAGAAAATTTTGCCATAGATAAATTTTTAACCTTTAAGAAAATAACTGATGACGAAAAAATATGTTAAAATGTGAGTGAACCTCTTATTGTATTCTTTCAATTAATTACCAACTTCATTGTTTTTCTAGAAGAGTTTTATTAGAAAAAAACAGATTTGCTTGCACTGTACAGGGAAGACAGCAGAAAAGATGTGCAAACCAGATGCTATAAAACTTACTGGATCACTTCTGAAGAAAACAAGTGAAGTTTGTGTTAAAATAAACCACCTTTTCTTCCAGGATGTCCATCCAATTCCTACACATCGCGAAATACATAATGTGCAATAAATAACTGTTTCACTAAATATGCCATTCTGCCAAGAGTTCAATTTTAGATTTGCATTTGAGTATTTTATGTAGTAAAATACAAACTGTGATTATGTTTGGGGAGAATTTGAAGATTATAAGAAAAGTATTATTTACTGCTCTGGTTTAGTTACCAGTGACAGCTGTCAGGGACAGCTGCAAGTTAGTTAGACCCAACTATGCACTGTGCAAACTATTTTGCAAGAACTTTTTTGTCCCGTTTCTCCTCATGTGATTTACTGTGATAGCCAATCAGTTGTCCTTTCTTGCTCATATCCCATTCTTCATGCAAGGAAAAAACACATGGAGATTGATCTCTTTTTTGTCAGAGAAAAGGTGTTGGCCGAGCAATTCATAGTGACGCACATCCCTGGTACTAATCAATGGGTTGATGTCCTTACCAACTACCAAGTCTGTTTCCACAGCCAAGTTCCTTCTCATGAGCTTCAAGCTCAATTTGACTGTTCCACAAGTCACCCACCTTGAGCCTGAGAGGGGTGTATAAGAGAAATATTGGTTACTAGTACTACTACTGATTTAGTTAATAGTGCCAAGTGTCAGGGACAGCTGCAAGTTAGTTAGACCTAACATGTGCATCGTGCACATGATTAGAGTCAGTTAGTGCGAACCTCCACAAGTGTCAGATTAGGATTCCTATATAATGATGTGATTATTCACCATTATGACTGAAAACATAATATTCCAAAACAGAAATTTGTTATGAATCTTTCACAAATTAACACGGATGAAAAGGCTGAGTGTTATTTCACTTATTCTTACTATTTACAAAGGTTACCGTATATAGACTAAGGTACGGAATTTTATTATGGCTGTTAAAGGTATGAGTTAAAAGAAAAAAGAGAAAATAAATAATAAAGACTTTAAATGTGATAATAGCGTAATATTATTGATAATAACTTGATACTAACTTAATACAAAAGACTAAACACTAATTCCTATTTATACAAATATATAAGACTCATAAATACTAATTGAATTGAAGAAAAAGGTATGATAGTAACCAAGTAATATGGAGGGAAAAGAACAAAAATCTTTAATGACCATAAGGGTGAATAAAATATATTGGACCCGTTTATTTACTTTTCTTGGCTTTAAAACATTTGAAGACTTTCTATTTTACTATCGGTATAAAACAACAATAGAAGCACCTTTACTCGTAGAGCCTCTACATAGGCATATCATAATAACAAAATGTAATAGTTCCTTAGAACCAAAAACCAAATGTGTAAGTTAGAGTAGTAAAACATACCTTTGGAAGATATGAAAAGCGACCCACTCTTGAAAACCTGTAAGAAATGAAATCACAGGAATTCAAACCACTGTAAGGGAGCAACATGGACTAAACTCCTTAAACAATCTAGCTCTAAATCATCTGAACCTTCCATCAAAGTTGCTACTTGCAACTCCCTCAAGAAGTCTTACTAGACTCATGCTTATGCACCTTAAAACACCCTACCTTATATTCTTAATAGGTGGCCTCACTTGTTCTCTTCACTAATAACTAGGAGCTAGATTCTCATTACAATTTGGGATTTAATTCCTTAGAGCATAAGATCTTATCACAAAATCAAAGTAAAACACTCAAGCAGGACTCATGCTTATGCACCTTTAAAATAACCTACCTTATTGTTGAATATTGTTCTATTATCTAAACAATAATGTAAATCAAATTTTATATATCTGAAGTCCAAATTGGAAACAAACAACTAAATTGAAGGGTTAATGTGCTGTATGTATAAACATTTTACTTACTGCACAAGCACTTCGCGCATAAGTGTTTATGTCTAAGCTATTCGTATAACAAAAGATAAAACAAAGTAAAATTGTTTTCAAATAAGCTATAAGTTGTTTTCACAAATTATCCTCCATAACTTAAAGACATTGTCATAAGTTGTTTCGATA
Source organism: Lathyrus tuberosus (assembly GCA_022829125.1). NCBI lineage: Eukaryota > Viridiplantae > Streptophyta > Magnoliopsida > Fabales > Fabaceae > Lathyrus > Lathyrus tuberosus. The sequence goes on along the minus strand of JALAZF010000142.1, from coordinate 12,711,957 downwards.
AGCTCTCTTAAACATTCTCACAAGTGTTTATGCAAGATGATAACCTCAAATAACTCAATCCAAACAAGAGTTACCAAAGAACACAAAGCCTAACAACCAAGTCTTATCTCACTAACTTACACCATAACTTTAGGCCAATTGAATCACACAATTATTTATCCTATTTTTGAAAAGAGAGAAAATTAATTACCTTATTGCGAGAAGAAGAAAGATGGTGTAAATGTGCAGGCTGAAGCTGAGGATTAGAAGACGGAAGAGAAGAATCACTAACTACCTACAAAAACAAACACATAATAATCTATAACCTTCCACGCCAATTCACACAACCAAAGCCTAATTTCTATTATTCACAATTCACCATTTGAAGGAATAACAAACCCTAATTTCACCTAAAAAATTTACCTGATCCGTTTCACCACTCGCGGAATTCATATTCGCGATCCTATCCCCTCCTACAAACACACAATCCTGCATAAACAACAATGCAGATCAAGAATAACAACAAAAAACGCAGAAAAATCATGACATAACAGAAACGATGAATTACCTTATAAACAAACAAGCATTTTGAGAGTAATTGTAATGAAGATGAAATGGAAAGAAGAAAGTGAAAGGAAAAGAGAGTTTTGACGTCGTTTAACTCTCTCGATCGCTTCCACTCTCTTTGATCCGAATGGAATGTGATGTGAGAAGTGAATGTTTTGTTTTGGCACGCAAGGAAAGGAGGGAGATGAAGTGGGACACGTCATCGTCGATATTAAAACCCGAACCCGTCGTTGATGGAGGGAAAATACGTAACACCGCTGTGTTGCTCTTTTTAGCGGTAAAAATAGAAATATGTTATTAAATGCTCGGTTTCTCCCAACTTTTTTTTTTTGGTATATATTAAAATGCAATATTAAAATGAATCAATAATCTCTTGTGTTTGGATTAGTTATTTTGATAAAAATAAATAAACTTTTAAGAGAATTTTAAATGGATTGGTTGAAAAATTATTTTTTTAATAAAAATATGAAGAATTGTTAAAATTATAGAATTTAGGGTTAATAGTCATTTACCCCCCTGCAATATATGCGACTTTTGATTTACCCCTCTTTAAAAAAATAATTTTGGATTACCCCCCTGAAATTTTAAAATTCTAAGTCTTTTACCCCCTAGGTAGAAAAATTACCCCCCCTGTAAAATTTTTTTTTTTATTTACCCCCCTGGTTTTTACACGCTTAGGGGGTACCCCAAAATTTTAGAGGGGTAATCCAAAATTATTTTTTTAAAGGGGGGTAAATCAAAACTCGCCAATATTGCAAGGAGGTAAATGACTATTAACCCTAGAATTTATAACTTATTTTTAAAGTTAAATTTAAGAGTCAATTGACATATGAAATTTAAGGAAAAAAAATTTCACTTTATATAATGTAAATATTAAATTGATTTAATCTCAATTAAGTGAGTTTTTCTACCAATTGAAAAATAGCACACAAGCAGAAGTTGAAACGGATATGAGGTCTAGAGACTATAAGTAAATAAGACACTATATCATACTTTTTATACCTTTCGAAATCTAAAGTTTATCATTTTGTAATATAAAAGAGGTAAGTTAAATGGTAGAAAATAAATTTAAAATTTTTTTTGTTATTCTTCTAATAACTGCTAAAATATTGCATCTTCATTTTATTTATTTTATTAATTGTTTGTTAAAAATGAAGGTTTTTTTTTTCAAAAAGAGATCCAAAACCAACAGAGGTATGTCCCAAAACAAAATTGTGTCCTAAAACTCTCTACAAGCTCAAACACATCAAGGAATTGAAAATGTGTGCCTCTTAATCAATCAAATCCAACCGTTAATTGATTAAAGTCTATTTATTTTTTCAAATTTGACGACATCTAATGGAATAAGCACCAATTATAATTGATTAGAAAATCAAATCAACTAAAAAATCTCTAAGGTGGATATATTTTTAATCAACCTCAATGCAAAATCAATCAACACTGATGATTTAATTGATTAAGATCAACATTTATCAATTAAAAGACTGAAAGATAGCAACAAATCTCAATTAGCATATCAATTTTCAAATCAATTCTCAAAAGATCAATCAACATTGAAAAATTTTGTTTGGACCAAATCCTAATCAATTACTTATTGATCATAAAAGGTATTATCGTTATTGTATTCTCTTCATCTCAAAATAGTGTTTCCTCTTGTTTTCCTTATGGTACTAATATTATTGGTTTTACCATTATTGTCAAAATGGCACCAAATAGGGCGCTCGATTTTAGAAGTACATTATCAAATATTTATGAGTCTAGAGATTTCTTGTCTCAAATTTCTTTACCTTGATAAAAGTTATTATAAGAATTTTGGTTCCTTCATAGTTCTTTGAAAAGCAAGAGTCAAAAATTTGTCTGCAATAAAGAAGAAAAGATGTATCTCAGATTGATCAATATGTTCTATGAAAATCTTAAATTCAATAAAGAGATACTAACATAAGAGGTTCAAAGGACTCAAATTTATCTCATTATTGTGGAGTTATGGAATCTTTGTAATTTACCTACTATTGGTAACCTCGATGCTCAATCACTCTTCACTAATCCACAGACATGTCACAGATTTCATATCGATGCAAAGTATATGTAACCACATTTTAGTTTTATTATCCATTTAGTATCACTTGTGTTATTTCCAAGGAAAGACAATCATAATGATTTTTTAATGAACGGTGTTCTAATCACTTGGCTTCTAACCCAAAATATTGAAACCAACTTGAAAATTGGGATGATTGAACATATGCTGGAATGCAATAAAATGACTAGTGCATGGATACCTTATGCGGATTTGATCAAAAAAATCATGCGTCATACAGGAATCACATTAGAAGGGGAACATCCAGATTCGTCATGTTTGATGATTAAAAGGAACTCTCTAAAGCATATACAATTAAGAGATAACCATGGGATCTTGAATACGATTAGACAGACATGGAAGTCTTTTGTCTTGAGAATCTTTGAATTCCTTCAACATAAGCCTTATTATCCTCCATTCTTACAAGCAGTCTGAAAAAAACATGTTAATTGAGAACAATGTCAAAACTCTTCAACGGGTATCTAATAAAGTTCTTTCTTGACAAACCAGGCTATCAACTCAAGAGAAATAGTTCATCATATACTACTTATTAATGAAGATGATGATGATGATGATGATGTCAACAAAGTGTGGTTGTCTTAATCGAATTGTTTTCTTGTTTTCTTTGCATACTTGATATTTTTGTCTTGATCTCTTTGTAATAAACAAAATTCTTATATTATAATATTCAATTTCATTTGCTTATATGTTATATATGGATTCTATATTTTGTTTATATTTTCTCTTTTACTATTTTTTATAATGGCAAAGAGGGAGAAGTATACTCTTAAAGATAATAGAGTATACTCTATTAATTTGCAATGGGGACTTAACCACTCAAAATATTTTATCTATCTCTTCATGTTTCACTGCCTCTCTAAGAGATGCATCGACATCATCAAAAATGGGATTAATGTGATTCTATTTGTTGTGCAAGTAATATTGTCAAAGGTTTTTTATGATGAGAACTCTTAAATTGAGGTGTTGATGACAACTGTCAAATAGTGTTGATGAGGAAATTTGTCAAATGGTTGTGTTGATTACAAATGTCAAATGGTTTTGATCACGACAATTCTTTCAAAGGCTCCTGATGATGACATTTGAACAAGAAAGTGATATCGCAAACTCATCATTCAAATGTGTCAAGTTCTAGATGAAGGTGCTACACAATATTGAATCAAGCAAATGAACTTGACGTTAAATATGTGAAAGTGTGAAAGCTCGCCTGATCTCGCGCTTATAGTTTTACCTAGTTTTGATAAATCAATTGTAAAAGAACAAAATTAAGTCTTGAAGTACTAAGGCAAATGCCCACGCCCCCCCCCCCCCCCCCCCCCCCCCCCCCCCCCCCCCCAACACACACAAAAAATTTCAAAACTTCTCTTATTTTTTTATAAAAACTTCTTAAAACCAATATAAGAAAGTACTTAATTGATTAGAAGTTTGTTTGATCAATTATGAAGAAAAAATACATTGGCTAATTGATTATGAGGTTCTTCTATTCAATTAAATTGAAGTGCAATGCCTCCTAATCGATTAAGGAAGTTGGTAACCAGTTAAGTGAGGTAGAAAATTTAACTTTCCTATTTTCGATTGATTAATTGATTAATACATAATGATAATTGATTATATCATTAAAAATGGTGATGAGTTGTTTCCTTTTTAAGCCATATTTTTTCCTATGATTTTCTTATGTATTCAATTTGGCTCTAATCATATAACATAAATAGTAATGTACATGCTTTGATTGTACTATACCTTAATTGAAAAGTATTTTATCAATGCGAAAATTTAGAGGGAGTCTCTGAATATTTTTTTGGAAAAATTGTTTATCAATATAAGATTTTTTTTCATCATAAAAAAAGGAAATCGTTATAACCTAGTTGATTTTAAGAACAGTGGTCTAATTAGTTTCGATGATAACAAATAAAAAATATATAAATAATTGGATCCCAACCCATCAATTGGCCCAGCTTAACTTTCAATCCTTGCACTCAGTCTTCAAATTATGTCTTTATTTGAAGAATCTTGCACAACGAGTTACCAACATATGACAATCTCAGGTATAAAGGTGTGGTTTTCCTGTCTATGAGTTCCTTTTGTTGTAGCCATGATGAAACTACTCACCACATTTTGTTTGAATGTGATTTTGCTTCTCAATTTTTTGTCCTGGTTATCTAACAAAATTGGATTCATAAATCAAGTTTCATCCTTAGATTATTGCATTCACATCATGAAGCACCCATACTCTCCTCAAGCAAAGGTTGTGGTCATTTCTAGCATAATCCACACCATAAATGCTATTTGATTGGCTCGAAACAATTTAGGTTCAAAGATGTCGTCAATGATTAATGATATTGTATTGCTTTTGTTTCATCAAAAGTATCTCTCTCTAATAGTTGTGCCAAAAAGAAATATAATTCCTCTATGGTGGATTTCTCTATTATCAAAGCATTTTTCATCAAGATTCACCCATGTGATCTTCCTTCCATGACTAGATTAATCTAGAAACTTCAATCCTTTGTTTGGATTAAATGTAACACTTATGAAGTGACCTTTGAAACTCCTACCATTTATGTCTACTGTGGCATATGCTGAAATCCTAATTCAAATCATTTATGTAAATTTCTTTTTTTACATTGGTCATGTTAAATCCTTATAGGATGAGCTATTGGGAACTATTATTACTCTGGTGATTGCTAATCAAAAGAAATGGAAACACCTTTGTCTTTTAAACAAATTATTTACTTGTTGTTCAAGCTTTCTCAAACCATGATAGAATGCTTTGAATTGCATTCAACACACTCCATGAACTTCATTGTCTCACATTTAATGCTTGCGCAAACAAGCTTGCTAGCTTAAGCCTCCATTTAAGGAGTTTATTATTGGTTAGATAACATTTATGATTATATAATAAGTTTAGTTCTCCTTATTTCAGGCTTAGGCCTTAGAGGGGTTTTAGTTCTTGTCCCCCCACCCCTTTCTCTTTGTTTGATTACTTATTTTTTTTATCTAATTTTGAGGCTTTAGCATTTGGTTTAAAAAATATTGTATTAATTCTTTTAGTTTAAATTATATAAGTTTAAAATAATTATAAAAAAAAATTAATAACACATGGCAGTTATATCATTTTAAAAGTAAATGAAAATTAATAAAAAAATACAATAGAAACTAATATTTATTGATTAGTGTTAATGAATGTTCAAAATAGGTGAGTATTTATAAGATAATGGAAATCTATGCTTTTTTAGCGAGGGTTTTTCAGATTTACCCTATATAGATGGGGCGGATTGGATGCTAACCCATTAAAATATTAATTAAAATAAATAAATAAAATAAGAATTATTTTCCAACAATTGTACGTAACAAAACAATTTTAAATTATAGTTATTTTTCAATATCTAATAATTACAAAACAGACCACTATGACTAATATATTAAAAATATATAAAAATTAAAAACAAAATATCTATAATTATAAGGACCCGTATAATTAATATTTTTAAAAATTAAGTATAATATATATTAAATGACGATAATTTATAATTAAAAGGAGGTTTAAAGTAATAAAAAAAGAGTAGATAAATAGGCAATTTTATAAAGATAACATTTTCATTTTTTATATTCAATATATATATATATATATATAGTTGGAAATCAATGGTGGAGATTTTAAACCCATTAGATTTTAAAATAAATAGTGGAGATTATGTGTCATTTTTTTCCCTCTCCTCCATTATTAAAAAAAATATATATATATATATATATATATATATATATATATATATAGTTGGAAATCAACTTATTTCAAGACACTATGTCACGAAAGGGAAAAGACAACGTTTTTTTTGGCTTTTAACAGCGCTTAAAAGCGCTGCCTAAGGTGGCGCTGCTATACGTAAAGACAGCGCTTTTGTTTTATGCAAAAGCACTGCCTTATGTAGGCCTTTAGCAGCGTTTTTTCTGGAAAAGCGCTTTTTCTCTGGAAAAGCGCTTTTCTAAAGTGGGCCTTTAGCAGCGCTTTTTCTAGAAAAAGCGCTGTCTAAAGTGGGTCTTTAGCATCGCTTTTTCTGGTCTTTTATGCTTTCTATTGGTATCTTTAGGCAGCGCTTTTTCAGAAAAAAGTGTTTTCTATTGTCCCCCTTTAGACAGCGCTTTTTGAAGCGCTGTCTAATGTATTTTTTATTTCACTTTAAGGCAGCGCTTTTTCTGAAAAGCGATGTCTTTTCTTCACGTAAATTGTGTTTTTTAAAAGCACTTTTATATAAATCAAAATTTAGGAAGCGTTGCGCTGCCTATTCTTCTCTATTTTAGAAAGCATATTTTTGGAAGACAAGCCATATCGGTGCGGCTTCTCGATCCCACTTCTCAGGTGCGTCGAGGAGTCCAAGGTCCCCAGCATACTCTAGGAGATCCATGTGGGGATCAACGCGCAACACCTCAGCGGACTATCACTAGCCTGTAAAGCGTTACGAGCAGGGTACTACTAGCCCACCATGCAGCAGGACGTCAAGGAACACGTCAAGAAGTGCGACAGATGCCAACGACACAGGGACATGCACCTGGCCCCCGCCCAGTGAGCTCAGAACGCTCTCGTCCCCCGTGGTCATTTGCATGGTGGGGGATGGATATCCTCGGGGCCTTCGTCGTGGGGTCGTACCAAAACAAGTACCTGATCGTCGGCGTTGACTATTTCACGAAGTGGATCAAGGCTAAAGCCCTGGCCCAAACCATACTACGTTTCTACAAAAGGAACATACTTGCCCGGTTCGGCGTGCCCCAGGTAATTGTCACCCGACAACGGGACACAATTCACTGACAAGAACTTTTAGGAGTTCGTTGCGAAGCTGGGCACGAAGCAACACTTCACCTCGGTAGAGCACCCAAAACAAATGGTCTAGCTGAAGCCGTGAACACGATGATCCTGCGAGGTCTGAAACGGAGACTGGGCGACGTTAAGAAAAAGTGGGTCGAGGAGTTACATAGCGTCCTCTGGGCCTACAGAATAACCCCGCACTCCACTACCAGGGAGACCCCTTTCCGATTAACCTACGGAACTGAGGCAGTGATCACAGTGGAAATAAGGGAACCTTTGAGAAGAACTGAGTCTCCCCTCGATGAGGAGATGAACGATGAGGCCTTCCGGGAGGAGCTCGACCTGGTCCGAAAAGATAAGGGTCGGGCGCATCCCTCCGCGAAGCCTCACTTAAGTAAAAGATAACTTTATGATATAACAACAAAGTTATTAAATGTGATTTTCAGGTAGGCGTCGTCGTCCTACGAAGGAACCAAAAAGATTCTCGTGAGGGCAAGCTCGTCGAGAACTGGGAGGGACCTATCGTGTCTGCGCGAAAACGGGGACAAGAGCTTACTACCCTCGAAAACCTACACGGGGAGGAACTTGCTCGACCATGGGAATGCTGTAAAGCTTAAATAGTACTACAGTTAAACACTACCTGTGACCCATCTGCGTCGCGACCATGGGGGCGCACTAAGGTACAAGTGCGGCTCCCCTCCTCGAAACAAGTAGACAAGGGCCCGCGTTGTGTGTGCGCGAGGACCCTTGATCCGACGGGGATACCTCGACCGAGCTCCACCGTCGCCGTACCAACCAGGCAGGACACCTAGCTCGCGATGGGAAGTTCAGGCCACGAAGCTAAGACTTCGACCGAACTCTTAGCTTCGTCGAAGGATGGAATACAGCTCCGGCCACTCGACCAGTTCCCTACTGTCATACCCCAAATTTTGACCACTAAGATTCCCCATCATTGTGAAAATCATCATCATAATATGGATGGACCTATCTTGCCTCATCAGTCTCCCCAAAGATGGGTGAACACTTACTATAATCAGAATTAGGGTTTCAAGCCCTCTCTGAGTGCTTAGACAAAGGATCAATCAAGGAATGACATGATCTTCAACTTGTCTAACCTCTCAAACATCCACAATGGATCAAGAGGACTCCCACATCAAGGATTAAGCACCAGGTTGTTCCCTTCATGGTGGATCAAGCCTCAAGATCGCCAGTGTCACCAAATTAGGGTTTTGGTCGACCAGGGCCTCCAGATGGAAATTTTCATCTGGGCATAAGCCAATGATTCAAAATATATCCTAATATACTCCATGGAACCTCATGGACCCAATCATCAAGTCAATTTAGCCTCAGGGGATGCATACATCAAAAATCAGGAATTAGGGGTTTCTTGACCTAATTCACACCCTAGGTTGACTTTTGGGACAAATCATGAACCAAGACCCTCAAGACATGATTTGAGGGTCTCTAATATACCATATTGATCCATTTGGAACAATGGATTGATCCAAGAAGCTTGAGCAACAAGTTTCAATTTCATCTGAACCACAGTTAGGGTTTCACGGGAAAAGTCAACTGTAGCTTTGACTTTTGACCAGGACATGATTCAATACACCCTATAACACCCATGGAACATGTCCATCAAGTTTGATTTAGGTCAAGGACATGATTTCATAAAGGATTGCGCAGTTTGGAATTCATCTGACAAAAAGTCAACTGTGCACAAAAGTCAAAAAGTCAACTTTGACTTTTGAGATTTTTCACAAAAATGGTTTTTTAACCCCTAAAATGATGTTAATGTATGATTTGAATCATCATTCATCAAGAAAAATTAAAGAAAGTGGGATAACTTGTAAAAGGGGTAACCATAAAAACTTAGAAAATTTTCTAAGTTATGAAATAAAGTGACAAGGGTGCCAACTTTGGAGGATCATAACTCCTAAACCACAAAGCCATTTTTTTCCATCCAAAGTTTGATTTGTAGATCTCATTGCCCTCTACAAAAGCTTCATACTGACCTATGTCCAAATTCCTCATGGATTTTGAGTTATGGAGTGATCAAAATCAAGAAAAGTCACTTTGTTCCAACACTTAGTGAAAATTTCACTAAGTCAGAATTTGCCTTACTTTTTTCCAAATGTAGGGGGATTTTTCACTTGGATCCAAAAGGTATCCAAACCAAATATGATCAAACAGTTGTTGTATCATATAAGGGCTTTCCAAAATGGCCAAGAACATCACCAAATTCAATTTGAGCCATGAGATATGACATTGGCAAGTTGCCTTGCTGAAATCTGCCAAGGCAAGGCAGAATTTTGTACTTTTGCTCGATTTGCCAAAATCAGCCAATTCCAAGCCTTGTCATCACTTTGGACACATCTGAGGATTGAATCTAAAGGGGACAATCACTGAGTCAAGCCTCCAAAGTCCTTGGAACAAGAAATAACATGCTAAACCTAGAATTGCCCAAAATAGGGACAAGACTCCAATTTTGGATTGGAGCATTCACTGGAAGCACCAAGGTGGCATGGACTGAGCCATTTGCAACTGAATTCAGTCAAGACTTATCCAAGACCAAGGGGACCAGCAGCCTGTGCCCTAACCTCTAGTCAATGGCTAGAGGAGACTTGGATTTTCATTTGCCAACATTGGCCAACCCTACTCAACAGTTGCCATTCACTATTCCTTGCAAAACAAACTTGCTCTACTATAAATAGAGCTCAATTGTGATCAGTTTAAGTACACCAAAGGCCTACAACACTTGCCTTTCTCAAAATCCACTTCTCACTCTCAAAAATGCCTTTCTTAGCAAGTCACTATCGGGTTTTTCATTAGAGGGCAATTCCACTCAAACCAATCACACACATACCTCATATACATCATATGTGAAATGATCAAACACTTAAAAAAACATCTGGAACACTTTTCATTAGAGGGCAATTCCACTCAAACCAATCACACACACACCTCATATACATCATATGTGAGCTGATCAAACACTTAAAAAAACATCTGGAACACTGATTTCTCAGAATCACCAGTCAATTGCACAAGGTTTTAACCAAGTTGCAGTTGAGATGCCATGAAGTGATCCAGCCAATTTCCATCAAGTCCAAGCATTCAAACACTATCCATAGGGTGTAGGGAAGTTGTTCAGATCATCACAACTCATCTGTAACACCTCTTACTCAGAAATCATTTTGAACTTGCTGTCACGACCTAGAGGTAAGCCTAAACTTGGTCATCTCTCAATCTATGCATATTTCCTCGCACAATACTTTTGCCAAATGTTCATAATCATGCATGGAATGTTTCCCCTCAAGTAATTGCTTTGTTTGAATCGTGTATCAAAAATTCCAGCCTTCATGCAGAATTTAGGGTTCTTGAGGATTTATTGTGATTTCTTGTTTTATGCTTAATTTAAATGAAATTAATTGTCATAAACATGATCGTGAGGTGAAAACGAACAGATTGATATGTGGATTGCATGATATAATCAAGTATTCAGTGAGATTGGATAGAAAATGCAAATCTGGGCAAAGCTGAAAAACACGCATGTTCAGCTGTTCTTGGCGCCATTTCTCTCAAATTCAAATATTTGAATTTTGTGATTTTATTTAATTGATTCAAAAATTAATTTCTCTATGAGTTTTAATGATTTTGAGTTGGTTCTTTTTTTAATAATTCACAAAAATGTTAAAATATTTTATTTTCCCAAAAAATCCCAAAAATATTATTTATTTCATATAATTGATATTTTTGTAAAGAATTAATGTTTTAATTGTTTTTGACATTTAAAATATTTCTTCCTTATTGATTTTGCAAATTTTAATGATTTCTAATCATTTTGTAGGGCAAAACTTGATTTATGAAGCATTAATCCAAGATCACAATTTATTTTCCACATGTTAAACAATTTTGATCATTTTAATTGAATATTTTATTCAATTAAAACACATTTTGAAAACAAATTAGGGTTTTGATTAATTCAACCCTCATAAATCATTTTCAAACACTTTTGGGCCTCTAATAGAGTGTAAGACCCAATCCTTTGTAAATACAAACCTATTTTGGGCCTCATTTATTATATAAGTCCCGTTGTATTTCAAAAATTCGGCGCGATCACCACCCGTTTAAAACAATCATCTGGGCCTCTCCTCGAGCTATAAGACCCATTCAAAACTTTTTGGCCTCTTAATAGAGTGTAAGACCCAAACCCCCTTGTACAAACCATTTTGGGCCTCACTTATTGTATAAGTCCCTCTGTACAAGTGAACGGCGCGATCGTCGCCTTTTAAAAATCAACTGGGCCCCTCCTCGAGCTATAAGACCCATTCAAAACTTTTGGGCCTCATAATAGAGTGTAAGACCCAATCCCCTTTTAACCAAAACAACTTTGGGCCTCAGATATTGTATAAGCCCCTTCGCGTTAAAAGAAAATCTCGGCACAATCGCCATTTTAAACGAAAAATCATCTGGGCCTACCCTCGTGTTATAAGCCCCACTCTTTTTCTTTAAACCTTTTGGGCCTCTATTAGAGTGTAAGACCCAAACCCCTTTGTACAGAAAACCTTTTTTGGGCCTCAGTCACTTGTATAAGTCCCTGTACAAATTCAAAGCAACAGTGCGATCACTGATAAAACCCCGGGTCTCTCCTTGAGCTGTAAGCCCCAAATCTTTCCTTTTCAAAGCACTTTCTCCTTTGATTTTGAAATATACTGTTGTTTTCAATCTTTCTTTGTTGAACAACTAACAAACAGCATGGAAGCTCTACAACCGAGTAAGTGTTTATCCGCTTTCATTTACCGTTTTCATATACATATAATTGTATTATGGGGTTGTTTCACTATAAGTCTTCTTTCATAAACTCATATCAACTGTGTAATAATAGTATAGATATTTAGAGTTTCCCCGACAACTACGTCTAGCATTAAGCCCGTTGATCACTCTTAAATAGTCAAAACTAGATCCCCATAGCATTACCAGACACAGTCTTCCTTCCTCTTGGGGTTAAACAATATGGAGATGTGAAAGGCATATTCTTTTTGAACCCTTTCTCAGACTGTCACTCGTAGAAGTTGTCAAAGAAACTCTATTTCCCAGAGATGATCTTTTCTCTGTGAATGGCATATCTTGAGTTTCTTCCAAATTCTCGAACTTTCCTGGCTTGATCTATTCTCTGTGAATAGCCTGTCTTGAACTTCTCGGGGTTTGGGGACCCACAGGCTTCTTAAAAGCACTTGTCAAGAAACTCTACTCCCTAGAGATGATCTTTTCTCTGTGAATGGCATCTCTTGAGTTTCTTCCAAATTCTCGAACTTTCCTGGCTTGATTTATTCTTTGTGAATAACCTGTCTTGAATTTCTCGGGGTTTGGGGACCCACATGCTTCATAAAAGCATCCCCGCCTCCTCTTGGGCATTGTACAAGGGCTCGTCGGCTTCTTAGAAGTATTCACAGCCTCCTCTTAGGCTTCGTATAAATGATTTCTTCCTCCAGGAATGATAGCCTCCTCTTGGGCTTCGTACAAATTGTCCCTCGGCTTCTTAAAAGTTTCCAGCCTCCTCTTGGGCTTCGTACAAATTGTCCCGATAACCTCCTAAAGGTATAGGAACAGAAATCAGTTATCTTAAAAGAACAGTCTTTCCAAGATTCTACTACTGTTTCTCAAAGCATAGTACAAAACATGAAACTCTAGACTTGGACAGTCTAATTTCCTTGAGTCTCAAAGACATTCTCAAGCACCCTTCAAGAATAGGAAGGAACCTCGTAGACTCGGACAGTCTCAATACCCTTTGGATTTCCCAATTCCTCAAAGAAAAGGAAAATATCCCTGATCCTCGAATCAAAATCCTTGAGTACAACATTACTCATATAAGAACTGATTTTCTCTTTAAAACCAATATACTGGACCTGTCACTCAACTGAAACAGCACCCTAGCCTCCTCTTGGGCTTTATACAATGATTCTCCTCAGCGGAGGCAAACACTTTAGCCTCCATCTTGGGCTTTATATGATATACAAAAAAAAAAGGACTCTCTTATTAAGTCAATTCCCTTTTAGCCTCCATCTCGGGCTTCGTACGAGATACTAAAGCACTCTCTCAATGAGGATAAAAGACTCCCTTGTTGAGTCAAACACCTTTTAGCCTCCGTCTTGGGCTTCGTACAAGACACAAATCACTCCCTTGTTGAGTATAAAACAACCCTTTTAGCACCTCTCTCGGGCTTCGTACGAGACACATAAAAAACACCCTCTTGTTGGGTCGATAGCCTTCTCTTAGGCTTTGTATAAGAAAACCACTGGTTGATCCAATCAACCTTTTAGCATCAAAGTTGTGCCTCGTTCACAGTACATAAACATCAATAACTCATTCCCCTTCATCTAATCGTTGTAAGCGGCAAGCCTCTGGATCATCTACATCCATGCCACTGTCCCTCCTTTAGCATGAGAAATTCCTAAGGAAAGATGGCATTGCTCTACACTGAGTTAAAGTCTTCTCCTTTAGGTTGGAAATCCCCTATAAAGGAAATTATGGCATTGCTAGGATTCACACATCCCGGTTAAAGTAATTCTTCTTTATAATCAGTTGTGACAGACAAACCCCTCTTTAAAGATGACAAATTCTCTCTAAAGTCAACCCAATTCAGCTTCACATCTTGGGCTTTGAACAAGATACAAACTACCTTTAGCTTCACATCTTGGGCTTTGAACAAGATACAAGTCATCTTTCGCTTCACGTCTAGGGCTTTGAGCAAGACACCAAACACTATTTCCTCCCATAGAATAGGAGGAACTACGATCGCTCTGATTTCTCTGTTTCGGAAAAACGGGAATACGTAGGCATAAGATTGCAAGAAAAAATCTTAGCGAGCACACTAACCCAAAATCCCATACCTTCCCATCTCAATCGAAAAGCATCAGTCCTAACCTCCCACCAATCGATCGGACACTATTTTTAACAAAATAACCTAAGAGAGACCCATAATCTTTGTAGCATCTGTAAATCAACAGTCATCTGTTCAAACTCAGTTTGCAAGCAGGGTTAATTGGAGACATCTATTTCCCTTCCTTCATCAGCTTCAATAGGATAAAAAATGAATCGAGTTGTAGTACCCCAAAAGCGATAAGTGATTCGCAACCACGTCCAAAAATTCGTGCTACAGAAAAAATGGCGACTCTGCTAGGGACAGAGAGATCTTGTTCTCTTCACATCTCTTAGGTAGAAACCCTAAAAATTTCCACGAAAGGTGGCGCCCTCCGTGGGGCCTCTCTCTCTTTCTTTCTTTCTTTCTTTTCTGGGGTGGGACTTTTTGTTGACTTCACTAGGATCTTTGGTCAAAACCTTTAAGTGGGGAAGGAACCACAGAATGGCGTCTCCGTCGGGGAGCCATTTTCTGTCAGGAACATAAGATTCATAGCTTTTAAAAGTCTAGGACATTAGGACAAATATATATACCGCTTTTCTTAATTGATATCTGTGTTTATTTTTCTGTTAATGGGAATGCGTGTGATGCCGCATGTGGAAAGATTGAGTATACACTTAAGATAAGTGATGGCGACGAGGTCGACCATCAACCTCAGTGGAGGCTTCCCAATGCAACCCATTTCCTCTCATAGGCAATGGGCCGATTGTGACGTCTGAGAAGCTGAAGAGCCAACCCTTTTGTAGTGCAGAAACTATCGGAAATAGTTGTCACGCGATACTACCCTCATTTGAGGCTGATGATATATTCTCGGTGAATAGCATTTACTCTAAGATTTCATACAGCTCACTGGCGATCCGCTTGCTGTTTGTTATCCTGGGAGGAGCTGATGATTTTGAGTACAGGTACAAAAATCACCCTAGTATAAACCTTTGGGGATGGGTAGAGCCTTGACTCCATGAGAACGACCCTTTGACCCCATGTTTTTTCTATGTTTTTGTGTGCTGCATTCATGCATTCATTTAAAAAACATTAAAACATTCAAAAAATTTCTCTTCTAGTTTCTCTGTCTTTTCAAGATAAATTAAGACTGTGATTGCAAATATCAGAGAAAAGGATTACGCTAATGGATTTCGGTAGAAGGAGAACTCATAAGTACACCTTCAAGATTCCAAAACTAGAGGATTTAAGAGGTTTGGCAAGGATGATCACAAACCAAGAGGCTTTCAGAGCCAAGTACGGAGGTTTGCTATCTCTGCTAAGAGTCCATGTGATTGAGGGAATCATGGATGCGCTCATTCAGTTCTACGATCCGGTCTATCATTGTTTCACA
Source organism: Lathyrus tuberosus (assembly GCA_022829125.1). Taxonomy (NCBI): domain Eukaryota; kingdom Viridiplantae; phylum Streptophyta; class Magnoliopsida; order Fabales; family Fabaceae; genus Lathyrus; species Lathyrus tuberosus. The sequence continues at coordinate 12,696,266 of JALAZF010000142.1, read as the reverse complement.
TTCCCGGATTACCAGCTAGCACCAATGCTGGAGGAATTTTCTCGTCTGATTGATCTACACATTACTGATCAAGCTCAATTTTTTGGACTGGAAGAAATTCCAAAGAATCAGACCATTGCAAGAGCAATTCATTTGGACGAGTCTGAGGTCAAGACTCACATGACCACTAAGGGTGGCATCCAAGGTTTGCCAGCCCAGTTTCTGACAAAGAAAGCCCTGTACTTTGCCAGTATCGGGAACGTGACTGCTTTTGAAAGCATCTTTGTTTTACTCACCTACGGGTTATTTTTGTTGCCCAACATTAATAACTTCGTCGATATCAACTCCATTAAGGTTTTTCTCATTGGAAACTCTGTGCCAACTTTGCTCGCAGATGCGTATCATTCTGTACACTTAGGGAATTTGTACAGCGGAGGGGAGATCACGTGCTGTGTAACTCTGCTTTATAAATGGTTTATCTCCCATTTGCCTAAGTCTGCTGCTTTTTGGGATCACAAAAGTGCCTTACGTTGGTCGCAGAAAATCATGTCTCTCACCAACTCTAACATTGATTGGTGTAATAGGATTTATGAAGGGATCAGGATAATTGATCGTTGTGGAAACTTCCCCAACGTACCCCTTATAGGAACTAAGGGAGGAATCAACTACCATCCGGTATTGGTTCGTCGTCAATTTGGATACCTGATGAGACACGTCCCATGGGGTGTTCATCTGGAAGGTCTTTTCTTCAAGGAAGGAGAAAGTGATAGAGCACTAAAGACAGAAATAGTGCACGCTTGGAAACATGTTCATAAGAAAGGACGGGAGTCTCTAGGAAAACCAGACTGTGTCTCGGTGGAGCCTTATCTCCACTGGGTACAAACTAGAGCTCTCAAGCTAAAGATGCCTTATCCTCGTCACGGAATTCTTCCACCGAGGGAGTCTGTCATGTACTTCATGACTGAGACTGAAAAGCTTCAGGTTACTCTCAACAAAGTTCAACGGGAGAAGAGGTCTTGGAAGAACAAGTACCACACCCTCAACGTGGAGTGCATCAAAATACAGCAACTACTGAAAGATAAGGACGCTCTGATTGAAATTTTGGAGCAACATGCTATAGAGAATCAAGATGACCAAAGGAATTTGCTCACTCCTTTCACCTGGCAAAGGAATGACAACCCGACAACGGCCCAGGAGCCCCGGTCAAAGAAAAGGAAAATACCAGAGTCACCACCCGATTTCTCTTCAGAGAGGACTCGGGATCCATTAGCTTAGGTTTCTGTTTCTGCACCTTGTAATCTACTGTATTTACATTTCTGTAATCCTTTGAATTCAATAAAAAGGGGTTTCCCCACTGTTTGATATTTGCAATCCAATTGTCGAAGTTTATTTTGATTAAACCGAAAAACAATTAATATAATCATTGCATTCATCATTCTCACATCGCGTATTCTTCTTACCTACGAATCTCACGTTTGTGTCTCGGTTCTAGAGTCAAACTGTCTCATTCGTACAATACTCGAGCCAATCGTCTGAAAAGGATGGATGATCTTGAGGAAGAGAACAGAGAGTTAAAAGAATAGATCGACGCTCTGAGAGAGGATATGAGAAAGCTTCATAACGACATGCAAGCCATGGCAGAAGCTCAGCTACAAAGGACTGTGATCTCAGAGATCACCTCAATGCCCATAGTGGAGAAGTATGATCCTAGGTATCAAATTCCGAAAGATCGTCCTTGGGGCATGCCTGTTAACTATATCCCGGAAGGATATGTTCTGCTGATCACTGAAGATCAGGGAATCATAACAGAAGCCGATGGGCCTGAAGGTTACAAACTTCGGGAAAGCGAAGATGCCAGGGGCATACTGAAGACTCCTGAAGGTTACAAACTTCGAGAAACGCCAAGATTCACTGCCGTAGTCACGGTACCACCCCCTGTGGTGCACACTGTCCCGGAAGGACAGATTCCACCAATACCTTCTGGTAAGAAGGAAACTATGTTCGATAGAATTGATGAATTCCAGGAACAATTCCTAGAAATACAGAAGGAACTGCAAGCCATCCGCGGTCAGGATTTATTTGGAAAGGACGCCGCAGACCTTTGTCTGGTCCCCAATGTGAAAGTTCCGCACAAATTTCAAGTGCCCGACTTTGAAAAATACAAGGGTAACTCTTGCCCTCAGAGCCATCTGGTGATGTACGCTCGGCGAATGTCAGCTCAGATGAAGAATCAGGACCTACTGATTCACTACTTTCAGGATAGTTTAACCGGTGCCGCACTCAAATGGTACATGGGTTTAAACCGTACTACGATTAACACATTCAGAGATCTTGGTACTGCCTTCGTCCAACAATACAAATACAATTTGGACATGGCACCAGACATAGATCAACTCAGATCAATGTCACAAAAGGACAAGGAAACCTTTAAGGAGTACGCTCAGAGATGGCGTGAAATTGCCGCTCAGATTTGTCCACCTCTTGAGGAAAAAGAGATGACAAAGATCTTCTTAAAGACCTTAAGCTCATTTTACTATGATAGAATGGTCGCCAGTGCGCCCAGTGATTTCACCGAGATGGTGGGCATGGGAGTTCGTCTTGAGGAAGCTGTCCGAGAAGGACGTTTGGTAAAAGACGCTGGATAATCGAGTAGTACAAAACGATACGATAGTGCTCTCCCTAAGAAAAAAGAGCAAGATATTGGGAATATCTCTCTCGGAAAGCAAAGGCAACGGTACCAACCGGTAGCAGCTGTAACTCCTGCTATCAGCCCTGCGCTTATTCCTACGTATCAACCTCAGGTTGCGCAGAGCCAACCTAATCAGCAAAGGACACAACAGTCTCTTCAGCAGGCTCGTCCTCCATATAGCAACAACTGTACAACGCGACCACCAGGGTTTGATCCTATACCTATGTTGTACGCAGAACTATTTCCGTTACTACTGGCTAAGGGGCACATCCAGACTAAGTCTCCTCTTATAGTACCGGAAGATCCGCCTTTTTGGTTTAAGGTGGATCAGACATGCCCTTATCATCAAGGAGGTCCAGGGCATAACATAGAGAACTGTCTCAGTTTCAAATCTGACGTGCAAAAACTTGTTAGAAGCGGGCTATTATCTTTCAAAGATACGAATCTCAATGTTCTCACAAACCCGCTGCCTCAACATGAGAAAGCTGCAGTCAACTTGATTGAGAAAGAATTTAACAACGTCTATCAAATTCATGATGTACTCTTGTTAAGGATCAATCTGGTTAAGATGCATTGTAGACAGAGTGGATATGGCCATGTGCCACCTCATAATTATCATCAGTGTGATATCTTCTCTAAAAACAATCAATGATGTTCTGTGGTGCAAGCAGCCCTACAGGAACAGATGGATCTCGGATGGATCCAAGAGCACCGAGTTCGTGAAGTTAACATGGTCTATACGAATTCCACCATCATTCAGAACCACGACATCCGTGCGATGAATGTCAACCTGGTGGCAATACATTTAAGGCAAAGCCAGTATCATAATCTGCCGCAGCACAATTACAGTTCTTGTCTGACTTGCTCGGTAAACAAACAGGGATGCTCTTTCATACAGGAGGTCGTCCAGCGTCAGATGGATCTTGGATGGATCCAAGACTACCATGATAGGAATCCATATCAGATCAATATGGTTCATATCTTCAACATTCTCTTGATGAATACCAACTTGGTAGAGTTGCATGCTGAGCAGGTCCAACTCGGATTCCTGATCTCACATAATTATCACAGTTGTACAGCGAGTTGCGAAAACGATCAGGGATGTGCCCTTGTCCAGGAAGCACTTTAGCACTTGTTAAATCATTGGTGGATGCCAATCTACATGGATGAAGATACTCAGCAAATTAGTATCAATAACAGAAACCCCACTCGGCGTCAAAGTCAGGATGTCCGACTCGTGGAAGCTAACCTAGTGAGGTTACATTATATTCAAAGTGGGCGTGGCCAGGTGCCACCACACAATTATGAAGGTTATGGAGTCTGTTCGGAAAGTAACCAAGGGTGCTACCTTGTGCGAGCAGCTCTCCAGGGGCAAGTGGATCATGAAGAGATTCGCCCATATCCAGGTTCCGGACCCATCAATTGGTCGCCGAACTACCTTGCCAATCAAATTGAGGACGTTGTCGTCATCTCTGATCATCAGAGGACCAGGAATGTTTTTGCCATTATCCCTCTGCTTGACGAATCAAGAATTCCCAACAGGGAACGGATCGAGATTACTTATGATGGTTAGAAAAACCAGAAGGTTCCCATAGGCATCTATCTGCCGGTACCGCTACTGTATGAATCAGCTAAGGCAATCCCTTACAAATACGGTGCAACAACAATTGAAAATGGAAAGGAAATTCCATTACCCTCCATCGTGAATATTGCAGACATCAGTCGAGTAACACGGAGTGGTAGAATCTTCAACAGAGGAGTTGGAGAGTCCAGCGAAGAAAAGGAACTTCAGATAGATGCTCCCGATCCATCAGTCGGTCAATCCAGTAATCCCGACCTTTTGAAAAACAATGATGAGATGCTGAAGCTCATCCAAAGGAGTGAATACAACATTGTTGATCAGCTATTACAGACTCCTTCAAAGATCTCGGTATTATCACTGTTACTCAGTTCAGAAGCGCACAGGGAGGCTCTACAGAAAGTCTTGGAGCAAGCCTTTGTGGAACAGGATGTAACCATCAGACAGTTCGATAGTATTGTCTCTAACATCACTTCTTGCAATAATTTGGGATTTAGTGATGAGGAATTACCAGAAGAAGGTCGCCGTCATAACATGGCGCTCAATATTACAGTTAACTTTCGGGACGATGCTTTAGCCAGCGTACTGGTAGACAGATGGTTAGCCCTGAATGTTATGCCGAAGTCCACCTTGATGCAATTATCATTCAAAGGACCCCCGATGAGAACCAGTGAGGTCGTCGTCAAAGCATTCGACGGATCCAGAAAAATGGTTATTGGCGAAGTTGATCTTCCCATTACTATTGGTCCTCACACTTTCCAATTCACTTTCCAGGTCATGGACATCCGGGCAATGTACAGGTGTTTATTAGGAAGACCTTGGATACATCAGGCTGGAGCGGTCACTTCAACCCTCCACCAAAAGCTAAAGTTCATCCAGAACGGCCAACTCATCACAGTCTGTGGGGAACAGGCCTTGCTCGTCAGCAATTTATCGTCATCCATTTATGTGGAACCAGAAGGGATAATTGGAACCCAGTTCCAAGCACTTTCGCTACACAAGGACAATCAATCCGGAGGAAGAACTTCGATTTCCTCATACAAATATGCTATTAAAGCAGTCGAGAGTACCGATACAACAGGATGGGGACAGCTTGTCATTCCTACTAGCAATACAACAAAGAAGGGTCTTGGTTTTTCTGCAACCTGTACCCGGACAACTGCTAACGATGAAAGTCTTCATCCCATTCAGAACTTCTTTCACAGTGGAAGGTTCCTTCACCCAGTGCCTCAGGCAATCCATACTATCAATGAGGAGGATCCCTCCGACATGGATGAAGAATGGAAGTCCTATCTTAACAAGGACGGTTATATGTCTCAGGAAGAGGTGCCTACGCCATTTTGTTATCCCGCACAGAGTCCGAGATTTATACCACGGTCAGATGTCGAAATGATATACAGAGGTTGTGATCCGGAAGGATGTCGTGCTCCGCCAAATTCATTAGAGGAGGACACTCTGATGAAAGACAACTTTGACCACAATTACTATGGCCCGATGGATGGCCTGCCTATCTGGCAGCCTTACCCAGGAAACTTGGGGCAAGAAAGTCAGTCGAGTCATGAAACTCAGCTGAGCATCATTGAACAGAATACCTGTGTCCCCACCATATCATGGGATCAACACTCAGGTCATTCAGAAACTACTCAACATGACGATGAATTTGCAACGTTTGCAGGACTATAATTCATTAACTATGAATTTCCCGAGGTCAACGTCATCGAGAGGGATGACCCCTCAAGTTCCAGAGAAGTGTGGGACACCTTGGGACAACCGAGTGGGAAATACGACTATATGGTCAAGTACACCACTCCCGAAAGCTCTCGTATTAGGCTCGAAGATATCCAGCCAACTGGATGGGGAGATACAGCTAAGAGCACAAATGCTATGCAAAATACAACTGAGGAATCCTCCTACGACAATTCTGCCTGGGAGACAGATTCCAATGATCCTGCTCCACCAGAAGTCAGTGTTATTTCTGAAGACAAATCAAGGAAGGTGTCAGACTTTATGATTCACCGAGGAGTTCACCGCCAATGGGTTGTTGTCGATGTTCCAAGGATTGTGCATAAGTCAAAGTAATTGCCATCTTTAACCTTTCACCCTGCCCAGGTGAAACAGATGTTTTGATAGGGCTCGCTTTCTGTAAATTTATCCCTCTTCGCTTCGCCCAAAGCGACAGAGTTTTGTTTTATAGGGCTGTAGTTTCAAGAATCGACTTGTTCATTAATAAAATAACGTCGTTCTGTAATTTCCGCATTAATTGTTGTTTTCTCTTTTTGCTTTTTCTCAGAAAATTATAATCCTAAAAAGAAAATTCAAATAAAAACAAGCAGTAATAAAAAAAATACACTGCACACTTTTGCATTTTCTCTATCTCTTCTAAACACGAATCATCACGTCATGCAGATTGCTTGTTTTAAACCCCATTGAAACATATGATCCGATGCCTTCTCCCAACTTTGAGTTCCCGGTATTTGGGGCTGAAGAAGAAATTGACAACGAAATTCCAGAAGAGATCTCCCGACTACTCAGACAAGAGGAAAGGTCCATTGAACCTCACAAAGAGCCATTGGAAACGGTAAACTTGGGTGCAGAAAAAGAGAGAAAAGAAATCAGGATTGGGGCACTGCTCAGTCCAACTGCCAAAGAGAGTTTGATAAAGCTTCTCAAAGAATTCCCTGATGTATTCGCTTGGTCCTATCAGGATATGCCAGGGTTGGATACCAGCATCATGGAACATCACTTACCATTAAGATCGGAATATCCGCCAGTAAAGCAGAGGTTGAGATGCACTCACCCGGACATGGCCATCAAAATCAAAGAGGAGGTACAGAAACAGATTGATGCGGGTTTCCTCGCTACGTCAGAATATCCTCAATGGTTAGCCAACATCGTACCCGTTCCTAAAAAGGACGGAAAGGTCAGAATGTGTGTCGATTACATGGATCTGAACAAGGCTAGTCCAAAGGACGACTTTCCTTTACCACACATTGACATGCTGGTTGACAATACAGCAAAGTTCAAAATTTTCTCCTTCATGGATGGATTCTCGGGCTATAACCAGATCAAAATGGCGCCGAAGGACATGGAGAAAACTTCGTTCATTACCCCATGGGGTACCTTTTGTTACAAGGTAATGCCGTTCGGTTTGAAGAAAGCCGGAGCAACCTATCAAAGGGCCATGACTACTCTGTTTCATGACATGATACACAAAGAAATCGAAGTGTATGTCGATGATATGATTGCAAAATCTAAGACAGAGGAGGAGCATGCGACCCATCTGTCAAAACTATTCGAGCGATTGAGAAAGTACAAACTCCGTTTGAATCCCAATAAGTGCACCTTCGGTGTACGTTCAGGGAAACTCTTAGGGTTCATCGTCAGCCAGAAAGGAATTGAGGTTGATCCTGACAAGGTCAAGGCCATTCAAGAAATGCCTTCTCCAAAAACTGAAAAACAAGTCAGAGGATTCCTGGAACGTTTGAACTACATCTCCAGATTCATATTCCTCATGACTGCCACATGTGCGCCGATTTTCAAGTTACTAAAAAAAACCAAGATTGCGTTTGGACAGAAGATTGTCAAACCGCCTTCGACAGTATTAAGGAATATCTGTTGAATCCTCTGATTCTATCACCTCCAGTGGAAGGAAGACCACTGATCATCTACCTCACAGTCTTGGAAGACTCAATGGGGTGTGTACTTGGCCAATAGGACGAAACCAAACAGAAAGAGTCTGCCATTTACTATCTAAGCAAGAAGTTCACCGACTGTGAAACTCGGTACACGATGCTCGAGAAAACTTGTTGTGCTTTGGCTTGGGCAGCCAAACGTCTTCGCCAATACCTGATTCGTCACACTACTTGGTTGGTCTCCGAGATGGACCCAATCAAGTATGTATTTGAAAAACCTGCTCTCACGGGAAGGATTGCCCGTTGGCAGATGTTGTTATCAGAATATGACATAGAGTACCATGCTCAAAAAGCCGTTAAAGGAAGTATTTTAGCCGATCATTTGGTTCATCAACCGATTGACGATAAAGAATCAGTCGGGTTTGACTTCCCAGACGAAGATGTCATGTATCTAAAAATGAAAGACTGCGACGAACCTCTTCCCAGTGAAGGGCCAGAACCAGGTTCCCAGTGGAGACTTATCTTTGACAGAGCAGTTAATCATTATGGAAACAGAATTGGTGCAATAATTGTTACCCCTCAGGGTACCCACATTCCTTTCACCGCCCGACTTACGTTCAAATGTACAAACAACGAGGCCGAATACGAAGCTTGTATTATGGGTCTCGAAGAAGCGATTGATTTGAGGATCAAAAACTTGGACGTATATGGCGACTCAACCTTGGTTATCAATCAGATAAAAGGAGATTGGAACACATACTAATCAGGATTGATTCCTTACAAAGATTACGCGAGAAGGTTGCTACCCTTCTTCAACAGAATCGAGTTTTATCACATCCCTCGTGATGAGAATCACATGGCTGACGCCTTAGCCACTCTATCTTCCATGATTAGTGTAGGTCATTGGAATGACATGCCTAAGATCGACATAATGCGCCTTGAATGGCCTGCTTACATCTTCACGATTGAAGTAGTCATAGACGACAAACCTTGGTATCACGATATCAAATGCTTCCTTCAGAAACAAGAGTACCCACCTGGGACACTAAGGAAAGACAGAAAAACCCTCAGAAGACTGGCAGGCAGTTTCTTTCTGAGCGGTGATACACTTTATAAGCGGAATTTTGACATGGTCTTGCTCAGATGCGTCGACAGACCAGAAGCAGACATGCTTATGAAAGAAATTCATGAAGGATCCTTTGGCACTCATGCCAACGGACACACAATGGCGAGAAAAATTCTGAGAGCAGGATACTATTAGTTGACAATGGAATCCGACTGCTACAAGTACATGAGAAAGTGTCACAAGTGTCAGATATACTCCAGCAAAATCCATGTACCGCCAACGCATCTCAAAGTTCTTTCTTCCCCATGGCCTTTTTCCATATGGGGAATCGACATGATCGGTATGATTGAGCCCAAAGCTTTGAATGGACATCGGTTCATCTTAGTAGCGATTGACTGCTTCACCAAGTGGGTCAAAGCAGCATCATACGCTAATGTAACCCGACAAGTGGTGGTTCGATTTATCAAAAATAGTATCATTTGTCGTTATGGTGTTCCAAGCCAGATCATTACTGATAATGGATCTAACTTGAACAATAAGATGATGGAAGAGTTGTGCGCAGAGTTCAAGATTGAACATCATAACTCATCTCCTTACCGACCCAAGATGAACGGAGCGGTAGAAGCGGCTAATAAGAACATCAAGAGGATTGTTCAGAAGATGGTTGTAACCTACAAAGTTTGGCACGAGATGTTACCCTTTGCGTTTCACGGTTATCGCACGTCTGTCCGCACTTAAACAAGGGCTACCCATTTCTCTCTAGTATATGGCATGGAAGCAGTGCTCCCCATAGAAGTAGATATCCCATAAATCTGGGTATTGATGAAAACTAAGCTTACAGAGGCTGAATGGTGTCAAAGTCGACACGACGAACTCAATCTAATCGAAGAAAAGAGAATAACGGCACTATGCCACGGTCAGTTGTATCAACAGAGAATGAAGAGGGCGTTCGACAAAAAGGTTCGACCTCGCATCTTCAGGAAAGGAGACCTTGTGCTCAAAAAGATGCAATCGTTTCTCACTGATTCTCGGGGCAAATGGACTCCGAATTATGACGGCCCCTATGTGGTCACGAAAGCTTTCTCAGGCGGCGCCTTGAGACTTGCAACCATGGACGGAGAGGAATTTGCCTACCCCACGAATGATGATGTAGTCAAGAAATACTTCGCCTAAAAAAAACGTCTCGGTGGATTGAAAACCCGAAAGGGCGGTTCAGGCAAAAATTAGAGACATGATAAAAAATAATCCCGGTGGATTGGAAATCTCCAAGTACAATCCAGGAAAAAGTTAGGGATTAATGGCAAGTAACTACGTCTGATCAGTTCAGCTCCTCAGCAGTCATGCCATCCATCAGAAACTCCAGTCAAGGTCATCTTCGACAGAAGTTCAGGATGTCCCGAATTCAAAGTTGGTAGAAGGATAGTGGTCGTTATGTTTCAACGTAGCCCTTTTCCCTGTAAATTACCATTTTCTAACTTTGTAAATACTCTTTGGAATCACGCGTTTGGCTGATCTCCATCTTATCAATAAAATTTGAGCCCTTGTGCTTTTGTTTGTAATTCTCATTTGTTTTAGCTTTACAGAACGACATTTTAATATGATCAACGATTCTTGAAATAAAACAAAAATGAATTTACTTGTCAAACTTTTTCTGCTTTTAAAATAAAGATGGCAATTTCTTTTGACTGTTAAATATCAGAAGAACATCGGTCGCTTCTCCAAAGGTGTTCGAACCTCAAAGTGCAGAATCAAAGTACTCCTTCTAGACCATTACGCCTGAATGAAGGATCAACTGTGTCAGAGACCATGTTTCGTCTGACATCCTCGGCCGAGTTCTTATCTCCTAAGCCCGACCAACATAGTTCCCCGCGAGGAATACTTCTCCTAAGCAAGGTATAATTGCTACTTTTTGGACCAACGGTACTTCTTCGCCCCGCGATGGCCGAGTATCCAGTCGTGTTCATCTTTTAGTTTGTATGTCGCGTCAGTTTTGTCAGCATATACATACGTACATCATGCATTATTGATTTGCATTCGCATTCATATTGCATCACTATCACTCTAGTCGGTCTTATCCCCCGGTGATAAAAAGTCCTCTCAATCGAGTGTCAGTTCTTTCCTCGTCAGGAAATGCTGCGTCTGAACAATCTCTCTCCTCCAGTTTATTTCTGGAATGAAGTTGGCTCCTCGACCACTTTGATAACTTGAACCTCTGAAAAACCAGAGACCTCTCAGTCAACATCACTCTTCGCCATTGAAGATGATATTCTTGATTTCCCGGATTAAGGAAAATCCCGAGAGAAAGCCTCCTAATCAGAGATTCGGTGGTACAACAGTTTTTCTCCGAAAAAAAAACCACTGATGAAAAGGTCATCGGCACCTCAAATTGGATCCCATCATATGGCATTTCTCCGGGAAGATCCCGAGAAAAGTATGATGTAAGACCCCAAACGAAGGCAGTCTTTCAGAAGACTCGTTTTCCCCAATAGAAACAAATGGCGTCTCCAACAGAGAAGTTTGTACACCTTTACAACTCAGACGATTGGGTTCCCCAGCAAGTCTGACGTTAACTTTTTCCGTCAAATGGCGTCTCCCTAGGAAAATTCGGCGAGAAGTTTGAGGAAAACCGCTACGAATAGCGTCCCTTGTCAATAAAGTTTATTGACAAAAGAAACTAAGACCAGTTCCTTGGTAGGAAACCAGGATCGAGGGGAAGTTTAAATCAGAAACTGAGACCAGTTCCTTGGTAGGAAACCAGGATCGAGGGGAAGTTTAAATCAGAAACTGAGACCAGTTCCTTGGCTGAAGACCAGGATCGAGGGGAAGTATACCTTTTCTAAGCATCATTGCTTAGCAAAAGAAGATGAATGCGTAAGCTACCGTTCATAACCACCATCAAAATTTTGGGTATTCCGATATTTAATCCTCTTGCACCTCGAATGCCCGAATACTTTCGCCATTCACACCTTCGTGTCCAAGAAGATTAAATAGGGGCATCTGTCATACCCCAAATTTTGACCACTAAGATTCCCAATCATTGTGAAAATCATCATCATAATATGGATGGACTATCTTGCCTCACCAGTCTCCCCAAAGATGGGTGAACATTTACTATAATCAGAATTAGGGTTTCAAGCCCTCTTTGAGTGCTTAGACAAAGGATCAATCAAGGAATGACATGATCTTCAACTTGTCTAACCTCTCAAACATACACAATGGATCAAGAGGACTCCCACAGCAAGGATTAAGCACCAGGTTGCTCCCTTCAAGGTGGATCAAGCCTCAAGATCGCCAGTGTCACCAAATTAGGGTTTTGGTCGACCAGGGCCTCCAGATGGAAATTTTCATCTGGGCATGAGCCAATGATTCAAAACATATCCTAATATACTCCATGTAACCTCATGGACCCAATCATCAAATCAATTTGGCCTCAGGGGATGCATACATAAAAAATCAGGAATTAGGGTTTCTTGACCTAATTCACCCCTAGGTTGACTTTTGGGACAAATCATGAACCAAGACCTCAAGACATGATTTGAGGGTCTCTAATATACCATATTGATCCATTTGGAACAATGGATCGATCCAAGAAGCTTGAGCAACAAGTTTCAATTTCATCTGAACCACAGTTAGGGTTTCACGGGAAAAGTCAACTGTAGCTTTGACTTTTGACCAGGACATGCTCCCAAACCCTAGGACATGATTCAATACACCCTATAACACCCATGGAACGTGTCCATCAAGTTTTATTTAGGTCAAGGACATGATTTCATAAAGGATTGCACAGTTTGGAATTCATCTGACAAAAAGTCAACTGTGCACCAAAGTCAACTTTGACTTTTTGAGATTTTTCACAAAAATGGTTTTTTAACCCTAAAATGATGTTAATGTATGATTTGAATCATCATTCATCAAGAAAAATCAAAGAAAGTGGGATAACTTGTAAAAGGGGGTAACCATAAAAACTTAGAAAATTTTCTAAGTTATGAAATAAAGTGACAAAGGTACCACTTTGGAAGATCATAACTCCTAAACCACAAAGTCATTTTTTTCCATCCAAAGCTTGATTTGTAGATCTCATTGTCCTCTACAAAAGCTTTATACTGGCCTATGTCCAAATTCCTCATGGATTTTGAGTTATGGAGTGATCAAAATCAAGAAAAGTCACTTTGTTCCAACACTTAGTGAAAATTTCACTAAGTCAGAATTTGCCTTACTTTTTTCCAAATGTAGGGGGATTTTTCACTTGGATCCAAAAGGTATCAAAACCAAATATGATCAAACAGTTGTTGTATCATATAAGGGCTTTCCAAAATGGCCAAGAACATCACCAAATTCAATTTGAGCCATGAGATATGACATTGGCAAGTTGCCTTGCTGAAATCTGCCAAGGCAAGGCAGAATTTTGCACTTTTGCTCGATTTGCCAAAATCAGCCATTTCCAAGCCTTGTCATCACTTTGGACACATTTGAGGATTGAATCTAAAGGGGGCAATCATTGAGCCAAGCCTCCAAAGTCCTTGGAACAAGAAATAGCATGCTAAACCTAGAATTGCCCAAAATAGGGACAAGACTCCAATTTTGGATTGGAGCATTCAATGGAAGCACCAAGGTGGCATGGACTGAGCCATTTGCAACTGAATTCAGTCAAGACTTATCCAAGACCAAGGGGACCAGCAGCCTGTGCCCTAACCTCTAGTCAATGGCTAGAGGAGACTTGGATTTTCATTTGCCAACATTGGCCAACCCTACTCAGCAGTTGCCACTCACTATTCCTTGCAAAACAAACTTGCTCTACTATAAATAGAGCTCAATTGTGATCAGTTTAAGTACACCAAAGGCCTACAACACTTGCCTTTCTCAAAATCCACTTCTCACTCTCAAAAATGCCTTTCTTAGCAAGTCACTATCGGGTTTTTCATTAGAGGGCGATTCCACTCAAACCAATCACACACACACCTCATATACATCATATGTGAGCTGATCAAACACTTAAAAAAAACATCTGGAACACTGATTTCTCAGAATCACCAGTCAATTGCTCAAGTTTTTAACCAAGTTGCAGTTGAGATACCACGAAGTGATCCAACCAATTTTCATCAAGTCCAAGCATTCAAACACAATCCATAGGGTGTAGGGAAGCTGTTCAGATCATCACAACTCATCTGTAACACCTCCTACTCAGAAATCATTTTGAACTTGCTGTCACGACCTAGAGGTAAGCCTAAACTTGGTCATCTCTCAATCTATGCATATTTCCTCGCACAATACTTTTGCCAAATGTTCATAATCATGCATGGAATGTTTCCCCTCAAGTAATTGCTTTGTTTGAATCGTGTATCAAAAATCCCAGCCTTCATGCAGAATTTAGGGTTCTTGAGGATTTATCGTGATTTCTTGTTTTATGCTTAATTTAAATGAAATTAATTGTCATAAACATGATCGTGAGGTGAAAACGAACAGATTGATATGTGGATTGCATGATATAATCAAGTATTCAGTGAGATTGGATAGAAAATGCAAATCTGGGCAAAGCTGAAAAACGCGCGTGTTCTTCAGCTGTTCTTGGCGCCATTTCTCTCAAATTCAAATATTTGAATTTTGTGATTTTATTTAATTGATTCAAAAATTAATTTCTCTCTGAGTTTTAATGATTTTGAGTTGATTCTTTTTTTAATAATTCACAAAAATGTTAAAATATTTTATTTTCCCAAAAAATCCCAAAAATATTATTTATTTCATATAATTGATATTTTTGTAAAGAATTAATGTTTTAATTGTTTTTTACATTTAAAATATTTCTTCCTTATTGATTTTGCAAATTTTAATGATTTCTAATCATTTTGTAGGGCAAAACTTAATTTATGAAGCATTAATCCAAGATCACAATTTGTTTTCCACATGTTAAACAATTTTGATCGTTTTAATTGAATATTTTATTCAATTAAAACACATTTTGAAAACAAATTAGGGTTTTGATTAATTCAACCCTCATAAATCATTTTCAAACACTTTTGGGCCTCTAATAGAGTGTAAGACCCAATCCTTTGTAAATACAAACCTATTTTGGGTCTCACTTATTGTATAAGTCCCGTTGTATTTCAAAAATTTGGCGCGATCATCGCCCGTTTAAAACAATCATCTGGGCCTCTCCTCGAGCTATAAGACCCATTCAAAACTTTTGGGCCTCTTAATAGAGTGTAAGACCCAAACCCCCTTGTACAAACCATTTTGGGCCTCACTTATTGTATAAGTCCCTCCGGCGCGATCGTCGCCTTTTAAAAATCAATTGGGCCTCTCCTCGAGCTATAAGACCCATTCAAAACTTTTGGGCCTCCTAATAGAGTGTACGACCCAATCCCCTTTTAACCAAAACAACTTTGGGCCTCAGATATTGTATAAGCCCCTTCAAGTTAAAAGAAAATTTCGGCGCGATCGCCATTTTAAACGAAAAATCATCTGGGCCTACCCTCGTGTTATAAGCCCCACTCTTTTTCTTTAAACCTTTTGGGCCTCTATTAGAGTGTAAGACCCAAACCCCTTTGTACAGAAAACCTTTTTTGGGCCTCAGTCACTTGTATAAGTCCCTGTACAAATTCAAAGCAACAGTGCGATCACTGATAAAACCCTGGGCCTCTCCTTGAGCTGTAAGCCCCAAATCTTTCCTTTTCAAAGCACTTTCTCCTTTGATTTTGAAATATACTGTTGTTTTCAATATTTCTTTGTTGAACAACTAACAAACAGCATGGAAGCTATACAACCGAGTAAGTGTTTATCTGCTTTCGTTTACCGCTTTCATATACACATAATTGTATTGTGGGGTTGTTTCACTGTAAGTCTTCTTTCATAAACTCATATCAACAGTGTAATAATAGTATAGATATTTAGAGTTTCCCCGGCAACTACGTCTAGCATTAAGCCCGTTGATCACTCTTAAATAGTCAAAACTAGATCCCCATAGGATTACCAGACACAGTCTTCCATCCTCTTGGGGTTAAACAATATGGAGATGTGAAAGGCAGACTCTTTTTGAACCCTTTCTCAGATTGTCACTCGTAGAAGTTGTCAAAGAAACTCTATTCCCCAGAGATGATCTTTTCTCCGTGAATGGCATCTCTTGAGTTTCTTCCAAATTCTCGAACTTTTCTGGCTTGATCTATTCTCTGTGAATAGCCTATCTTGAACTTCTCGGGGTTTGGGGACCCACAGGCTTCTTAAAAGCACTTGTCAAGAAACTCTACTCCCCAGAGATGATCTTTTCTCCGTGAATGGCATCTCTTGAGTTTCTTCCAAATTCTCGAACTTTCCTGGCTTGATCTATTCTATGTGAATAGCCTGTCTTGAATTTCTCGGGGTTTGGGGACCCACAGGCTTCCTAAAAGCATCCCTGCCTCCTCTTGGGCGTTGTACAAGGACCCGTCGGCTTCTTAGAAGTATTCACAGCCTCCTCTTAGGCTTCGTATAAATGATTTCTTCCTCCGAGAATGATAGCCTCCTCTTGGGCTTCGTACAAATTATCCCTCGGCTTCTTAAAAGTTTCCAGCCTCCTCTTGGGCTTCGTACAAATTGTCCCAACGACCTCCTAAAGGTATAGGAACAGAAATCAGTCATCTTAATAGAACAGTTTTTCCAAGAGTCTACTACTGTTTCTCAAAGCATAGTACAAAAGATGAAACTCTATACTTGGACAGTCTAATTTCCTTGAGTCTCAAAGACATTCTCAAACACCCTTCAAGAATAGGAAGGAACCTCGTAGACTCGGACAGTCTCAATACCCTTTGGATTTCCCAATTCCTCAAAGAAAAGGAAAAGATCCCTGATCCTCGAATCAAAATCCTTGAGTACAGCATTACTCATATAAGAACTGATTTTCTCTTTAAAACCAATATACTGGACCTGTCACTCAACTGAAACAGCACCCTAGCCTCCTCTTGGGCTTTATACAATGATTCTCCTCAGCGGAGTCAAACACTTTAGCCTCCATCTCGAGCTTTATACGAGATAAAAAAAAAAAGAGGACTCTCTTGTTAAGTCAATTCCCTTTTAGCCTCCATCTCGGGCTTCGTACGAGATACTAAAGCACTCTCTAGGTGAGGATAATATGACTCCCTTGTTGAGTCAAACACCTTTTAGACTCCGTCTTGGGCTTCGTACAAGACACAAATCACTCCCTTGTTGAGTATAAAATAACCCTTTAAGCACCTCTATCGGGCTTCGTACGAGACACATAAAAAACACTCTTGTTGGGCCGATAGCCTTCTCTTAGGCTTTGTATAAGAAAACCACTGGTTGATCTAATCAACCTTTTAGCATCAAAGTTGTGCCTCGTTCACAGTACACAAACATCAATAACTCCTTCCCCTTCATCTAATCGCTGTAAGCGGCAAGCCTCTGGATTATCTACATCCATGCCACTGTCCCTCCTTTAGCATGAGAAATTCCTAAGGAAAGATGGCATTGTTTTACACTGAGTTAAAGTCTTCTCCTTCAGGTTGGAAATCCCCTATAAAGGAAATTATGGCATTGCTAGGATTCGCACATCCCGGTTAAAGTAATTCTCCTTTATAAACAGTTGTGACAGACAAACCCCTCTTTAGAGATGACAAATTCTCTCTAAAGTCAACCCAATTCAGCTTCACATCTTGGGCTTTGAACAAGATACAAACTACCTTTAGCTTCACATCTTGGGCTTTGAACAAGATACAAGTCACCTTTCGCTTCACGTCTTGGGCTTTGAACAAGACATCAAACACCATTTCCTCCCATAGAATAGGAGGAACTACGATCGCTCTGATTTCCCTGTTTCGAAAAAACGGGAATACGTAGGCATAAGATTGCAAGAAAAAATCTTTGCGAGCACACTAACCCAAAATCCCATACCTTCCCATCTCAATTGAAAAGTATCAGTCCTAACCTCCCACTAATCGACCGGACACTATTTTTAACAAAATAACCTAAGAGAGACCCATAATCTTTGTAGCATCTGTAAATCAACAGTCATCTGTTCAAACTCAGTTTGCAAGCAGGGTTAATTGGAGACATCTATTTCCCTTCCTTCATCAGCTTCAATAGGCTAAAAAATGAATCGAGCTGTAGTACCCCAAAAGCGATAAGTGCTTCGCAACCACGTCCAAAAATTCGCGCTATACCTGCACTGTCGAGGACCAACAAAGTTGAGCAAAACCCCTAAAGCACTTAGACAAAAACGAAACAGAAACACAATCAACATACAAACAACACACACACAAAGATGAAGAAAAGACGATGCATTAAATAGGGCAGAAGCCCATTGTTCAAAGTATATACAAAAAGCTCATAAGCCCCTGGCGCGCAGGCCGAGCAGAAATCGATACAAAATCACGGCACGCAGGCCGAACTAAACAAAATTAAAAGAAAGCGGCACACATGCCGAGTAAACAAAAGAAACTCAAACAACGATCTCCTCTTTGATCCGGGCCTCTATCTCCCCGTCACCATCGTCGTCCTCCCCCGGTATGACCACCTTGTCGTCGATTTCACGATGGAACGGGCTGACTCTGACAAGGGCAAGCTGGACCTCTGGATTTTCAACCTCGATTTGCGCCACAACACTCTTAAAACCCACCTCAAGGCCCTCCAAACAGTCTTACTCGAGCTCCCGAACCTTGGCAATCAGAGCACCACGGCTGACAAGGCGCCTCTCGTCCTTTGTCTCATCCTCCGCTGGATTAGCGGCAGCCTTCAACTCAACAACCTTGTTTCGAAGACGGTTCCGTTCCTCCTGAGTTCTCTTCTACTCCACATTCCTCTCGTTCAGCTCGTGGTTCTCACACCTCGTCTTGGCCTCCAGCAGATCGCTCTCAGCTTTGTTCTTCTCCTTCTCAAGGGCATTGTACTCGTCCCACAGCTTTTGCAGTTCAAAAGTGGGGCTTGTCTCATCATTCAGAACCAGGGCGGTCTCAAAAATTCGCACCATGTTCGCCATGTCTTCGGCAAGAATTTTACTCATGACCGTTCTTTCAATTCCCATAATCGCCTTCACCTCAGCCTTGAAATAGCAAGGGGACTCGCTCCGAAGAAGTCCTGCTGGAGGTGACAGGCAGGCAGCATGAATTTTTCAGTTGGGACGGGATCCTCGAGGTCGACGAGGACAGGCCCGTCGGCGCGCGGCCTCTTGGAAAGGGTCCTCTCCGGGGGGAGATTGACTGCATCGGGGAGAAGAAGAGCCACTTCCTCCCTCGACAGACACCACCGTCTATATGACTTCTTGGACTCGACCCTTACTTCTCTTTGCACCCCGGGTGGCGGCCAGCTTCATGATGCGCTCAGTTACGTTCGACATTTGGCCTGCGACAAAAAAAAAGAAACAAGTCAGTATAAGGAAACGAAACGGGGTGAATACCCGAGCGAAGCAAAGGGCTACTACCTAGAAACCTCAGGGGTTCATCTTTAGACTTGCATTCAAGGAGGGCTTTAGTGTTGATGAAACGGGGCTCGATCACGACTTGTCCTCGGGAGTCGAGGATGAAACTCTCGTCCCTGTTTATATATTTGGCCAGAGTAAAGTCGACGACATACTCGACTTACTTCATGAACGCCTCTTTGTCCTCGACACCCAATTCACCGGGCTTCACAATGTAGGCCTCCGTACCACTCTCGAAGTGAACTTCCTCCCACTCCAATGGCACTTAGACGCAAATCTTTCCTCCCCCATGTCGTCGGTCATGATGGTGTAGAGTGACCCCACGACTTCGTGCGTGGTGGGCATGACATAGTAAAACATGTCCTTGAAGCACCAGACGGAATCTAAGTACACCTTGAACAGCTTCCTCGGCTGCTTCAAGGATACCCAACTATGTCGCCCATTGTCAGTTGACCGTTGTAGATGGAAAGTGCAGAAAAATAAAGGGAGAGTGACCCCGATGCCAAGATAGTCACACACGAGCTCGAACTCCCACGTGAAGGCCATCGCGTTAGGGTGGAGCTGGGAGGGCGCCAGACGCAGCCAGTCAAACACCCCATGTTGGAAGTCGTTGAAAGGGATACGGATGCCGGTCTCCCTGAACATAAACTCATACATGGGAAACCTTTACCCCCGGTAGCTCGAGCATATGCGGTGATGTTCTCTGGGATTAAAGACCGTCTAATTCGCTTGTTCGCCCACGACGAAGTCCTCGACAATCGCGAAGGCATCAGTGTCGTCGAGGGCAAACCGCAGTCTGATTCTTAAGGGCTCTTCTCCGGCCCAATCTACGGGCATACGAATTGGTTCCTCACCGGGTTATTGTACGGGCTCGTCCAGGTCGGGTTCGATGTCTATCTGAATAATGCCCGCGATCCTCACGACCATTTTACCTGAAAAGAAGAGGAGCACGGTGAATTCGACTTCCGAAATCAAATTCACCCTTCCACCGCAAATCAAGTGAAAGGGCGTGGAGGGCGCCGAGCAGCCCAGGTGACTCTCCCCAACAAAAAGGGAAGGGACTGTCCAACTAACAAGATCCAACGGGCACAGAGCTTCACGACGAGGTATTCATTGGCTCCCCGGAGCATTCATCGTCTCCCCGGAACATTCATCAACTTCACGTGACCTTCATTGCGTGTTCTCGGGATATTCATTGCACGTCCCCGGGGCATTCATCGTAAGCTTCAGTAACTAGCGGAGTCCCCCTAAAATCTTTGGCACATACGCCGGAAACTTCGCGAGTAGAGCCGGAAAACTCATGAAAGTCACCGGAATATCTAAACGCTACTCTAAGAACTACGTCCCTCCCTGGAAAATAAACGGTAAAATTAAACTACAATAGGAGGGACGAGAAAACTTACTTGAAGGTTAGGAGTGAGGCTGTCGGGAAGCGGTTGACGATGATGGCAGCGACGGCGGTGATGTCGGGCATAAGAAGGAGCTTGAAGAGGACTTATCAGAGGAACAAAAGCGTGCAAATGGCACAGACTCGCTACCTATTTATAATCCTAACACGAGACTCGAAGCGTCTCTAGGCACTTGAGTTCCCCTACTACTAGCCGCCCTAGGCATTGATGACTCGTGCCACATGGCACCCTGTATTTTCGCGTACGCCTCTTCAACTCCCTACGTGCTCGCGACCTCAACGGGTCTGTTTCTTTCCGTCTCCCCGACAAAGGGTGACCCGTGGACGTCAGACGGACAAACCTCCACCGCGCTGCCGACGTCCACTGGCAACCCGGTTCTTCAAGCACAAACTTCACTTACTACCTCCTCGACAAAATGATCTGACCCTTAAGTCATCACTCCGACACTTCGGAGCAACGACTTGGGGGGTTCCTGTTCTGGACTGGGTCGGCGCCTGCCCATCAGTCGGGCAGGCCCAACCCAAGGATATGATTAGCGGCCCATTAAGGCCCAATTCATCTCCTCGTCGGGCACACCTAATAACATTACCGTCGAGCAGGTGCTGCATGTCACGGGGAGAGTTCACGCCTCTCCCCCCACGTGCTCCTCCCGCGGGGACACGTCATCAGGTAACTACCCACGTGCTTAAATAGTGTTTTTGTCCCTGTAAGTTAGCGTGTTTTTGGCTTTCGTCCCTAAATTTTTTTTTTTCGTATGAGTCCCCATATGTTCATTTCTCTGTGGCTTTAGCCCCTGCTGTCAATGGGACGTTAAAAAAAAGATGAGATGGCAGACGGTGATGACCTGGCCAATGTTTTATCATTTGTTTTATTTTTTAGAGGACCCACGTGGATAGTTTTCAATGAGGGATCAAATGCAAAAAAAAAACATTTTGGGTTGATTCTCCTTCCTTCCTCCTTCAATCAGTGGTTTCTTCTTCATCCCTCTCTTGGTCTCGTCTGCTCCATCTACATCCATGGCGTATTCGTCGTCCGCAAACTCTCTTCAATTTCAAGCACCGGTTTATGGTTGCAACAGAAGCATGAAATTGTTTATGTCTAATTCTGTTGAAAACCCTAAAAGTAGATTTTGGAAGTTTCATAATGCAGGGTTAATGTCTAGTTGCAAGTTGTTCATTTGGGACGATGAGCTTCAACGAAATCCAGTTAGTGATCTCAGAAGTTCATGTGGTTGCAACTGCTCAGAAATGTTGAAGGAATTAGGGGCCAATCTTAAAGAGACTGAGATTGGCAAAAAGGCTAAGGTGAAGATTAAGTTTGAGAAGGAGAAAAGGAAAGCATCTCTGTTGAAGACATTGTTGGTTGTGTCCTTAGTGTTTTTCTTTGCTTATAAAAAATGGTGGTGAATCCCATTTGTTTATGTCTGTTACTTTTTTTTGTTAGTCCTTGTAACATTGATGTATTTTGAGATTGGTCTGTGTACAATATGATGAATGAAAAAGATGTTTTGTTTTTGGACAATTTATGTATGCAATTGTATTACTCCTCCTGTTTTGAATTGAGTATTAACCATACTTTTTAATTTGCATAAAATCCAAGTTGGTAATTGGCCATATCAAGTGTACATAAAAGTAACTTGAGCCAAACTTGGTATAAAAGTGTACATAAGTTACTGAATTAAAAAAACTTAGTATACTGCAGTAAACAAACTTGGTAATGTATAATTAAACACACCTGATAAAATTCATTAAACAAACTTGATAATGTATCATAAACACATTGTATCATACACATAAAGGCTTAAGCCAATACACACATTGTAGCATAAACATTAATTCCTTTGCCAAAATACACATTGGTATCAAAATACAAAATAGAAAACTACAAGGCATAAGTACACCATTGTAGTAAAGTTGCTCAACAAAACATAGGTCAAAGCAGAAAACTACAAAGACACAAAGCCAACTTGTGTAGGGTTACTTCTTTCTCCTCCTTTTAGCAGGGTTACTTCCTTCTCCTCCTTTGTGTTTGTTGCTTCTCAGCACCCTTGGTCTGTCACTTTTCCTCAAACCAAACTTCCTTGCGACCTTTTGTTTCGATTGTTTTGCCTACAAAGACACAATGGATCAATACTCAACTGGTTGTGCAGGTTCATTATTTTAATTAAAACTGAGAAACATACACGTTAGCATCATTTAATCAGTAACAATACTCAACTGGTTTAGGAGGGGCAGTAGCAGGTTCCTTAGGAGGAGGTGCATGAACTGGTACATTAGGTGTAGGCTCAACCTCTGTAACAAGTGCAGACAGAATGTAGTCACCAACTCCTTGTGAGTCACCAACCTCTGCAGCAGCCTCAACAATTGGAGCATGGACACTAGCAACATTAATTGGAGCTGGTATTTGGGAAGTGACATCATTAACATTGGGTTGAGGTTATGTTTTTTCAAAAGCTGCACAAAGATCTGCTGCAAGCATTTCAAACTTTGGGTCCACATCACATTGTGTTTCTGGATGTTCTTCAGTGGCAGGTTCAGGATGATGTTACGGTTGTTCACTAGAAGCATATGGTTGTGTTGTTTGTGTAGAAGCCTGAGGTTCTGTTGTTTGTGTAGAAGGTTGAGGTTGTGTTGTTTGTGTAGAAGCCTGAGGTTGTGTTGTTTGTGCAGAAGTTTTCTTTGGCTTTTTCTGCACATAGAGTGATTAAGTCATTATCAGTCAGAAACACTAAGTAAAAATACATAATTAAGTTAAGGTAATACCTTTCTTTTCTGAGCTTCAAGATCAGGCACCATAACTGTACAGCTCCTTGCATTGTGGCCATATACACCACAGTTGGTACAACAATAAGATATCTGTGTCCTTCCCTTGTTAGGGTCCTCATCAGGTTCCCTCCTCCTTAGTTTCTTTGGCCTACTAGAGCCTCTTTTGTATTATGGAGGCAACATCTCCTCAGCATCAACCTCAAGCCACATGTCTTGGCCGTTAATTAGGCTAACATTGAAATCATAACATGCCACATATGTTTCTTTAGAATAACAGTCATCTACATAGTCCTCAGGGTGTTGGTTCCTAAAGCCTAAGGCAGCAACTGCATGTCTACATGGTATGCCAACCAATTCTCAAAAGTTACATGTACAAGTTCTTTTAGAAGTGTCAGCTATGAAGCTATATTTGCTATGTATATGTTCAACTTGCCAAGTAGAATCACCGGACCAGTTTGGAATCCAATTACCAGCATTTTCTACCTCTTTATCTAACCTAATTCTAGGTCTTGGCATTATCCTATGTTCCCACCTATTCACTTTTTCTCTTAATTTAGAATTTTTATTCAAAAGGTAGTTTCTTATCCATTCACACATGGTTAAGATTGGTTTATCCCTAGCCACTAAGATTGTGCTATTAAAAGCTCCAGAGACACAATGTCACGAAGCTTGATTCCATCAGATGAAGCCATCCTAGCTGCCATAGTCTTGGCAATCCACTTGGAGTTAGCAGTGGTGTTATTCAAAACCCTACCACACGTATGTGCACTAACCCATTTTTTCATTTTATACGTGTGCTTATTCCCCACTTTACTAACAAGAGCCAAAAACCCACAATTGCCCTTGCAAACTACTCTCACTCTAACCTTGTCGTTTTTCACATACTTTATCTTTCTTCCATTTAGCACCGACCACTCAGTTATTGCTCCTTAAATTTAGTAAGAGACACAAACTCCAAACCAACTCTGAACTTGCAGTCCTTATCTAACTCTTCCATCTTGAACCTAGGATATTTTGGTCCTTTCTCTCCATCTGATGCATCTGAATCACCACTACCTAGATCATCACTTAAATAATTTGTTTCAATCCCTTAATTACCAATATTAACTCCACTTGAGGAACCCTGGTTAGCTTCAACATTTCTTATCTTTGTTGGAGTATTCCTATGTTTCCTTGCTATTTGCTTAACCCTTCTAGTTGGTTTGTCTACAACATCAAATCCATCATCCATGCCAAGGGCCCTTTCATCCTCACTGTCCTCAAATGACAAACCATTATAATCACTGTCATCACTATCATCAATATCATCTTTTTCAACTCCATCTACATTTTCATCAATAACGGGAGGTTCATCAACTTCAACATCTCCTGCATTATCCTCAATAACATCATCCTCAATACCATCACCAACATTATACTCAATAACATCATCCTCAACAACATTACCATCACCAGCATTTTCCTTAATAGCATCATCCTCAATAAAACTATCAGCATCATTAACGATTTTTTCATCATCATTAACAACATTACCAGATACTACTACCCTATGCTAAATAAATAAATGCACACTACAACTAGTTTCAACAACTTTTTCATAAACAGCAGCAGTATCAATATCACTAACTATCCTTGCATGCTTACCCGATACACTGTTATACCACCATAACCAATAATCAGTGGACTCTAGGTTGCAAAGATCTTTCACAATATCAGCTGCTTCAAAGAAGCTCAACCTATCAGGGTCAATATCTACTTCAACTTTATCCCCACCTAAGTAGTACACGACATTATCCTTGACAAACTTTGTAACGCCCCAAAAATCTAAATTAATCATTTATCTATTTATTTAATTAATTTAGAAGGAAGTAAGAAGTTTTGGTAATTTTGGATCAAAAGGGTATTTGTTTTAATAATTTAATAGAATAAATAATTAATGTATTATTTATACTATTATTATTATTATTAAAAATATTAAGAAAAAGGGCAAGGTGGTCTTAAAGGAAAAAGAGTAAGGATAGAATTGGAAGTTCATAAACTGGAATATTTTGTCTAAAGAGGAGATGACCGATCACTTTTCTAATTGATTGTGTTTTTGTGAAGAACGCTGAAGAAGAGAGGAGAAGGAAAAGAACCCTAAGGCTTGAAGGTTGCTGAAGAATCATAGAGAAGGAGGAAAGTTACTAAATTTCTCTAAGGTATGGGGAGTTTTCATGGTTTATTATAGTTCTATAGGATTTGGTTATGAATAGATTAGGTATTTGTGAATTTTGGGAAATTGTGGTAATTGATGATGTAGACTGAGTTAGGGATGATTGATTTCATGAAATATAATGAAATAGAATGTTATGTGTTGATGTATGTGTATTGTGTGAGTCTTTTGGACACATTTTCGTATTGGAAAAACTGAATTTTTGGGATAATTGAAGTCAAAACGTAGCAGCAAAATCTTTTGAAAATTCTGGGTTTCGCCTCCTGACACGGGCCGTGTCACAGGACACGGGCGACCGTGTCAGCCTACTGTTCCTACCGTAAATTTTTCTGTTGTGGATTTGTGCTTCAGGGCTTCGGACACGGGCTGTGTC
Source organism: Lathyrus tuberosus (assembly GCA_022829125.1). Lineage (NCBI taxonomy): Eukaryota > Viridiplantae > Streptophyta > Magnoliopsida > Fabales > Fabaceae > Lathyrus > Lathyrus tuberosus. Next base: position 12,670,160 of record JALAZF010000142.1, on the reverse strand, counting down.
ACAGGACACGGGCGGCCGTGTGTGGTTGCTGTATATTGTCTGTTTTGTGTTTTGGATATTGAAGGCCTGGCACGGGCCATGTCACAGGACACGGGTGGCCGTGTCAGACATGTTGTTTTGCTATTTTTGTTGTTTCTTTGAGGTTTCTTGACGTTTTCTCGTGCTGATCTTTCGTTGTCGAGTTGTTGTTTGATGTAAGATTATAAAACATGATTGTATGATAAATACTTGTTGAATATGAAATGAATGATGCACACGTTATTTTTTGTTGAATTGAGAAGAATTAGCATCATTGCATTTCATAGCATTTTATGTTGGGACTTCGGTTCATTGGTAGCTTCCATCCCATTGTGCGGATTGAAGTGATACGTTGATTATGTTGTGCTCCTTTTGGAGGGCTGATGGCCAGTGTCCATCCACGTTGAATCGGTACCACATGCATCCTTTGCATTCCATTATAATTGACATTGCATATAAATGATGTTGTTGTTGATGAGGCTATGATGTTATTGTTGACGATGTTATGATGTTGTTGTTGATGAAGCTATGATATTTTGTTGATGATGCTATGATGTTGCTGTTGACGATACTATGATGTTGCTGTTGCCTTTCTGTTTATTTTCCATGTCCTTATATTACTATAATGAATTGTGATTTCTCACCCTGCCTGCTTGGAAATGTTGCCTCTTATATGGGTAACTTGCAGATAACCAAGAGTAGGCGTGCGGTGCTGGAGGATTGAGTCTCAGAGCATCCTTTGGTTGTTTTAGTCGTGTTTTAAGCGGTGTCCTGCTCTGTGTCATGTAACATCGGGTTGGGATTAGTTGTGAACCTTGTGTTTCCCTTTTGGTTGTATGTTGGAATTTCTTTTCATATTATTGATGCCATTTTGAATTGGAGACTTTTATCCATGGAGTATTTTGTTGACATGAATTAAAAAGTTTTGATTCTGCTGCGTAGTTGTTAATTTATGTTAATGATGAATGAATAACCCGTGTTACGGGACAGGACAACGATTTTGAATGTTTGTTGAATATATGTGGCACCTTTCTTGCTGATTTTACTCTGATAATATTAAGTGTTTTTCCTATAATTGTATGTGGGGTAGAAGGGTGTTACATTAGTGGTATCAGAGCAGGTCGGTCCGTCCGGACAAGTTGTCGAGTAGTAGTTTGTTTAACAATCGAGTATTGTTAACTAGTTCTAACTTTTGTTTATGTTGAAGTGACAAGTTGAGACGGCTGGAAGGAACGATGCTGCAATTGCTGCTGCATTGGAAACAATGGCTCAGGCTTTGCAGAATCAGCCGAACGCTGACGAGAATGCTAGATCTCGCAGTTTGGCAACTTTTCAGAGGGAGAATCCGCCTACCTTCAAGGGCAAGTACGATCCTGATGGAGCGTTGGATTGGTTAAAAGAGATAGAGAGAATCTTCCGTGTGATGGACTGCACTCCAGCGTAGAAGGTTCGATATGGGACTTACATGCTAGCATTCGAGACTGATGACTGGTGGCTAGAGACTCGTCAGAGGTTGGAAACTGCAGGCGAAGGTATCACTTTGGATGTGTTCCGAAGGGAGTTTCTGAGGAAGTATTATCCAGAGGATGTTAGTGGTAAGAAGCAAATCGAGTTTATCAAACTGAAGCAAGGGAACATGTCGGTCACTGATTATGCTGCAAAGTTTGTTGAATTGGCTAAGTTTTATCCACACTATAACGATGATGATGCTGAGTTCTCAAAGTGTATCAAGTTTGAGAGTGGGTTGCGCCCAGAGATCAAGAAGGCAGTTGGATATCAGAAGATTCGTATTTTTGCTGATTTGATTGATAGTTGCAGAATTTTTGCAGAGGATAACAATGCTCATTATAAGATCATTAATGAGAGGAAGAGCAAGCACCAACAGAATCGTGGCAAACCTTATGATGCTCCAGCTGGAAAAGGTAAGCAGAAAGTGGTTGATGGCAAGAGGACTAGTGGGGGAGATGCTCCTGCTAGCATAACTTGTTTCAAATGTGGGAAATCTGGTCATAAGAGTAATGTGTGTACTGCTGAGGTGAAGAGGTGTTTCCGTTGTGGTAAGACTGGGCATGCCATAACAGAGTGCAAGCATAAAGAGGTTATTTGTTTCAACTGTGGTGAAGAAGGGCACATTAGTAGTCAGTGTCAGAAACCGAAGAAGACGCAAACAGGTGGGAAAGTGTTTGCTTTGGCTAAGACTCAGACAACTAATGAGGACAGACTCATCAGAGGTACATGTTTCATTAATAGTACTCCCTTAATCACTATGATTGATACTGGTACTACCCATTGTTTTATTGATGCCGAATGCATCGAGAGATTGGGTATTGTGTTGTCTCCTATGAATGGAGAAATGGTCGTCAAGATTCTGGCTAAAGGATCAGTGACTACTTCTCTTGTGTGTTTAAAGTGTCCTTTGTCGATCTTCGACAGAGACTTTATTGTTGATTTGGTGTGTTTGTTGTTATCTGGGATGGATGTAATCTTGGGAATGAACTAGTTAGAATATAACTATGTTCATATCAATTGTTATAACAAGTTAGTGAGATTTTCTACTGCTGAAGAGGAAGAAGCTAGTTTGTTGTCTTTTAATCAGTTACAACAGTTGATGCAAGAAGGAGCTCAGATGTTCTCAGTGATGGCGTCGTTATCCGTTGAGAGCCGAGCTGTGATTGAGGAGTTGCAAGTGGTGCGTGAATTTCCTAAATTTTTCCCTGATGAAATTCCTGATGTGTCTCCAGAAAGAGAAGTGGAATTTGCAATTGACCTTGTACCTGGTACCAGACCTATTTCTATGGCACCATACAGGATGTCTGCATCTGAATTGTCGGAATTAAAGAAGCAATTGGAGGACTTACTTGAAAAGAAGTTTGTGAGACCAAGTGTATCGACGTGGGGAGCTCCAGTGTTGTTAGTAAAGAAGAAAGATGGAAGTATAAGGCTCTGTGTTGATTATAGACAACTAAATAAAGTGACGATTAAGAACAAGTATCCGCTTCCGAGAATAGATGACTTGATGGATCAATTGGTAGGCGCTCGTGTGTTTAGCAAGATTGATTTGAGGTCGGGATATCATCAGATTAAAGTAAAGGATGAAGATATTCAGAAGATGGCCTTTAGAACACGTTATGGACATTATGAGTACTCAGTGATGCCTTTCGGTGTTACTAAAGCGTCGAGGGTATTCATGGAGTACATGAACCATATCTTTCATACTTATTTGGATCGGTTTGTGGTGGTGTTTATTGATGATATATTAATTTACTCTAAATCGGAAGAAGAGCATGCAGAACACTTAAGACTGGTGTTGCAAGTTCTGAAAGAGAAGAAGTTATATGCAAAGCTGTCTAAATGTGAATTTTGGTTAAAGGAGGTTAGTTTTCTCGGTCATGTCATTTCAGGTAGTGGCATTACTGTGGATCCATCTAAAGTGGATGATGTGTTGCAATGGGAAACTCCAAAGTTGGCTACCGAGATTAGAAGCTTTTTGGGACTAGCCGGTTATTACCGAAGGTTTATCGAGGGATTTTCTAAGTTAGCACTTCCGTTGACTAAGTTGACTTGTAAAGGTAAAGCTTTTGTGTGGGACATTCAATGTGAAGGAAGTTTTAACGAATTGAAGAAAAGATTGACATCGGCTCCGGTTTTGACATTACCTAACCCAGGAGAACCTTTTGTGGTATATTGTGATGCTTCTAAGATGGGTTTAGGAGGTGTACTTATGCAGAATGGCAAGGTAGTTGCTTATGTGTCGAGGCAGTTGAGAGTTCACGAAAAGAATTATCCTACACACGATTTAGAACTTACTGCGGTTGTTTTTGTGCTGAAGATTTGGAGACATTATCTTTATGGTTCTAGATTTGAAGTATTTAGTGACCATAAAAGTTTAAAGTATTTATTTGACCAGAAGGAGTTGAATATGAGACAGCGAAGATGGTTGGAGTTATTAAAAGATTATGATTTCGGTCTGAATTATCATCCAGGAAAAGCTAATGTTGTGGTTGATGCTTTAAGTCAAAAGACTTTACATATGTCGGCGATGATAGTTAAAGAGTTGGAATTAATTGAACAGTTCAGAGATATGAGTTTAGTTTGCGAAGTGACACCGCAGAGTGTGATGTTGGGGATGCTGAAGATTAATAATGATTTTCTGGATAATATCAAGGAAGCTCAGAAGTTAGACGTGAAACTGGTAGATTCGATGGTTGGAATCGATCAGTCGGAGAATGATGATTTCAAGTTAGATGCGCAAGGTATGTTGAGATTACGAAATTGAATTTGTATTCCTGATGATTCTGAGATGAAGAAGGCGATTCTTGAGGAAAGTCATAGAAGTAAACTGAGCATTCATCCGGGAGCTACAAAAATGTATCAAGACTTGAAGAAATTGTTTTGGTGGCCTGGCATGAAGCGCGATGTAGCTCGATTTGTGTATACATGTTTAACTTGTCAGAAGTCGAAAGTTGAACATCAGAAGCCTGCTAGGTTGATGCAACCGTTAGAAGTTCCAGAATGGAAATGGGATAGCATTTCAATGGACTTTGCGACGGGACTGCCTAATACTTCAAGAGGACATGATTCTATTTGGGTGATTGTTGGTAGGCTTACGAAGTCGACTTATTTTATTCCTATTAACATCAGTTTTCCGGTATCAAAGTTGGCGGAGATTTATATTCGTGTAATTGTGAAGCTTCACGGTGTCCCTTTGTGTATTGTGTCGGATAGAGATCTGCGGTTTACTTCTGATTTTTGGAAGAGTTTGCAAGAAGCGTTGGGTTCAAAGTTGAGGTTGAGTTCGGCGTATCACCCTCAGACGGATGGTCAAACAGAGATGACTATTCAGTCGTTGGAGGATTTGTTGCGAGCATGTGTTCTCGAGCATGGAGGTTCGTGGGACACACATTTACCGTTAATAGAGTTCACTTATAATAACAGTTATCATTCTAGTATCGGAATGACACCTTTTGAAGCATTGTATGGTCGGAGATGCAGGACTCCTTTATGTTGGCATGAATCTGGAGAAAGTGTAGTGCTGGGACCCAGAATTGTTCGAGATACTACTGAGAAGGTGAAGTTGATCCGAGAAAAGATGAAATCTTCCCAAAGTAGGCAGAAAAGTTATCATGACAAGCGAAGAAAGGATTTAGAATTCCAAGTGGGTGACCATGTGTTTTTGAGAGTTACACCTGTGACGGGTGTTGGGCGTGCGCTGAAGTCTAAGAAGCTTACTCCTCGTTTTATTGGTCCGTATCATATTTTGGACAGAGTTGGAAATGTTGCTTATAGAGTGGCTTTGCCGCCTAATCTGTCAAATTTACATGATGTGTTTCATGTGTCACAACTCCGGAAGTATGTTCCAGATCCGTCTCATGTGATTCAGATGGATGATGTGAAAGTACGGGATAATCTTACTGTGGAAACGATGCCTGTACGAATTGTGGAACGTGAGATGAAGATTCTAAGAGGCAAGAAGATTGCGTTGGTGAAAGTTGTCTGGTTAGGAGCTGCCAGAGAAAGCATGACTTGGGAGCTGGAAAGCAAGATGAAGGAATCCTATCCCGAGTTATTCGAATCAGGTAAATTTTCGAGGACGAAAATTCTTAAAGTAGGGGAGAGTTGTAACGCCCCGAAAATCTAAATTAATCATTTATCTATTTATTTAATTAATTTAGAAGGAAATAAGAAGTTTTGGTAATTTTGGAGAATTTTGGATCAAAAGGGTATTTGTTTTAATAATTTAATAGAATAAATAATTAATGTATTATTTATACTATTATTATTATTAAAAATATTAAGAAAAAGGGCAAGGTGGTCTTAAAGGAAAAAGAGTAAGGATAAAATTGGAAGTTCGTAAACTGGAATATTTTGTCTAAATAGGAGATGACCGATCACTTTTCTAACTGATCGTGTTTTTGTGAAAAACGCCGAAGAAGAGAGGAGAAGGAAAAGAACCCTAAGGCTTGAAGGTTGCTGAAGAATCAAAGAGAAGGAGGAAAGTTACTAAATTTCTCTAAGGTGTGGGGAGTTTTCATGGTTTATTATAGTTCTATAGGATTTGGTTATGAATAGATTAGGTATTTGTGAATTTTGGGAAATTGTGGTATTTGATGATGTAGACTGAGTTAGGGATGATTGATTTCATGAAATATAATGAAATAGAATGTTATGTGTTGATGTGTGTGTATTGTGTGAGTCTTTTGGACACATTTTCGTATTGGAAAAACTGAATTTTTGGGATAATTGAAGTCAAAACGTAGTAGAAAAATCTTTTGAAAATTCTGGGTTTCGCCTCCTGACACGGGCCGTGTCACAGGATACGGGCGGCCGTGTCAGCCTATTGTTCCTACTGTAAATTTTTCTATTGTGGATTTATGCTTCAGGGCTTCGGACACGGGCCGTGTCATAGGACATGGGCGGCCGTGTGTGGTTGCTGTATGTTGTCTGTTTTGTGTTTTGGATATTGAAGGCCTGACACGGGCCGTGTCACAGGACACGGGTGGCCGTGTCAGACATGCTGTTTTGCTGTTTTTGTTGTTTCTTTGAGGTTTCTTGATGTTTTCTCGTGTTGATCTTTCGTTGTCGAGTTGTTGTTTGATGTAAGATGATAAAACATGATTGTATGATAAATACTTGTTGAATATGAAATGAATGATGCACACGTTGATTTTTGTTGAATTGAGAAGAATTAGCATCATTACATTTCATAGCATTTTATGTTGGGACTTTGGTCCATTGGTAGCTTCCATCCCATTGTGCGGATTGAAGTGATACGTTGATTATGTTGTGCTCCTTTTGGAGGGTTGATGGCCAGTGTCCATCCACGTTGAATCGGTACCACATGCATCCTTTGCATTCCATTATAATTGACATTGCATATAAATGATGTTGTTGTTGATGAGGCTATGATGTTGTTGTTAACGATGCTATGCTGTTGTTGTTGATGAAGCTATGATATTTTGTTGATGATGATATGATGTTGCTGTTGACGATACTATGATGTTGCTGTTGCCTTTCTGTTTATTTTCCATGTCCTTATATTACTATAATGAATTGTGATTTCTCACCCTGCCTGCTTGGAAATGTTGCCTCTTATGTGGGTAACTTGCAGATAACCAAGAGTAGGCGTGCGGTGCTGGAGGATTGAGTCTCGGAGCGTCCTTTGGTCGTTTTAGTCGTGTTTTAAGCGGTGTCCTGCTATGTGTCATGTAACATCGGGTTGGGATTAGTTGTGAACCTTGTGTTTCCCTTTTGGTTGTATGTTGGAATTTATTTTCATATTGCTGATGCCATTTTGAATTGGAGACTTTTATCCATGGAGTATTTTGTTGACTTGAATTAAAAAGTTTTGCTTCCGCTACGTAGTTGTTAATTTATGTTAATGATGAATGAATAACCCGTGTTACGGGACAGGACAACGATTTTGAATGTTTGTTGAATATATGTGGCACCTTTCTTACTGATTTTACTCTGATAATATTAAGTGTTTTTCATATAATTGTATGTGGGGTAGAAGGGTGTTACAAACTTCCCCCTGTAATGCATGTTCACCGTGAAGATCATACCTGGTAGATTCGAATAGGACTCTCAATTTTCAATGTAGCGTCGTCACCCTCCGTCGCCTTACCCAGACGAGTTATCGCACCAGTCGCTTCACCTTCTCTGAGCTGATTCCCTTTCTAAAATTGAAACCCTAATTTACAGGGACTAAACATAAAAGAGGGAAATGTCTCTTGGTTGCCTTATTTTTGGGGGGAAAACATCATATCCACGTGTTCAAAGCAAATATAAATAAGAATGATAAGGAATATGCCAAGTCATCACCGTCTGCCATCTCTTTTTTTTTTTTAACATCCCATTAACAGTAGGGACTAACGTCAAAGAGAAATGAACATATGGGGACTCATACCAAAAAAAAAAAGATTCAGGGACGAAATCCAAAAACACGTTAACTTACCGGGACGAAAACATTATTTAAGCCATATATATATATATATACACACACACACACACACACACAAATATATATATATATATATATATATATATATATATATATATATATATATTACTTCTTTGTTTTAATATTATAAATTATTATCATTTTATCTAGTAAAATTATCATTTCTATAACCACGTGTTATTTTTTGATAGTCAACAATGACATTTCTTATTCACTGTATTCTTTGTAAATCCTCATTTTCTCGGGATATTTCCTCATTACACTTTATAGTTTTTCATTATCTTTTAATTTTCTCATTCATTCCTTTCTTTGTATTTCCTGATTTTCTCTCATTCGGATTCCTCTACTTTCATATTTTTCATGAGTTCTAAAAATTATTGTCCACTTTGTGCCTCATATCCTTTTGTAATCACTAATTACTCATCACTACCACATCATCCAACTACCTTTCACATATCTCTGCCTTCTTCGAAGGCTTCCATCTTTGCTAGTGTTGTTGGCATAAATATCAATGTCATTACTTTAGATTAGTGACAATTGCAATCTTGTTGGCAGCTTACTTGATACTTTATAAGAGAAAGAGAAAGATGTTGGCAAAAAAGTAAATGGAGTTGAGTCGTTTGTGAGGAAACACCGCAAACATTGCTACATCATCAAGCGTAATATCAAGAACGGAGTATCAGTATCACCTTAATTTTTTAAAGTTAAAGAGAGCATCAAACATTTTAATGAGTGTCAGGTGATTAGAGTATGAGGGTTTGACAAAGTCTAACGAGGAGAATTGAGTGATGGCAGAAAGGTTGTTGTAAATAGGGGGTTAAATTTCCAACAGGGCATTAGGGAATTTAAGGTCAAAATAGATAGCATATTCATGTTCTATCATGTAAACATAGTTTCTTTAATGGGATAATTTGAATTTTACATTTGAGAAAAGGACTCTTAAGAGTCAGTTCTATGTGTCGTACCTCTCAATTTTATCTTGAAAAGAAAGGTTAAATGTATTAAAGTCAAAGGCATATACAGTATGGGCAGACATGGCCTCTGCCCCTTTAACGGCCCAAGTTTTTATTCTAGTATTTTATAATTTTTATTTGAGCTTTTGGAGTGTCTTTGATTTAATTTATTATTATTATCTAGGTTAATGAGGACAAGGAGAATTTAATTATAGTTTAATATTCAAATTATTGGAGAATGTGAGAAATTGTGGTTTTGGGTAGTAAAATAGAATTTAATTAAATATATGGAGGTGAGCAGAGTTAGTGAGAATTTAAGGAATTAGTGGAAATCATTAAAATAAAATAAATTAGACTTTTATTTAAATAGAAGGGAAAAGTGAGAGTACATATAATTTTTTGTGAAATAAGGATTGAGAGGAGAATAGAGCAAACCCTAGCATAGAAGTGAAAGCGAAGAGTTTCCATAGCCAAAGTCTTCAAAGTTTCAACCTTTTCTACATAGTCGAGGTAAGAGGAAGGGATTATTTGATATATTGGTGTTTAAGCATGGGGGATATTGGGGATTCCTTAACCCCTCTTCTTTTCTTTTTGTTCATTCCTTTTTTTTCATTGATGTGGAATTTCAACCTTGAGATGGTTTGTGCAAAACCTCTCTAGATTATTATTATATAGTTATGAGTTATACTTTATTAATTATACTAGTTTTAATGTTGTTAATGTAAAATTCGTATGGGTATATGCTATGAAAAATTGATTGTTGTTGTTCATAGGATATGATATGTTTTGATGAAGAAATCATGATGAATTAATATGATAAATGTTAAATTGATGTTTTGTTTGTGCAATTTGTAGTTATATGTGTAAATTGAGTTCTGGAGCAGCTTCAATGGAAAAAATGCAGAAAATCATATTTTGCAAAGGTAACACACGTCACCTACATGACAGACCAACCGTCACTGCATTGGGAACAAATATGCTAAGTCGTCATCAATGACAGGCATCATACACGTGACGGTCTAACCGTCAACGCCTCTTGACAACCGCAATTTCCCTAAATCGTTAGCTATGACGGGTCGCACACCCAAAAGGTGACGACTATCATAGCCGAGACGGTCCGACTGTCAACCCTGTTGATTGATCTTTTCAAAATTCTTCAACTTAATTTTCAATTTAATTTCCTCAACATATTTTTGGATAATTCCACATGTCTTCTTCAAGAAACAAATATGATTTCCTCATACTTCATTGGCATGTCACTGTCATGATAGAAGACTTAAAATGTCTTCATTAACTCATGAAAATTAATTCCAACCTATCATAAAAATTAAAAACACAAATAATTACATTATTATAGGTTGCTTCTCATTAGCGCTATTTTTAAGTCTTGTAGTCTAACTTTACACAAAATTCTTAATCATTCAAAGCAATAGAGGTCCTTGTGCTACTTAAAGGCTCGCCACAATAGGTTTTTACTCGTTGAGTTTTCACCTTGAACATCTCCTTTATCTGTTCATTCAAAATGTTTATAACCCCATGAGAATAAATCTTTATCAACTTAAAGGGGCTTGACCATCTTAATTATAACTTACTAGGGAAGAGCTTCAACTTTGAGTTAACTAAAAGTACCTTTTATCCTTCTACCAATTCCCTTTTCTGGCATTTCCTTTCATGCAATTTTTTGGTCTTTTCCTTGTAGAGCTCAGGATTCTCATTAGAAAACAATATATGTTCTTCTAACTCTTTAAGTTGCAACATTCTTGCTCAACAACTTGCAAGTTGAAGTTCTATTTCTTAATATCCCAAAAGGGTTTGTGTTACAACCCAATAGGTATATGACAAACTTTTCCATAGACTAGCCTATAGTGAGACATTTCTAAGGCTATTTTTAAATCAAATATGTATGCCTATAAAGTATCATCTTGATGTTTGTGCTAATACTTCTAAGAGGGGTTAACTACCTTTTTTAGGATTCTTTTTTTTCTCCCTATTTGACAACTAAGCTTATCCAATACTTTGTGGATGGTAGGTTGTAGCAACTTTGTGTTTAACCCCTTATTTTCTCATCAAATCTTCAAAAAAAAATATTATAAAAGTGGATTTCTTCATTACTAATGATGGCTCTAGGTTTGTTGTGTCTAGAAATTATATTTTTAATTAAAAAAATGGGTCACAACCTTAGTAGGGAGTTCCTATTGTCTTTATCAATTTAGACACATAATCAACAACCACAAGGATTTATAGATTTCCAAAGGATTGGGGAAATGGTCTCATGAAGTTAATGCCCCACACATCAAACAATTCAATTGTTAGAACAATATTTATTCACTCCCTTAAAAGGTTTTGATGATAACAAAGTATTTAAAGAACAATTGGGTTTACTAATAGTTGTTTAAGTGTGCAGGATCAAAAGACATTAACTTGATATATATCAAGTCAATCACTTAGAAGAACCATTAAGGAGAAGCAAATTTGTTATGAATTTGAAGGATCAAAACCAAGCTTTCAGACTCTGAAGAGTCAACTCAAGTCTTTCAGATGCTGAAGTTAAGCTTACCTGGAATTAAAAGATCAGCAAAGCTTTGAAGACTGTAATCGTTTGAAGCAAGCAGACTCTGTTATAAGGAACGACTTTGCATCTTGTAAACCAGCTTCGTCAACAATTCTGAAGATACTGCTTCAAAGGAATTTGTCTACATCAAGTCATCAACTCTTAAAGTGTTCATCCAGACTAGTATTGATCAAGACTCTGATGAAGGCGACCTCAGAACCTGTGAACTCAAGTCTCATAACAACTATGTTTTAAAGACATACTCTAGCTTATGATCATGCTTTAAATAATTCTATAAAAAGCCTTTGATTAAAAAATCTAAGTATAAAAATAAAAATGACTTTGAGCAAGCTTTAACAAATGTCTACAAGAAGCCTCTGGTCATAAGTTATCCAAAGAAGATCGTGTGACAAAGGTACACCAATTTATGTATAATCAGCATAAATTAATGTTGTCAGGATCTTCTCTCTCCAACTATTTTGAACTATGCTCTTCTACTCTCAACATCTTTAAGCTAGCCGAATTTTAGCTCACTCTATTGTACACTAGCTAAAGACCTTCAACCACTACCTGTACTATGGTAGTTTTAATCTTTAACTGATCTATTCTCAGTGTCTATTTAAAAAAGAAGATTAAATACATTCAAGTGACTCTTGGTGCTGAATCTCAACCTTACAAGAGAATGTAAGTTGAAGATTTCATGACCGTGTTCATATGGATGTGATACCAGTTCACAAAGATGAGTTGAGAGAATCCGTGTGACACTAAAAACACATATGAGAGAAACATATTTCAAAAGATAATATAAACAAAAGGGTCATGTGTGTGAGAGTAGAGTAAGACATGTTCACATGTATTATGGAGAAATAACATAGGAATATGATAAAGAATATAAAGGCATAACAAGATGGAATTTTATGCAAGGAGAGAAGAAGAATTAAAACTTCATTCTTCAACACTAAGGAGCAAACAAACTCATATTCTGCTCAATAGTGTAAGCCTTTGTGTATCTGCTTATCTAAGAAGCACACATATGAACACAAAGTTAATACCAAATTCTTATGTTAAGAGAATCTGAAGACTCTAGCCTTTGTGCTTAGAGTAAGCCTTATTCTTGATAGATTGAGCAGAAAGTCTTGAATTGGATGTTTAGGCACTGAAGCCTCATGCTTGTGGGTAGAGCAAAGAAGTCGTTTTTTGATGATTGAGCATGGAAGTCTCATGCTTGTGGGCGGAGCATGAAGTCCTAAACTGAATGTTTAGGCATTAAAGTCTCATGCTTGAGGGTAGAGCAAAGAGTCTCTCTCTATGGGATTGAGCAGGAAATCCTGAATGGGTTGTTTAGGCAGGGAAGTCTCTTGCTTGAGGGATTAAGCATTAATCTCTTTCTAGGTGATTGAGCAGGAAGTCTTTAGCTATTGGGTTAAGCAATTGTAATCAGTCTGATTATAGTTAAAAGCTCTTGTGCTCCAAGGGGACTAGACTATTCTCAGTTGAGAGGAACCAAGATATATTGTATGTCTCTTTATTTACTTCTGCATTTATATTCCGCTTTGCAACAAACTCTGAAGTCAAACTCTGATCTGATTTAGACTCTTACTTGGATTAGAATCTAAGTGTGACACCTTAGGTTCTGAAATAGGATTAAGAAAAGGAAGTAAACTTCTCACTATTGTTACTTACTCTTTTATCGGACTCTGAAATTGGTTCAGAATCTGATGGTTCAAAAACAGATAGTGAAAATAGTTTTTTTTATATTTCGGCATACACAATTCAACCCCTCCCCCTTCTTATTTATTTTTCTCACCTTTAGTTGGTACTAGAGCCCGATTGTGCTTTGTCACTTGACAGTGAAACAAAAAAGATCCAGTGAGAAAAACTACTCAGTCAAAAGCTCCAACTTGGATGAAGTTTCTTTCATTAGATCAAAGAATGGAAACTTCAAAAAGATGAGTTGAAAAAGGTCATGCTAAATGCTTGAACCTAAGCATATGACCTTGAAGGAACTCTTGAATAATCAAAGAAGGACTTCTTTCAAATTTATGTGGATCAAGATCCTTGTTTCTACTCTAAGTCACTTGTTTTGTGAGTATGAAATGTTTTTTTAATCTTTAAGACTGACTCGTGGGACAAGTGTACTTATTAAAGAAATCAATAAACCTTTTCTCCCTTAAGTCATTTGCTCTGTGAGTATGAAAGGATTCATTAATCCTTAAGAATGACTCGTAGGGCAAACGTGCTTGTTGCAAGAATCCGGGTTTAATCTTAATCTGCTTAAGGCAAGATGCACACTCACATCATTGGTTGTGATGATAAGTTATGGGACACTCTTGAAGACAACATTGACTAGAAGATCAATAGTGTTAGCTTGGTAACAGATTTTGAGGAATTTTCCTAAAAGACACAACTTCAAGTTTACAACTATTCAGAAGACCAAAGACCTGGATACTCTAGACCTTGAAAGGTTGATCTATAACCTTCAGAGCCTTGAAATGGAGCTAGATGCGATGAATCAGTGTTGAGGCCCAGATCTCTTGCCTTGAGGTATAATGCTGAAAGATCTGGTGATAAAAATTTCCAAACCCTTATGTGTCAGAAAAACCAGAAGAAACATCTGGTGGAGAAGATTCTAATGGGGACTCTGATGATGAGGAAATGGATTTTATCATCAAGAGGTTTCAACAATTGACCAAGAAAATCAAGATATTCTCTGGTATAAGTTATAACTGCAAAGGTTCTAGTTCTAAAAACGACTGTCCTGATTTACTCTAGACCTTGAAAGGTTGATCTATAACCTTCAGAGCCTTGAAATGGAACTGGATGCGATAAACCAGTGTTGAGGCCCAGATCTTTTGGCTTGAGGTATAATGCTGAAAGATCTGGTGATAAAAATTTTCAAACCCTTACGTGTTAGAAAAACCAGAAGAAACATCTGATGAAGAAGATTCTAGTGGGGACTCTGATGATGAGGAAATGGATTTTATCATCAAGAGGTTTCAACAATTGACCAATAAAATCAAGATATTCTCTAGTATAAGTTCTAACTTCAAAGGTTCCAGTTCTAGAAACGACTGTCCTGACTTACAATAGGACATATTCAGACAAGAGAAGCTGAAGAAGTCAACCTTACACTTATGGATAACAAACTCTCTAATTCTGAATCCTAGCCAGGTTCTGTTGAAGCGGTATAGCGGCAAGCAACAAAAAGATTTGGAAGTATTTTTCTGGGAATTATCGTGTCCACAGAGATCGGTTCTTGAACTGCCGTTCGACGATATAATTGTTAATGAGTTTGGTTTAAAATGGTTTTAAGGTAAATGCGGAAAAGTAAATAAAAACATAAAAAGTATATTCTTTGAAGAGAAGAAACCTATCAAACATGTATATATTCCACTCGTCACAAACATAAATTTACCGACCAAATATACTCCACCTACAATACTCGTCAAAATCATCCAATATCGCTCACAACAGTGTCCATCTCTGGCACACTGAGTTGAGAAGCAACCGTATCACTCTCTTCGTCACTCTCGCGCACGAAGCCTCGAAACACGGAAGGCATTTAAGTTCCGACACCATAAAGATTATCATCTAAATCTATCTCTAGCATCTAGACAATAGATATCCATCCCTAATCAAGATTTGTGAAGTTTATCTCTAACACAACACAAATCCAAACATAAATGCAAAAAGATCAAGGAAGACATCGATAATGATTTGTAAAGCAAGCTTTATACAATATTATGATCAACAAATATACATATGTTCATAGTAAATATACAAACACCCAACAAAAAGAGAAAAACATAGAGAAGAAATGGAGAAAAACCAAACATCTCTTGAGTTGTCGGCTCTGATTAATGAAGGATTCAACTCCGGATCATCCCAATGCATGCTCCAATGTGTTTTCTAGCCTAATTCTGGTCAAAAAATGCTATTGGATGGATTTGGAACTAAAAATATCAAACCCATACCAAAAAATTGTGTTTTAGGACCTTTAATGGAGTTTCAGCACGCGCAGCACCGCCCGACGCAAATCTGGCATCGCCCGGCGCTTTTATGGCGGTTTAGTTTTTGCAAATTCTAGTGCTGTGACACTGCTGCGCCTGCGCACCGCCCGGCGCTCAAAACACACCGCCCGGCGCTCAAAGTGTGCCGCCCGGCCCTGCAGGGGCGCAGCACACCAGTCTGCAGAATTTTTCTGCACTGTTTTATTCGTAACTTTTGAACCGTAACTCCGATTGACGCACGGTTTGAAGCGTTGGAAAGCTTATTCAATGCTCTATACAACAATGGCAAGATACCATTGCTGGAACACCTGCAAAAATAAATGAAAATCAATTAAACTCAATGATATTTACACGATAACGCACTATACACACGAAAACGTAAAGTAAACGTAATTACAAACAAATCGGGTTTTATTCAACCAATTTTAACACAAAGTAATGATAAGTGCAACAAAACTTATATACACAAATAGGTACATTTTGCACTTATCAGGTTCTAACTCAGAATCTGATGAGGTTGTTAAGAAACACTTGATTTTTCTTAAAGAATAATTGAAATCTTCTTAAAGAAACTATTAAGACATTGGGAAGAAATCTAGTTGCTCAAGCTAAAAGGAATTCCAACGAACCTTTAAATGAATAAGTTATGGCTCTCTGAGATTTTTTGACAATGGGTCTTAACAGAACTTAGCTTGCATCCATGATCTATGAAATAAGCAAATGAGAAGGTCTGGGTCTTCATAAAAATGTTTTGACTTCAAAATCTTGACATGAAAGAAACCTAATAAATCCTGGATTATAGACCTTGGTGCATTTGATGATGAGTGTAGTAAGATTCTAAATGCACCAGAATCAATGACAGAGAAGTCAAAGGTTTTGATTAATATGGAACCTAAAACTTCAAAGTCAACAGATTCTGAAGAAATCAGACACTATGATCCTTAGACCAAAAGGTGAAAGGAATCCTAAACCTAAGACCTCTGGATCCTAGTTTCTAAAAGATTCAGAAACTATGGTTAAAAAATGAAGCATTTGTTCTAGAGCCTGGATGATGAACATCTACAACCTACAACTGGAAGAAAGCACGTGGTCTAAATCCTAACCACTGGAGAAGAAGGAAAAAAAGGTTATTTTCCCTAGTCTTCTGAACTGTAAGTCTTTGCTGAACATGAATCTGCTTCAACAACAAACAATATTGAAGACTTATTCTTTTTGGAAAGAATCTGCAAAGGGTGTTCAAAGTATGCACAAAGGTAGGTCAATCATTCTCACTCTTTAGATAGCTTATGTGCATGATAGGTTATTTATAATTCGTTTATGTATTGTTAGCGGAAAATTCATTAATCAATTATATGAAATTAGAACATTAATACTTACTTATTATAGACATAATTTGAGAATAAGGGTATGCCGTTCTTGTTACCTTGATTCGGAATCCTGAAAAGATGAGTGCCCGGATCTTCCTTTGTATCTCACACTCTTGTTCACAACTCTCAATAGGGCAATCTATGGAGCCGTCAGTTATGCTTCTGATTCTTGTGATTACAGAGGGGACCTAGCCATATAATATATATAACCCTAGTCCCTACCCATTATGGGCCCAAGGTTAAAGCTCACACTTTTGCCCATACCAATCAGGTTTCAGATACTCAGCCTTTAATTAAAATATATCACTTAACCAATAAAAGGGCTTATATATGCACCCCATCTGAATCACGATTAACCTGTTTTTCACAAACTAAACAATAATTGATTATAGCCCATAAAAAGTTAGATACATGTATATGATATGTTTGCACATAACCAGTTTGGATAACTTACTCGTGTAAGAATCTTCAAACCTATGAAAAGAATATGTATGCCCCTTTGTATAAATATTATGGCTATTTGTTTATGTTTATATTCATAATCTCTATTCAGAACCAAGCATTGAGCTCAAAATTTTGATCAGAAAGTGTTGATATTCAAGTCAATTCATTATTGAGTTGTTTTGCTTGTTTTACTCTTTGTCTTTTAAAGACTTAATTCTTTTCTAAAGAAAGGATTTCTGATCTTGTTAAAAAGCTTAATTTTGAATAAAGAGTATAAAGGACTGGTGATGATCAGAAGTAGCCTCATAAATTTTTTGAATAGTTTCTAATGATGTGTGGCTTATGAAAAGTACCAGACTCTGAAACTCAGTAAAGGAATAATAAATTTCAAATAGCATTTAAGTGAAAAAACTTTTTGACATTTGTCTCACTTAAAGAATTTACGGATTTGAAAATTTATCATGCATGCTCTACAACTGTATGTGCAGAACCTATGGAGTAGTGATGCTTTATCCTCTGGATATTCTGTGGCCTCTCTCTCTTATCATTTCTTACTTTTTCTTTGTACTTGTTTAACTTACTTATTCATTTTTCAAAATATTTTATATATTTTGTCTTTTCAAAATCTAGATGTCTTAAATATTTTTCTCTCTTGGCTTAGCCTTTTTATTTCCTATTTAAATTGGTCTTCCTCAGTCTAGGTTTTTCATTCTTGTTTCACAACTTATCTCCCAAATATGGTTTACACAATTGTTCAACCTTACTCTGGTTTCAAAATCTCATATCTTTCGCTTCTGTCCTAACCTGAGATGACCTCTAGCTTAAACCTTGGCATGAAAAACCAGCTGGAGAGCACCAATGAAAGACTAGTCTTCCTTGAAGAATTGGGACCCTCTAACTATGATATTCTGCTTCTCCTTCACCCAGGGATACAAGTCAAACTTCCTCAAGTAACTTGCAATATTTTAAAGATGACACTTTCTCTCCTTGAGAGAAAATTGTTTTTCATTCCTTCTGAACGAGTTTCGGGTGAACTCCTCTCTCTGCAAGGAATAGTTGTAAGTCTAGGTGAAGTTTCATTTAACCTTGGGTTAAAGAGTTGTTAAGGAAGATTATGTTGTTTCATAAGGATAGTCTAACTCCCTCTTCCTCCACTAAAGCTTTGGCAGTTCTTCAGAATTTGCCTTAGCTTTCTCCCTATTTTCTTCTTTTCTTATGTTTCTCTTTTGTGCATAGTTTTGTTGTTTTCTTTTTTGTTTAGATTATAAAATTCGATGTGTATGATATTATTTCATGTTTTGGATTGTAATACTTGTAAAGCGTCTCCAATCAATGAATGTATATTGTAACACATTTGGACTCTTGGTGTATTTTAATGTATTCGTTCTTAACTTCTGATTGTATAACCAAAGCAATTACTATTGTTAACTAGATGTATCAAATACATCTAATGAAAAATAAATATCAATATTAAAGCATTGTTTTTGATTTGATTCTAGACTTCTTAATAAATTGGCATTAAAGGAAATAATTATAATTAAAAGAATGATATGCAAATTAAAATGGGAAAATAACTTCATTGATTTAAAGGAATGATTACAACATTTATCTTAATCATCCATAGATTTCCTAGCATGAAAAAAGGTTTATCATTCTGAATCCAATTCTTCTTCTTCATCAGAAACGAAATGAATTACTTCTTTAAATCTTCTTCTCTTGAACCTCTTCTTCTTCTTCTTCTTAACCTTCTTATGTGGCCTTAGTGCCTGAAGAAGAGAGGTTGAAGGAATTTCTTCAAATGGTCTGACCTCCTAATCAGAAGTTGCCTCAGAGACTGTATGAGCCTCTTAAACAATAAGAGTAGCATATTGCTCAAAAGTTTTATAACAAATTTCGGAAGATTAAACACCTTGAGTGTTTCAGTTTCTGATCTTTGAATTCTCAAAGCCAATCACTAATTAAGTATGACATACTGGATCATAATTACTTCTTGGAAAATGAAACGGTAGTGATTTATCTTAAAGAAGTACATAATCTCCTTTTAACTATCTTTTCATTCAGTCTTCTTGAATAGGATTTAAATTATTTTCAACTGTCCTCGTCTTTTGAAAAATGTTTTAATTGTTTAAAACATTTAAATTGGTTTTTAATTGTTTAGTATTTTAAAATCTTTCAAAACTCTGTGCATTTAAATTGTTCTTTAAATTTTCTTCAGTTTTATTGTTTTTTATCTTTCTTTTAAAATATTTTTGATCATGAGAAAGGGGGAGAAATTACATGGAGTATTTAAGAAGAGACTAATGCATCAAAACCTGGACAAAGTAGTTTCTACATTAACAACTTCTGAGTCACGAGTTTTAAGTTATTTACATTTTGTGTGATTTATTTTACTGGGCAATGATAAATTTAATTAACAAAGACATGACTTAAGGAAAGCTTACAAACCTGTCCTTAATGAACTATCAGATTTAAGAAAGAGCTTACAAACCTCAACCTAAGGTCTGTCAAACTCATGGGGGAGCTTACAAACCTCAACCTGATGTTAGAATTTGTTAATTAAAGTTATAAGATTAAATTAACATAGATAATGAGTTAATGGGAGCTTACAAACCTTGTCTTAATGGACTATAAAACTTAGGGGGAACTTACAAACCTCACCTTAATGGACTATCTAACTTAGGGGGAGCTTACAAACCTCAGACTCTGATGTTAGACTATGTTAATTAAATCATCAACCATTGTTCTTAAATACATTTGTTTGTTATCATAAAAAAGGGGGAGATTGTTAGAACGAGATTTGTTCACTCCCTTAAAAGGTTTTGATAATAACAAATTATTTAAAGAACAATAGAGTTTACTAATGGTTTTTCAAGTATGCAGGAACAAAAGACAATAATCTTAATATAAATCAAGTTAATCACTCAGAGAACCATTAAGGAAAAGCAAAGTTGTTCCGAATCTAAAGGATCAGAACCAAGCTTTCAGACTCTGAAGAGTCAACTGGAGTCTTTCAAATGTTGAACCTAAGCTTACTTGGAATACAAAGATAAGCAAATATCTAAAGACTGGAATCGTTTGAAGCAAGCAGACTATATTATAAGGAACGACTTTGCAACTTTTGAACAATCTTCATTAGCAATTTTGAATATACTGCTTCAAAGGAATTTGTCTATATCAAGTCATCAAATCTAAAAGTGTACATCCATACTAGTTATGATCAAGACTCTGATGAAGTCAACCTCAGAACCTGTGAACTCAAGTATCATTCCAACCAAGTTTTGAAGATATGCTTTAGCTTCTGATCATTCTTTAACTAATTCTATATAAAGCCTCTAATTTAGAAAGCTAAGTATAAAGATAAAAATGACTCTGTGCAAGCTTCAACAAATGTCTACGAGAAGTCTCTGGTCAGAAGTTATATAAAGAAGATCATGTGACAAAGGTACACTGCTTTATGTCTAATCAACATAAATTAATGTTGTCAGGATCTTTTCTCTCAAACTCTTCTAAACTCTGCCTTACCACTCTTAACGTATTTATGCTAGCTGAGTTTTAGCTCACTCTATTATACATTATCTAAAGACCTTCAATGACTACATGTACTATGGTAGTTTCAATCTTCAACGAATTAATTCTCAACATCTATTTAAAGAAGAAGATTGAAACATTCAAGAGACTTCTGGTGCTGAATCTCTACCTCTCATGAGAATGTAAGTTGAAGATTCTGTGACTGGATGTGATACCAGTTCACAAAGTATACTTGAATTAACCTAATAAAGCATGCTAACAACAAATTAAAATCAAATAATAAGGACTTGAATTTCTCACAAATAGTGAGTTATTAGTAGCTATTTTGACGAATGCATGGTCCCATTTATGAGTGTTTGTTAATCAGGATAGAACTACGACTTCCTTTTTTTTGACTTTAAGGTGGTCATCCTGAAACATTGGGTTGAGCGCAAGTCTTGGAAGCCTTCCCTCTGATTTTTCTTTAACATGTTCTACATCATGCACACCTCTTCGGACGACACTTGTGATCAGGGTCTTATTACCTTTCACTCGAATGATCCTTGCTGTCACTTTCTAACTCCAAAGTTGTCAACCCCTAAAAAATTTGTCTGTCTACCTTTTAAACATATCAAAATGCATCAAAATATGTCACCATTGTGCACATGATCTACTTTTCGTACGCACTAGAATTTGTTTACAGTACACCATCACACACAAGATGCTTTTGGTCATGCACGTGATCCATCAAAAGCGACTTGTCGTGTATACTATGCAAGTTAACGCACACATGAGTTTTCCAGTAGTTATTTAGCATTTTTGCGTGCTGACTCTTCATGTTTTCATCTTTATTTCTCTTTCATTCACTTATTCACTTCTTTATTATTTCTTGGCCTATTTTCATCAAAACAACTTAAAATTCATCAAAACCAACTGCAAATGCATATAAAATGACATGATGACAGTAAGATTCATGTCGTTTCCCCCAGGGTAGACCTGGTTTGGGGTGCACCGCTGCACTTTTGGAGTGGATAGCTTCTAAGAAGGGGTGCGCCAACTACGTTGAGAATAAAACTCCTTAAACGTGAAACCTGTCTTAAGAAAGCGCCTTATACCATTCTGCATTGACTTACACAACTCTCTGTGACCGCATTATTTCATAGTTAACTAACTAATAATTTAAATGTAAAAATAAGCTTTATGTAGATTTTAACTCATAAACAAAACTACAAGGATACAATGTTCTCATTCCTTTTACATATCCTCGACTGACAATATCATCAACTGAGGAAATTTTCTCTTTGTCTGTCTGATGGGGGCGACGGTCTGCCTCGAATTCCTGTCGACACCCTTACTTGACGGGTGCGACATGATGATCAGTGTCTTCATAGACATTACTCTTTGATGATAGTAAACGCCAAACTGTGTATGGGAATAGCTCGACGACATTATTCTTTGACGACATTAAACCTTCTGAATAGATGGATGGTGTCATCTTTGGCTCCCTTTACTTATATGTATGTGCTCTCTATAATCCTCTATAACTTAGTTGGCAGCGTGCTTACAAATGGTGCATGAATTTATCTCCTAGGATCAAATCAAATCTTGCCTATGTTGAGAGTATTATAATATGGAGATAAGTTTTTCTCAGGCTAGATATCTCCTCAAATCGTGCAAACCATACCTATTCTCCTTTTTTGAAATGTACCTCATAAAAGGTCGGTGAAGCAGAGCATGGGGTTATATGAAAATGTCGTGCCGATAGAGTAAGATATAAAGTTACTAAATACCAAAGGATTATTGTTATTATGTATGTCTCGTTCCAATCGGTGGAGTGTGAGTGCATTCTTCCATATAGTTATGTTTTGAATGATATCAAAACTATGAGTAATTCAGCGTTTTTGTATATTGGACGATATCAACCCAACCTTAGATGTGCATTGATCATCTTCGACTTAGAATGTATACAAACATGTTTGAAATTAATTGAAAGTGACTTAGGAAATGACCATGCTTCAAAAGTTGAGTTTTAGTTTGAAAACTATTGCATAGGCCAACACATACGTGTTTAGGTCGACCTATATAAGCTTTTGCTTCAGTATAGGTCAACACAAAGCTTGTACAGGTCAACACCCACGCCTCAATAATGAAGGTTGTAGCTTTTGTCCCACAGGTCGCCTTAGATAGGCCGACCTAAGACCTTTACAGGTCGGCACATCACATTCATAGGTCGACCTATAATGTGCAAATTTTGAAAATTTATTTTTCCTTTCATTTATTCATGCATGCCTTTTTCTCCATACCACACACACACACACACATACATATATATATATATATATACACTCATGCATGTAGCTCATTCTAGCAAAGTACTAATGTAAAACTTAAACGAAACCATAATTACAAAGTAAACCCATTATCTTCAACCTCTCTTCTATGCATACACACAATCAAACTACATATAATCATTTTTTGATTAGTTGACCATCTAGATTAGGGTTGATAAAATTTAATTAGATTGGTGTAACCAAGAATATTGGGTTGGGTTCTCTGTGTGTTTCAAATAAGAAAACTAGGTTAGGGTTTTCCTTCAAGATCATTGGGATTTTAAGGTTTTTGACAAGATCACTCAAATATGGATTCGATCAAGTGAAGAGGCCTTGGGACAAGGTAGGGTGTACCTTGCAAGCGAGTAGCGTGAAACGGTGAATCGTGTTCGTGAATCTTGGGTTCAACAAGTGTGTGTTAGGGATTAATTAGACCAAGCAAAAACTTGAAGACGAGGAGGTCTTGTAAGCTAGTAACAAGAACCGATGAATTATAGCAGTATTGTTGGTGGTAGACTCAACAACAAATCATTGGGTTTGTGGGGTTAGAGTTCTTCATCTCTTGTACATACATTATTTGCATAGTAAGGTTAAATTGCAACTATCTCAATTCCAATTCGAATTGAGACCAAACGTACCAATAGAAAGGTCGATTAGGGAACTGCCTAAACAAATCCTTGTCTCCATCTCTCTCTCTCTCCCTCTCTCTCTCTCTCTCTCTCTCTATATATATATATATATATATATCTTTAATTTTCGTACTTGCAAATTATCGAATCTTTGTTGTTTGGATCACTTCGTTTGGAAATCAAATTTTTTATTATGTTTTGAATTACGATAAGTTGATATAATCATAATCACTTTGATTGTGATTGGTTTTAACTTCAACAAATCAAATTAAATTTCCCAGTGTTATCGATTGCACTCAAGGTGTTCAATAAATTGTTTTAATTAATTTTAATTGAATTTTTTATCATTGGAAGAAAAACTATACGTGTAGCTTAGTATTTAATTTATTGGTGAATTAATCGTTGTTGAACAATTGTTGTTCATTTTCATCCAATTGGTTTACGTTACACATATTTGAGCTTTTCGATAGTAGGTTCAGTTAGACGATTCGATTCGGGTTGTTTCCGTTGTGCCATAAAATGTTTGAAAACCATTTTTGCCAAAAGTTAGATTTTTAATTTGTAATATATTCACCCCATCTAGATCGAAACCTATCATCTAACAAGTGATATCAGAGCTCTGGTTTATTTCGTGCTTAAGATTTACTTTTTAGAAGAATGTCTACCGAACTTAAGAGAGCGTACAATAGAGCACCAACTTTCACCGACGAAAATTATGGCTATTGGAAAGCTTGTATGTGTATTCATGTCAACTCCTTTGACAAGGGTATATAGGACGCCATCCAAAATGGTCTGAATGAAATAACCGTGACCAATAATGGTGTTACATTAACCTAACCGAAAGCACAATGGGATGCTAATGATTGGAAATTATGGTTACATGATTGGAAAGCAAAAAATATTCTCACATCCGCTTTAGGTGTTGATGAGTATTATCGTGTTTCTCATTGTGAAACTGTCAAGGCTATGTGGGACACATTAGAGGTTACCCACGAAGGTACTAATGATGTCAAACAAGCTAGGATCAACATATTAAATCAAGTGTTTGAATTGTTTAGTATTAAGCATGGTATAACCATTGCGGACATGCGAAAACGATTCACACATCTTATAAATCGATTAAATGCGGTAGGCAAGCCTATTTCCAATGAGATTGCTACTAACAAAGTTTTGAGATGTTCAAGTAGGGAATGGAAGCCCAAGGTCACTGCAATCAAGGAGGCAAATGATCTTAAAGTGCTCGATCTCACGGCTTTGTTCAGAAAATTAGAAGAGCATGAGAAAGAATTCACTTGCTTAGCAAAATATGAAAAAGAGCAAGAAAAGAAAATGAAGAAATAGAAAGGCAAAGAAAAGGAAGAAGGCAAGAAGTTCATAAATCTAAATATTTTTAGCTCAAAGTCCTCACATTATGAGCTTATGGATTATGAATCTAAAGATGACAATGAGACTGATGAAGAAGATATGAGACTGTTTATAAAGAGATTCAATAAGTACACGTGGAAACATGGTGACAAATATCTCAACAAGAACCATGGAAAATCAAGAAGGTTATCAAACTACTAAAAAAAAAATGAGAGCAAAAAGGGTAAGTCTAGAAGTACTTGCTACAATTGTGGCAAACCAGGCCACATTAAGCCGAAGTTTCCTACAATCAAGAAAGAGAAAGAAAGAGGCCGTGTCAAAAGGTCTAGGAAGTCTAGAATAGCTTATACCGCTTGGGAGAGCGAAAGTGATTCTTCAATTGATGATAGCTCAACCTTAAGTGTTAAATCGGCAAAGCTTTTCTATATGGCCAACAAAGGAAAGAAAAAGGTTGTAAGTCACTCTAAACTTCAAGCTTCTCATAACTTAGCTTTTTCTCAACTTCAAGAATCTTTTGAAAATCTACAAAGACAAGTAATAGATGCTTTCAAAAGATTAGCTTCAAACAAGAGGATTATTTCTCATTTGGAAGCTAAGATTTTAGAAAATGAAAAGAATTTGGAAGCTCTAAGGAAGTCTATAATAAAATTTACAAAAAATCAAAATGAAGTTACTAAAACTTCATGGTTTGGTTGTGAAACTTGTCATATTTGGCAAAAAGAGTCAAGGAATCTTAAAGCCAAGTTAGATTAGGCTTTGCAACCCAATGTTACTTTTGCTATAGACACTTCCAAATATGACTTGCCTTCTGATAATCCCTGTAGAAGGTATAGTTACATTAAAAAGGAACCAAATAGAAAAAGGTTGTCTTCTCGTAATTTGAATTGTTATTATTATTGCAAGAAGGGTCGTACCATTACTAAGTGCAATTTTAGGAAACTCTTTGTTCCTAAAGGTGTCTTTCAATGGGTGCCTAAATGCAATGCAATTGTCACTAATTCCCAAGGACCCAATAAAGATTGGGTACCTAGCACTAATTGTTAATCATGCAAAAGAAATGTTTTGACTATATGAAGAGACTATGGGATCTCATTTATGGAAGATCAAGTCATAATAAGGTGACATGTCCTTATTATGTTGATCTATGTGACAAGCAAGGCAAATTGTGTTGCCAAAAAAGTTAACTCTTAGTGTTTCTTTAATTGGTAAAAGTGTGTTTATGATTACTAATGTTCTATCCGAGAAGAGTCAGAAAGGTATCTTGTTCAATGATGCAGACCTATCTTCAACAAGACATACTCAAGTGCATCAAATTAGGAATGATCAACCTAAGATGATGAAACATGAGGATGAGAAAGATAATCATCATGATTGAATAAGGATGAAAGTTTAACAACAAGGATGATCATCAAGCCAAAGTACCTCTTGGATACATCATTAATTTCACATTTAAATACCTGTGCAAGAAGAAAAGTGGTAAAAACGTTTCAGTTTCTTTAACGTTACGTGGCACGTTTTGCATTCATTTAAACTTTCGTTCGAAAGTTCCTCGTAGAATGCATGTGCATCCTCTGTCTCGTGTATGGTGATGTAATATCGTTTATATCCTTTCTTGCTTTGTAAGTAAGTATTTCTTTTACCTGTTTATTTGTCAAAGGTATATGATGAATGATGTGTATTATAGTTGTGATATGTTTTTGCTTTCAAAAATTTCAAATGTAAGCATTGTGTGTAGCATTTTATATGTTTGTAGTAACTATATTCAGTATGTCTTCATATCTTGATTTATATTTTAAACCATTTCATACTTGCATCTTCGTGATTGCATGAGTCGAGCAAACAAACCATTAAATAGCATCATATGCATGTGTCTCTCATTAAGTATTCCTCCATAAGTCAATTTGAGTCTCTCTTTGTTATTACAAATTCAAATTGAGTTAAATACTAGAAGTTTGTGTCATTCAAGTCAACACAAGGTCGTGCAGATCGACCTATTATAAGTGAGTTTGGTATTTGTCCAAAGTGTTACAGTAGAGGTTGACACATTGTCGTATAAGTCGGCACATAACAATTATTTCCAGTATTTTTTCAAAGGAGTTATAGTATAGGTTGACACGTAACCATATAGGTCAGCACATAACAAAGTTTTCTGAGTTCCTTTGGTTTATCCTACAGTATTTGTCGACACATATCAGTCATAGGTCGACACATGGTAGTGAAAGGTCAAATTTTGACACATTTGACTAGAATGTTTCATTTTCCTACATTCATTCTTGATTCATGAATATATCCCATTTGCCTTCCAATTTCCAGTCAGTTTTGTAACTCTTTAAAAGACCTTAAATTCTCCATTATTGTCATCAAACCTATCATATCAAATCATTCAACCTTACATTTTCTTAAGACTCATAAATATTATGCATTATTCACTCCCTATAAATGGCCATAATTTCTTATTCTTCAAACCACGTCCTACTCATAAACTTAGTCAAATTCAAACACCTTGTCTCCAAATTTTTCTGAGCAAGTGTCAATGGCACCCAAACTTGTGAAAGCTAAAGGTGACTCTAGAGATAAGGGAAAGGCTACTGCTTCGTTAACTTCTATAGAAAATGCTTTCTCTCTAGTTTTAGTTAATTGCGTTGAAGAATTGGAAGAAAATCATTAACATCGCCTTGTGATGAAGTAGCACGCGTGGAAGCCTGTGGTGGCTAGATGCTTGGATATTCCAAAAGTCGTTCGACTTGTTAAACACCAGCAGATAAACTATTTTCTGCAACTATCACAAGATTATAATGAAGATCTTATCTGGGTGTTTTATTCTGGTCTGCATTATCGGAACAGATCCTCCTTCAAATTCTCAATAGGTAATAAAGTTTATGAAGTTACTGATGAACTATGGAAAACGTAGTTTGATATCACCATTGTAGATCCTGATGTTGATCAAAAGGTTGATCCATTGGTGATAGACATTGACATGCATAAGAACTTAAGTGGATTACGCATCTGAATGAGATGCTTAAAACACCTAGAGCAGAGGACTGTAATGAAACTTTTGATGTCAGTCAACTGAGAATGGTTCCAATAATTCTCTTATGGTTGATGTCACACATTTTACATCCAAAGAAATGAGGATATTCAAGAATAGATAGTGTTGAGATTCACCTTGTGTACATTCTTCTGCACAAGATTCGTATCAGTTGACCATATTACTTTGTTTACCGGATGTTCATGATCAATGGGTGAAATAAAGGAACGTCCTTTTTGCTACATGTCCATGATCTCCAAGATTCTCAATTTTTTTAATATTGGCGTGCCAAATCTGTTGTTCATATCGTCTGGCCTAGTTCAAGAATTCTCCAAATGTACCTTAATTAATATATGGTACTTTTGGGATGAAGAACATCAAGTGTACTACTTTTGGATGGATAAACATGGACGAAAGGTATACAACTTTGATGATCCTTCAGAATTTTCTGACTCCACTGCTGAGCTACAAGTTACCAACGATGAGCATATTCATGATGTTAATCTTGAAGCTGGTCAAATAGGCGATGAACATGGTGATCAATCCTCTATTATAATTTTGCTACAAAATATGCAGAGGAAACAAGATGAGCTCCATAGAGAGGAATGTTGGAGAAGATAAGTCTTTTAAGCATCTCTAATGGAACATCTCCACACTGTATAAGAACACATGAAGGCGCAAGATGCAAACTTTGAGGATTTCGCTTCATTTGTGACTAGTAAGTTGATGACGTTAAAAGATGAGATGAATACAAACATGGCTGCTACTATTGCCATGGTCAATCACATGATTGCTGCCCAAAATGAAGATCATCATCATTATACGCAGTTTTATCAAGAAATGAGTGATTTCTTGGATTGCCAGTTTGGTAGTGATGGTCAAGGATGGTTTCGTGGAGTAAGACATGCGAGCCGTGGAAGACATTAAGTCTAGTTGTGTCTGTCTAGAATTTTTAGGATTTGTTCTGTTAGTTCATGCATTCAGTTTTTCTTTCATGTCATCATGCATGTTTAAATTCTGTTTTGGTTTGTTTTGTTTTGTTATGCTTAAGTATGTATGCAGTACTTGTACTACGATTTATTAAAATTAATAAATATGAGTATTGTTTGTGTGTTTACATATATTGTATGTGAATGCAATACCTATATTTGCAATTGCCTTTGTGTAAGTATATTGAATATGTATAACGTGTATCTATGTGATACTCCTAATGAAGAGTTGTCTCTCATTGAAGTTTTCAAAAGGGGAGAAGAATATGAAGGATACAATGAAGAATATGAAGGAATGCACATACTCAGGGGGAGGTATTACAAAGAAGAATATGAAGGAGTGCACACACTCAGGGGGAGTTATTACAATGAAGAATATGAAGGAGTGCACATACCCAGGGGGAGCTATTCAGTGTACAGCAGAAAAACACATCGTAAATTTCGAGTTTTGCCATCATATACAAGGGGAAGTATGTGAGTGCATTCTTCCATATAATCATGTTTTGAATGATGTCAAAACTAAGAATAATTTAACGTTTTTGTATATTGGACAATATCAACCCAATCTTAGATGTGCATTGATCATCTTAGCCTTAGGATGCATACAAACATGTTTGAAATTGATTGGAAGTGACTTAGGAAAGGACCATGCTTCAAAGCTTGAGTTTTAGTGTGAAAACTACTGCATAGGCAAACACATACATGTTTAGGTTATAGAAGCTTTTAGTATGATCTTGAAGGTCGTTATCTCAATTCTTCGGTAATTCTGATATAGATAT
Organism: Lathyrus tuberosus; assembly: GCA_022829125.1. Taxonomy (NCBI): domain Eukaryota; kingdom Viridiplantae; phylum Streptophyta; class Magnoliopsida; order Fabales; family Fabaceae; genus Lathyrus; species Lathyrus tuberosus. The sequence goes on along the minus strand of JALAZF010000142.1, from coordinate 12,640,230 downwards.
GAATTTGGACTTAGGACGATCCATTTGTGGAATTTCGTGGAAATTAAAAGTCGATTCCCATAGACGACGTCATTGTTCCGTCCTGGAATTAAAATAGTTAAAATATGTGGTGAGAAATCTTGAACCTTTGGTGCTGGTATTTGATACGACAATGCCGAGAATGAACTTGCAAGACTAGCACTCTAACACTAAAGGTAATTCATGATTCAAAATGATTATAGTGAAAAATAGAGATTAAAAAAATATATTGCATTTCGTGTGAGATAACTTTGTATATTATTGCATGTAAAATGGATTTACGGTTATTTAGACCTCAACGATTTCGATTTGGGTCTTTGGCCCATCACACTTTCTTTCTTTACCCCATATTTGTGAATCTATGAAAAAATATAGAAAAATTAGCAGTTTTAGTTTATAATATAATTTTAATTATATATCTCTAATTGTCTATGTTGTTACGGAAGTTATCATAATAATGTAAATAAACCAATTATAAAAAATTACTCAACAATAAAAAAAACTTACCTAGAGCCATATAGACGAAAACAACGGCCCGGGCTTAGAAACTTTCGATTTTATCCTGACGGCATCACCTGCCAGCATCTTCTCTCTGTTTTCTTCCCATTCCATTCCACCGCTCCAACCCAAAACCCTCACGCCACAACATTCTATCATAATTAATTCACAATCATAATTCATAACATTAAATAAAAATGCACGTGCTATTCTTCTCTCTTTTCACCTCAACATCATTAATTAACTAATCAATTAAAAAAAAACAAAATAATATTCCTTTCTCTTTTTCCTCATCGTCTAGGGTTCCCAAATCAGAAACAGCCCCAATTTTTCATTCTCTCCGAACCGGAACGAAAATGGAAGCTATTCTATCGGATCCAGAACCGGTTCGGGTCAAGAGGAAAACTCTTCAAACCGTTTTGGAACAGTGTCAGCGAGCCCTTGAACTCATCAACAACGCTTCCGATCAAGACGACGGCGAGGTTTCTGATTCTAACGATGAAAGTCTCCCATCTACACCACCCGATTCAGAAGCCGATCAGGTAACTCTTACCTTTCCCTTTTTGATTTTGATTGATGCAAAAAAATTATAGCGAATTTTTCATTTTTTTTCTTCTGTTTTAGGTTATGTGTTTTGTTTATTCCGTGGTGAGCGAATTTAGTGAATGAAATTTAAATTGAAGTTAGCTTCAAGTTAACTAGGGTTTGATGTTTTCTTTTACGAAATATTTTTCTGTGTATTTAGTTAATGATTCTCTCGCCATGGTGCTACTATTATCTAATTCTATTGAAAAAGTTTCTTATTATGAGGTTTATTTTAGTTTAATTGAATTATGTTAACGGATTCAAATTCAAACACGTTTATTATAAGCTTCCTTTTTGAATAAACAGCTTATTTTCAGCTTTTAGCACAAGTACTTAATAAAACAAATGCTTACGAATAAGCTTGAATAAGCTCTTTTTCTAACATAAGATAAAAAATACAAGATTTTGTATATAGATATGTTCAACTCTGGCTTTGATGGAAGTTATTAGAGCTGTTGATCCTTTTGCTCGCCACTAGTGTTGGGCGTGCTTGATTGGAAAACAACTGCTTCATTGTTGGCGATTATTATTAATATTATGTTTTAAAATGTGGATTATTTGTTTGTCCTTGTGCAGTTGTGTGACTTGCTCAAATCAAGACTTGAGTGCCCTGATTTCCTTGAGAAGTTAGAGTGTGCACAGGCGTCGGTTTATCAGAACACAGTTGGTATGCAACGAATCATCTTTGTAGTCCGTGTTTCATATGTTTTCTTTGTTTGGGTTTTAGGATTTTAATGAAATTTAGCTTACTTGGATTGTTGTAGAAGAAGGAAGCTCTTGGGATTTGGTCAGTGAAAATGATCTTTGGGAAGGTGTTGACTCTGATGAAGAAGATTATGTTCTTGTTAGACAAGATGATATAGTGGAGGGAATTGCTTGCTTTATGGCTGCCTATTTGTTGTCGCTTAAGAAAACCAAGGTATGTATTGTTTTCTGCATATTCTTTTGTTATGATGTTGGAGGCTTCGCACCATACCTCTAAAATTAATGTGATATACGGTAGACTTGTGCTATAGTCTGACTGCAATGATTAGACCAACATGAAAATCTAAATGCATGCTTGTCAGTTGAGCTGCAAATTCCACACTGAAATAAGTAAGAGTCCCCTAAGGATTGTGAGGAGGGAAGTATTCTACAACCTTTTCTAAGGTTGTCTAACTTGTCCTATATGCATGCATTTTCAGCAATCGGGATTAGTTGGTATTTAAAAGTTTTTTGTTTCTTTTGTTCTTCGTACCTTTGTGTAACGTTATAAACTACGAAAACCTTCAATTGATGTCATACATTCTTGAATCGAAGATTATGGATTCTTAATTGCTTTTGCTTTACTTTTTATGTTCTATTTATGGCGGTATGCATAAAAAGGGTTCAATTACAACCACTTGCACAGAATAATCTGACATGAATAGAATAGTTAGATAATGATGCACTATTAATTGTTGACCAAAGTTAAAATGGAAACTTGCAAGCTCAATGACTATGTTAACAAAACTTATTTTATCTACAAAGATGTCCATTTTGAAGACGGAAGTGTTTGAAAAATGACCATTGCATTAACAATAACTTCCAGATAGAGACCCTTCTGTCTACATGTTACAGCCAGATTTGTTTTTGGGGGGCGTATAAATCTAGATTGATATATTTGCCTTTTCCATAGTATAATTGTCTGTAGGTTCTTTGCTTTAGTATTGTCAAGATTACGAATTAAATTGTAAACTCGCACGATTTTACGGTACCCTTGAACAAGTTAGATTGCATGCAAAATTGTGTTTGAGTGGGATAGTAAGTAAGATCGCCGAGATCTGTGTATCTCAATTTCTCAAAGAGGTCCCAAACATGGTGAAATGGTGATTGTCTAAGCGACCATACAATCTTGCTAGAAAGGAGGCAATTGTATCCTACTAACAATCATTGATTCATTCCTATTGAATGATGTCTTTAGCTTTTTTCGGAGGTGTGAAATTGAAGCATGAGGAATATGCATCTGTTTTATCTTAAATTTCTACTGTTGCCTGCCCTATCTCTAATTTATCGCTTTGTTTTTTTTTTTCTGCAGGATTTGACTCCAAGTCAACTCCAGGATGGTGAGTTTGATTGCTTCCCTCCTAATATGACATCTTTTTCTTGGCCTACATTTTTTCCATATAATATTTTGTGCTCTACTTTATTAGAGTTCAGACAGTTATTGTTAGTTAGATAAAAGATTAGGAGCAGATTTCTGAAACTTCATTTTGGTATGTTTTTATCAGCACTCAGCAAGACATTTTCGGTGAAAAAGAAAAAGGGAAAGCTTCGAAAGGCCTGGGATGGGAGCAAAGTTATTTATAATGTTGCATCTTGGGGGGCTACAGCCATAGGGTAAGTTGCCGACTCACCTCCTATTCTCTTCAAATATTTAGGAATCGATTAATTTATAATCAGATCAATGCTACGTGGCTGAATTCTGTTTTTAGTTAACAATTTCATTTTTGACAGGATATATCAAAATCCTGTTATTCTAAGGGCTGCAACTAAAGCATTCTGGACTTCTTGTCAAGTGATATCAAAGCTAATCTGATTTGGCAATGCAGCTTGGAGAAACATTGTGATATAGTTATTTAACTGTTGTACTTTGCTTTGCTTGCTGCTGCAATTCAGTTTGATGTACAGTTCAATTTGTTTGCACTACAGATCAATTGATCTTAATGTAGTTCGATGCGATTTGATTTCGATCTTGTAAATATCTCTATTCAAATGTTCCGAGTGCAAATAAGACTCACTATTTCAAGCCCTGAAACATAACCAATGTAGTTCGATTCGATTTGATTTCGATCTTGTAAATATCTCTATTCAAATGTGAGTGCAAATAAGATTCACTATTTCAAGCCCTGAAACATAACCTGCAATTTTTTCAATATCAGTCGCTTATGCTCTGTTGCTCTCTCTATTTGGAAGGTGTTAGGAAACCGGAAACTGCCATTTGTAATTACCTTTTTTTAAATCTGCATAGTCTTTATTATATTTTAACTATATTTCAATTCTCCACAATATATTGCAGGTTGTAAGAGTGGAACTTATTTTATAAATATAGACTAAATTAAATAATATTTTTGAGAATTTAAACTTAAAATTTTGTGATTTTGTTGGAAGAGTGTATAAAGTATAAAGTATAAGGTCAAAAATATAAAATTTTGTGATTTTGAGGGAGAATTCTATTGAATTCAACTGTTATCTTGTAAAAATATTTCATGAATCTTGATGGGAAGAGTGTATAAAGTATAAGGTCAAAAATAAAAAATACAGTTATTATGAAAACTAATAATATATGTTATTTATAAGTTACTGTCTTTAATTAGACTATACTTCTATCAGTAACACACTAGTAATAATTTAAAAAATGAATAAATTAAATGTTATCAATGTCCATATTGAAAGGTGTTGGCGTAGGTTTCGGACGAGAATTTAAGTTAATAAATTAAATGTTATCGGACACTAGCATCAGAGAATTTAACAGTCACCTCTCACTTATACCTATTTTTAAATTTTCAAAAAAATGTTGTTATTATTTACCAATTAAATTTTATTTTTTTTTCAAAATTTTCACTGTTAATGACATACTCCTTCTGTCTCATATTATAAGCAAAAGTTACTTTTTAGATATATTAAATAATTAATATATCTGACTTATATATAGACCAGATACATTAATTATTCAATATATCTAATTAATTATTATTCAATATATCTAAAAAATATTTTTTGTTTATAATATAGGACGGAGAGAGTATTAAAATCGAAATTTCTGATGCGCATTTCTTTTTTTTTTGCATTTCTGAAAATTTCCGGTACGTAGATATATCAAAAATTTTAAAATTTATAGAAAATAAAAAATTTCAAAATTTATGGTAAAAAATACCGGAAATTTCAAAATAACAGAAGAAAAACAAAAAATTCCGGAAATTTAAAATTTTCCTTGCTTAAAGAAACTATAAATTTCCAAAATTTTCAATAAAAACCTGTAAATTTCTAAAATTTCCAAAAGTTGTCAGGTATAAGTGGATTTTAGAGTAGAAGTGGATTTCTAAAATTTCCAAAAGATGTAAGTGGAGAGTGTCAAGTTAAATCCTCCCGATGTTAACATGAACACATTTTCTGAGGTGTATGTGCTAGATGATAAACCCTTTTTTTTAATACTCCAATTGAATTAGATAAATAACTCTAATGCATGGTATGAACAAACCGTCAGAACAAATAATAAGTTAAGCAGAATTTTGATTGCATTTCTTACAAAAAGTGCTAAGAGATTAGATTAATAGAAGGCAAAAAGCTAATAAAACTACATATTCCTACCAATGTATATAAAATAATGACTATTTCCCATTTCTCAGTAAGTAAAAATCATATCAATATTGGAGTTCCTTACTCCTGCTACAAAATTGGTATCTTCATCATATTATTTACATGTGTATTAATTGGCCTAATAGTAAAAACCGTTGTCCTTGTGATTATGGGCATCTTTACATAGCATAGAACGAACTTCCATGATGCATCTAGGTGCCTCCATGTCTTTCTCTTGTATTGCATTTCCTAGAAGCTGTTGCATCTGTGAGGCAAACGTATCATCCAGAACCTGCAGACATACATACATTCATGTTAGAATCAATAAAATTCGGATGCCGAGTGCGCATTAAGAGAAGTTGTTACTTACAGAAACAGCCACCCTTGAACCCTTGTACCATGATTTATTCTCTTTTCGGTTCTCCAAGAAACTCAAAATTTCCTGTGACATAAGGGATACATGAGAAAAAATTTCAAAAAATTCAAAGATGCTACAAAGGTGTAGAAATCCGAGTCGAAGGTGAAGTTACCTGTCCCATTCGATCCCAATAACCTCGACAGACGGAAATGAAAACATGAGTTTCGCACACACTGTGAATGTGACTTATAGTACTGGCTAACTGCTCTTTCAGTGGCTGCATTCTACCTTTTAAATCAGACTCTACCACAGTTTCCTTGGATTCTTGAAGAATCTTTTTTAACTTAGTAGCATTCTGTAACTTCGTCTGAAACATAATCAAAAGATACATATCAGCGCCATTTGACAACACTTTGAACTAAAATGTGTATTGCGGAACAATAGTTTTTGTTCAAATCCGGTATAGCACCGCTATTTGACAACACTGGTCCTCTGAGCGCATTGAGTATTAAAATAATAACAATAAATTTGATTTTGAAAAGCTACTAACATTCTCGACAAGTTTCTCCACAATAGCCTGCAGGTAGTTTCTGAACTTCGCTCTCAGCATCACTGTCACTTCGCTGAGTCGCTCACCAGGTGCTGTATTTCCAGCATTTGGCAAGCAAGAACCCCATGATTTGAACTGTGATTCAATTCTAGGACGTAGGGTGTCGAGCATTCTCTTCAAAGAATTCAAAAGAATTCCAATCTGGTATAAGGTAACATAAGTTTCAATTGTTTGAACAAAGTGTTATCCAAAAGAACTTTTTTTTTTTCTTGAAATTCAACTCACGTCATCAGGTACCACATATGTGCATGTAGACCGTTTTGCAAGTTTCTGGACATATTTCAGCCCGAATTTCTTCGGAGTCATGCTTTCTTTTAGAGGAGCTAATACATCCGCATATTGTTTATCTAAAGCTTCCACAATGGCCTTTTCAATATCAGCTATTGCCTGTCATAATAAGATTTAATGAATTTTGGTTTTGGCATCATCTAAGATTCACGAGAAAAAGAAAAAATCAGGAAGAGGAAACAGGAAAGTGATGATAAGATTTGACATACATTTTCTAAAACCATTATATATTTCGGCCAACGGCAAATGATGACCTCGTAGTCTGTCAATGTCTCCTTCAACCGCTCATACATGTCATCAACAAAGGGAGTAGTAGAATGCTGTGTTCTAACTCCAGACCACTTCACCTGCAAAAACAAAGCATTTAAACATCCTCGTTAATACAAGACAATTTTATTAATTAAGCGTGTCCTTCTAAAGGTTCTTTTAAACACCGATCAAAAGATGATATTCATGAAAAAACGTCGCGATAATGAAGAAAAAGTTTACCTTGTCTAATCTGCATGACTCGAGCAAAGATTGACGCTTATCTTGGATCCAAACAAGAATATACAAATGGAACAGCTCTTTTGCGTCAACTCCACCTTTGATAGGACTGAGAAAGAAATAAAGTATGACTTGTTTGTTAAGAAAAATGATTCATTCTATGACGCCATAATTAGAGATATGCTCCTAGTTAAACGCTAACACTAGTATAGAGCACTTACTTAATATTCCAGGCTGAAAGATCTCTTTGAAAATCTGATGTAGCAATAAGAAGTTCTGCTACGGGTGATGATGGGCCCGTCGGTGGACAAGATATGAGGAACGCTCGTAATCTGTTGCAAAGCTCTGTGCTATATATGGAAGCAGAAAGATTTGGCAGGTCTACAAAGCTATGGAAAATAGATATTGTTAATGTGACAAACATGCAACAAATACGCAAAATTCAAAATGTAAAGCAATATGCAGCGTGTATTAAAATTCATGCAAGCAAAGTAAATACAAGATAGTTTGAGAAATGAATAATACCTAGGAAGAATATTTTGATTATGAATCTGAATATCAGTATAAATTTCATTCCTGAGATTTGTGCATAGAGTTTTCATCTTCTGGTAAGCAATAGTAATAGTCATATGATCCATCAAACAACCATCATTATTTTGTGTAATATATTCATCTGTATCAGAAAGGTGTCTTCTAGCCCTCTTTTTTGCTGCAACCTGAGGATATATTAATTGTCAATTAAACAGAAACAGAAAAGTGTATTCAATTTTGCAATCGTCGTAAACATCATCAAAAACTCGAATGTCTCCAACCTGGAAATAATGACAGAAAGCAGTTTGTGCCTCGGGAGATAGGATATCGTGAAGAAGCTTGTAGAGTTTAACAGCAGGTTCCAAGGCAGGCGCTGCACGATCAGATGCTGGTCTGAAAACCTCGATGATACCAGATAAAGATGATTCATCAAGTGACTTGTAATTCTCGAAAGCAAGTGAGAGTATCTGTTCAATTTCCTCCTTGGTTTCTCCTAATAATCGGTTCTGATAAGATCACCAAAAAAAAAGGTCAATCTATTTGAAAGTAAGTAAATGCAAATTAAAATTAGTATATTGACTAGGATATAGTCGATTTTACAAAAAAACTTCAAGAAAATTACAAAAGTAGACGACATAAATCAATTTAAGTTACATTAGAGGAATCTTTGGATTGACTTATTTGAGATTATTTGCCTACATAAGTACCTGTGAGACTGTTTGGGAGATTATATGAAAACAACTTATGACATGTCCTAAGTTGTTTACTGATTATTTCCATAAAATATGAGCTTATATGAAAACAGTTTGACTTTATTTTTGTTACAGAAATATATTATACAGAAGTACTTATATAATAAGCGCTTAATTAAGTCGTTTTTCCATAGCATATATCAATCGAATAAAAGTGATGCCGATGATACCTCCTGATGGCTCAAAGAAGTTTTGCTATTTCCCTTCATTATAACAGGTGCCAGCAGAGTAAATACCAAGTTAAGGCAGTCTGCAGTTGGTGTAGCTACATCCATTACATACGATAGGTATCTATTCAAGTAGAAATGCAGAGTATTATGAGTATATGATTAATGCAATAGTAAATTATAGAAAATTGCACATCAACTTTCATTACCTCAGCTTGGTATATATTTCAGATACGCCATAATATGAAGCAAACTCTGTCAAGAGCCATTTCCATGGACCATCTAACACTAGGTTCCTTTGTTGGAAGCCTTGAACTTTCATCGCAACCTCTAAAACTAAGTCATACGCAACTGTCTCTGCTACAGAACCACACTGTGACCACAAGAGACAAAATGTAATACAATGAGAAATATTCAAATTTGAAACTCGTTAATAACTTAGATAACATAACAGAAAACAAATTAATGTTCTTCGAAACTAACCTTAAGATGACTATTGTCATCTGCACTTGTGGTATAATTTATACTAAGTTGTATCTTGCCGACAAGCTCATGGTCTGGCTCATGATAAATAGGCCACCAGCGTAGTTTGTCCCCCTGTTTTCAGATTGAACATGAATTATATCATAATGATCATCACTTGTGACATGCACTAATAACTTCCTGAAAAGTAAGTTAAATGAAATATTACCGGATTATCAGTTATAGCAGCCACTTGGACAAGAACACGGCCAAAATGTTTTCCCTTAGAATCTTGAACTTCAATAATCAAATCATCTCCAAGACTATCAGGAAAACTGTAAAGGTAGTCATAATATGTTCAACCACCATAGTTGTAAATGTAGAAAAAGACAAAAAGATAAAAAGAAACTTACAACATATGGGTTTCCTCAGATCCAGGATGCAACTTAATGGCATCTTCTTCAGCTAAGCTTTTCAGTCTTAAAGAACACGAGAATGTCTCTGATGATAAACACACACAGAAAATAAGATTGAATGAAACAAGATGAAGTTAAAGCCAAAATAAGTGACATGATAATATCATAGGTACATTTAGAACCTAGGTACTTTAGATGATCCAAATCTCATTTTCACATACCTTGCACAACATCATAGGATGCCGAATTGCTCCGCAAAGTTGTTACACCAACTTTCAGGAGTCCAGAGACTTGTTGTATATAGCGAGTGCTAGCATGCACATATGCCAAGCTTTTGTGTGTGAATGAGCCATTAGCAGGCAAATGTGGTACAAAGCGGACTTTCCTAAGAGCATGCCAACCAGAAGATATTTTTGACTGTAAAATTGAGAATTGGTATCGCACTGATTCCATTTTAATTTTGTCTGTCACTATTGATGACATGCTACAGCCAGTAGGAGGGTCGACACCCATTTTGACTTTACGTACTGAAAAGTGAAGAAAGAATGTCTCAAAAGACTCACTATAGAGAAGTTAAATAACTTGAATCGTAAATAATAACAGAAGAATATACCTTGCACCTTCAACTTGCCAATAAGTATTTTTGGTTTAGGCACAACACCCTCACTGGAAAGCTCTGCATTGCATTTCACCAATAATTCCTCTTCGGGTTGAAGTAGCACTTGTCGCAATCTACATATTAAAAATAATTGATTACATCAACACTTGAAGCGGAAGAGAGTAGTGATGGAAGAGTTTGAGTCTTAACTCACCCAAATGCGTCCCTTAGTAAGGAACATTCATTTTCCAAGAACATAGGAGCTTCCATACATTGCATTGCCCAAGCATGAAGGCAAAGACGTGCACAAGCATCATATGCAATTACTGCTTGCCATGGTCCAAGAGCACTGAAATGAATTTACGTAGTTATACATTAACACGTGTAAGGAGAAAAATATTCAACATGAACGAGAAGTTTAATATTGATACCTTGCATGAAATGTTGGAAGGCGGGGTGGTTGTGGATTAGAAGATGCAGCACCATCAGAACCAGTAGCAGTTCTGTGAAAACACATCAAGATTAAGATGAAATCAAATTAAGAGTGTTTGGACTCACGGTAAGTTAGGTAGAATCATGATATGCCACATTTTATTTTATTTTGCAAAAGCTTCAATTTGGAGCTTCAACAAGATAACGGTGTCAACACGATTTCTTCAAAACTCCCCGCGAATCCAACTATGCACTGAATTAAAACTACTATACATTTGAGTATGCTGTGTGGTTACAATGTCATGTATGTTTAATGAAGATTAAGAACTCAGAGCTGAGAGGCATGCAATTACTAATTCGATCAAATGTACTAACCTAACAATTTTTTCCGAGCTTGCATCTCCATGGTTCTCAAACTTATCCCTGGTTACAGATTTCAAGGTACTTGATTCTGCTTTATTTGGAGTACTGCGAGCTGTAGAAGTTGAAATTTGCTCATTAGTCAGTCTTATCTCTGGAGTAGAACCACGAAATGGAGGTGCACTCGGAACGTCCTCGTCGTCCGATAATCTTCCATTCTGAAAATTACCATAGCACAAATCACAAAGTTAGGCTAATATCAGCCGGCCAAAGACAGTAACACTTGTAACAATTTGAGAAAGTAGAATCTTAGAAAGTAAACCACATGTGTAGGTGTTATGTTAATGTTGAACGTGCCTTTAATTTGAAGTGTCGGTGCTACTTATTATTCATTCACCAAGGGAAAGCAGTGGCAAGCCCTGTAGCGCCTCTGAAAAATGTGTGTCCGTGTCAGTCTGAAACCGACACAGACACTTTGATTACGTTTAATTTATTCATTTATTCAAATTATTACCTGTGTCCACATGTTAGTGTCAATGTCGTGTTTCCTATGTCCGTGCTTAGCAAGTGCTTAAAAACAAAATTAAGAAAACTTTATAAGGAAATTGCACCTTTTCTGCAGAACTTTGTTGATTCATCCTTGAAGGTACACTGGAAGCATACCCTGCTGACATATAAGCCCTACTTTTCGGAAGAGTGCCATTGACACTTCCTACTTGTGTGGGAGAGAATTCTGAGCTTGCCGCCGAATCCGACGATTCATCTTCGGTGAAACCATTCTGCCTCACATTAGAAGCAGCTCTCATCATCGGATCCCTCGTCAATCCCTGCCGTCCTGCCAGTGTTTCTCGAGACGAACTAACATCAGAGAACGTGTAATCACTCGCATATCGTGATCGTGGCATCTGGGCAACATTCCCGTTTCTCCTAGCAGCACCATTGGGGATTCTACTGTCTTGTGGTGATGAATCCAAAGAATACTCGCCACCATAAACTTCCTCCTCCGAATCAATGCTAGCGTCCACGTCCACATCAGTATTCGAACCACTGTCGAACCTCTCAGTTGCAGACACAGTAAATGCATTTGCAGGAAGATGGCCACTTCTAAATTTTGCCGGTGGTGGTAATCCAAACCCTCTTCCTCCACTACTCATCATCCCATTAATGGGATCCTTTCGAGATCTCATCGTGCTGTTTGAGAATGGAACGTCCTTCTAATCAACAACCAAATACCAAAAAAAAAAAAAAAAAAAATTAGAATTTCATAAACCTCAACATGATCTCAATGTAGTGTTGGGAGAATTCATTTTCCTCCAAACAATCATCATCATCAACAACAACAACATCAACAACAAAGAAAAAAACACAAAAATAGTAACAACAAAAAATATAAAAATCGGAACTTTACAAATCACTAACACAAGAAAAATCGCAACTTTATTAGTAACAATGTGAATTAAGAGAAACCCATTATGATAAAACCCAACGTAACAAAGCTGGACAAAGCTAGACAAAGAAAAAAAGTGAAGAAAAAAAAAAACAGCAATGAGTGGAGATTACCTCTCTGACCCATCGAAGTGCGTTTTTGTCAAGTCCTTCAGTGAACATCTTAACCTAAACAAATCTGAGAGAACCAAAGGTTCAATGTAGATGCACTACCAATTGGGTAGTTCTTTAACATAAAAAACGAAGCTTTTTTTTCAGAAATAATGGACAAAAATGGCAGTGTTAAATGTGAATGAAAATTGAGGGTTTTAGTAGTAAAAGAAAAAAGGAAGAGAGAATCAGAAACGGAAATAGGTGTGAGATTTGAGAGAGAGAAAATTAAAAGGGTTTGCTTAATCAAAAAGCTTCCTTTGTTAAATGAGCTTAACTCAGAAATTAAAGAAGAAGAAAAAAAAACCACAAAAATTGAAAAAACACACTCTCTCTCTTTAGTGTTGTTTTGTCTTCTTCCTTTGATGGTTTTTTACTACTCCTCGTTCTTATAGGATGATCTCATTAAATTCCAATTTGGGCCGTTTTTATTTTTTACTTTACTTTCTTTTTTTTGGTTTGGTTTCATCTATTTTCTTTTGTTTTCAACAAAATAAAAAAAAAAAAAATCTTTTGTTTACTCACATATAGAGATGGAAATAAATTTCTTTGAGTTAGGTTTTGTAAGGAAATTTGGTACATTGAAAAATTCAAAGCATAAATTTAATTAGTTATCTATCATAAATTTATTTACATTTTTGTGTATAGCATTTTTAGAAGTATGTTATGATATTAGAAGTGTGTCTTCAAATATGTATTTGACTAACAAGTTAATATGTCTATGAAATTAAGTTTTTTTTTCTCAATGGAATAATAAGTAATCATTAATATTATATATAATTAAGATTATACAAAAAATAGTAGATAATTGGACAACAAAGTGCGTCGTAATTCTTTTTTGGATGACAAAACTAATTCATTTAAAAATTACATTTATTGTTCTATGAGACACAACATTGTTATGCATGAGTCTTTGAACTTTTGTAAAGGATTCATTGTTTATGGCGCTAGAAAAGTAAAGGTGTCAAAAGCAAATAGTATGAAAGCATGTTGATCGTTTGAACACGCTCTCCCATGCCTAGCCACTTTGCTTGAAGTGGCTTTGAGAGTTGTATGTCCCGTAGTAAAACCTTTAGTCTTCAATCCCACCAGTGGAGAAACCTCGGTCAAGTTTATAGATGCATTTTTCTCTCCTACTAACCCATATACCAGAACGTTTGTTGTCCTAAGATTCGATCTTCCATTTTGTGGGTCGGTCAAGAAATTCACAGGCGCCTATTTATTCACATATACCCCAGCACGCCTAAATAAATCAAATAGGACATCCCTGACAAAATCATGGAAGCTCCTTGCAGTGAATAATGTGCTCTCCATATGTATCCAAGCACGCTTTGCGGCAAATAAGGCAAACCTCATCAATAGGAAATAAAGGAATCATAAGCTGGTATTTAAGGATGGTACGATACTCTAACGAGGACATGTTAGCCTAAACCGTCAATAAAGATAGCAAGGAGAAAATCTTGAGCATGTGCTGCTTGCAAACAACTAAAAACTGATTTATGTCTTGTGTTCATATCAAACTTTATGTCCACGTCCTGAACACTTTTACTAAAAAGAGCATTCGCCAAAACATGTTATGATTTATGAGGGACAATATCCTTTGTAGTACAGCTACTAAGGTAAAAATATGGAATCACAACACTAAGACCATCCAAAGCTTTGTCGAAATCAAGGTTAATACCGGATACCTCATTGTCTCTCAATATATGATCATATAATACCCAATATTGGGCCTTAAAAGCCACAAACGCGTATGAGGCAACCTCAATTACCAAGTACAATCCCAATCACCTGGTAAATAAGCCACCCTTCATTGAAGGTCCCCCAAGAAAGGACCTCCACCAACCATGATGTCTTCAACCGCTTTTCGCAGCTCTTTATCAAACTAAATAGTTGTTTTCTCTGTATGATTAGGTTAACACGTTTTAAGGCCAAAAAATTTTTTGGTAATACCCATGCAAGAACGAAGTAGAAGAAACACACTTTGAGATTCCTTAGTGTTGGCAAAAGATGCATAAGCTTAATAGCCCTGACTGCTCTCTTCATGGGCAATCCATCGATAAAGCCTTCATCTCAAATAACATGCCATTCAATCAACTTCATTCCCAATATTGGCCTCACAATGTCTGAAGGAAACAACTCCCCGTGAAGTTTACTATCATCACACAAAGGCCAAAAGATCTCAATTTTATGAATGTTCAATTCGATACCTAATCCTGGATTGGCATCCCGAATGATGTCAAGGGCTTTAACCACCTCCTCTGAATTCCATATGATGGTCCCATAATCAAGATATCAGGCACGAAGAAGAAGAAGCTTACAATTGTTAGTGATCTGATGAGTAAGTGAGTGTAACACAAGAGAAAAAGGAGTGGCCCTTACGGGTCACCTTGTTGGATTCTAGTGGCTGATACGATATCCTCATCCCTAAAGTATAACATTACTTCCTAACCATAAAGCAACTCAACCCACAAGGAAATAAATATGCATCTCATCCTCACCTATCGCAGATTAGCTGATCGATCTACCAGGTTGAAAGCAATTGTGAAATCTACTGTGAGTATAGTCAAAGAGCCATCTCATGTCGCTTGTTCAACACCCTATTGGCACTGTGTAAAATGGCTTCAGCACCACCTGATACCCCGACCCCAAACATGAAGTCATTAAGATATTGTGCCACGTTCTTAATAACCCCTTTCATTGCAACATTGAATACCAGTTGCCTCCAAATAAAACCCACAACAATTAGTCGTATCCCACCATCAAGCTTCAATAATAATTTCAAAGGTGTTGAGGCAACAGACTCTTCCAAACTCATCGGGCATCTCTCTCCGAACCAAAGGTTAACAAAAATAAATGCACATAAGTGATCTTTAGGCACGGTATAGTCGTATCCACACAATGCGTCTAATAATTGTTGAGCTCATAAACCATCTCTACCACGTGAAGTCTCTTTAGGGAATGACGTAATGCACCTGAAGACAATATCAACTTCAACCACTAGAGGAGCTTCAGAGAACAGAGTGGTCGTATGGAGGGAGGTGGTTTGTATGGGTATTTAACCTCTAAAGACTTTATAGTATGTGCATTATAGGGGGTTACATGAGATGACCAACACTTTAATAATTGATATGAAGTGACCATCTCCAACCTTACAAAAGCATTGCTTGAAGTTATAGCTCACATTTGCGTCTTTCTCCTTAATATGAACTCCCTCGTGGGCCAACTTATCTTGCTCGTAGTTGCCCAACATGCTATCAACTAACTTGGAAAGACCATTACATCTCTTCAAGTGGTTAAGCACTCCAAAATGTGATGTTTTTGCAAGGTTTTCCGATATCCATACATGTGATCTCGCCTATTTTGAGACTTGACCACCTGTAAAGTGAAATGAGGAAGAAGTATCAACCTAACCTAAGCACCTACAAATCCCGGCTCAACAACCACCTTGAGGAGCGCATCTTCCAATGCCTAAAAGAAAGCAAGACGACATTTAAGAGGTATACTTTTTACAATAAAAATAGGTGTTGCAAAAACTCGCTCTAACAACCTTGTGTTCAATATAGTCCCCTCATTTAATCAAGGTTGTTGGAATCTATTGTATATGGTTTTACAATACCCATAATGTGACTTCCGACCTCCCGTGTTCTAAGAGTAACCCAAACAAGACCATTAAGATGATGACATGCCCGACTCATGGCATGAATGCTCATACAACTTCCACATATCCATTGCCTAACTCCCTTTAAAGTCTCATATAATACAGTAAACAAATTTGGATCACTCTCCATATATTCTTGAATTGTGTTTTGCATTTGCCAAAGCATAAATTTAGTGTGTTATGATGAGACACCTTGTGAGAAATACCATTGCTCTCATCTTTTCCATAAGGGCAACAGTAGAACTCATAGAATGGACAATGCAAACCTTCTATAAAATTGAGTATAATGTGTTTCATTACGCAAAAGTATAATTAATTATAACTTTTAGAATTGATTTTAGTTAAGATTTACATTTATATTTTTGAGTTTAAATATGGCTGTTGTATTAAAATTTATTATTTCATTTACTTATACATAAATGTATTCGAACATAAATCGTTCTAACTTACCAAGAGTTAGTTGGTCTAGTGGTGATTAGCATTGGACTTGGCAGGGAGGACTGTAGTTCGATCCCCTACAACTGCGATTGCGAGGGGGCTGGAACCACTTGATGCAAAAACTCACCCCCGACCCGGATTAGTCGGTCCAGTGGGCCGAATGCTAGTGGTGAAAACTGAAGGTGAGGAAAACACAAGAAATAGGGGTTGAGTTATGTTAGACTTTTTGTTTATTTTTAAAGATCTTATTAGATTCTAAACACAAAGTATAGAATTTGAATCAGAGATAAGAGATAGGCAGCAGATAAGTAATGCAAGAAAGAAGAGAGACACACAAAGTTATCCCAGTTCCTCTCACATACCGCGAGTAATCCAGTCCCCTTGTACTTACAAGAGATTTTAACTATAATCACACAAAATTAAAATTTTCTCAAGTACACAAGCAAGAGACTTCCAATTCTCAAACACGAAGTAAAAGCCTTTTATGCTCAAGCACACAAGCAAGAGACTTTCAATGCTCAAGCACACAAGCAAGAGATGTTTATTCTCAAGCACACAAGAAATAGACTTCAAATGCATAAACACTAAGTAAGAGACTTCTAACGATCTACCTAACGGATAAAATATTATTTGGGGTAATACACTTGATATACAATTAGAGGTGTAGACAAAATACAACACAAAAAGAACTCTTTAAGACTTATGGATTTTTAGAATATACGAAGGTAAGAAATCCAAAGTTAAACTTGTGCTTATGCTTTGATATAGTAATTGCTCTTTGAATGCCAATAGCTTCATTGTTGTTCTTCAAGCCTTCGGCTCCTTAAATAGAAGGAAATAAGTCATTGGAGATATTTCACAAGAGAGTCTTTGAGAAGCTTGAATAAAAACGTTGAGATGTTTCTTCAAATGGTTAATGTTGTTGAAAGCTTGTTTGAAATTCCTTTGCTACAAGAGGAATTATCAGTTGCATCACATCTAACTCTATGAGAAAAAACTTTTAGGTCTTCACGTGACAGAGTAGGCTCAGAGGTTGATAGTGACATATCAGAGTCACATTGGTCCTTGCGCTTTGACTAGTCTATAGGTTCTGATCAGCAGAGGAAAACTTCTTCAAAGTCTGGTCTTCAGAGGTTGACTTCTTCAAACTCCAACCTTCAGACATTGACTTCTTCAGAAGTATACTTCTTTAGAGTCTGGTCTTTAGCTTTTGATCCTTCAGAATCTGGTCTTTAATCTTTCCTTTAGATGTTCATTGTCAGAACCAATACTAAGATTATTCCTGAAATTATAGTCTATGGTCTTGCACACTTGAACAAATATTACTATACCTAATTGTTCTTTAAATAATTTGTTATCATCAAAACTTCAGGTATATGGTACTAACCAATATTGTTCCAACGATCTCCCCCTTTTTGATGATGACGAACACAAGTATTTAAGAATAATGGTTGTTAATTTAAATAACAAGTTGACTTCAGGGTTTGAGGTTTGTAAGCTTTCCCTGAGTCTAATAGTCCAGAGGGCGAGGTTTGTAAGCTCCCCCTAAGTTCTCTCTAGATTAATTAAATTTAAACGTTAAAGTACAAATAATAAATCTTCAGAATTTAAACATATATAGTAATTATTATATTCAAGTGCTTAAATAATTCTATATTTCTACTCCCCTTTTGTCATCAACAAGAAAAATAAAGGAAATAGAAAATACATTGAAGAAAACATTTTATTAACCAAAGAAGAAAAAAGTCAGAGGCACAAAAAAACATAGCAACAAACTATAGATTAAAATGTTTGGGGCTCTATCAAATCTGGATAAAATGAATCAAAATCATGCTTGTTTCTCCCCTTTTGTCATAATAAAAAAAATAGAAAAAATAAAGTTATGGCTATAATGGTTGGGAACAATCTCTGAAACTTGCGACATGGTCAAAGTTGGTTATGACAACTGAGCATTTGAGAGAAACAATGCAGTCAAAGCCAGGGAGGTGTGCTTGAAGACCAAGGTCAAATCTCTCTCCTATGTCCATTGGTGCACAATAATCAAATTTGATTCTGCTTTATCCCAAACTATATATGTAATATGTGTTCCATTACCAACAAAGTCACATTATCCATTCTTCCAAACTAGCTTTTCTCAAAACAGATAATATGAGCAAATTGTCCAAGAACTCTAAGGAGAGCTCTTCCCAAGAGGTTAGCAAGGTTATTCTAAAAATAAGTTATGTTGAGGGGAAGAAACATGATAACACGAAAATGTATCATATATTTGCCTTGATTTACGACTAATAATTACGTTATTTCAGCCCAAGTTCCGATTATTCCACGAGTATTCTAGTGTTTTTCGCAGGTATTTCATTGTCCAAGCTGAAAGGAGCAAAGTAGAGAAAACATGAAGAAATGAGAAGAAAACAGGAATAATTAATAAGAAAAAGAGTAGAAAATGGAAAGTGGTGTGTGTGACGACCGTCACACACCTACCACGACCGTCACGCTCCCAAAGCTTGCCACGACCGTCATGCACTCATCACGACCGTCACACGCTCAAAGATGGCTATTATGTTCAGAACGCAGACGTGGAAAAAAAAGCCCAATGCACGCGCACGTTGAGCAGTTTCTCCTAAATTCTCTCCCTTAATTCAACTGCATGTGAGCCAGTCTCCCTTAGACTTCTCAACCACTAAGGATTATGCTCCTACTATTTCTCTAACGTTAATGCAACGGTAGAGCTATAAATACAACATGGATTGGAAAGCCAAAGACACACATATAGAGAATTTTCACCCCGAATTGCTGCAGAATTTATTTTCGAACTTTTACTTTCCTTGCATTCCTTATTTGTTTCCCGTTTCCCATTCCTTGTTTACCATTACTCGAAATAGTGATAGTTTCTCACATTGAGGAGCTATTGCACCATAGTTAGGATTTATTTTCAATCTTGCCTTCATCATTTGTTATTCCGATACGATCGAGCAAAAGCCTACCGAGTTGTGGAGGAATTGCGAGAACCAAACTACTGCATATTTATCAGGTTTTTATTCATTATCTTAATAATAGCATTATTGTTTTCTCATTGCCATGTTTAATTTACTGTTTTGTAATTTGTATTTATGCATGTTTGTTTTAAGTAATATGTCTAGCTAAATCCGATTTATCGGTATGTAATGAAGTAACCGGAATGGATTTGATAACTCCAAGCTAAAACCATAAACAACTTAATTTCTGGCCGCGATTTCTTAATTAAAACTGGAATTTTATTACGAGAGTAAAAAGGTAGCAAAGGTTAGGATTAAGACCACGGGAGTGTGAGATTTTAACCGGATAGCTGAAATCGGCATTGGTTTTAAAAACAGCGAGAACGCTTTAAAGTTAATTAGACTGTATTAGTTTTCAAAAAGTATTTTTAAACTCTGATGGGCTAGCGAGAGCAGACGTTATGATTTAGGAGTATAGTCCGAAGCAATAACCACGAGAGTGTGAGGTGAGGGCTTTTAAACTAATAGTTTCTACAGAAATAAAATGTGACTTATTTTTATACGTTTAGGTTTTATAGAATCCTCGATGGTATACTAAGTTATGTGCCGATATCCTAATATCAATTAGTTTATTCTAAAAAATTTAGATTCCCTTTAGTTTCCCTTTTTGAACTTAAAAACTAGAACATCTTCGCCTTAGCTAAACACAGTAGCAAACCGTAGCACTAGATTGATTATCAAGTCCCTGTGGGATCGATATCTTTATTACTACGCGATAGGCTGTGCGCTTGCAGTTAGTAACCGTTAGACTCAGAAAGTCGCGACCAAGTTTTTGGCACCGTTGTCGGGGACTTTGATTTAGTCAATAGTGCGATTCTTTGTTGCGCAGTATAGACTAAGGCAACAAATTTTCCTTTTCCTTTTCTCGATTGTATGCCAAGTACTCGCTCACAAAGCGAAGACTTGCAACCACCAATCGCCGAATTAGAGCGTTTCTTACATCTAAGACGCAAAATACTTGAGTATCAACGCAAGTATAATATTCCCGGTCTTCTCGCTCATACTCGTGAACCAGTCAAAGAACGAAACATGGTTGATAGACCACAAAATCGTCCTCTTAAGTATTATGCTACCCCATCTGAGCAAGAACCACATAACAGCATTGATGCCCCCGCTATCAACCGGAACGATTTCGAGTTAAAACCCTCATTGCTGTCAGTCGTATAACAACATCAATTTTTTGGAAATCCTACGGACGATCCTAATGAATATTTGACCAAATTTGTGCAGTACGCAGACACAGTGAAGGAAAATGGTGTGACTGCAGACGCGATAAGACTACGTCTTTTTCCTTTCTCATTAAGAGACATAGCTTGGGCTTGGTTGCAATCCTTGCCATCAAATTTTGTCACTACGTGGGATGAGTTGAAAAAGGTGTTCTTAGCACGATATTTCCCACCAAGCAAAACAGCTATGCTGAGAGCCCAAATTAATGGATTTCAACAAAAAGATACTGAGTCTTTTTACGATGCATTGGAGAGATACAAAGACATGATGAGGATGTGTCCGCATCACGGTCTTGAGGATTGGTTAGTCATCCATACGTTTTACAATGGTCTCTTATACAATACAAGAATGATAATAGATGCCGCCGCTGGTGGTACACTTATGGACAAACCTTATACCGAAGCCTATCAACTCATCGAAAGCATGGCTCAGAACCATTACCAATGGGGAGGTGAAAGAACGCTAGTGGAAAAAGCTCAAACGAAAGGTGGGATGTACGAAGTTAGTAGTCTTGATCATGTCCATGCTAAGATAGATGCCCTTGCTCAAAAGATAGACAACTTGACCATAACACCCGCAGCCACCGTGGCTATCGTAGCTCCAAACTGCGAATTATGCGGAGTACCTGGACATGCTACCCCCGAATGCCAAATTTGAGCAGGAGTCTCCGTTGATCAAGTGAATTATGCTCAAGGAAACCCATATGCAAATACCTATAATCCTGGTTGGAATAACCATCCAAACTTTTCGTACAAGAATAATAACGCTCTGTATGCACCTGGCCAAGCGCCTGCTGTGCCACCAGGATATCAAAAACCTGCTGCTAACGTTCCCAACGTTCCTAGGAAGTCAAACCTTAAAATTATGCTAGAGAACTTCATTGCTGCACAAGCTCAACAAAACAAGGAGTTCCTTAACCAGAATGTTCACACCGGTGAGCAAATCAAACAATTAGCCAACAAGGTTGACGCTTTAGCCACTTACAACAAAATGTTAGAAACACAAATCTCATAAGTGGCTCAACAACAAGCAGTTACCGCTGCCCCAGCTGGGAACCTTCCAGGTCAAACTCAAATTAATCCGAAGGGACATGCAAACGCTATAACACTTCGGAGTGGAACAGAACTAGAAGGACCCACTGACCCAAGAATCGAAAATCCAGCCATGTACCAAAAGCCTAGTGAGGAGTCTGAAAAGGAAGGCGAACCAAAAGGAAACGAGAAAGAAGATAATGGCAAAGAGGCCGAAGAGAAAGAAGAACCATATGTGCCTCCACCACCTTATAAACCACTTATCCTGTATCCCCAAAGATTCCCCAGATCTAAAAACATAGGCCAATTTAAGAAATTTGTTGAACTTCTGAAACAATTAAATGTCACAATACCTTTTACAGAAGCAATCACACAAATGTCCTCATACGCTAAGTTCCTAAAAGAAATATTAACTAATAAGAAAAAGCTCGAGGATACTGAAACCGTTATGCTTACTGCAGAATGTAGCGCTATAATCCAAAACAACATGCCTCCTAAGCTAAAAGATCCTGGTAGTTATACCATGTGTGATTGGAAAGTTTGTCATAGACAAAGCCCTGTGTGATTTAGGAGTCAGCATCAGTTTAATGCCCTTGTCTATTTGTAAAAGGCTCAACATGGGAGAACTGAGACCAACAAGAATGTCTGTACAACTAGCTGATAGATCAGTGAAGTTTCCTCTATGAATGCTAGAAAACATTCCAGTCCGTATAGGACAATTCTATATTCCTACAGATTTCATAATCATGGACATCCAGGAAGACTCAAACATCCCTATCATTTTAGGAAGACCATTCCTAGCTACCGCCGGAGCCATTATAGATGTGAAAAAAGGAAAACTGACTTTCGAGGTTGGTGAAGAAAAAGTAGAATTCATCCTCTCACAATTTTTCAAAGCACCTGCTATAGAAGATTCGTGCTGCTTCCTAGATATAATTGATGAATACGTTAAAGAAATGGAAAAACACCAAAACACGTGTTCTGAAGTGCTGAGAATTCCGATGCCACCAATTTTTGAAGATGATAATTGGCATGGTGAATACCAAGATAATAATCTAAGTGAATGTCTCGCACTCACTCATGACCTTATGCCTTGCCCAAAGAAACCAGCTGTAGAACTGAAAACATTACCCAAATATCTAAGGTATGAATTCCTGGATACAGAGCTCGAACAACCAGTTATAGTCAACGCATACTTAGGACAAATAGAAACCGAGAAATTATTGCATGTCCTGAGAAAGTACCCGACTGCCTTAAGCTATAACATCTTAGACTTGAAAGGAATAAGTCCCTCTATCTGTATGCATCGCATCATGCTTGAGGAAGACTGTAAAACCTCTAGAGAACATCAAAGGAGAATCAATCCCATTCTGAGTGATGTCGTTAAGAGAGAAGTGCAAAAGCCATTAGAAGCAGGAATCATATACCCAATATCAGATAGTGAATGGGTTAGCCCAGTTCACGTGGTACCCAAGAAAGGAGGTGTTACAGTCATCAATAATGAAAAAGGCGAATCTGTAGCACAATGTAATTAAACTGGATGGAGAATGTGTATCGATTATAGAAAACTAAACAAAGCCACTCATAAAGATCATTTCCCTTTAGCATTCATAGATAAAATGCTTGAACGTCTGGCTAAACACTCCCATTTTTGCTATCTAGACGGATATTCAGGATTTTTCCAAATTCCTATCCATCCTGACGACCAAGAAAAGACTACTTTCACATGTCCCTATGGAACCTTTGCCTACCGGCGATTGCCTTTCGGATTATGTAACGCACCCGCAACATTTCAGAGATGTATGATGTCCATCTTCTCTGACTTCTTAGACGGTAGAATGGAAGCTTTTATGGATGATTTCTCTGTCTGTGGGGAAAGTTTTGAAGGATGTCTATCAAACCTCGAAATGGTACTTGAACGATGTGTAAAAGTCAACCTAGTGCCGAATTGGGAGAAATGCCATTTCATGGTCCGACAAGGAATCGTGCTAGGACATATAGTATCCGACAGAGGAATTGAAGTCGACAAAGCAAAAATAGAAGTAATAGAAAATCTCCAGCCACTGAAAACCGTCAGAGAAATAAGAAGTTTCTTAGGACACACCGGTTTTTACCGACGTTTCATTAAAGATTTCTCTAAGATAACCAAACCCCGAACTGAGCTGTTAATGAAAGACACTGAATTCGTCTTTGATGACAAATGCTTGGACGCATTTCAAACACTCAAGCAAGCTTTAATATCAGCACCCATTATGCAACCCCCTGATTGGAATGAACCATTCGAAATCATGTGCGACGCAAGTGATTATGCTGTAGGTGCAGTCCTAGGACAAAGAAAGGACAAAAAGCTCCACGCGATCTACTATGTCAGTAGAACCTTGGATCATGCACAAATGAACTATGCTACCACAGAAAAGGAACTCTTGGCTGTCGTGTTCGCATTAGATAAATTTCGTTCCTACTTAGTAGGAGCAAAAATAATCATCTATACCGATCACGCCGCAATCAGGTACCTACTAAGCAAGAAGGACGCTAAACCGAGGCTTCTGAGGTGGATTCTACTCCTACAAGAATTCGACTTGGAAATCAAGGACAAGAAAGACACTGAAAATGTAGTAGCTAGCCACCTGTCAAGAATGGAAAACATCCAACCAGACCAAGTACCTATTAATGACGATTTCCCTTATAAAGGACTCTTAGCCCAGTTAGAAAGCAATATAATAGAACAATCCTTGACTTATACTGATACAGAAACTAATGAAGTGGTAGAATCTGTTTACACTAAGACCACGCTGCCATGGTATGCTGACTTTGTCAACTATCTAGCAGCTGGAGTACTGCCACCTGATCTAACCTATCAACAAAAGAAGAAATTCTTCCACGACCTTAAACACTATTATTGGGACGCACCACTTCTCTTCAAGAGGGGTGCCGATGGTATTTTCCGTCGTTGTGTACCCGAAGATGAGGTGGAAGACATAATTTCTCATTGTCATTCCGCGCCCTATGGTGGGCACGCGAGCACTTCAAAGACTTGTGCTAAGATTTTGCAAGCTGGCCTCTTTAGGCATACTCAATGGAAAGATGTCCATATCGCGGTTATAAATTGCGACCGGTGTCAACGCACTGGTAACGTCTCCAGACGCGATGAAATGCCTCAAAAGGGCATTCTAGAAGTAGAAGTCTTTGACATGTGGGGAATAGATTTCACGGGACCATTCCCGTCTTCTTTTGGTAACCAGTACATACTCGTCGCTGTCGATTACGTTTCCAAATGGATCGAGGCTGTAGCCTCTCCTACAAATGACACACGAGTAGTGATAAAGCTCTTTAAGAACATAATCTTTCCTAGATTTGGTGTGCCAAGACTCGTCATTAGTGACGGTGGCTCCTATTTCATATCTAAAATATTCGATAAACTGCTGTCAAAATACGGAGTCAAACATCGTGTGGCAACACCATATCATCCATAAACCAGTGGACAAGTCGAGGTTTCGAATAGAGAAATAAAACAAATTTTAGAAAAGACTGTCGCTACCTCTAGGAAGGATTGGTCAACTAAACTTAATGAAGCTTTGTGGGCTTACAGAACCGCTTACAAAACCCCCATAGGAACCACTCCATTTAAGCTAGTCTATGGAAAATCTTGTCATCTGCCGGTAGAAATAGAGCACAAAGCCTATTGGGCTATTAAAACCCTCAATTTAAATTACGCTGCCGCAGGAGAAAAATGAATCTTAGATTTGCACGAATTAGAAGAACTAAGACTAGATGCTTATGAGAACGCCCGCATATATAAAGAAAGAACTAAGAGATGGCACGATAAGCACCTATCTAGAAAAGAATTTAGTGTGGGAGACGTCGTGCTACTATTTAATTCGAGACTTAAGCTTTTTCCAGGAAAACTTAGATCTAGGTGGTCCGGACCCTTTGAAATTTCTAAAGTTTTTCAAAGTGGAGCAATAGAAATAAAAGGAAGAAATAGTGAACCATTCATAGTAAACGGGCCACGCTTAAAACATTATCATAATATTGCAAACAGAGACTATTTGAATAGTCTAAGACTTTTAGAGCTGTCCGCTCATCCCTATAACTGAACTATCATTAAGCTTTCGTCAGGCTTATGACGTTAAAAACAGCGCTTAGTGGGAGGCAACCCACGAGATTTGTTTTCTTTCCCTTTAAATTTCTTCTATTTCTCTTTAAATTTCTTTACATTTTTCTTAACTCTATTTTCATTTCTTTTCGTTTCCCTTTACTCTCTTAATATTATTTTCATTACTTTTTCATTTTTATTTATTTTCTTTTCTCAAAAATTTAAAATTTTTATGGAAACTGCTGTGCTGATCTTATAATTACATGCCACAGGATTTTTAAAGTCTTTCTAACTTCTCATTTTCCCTCTGATTTGATTTTCTCCACTAGTATTCATCATGCAACAAGTAGATTTTATGGAAACTATATTCAGAGGTAGAGCTCAGAGAGAGAAATTTGAAGTTTTGGCCAAGAAAAACATGGCAATGACTTTGTATTATGATGGACCTACCATGGACAGCCTAGGTATCCACGATAGTATTTTGTTTTTGTTCAGCCAGTTGGGTTGGGAGAATGCTGCTACTAGAAAGAGATTTGTCACCTACCGTGAGCTTACACTTGAGTTTCTTAGCTCCCTAGTTTACCTACCTGATCATGGTTTCGGATCTAATAAGGGGCTGATTTGTTTTAGGTTGTTTGGTATTGATTACACTTATAACCATAGAGACTTAGCTGACCTTTTAGGATTTCCTAGTGGCCCATCTGTCTTTACAGTCGCCCAAGAAGAACTCATGGATATTGAACTGAATTACTTTTGGGGTAGTCTAACTGGAAACAACCATCCTGAGCCGAATGACATGCATTCTGACGAAATACACAACCCTGCCTTTCGCTATTTTCACAACATTCTAGCCCACACCTTATTTGGAAAAGAAGAGAACAACACTGTAGTGTCAAAGGATGAACTATTCATCTTATACTGTGCTTCCCAAGGCCGACATATTAATGCAGTCACCTTCATGATGGAAACCTTTATTTGCATTGCACAGGAACCTAATACCCCAATCATCATATGAGGCTTAGTTACTATAATTGCGAACGCCATTGGACTTAGGTACCCGCTAAACAGACTTACACCCTTAGGTACCATTCGTCCTATGAACTTGGAATTCTGTTTTAACCAACGCATCATTGGAAACTTAGGACCTGCTCCCTTTGACTACTTAATTGCTAATAAGGTGGTCCACCTATTCACCTTGCCGAACCATGAGCGAACAAGTGTCCATAACCGTAATAATTGGCTTTACGAGTTGAGTGAACTTAAGAACACTCCATTATCACCTCCTGAGACACTACAAGATTATGAGTATTATGATGATATTATATCCGAAGCTAAAACCGACCCTGAAACCCCTCCAAACTACCATAATTTTACTGAGCCTGATACTAGTGCATATGCTGAAATTTTGACAACCATCCTTGGTACTATGGATGGATTCAAAACTGAGATTGCTGAGGTAAAGGATGAACTCAAAACTATGCGCCTTGATGTCATTAACCTAATGGACATCACTGTGGAGCAATTTGATCATCTGAACCAGGCTGTGGAATCCTTGAAGAAACAACGTGGCTAATTCTGTCACACTGCATTTTTCCAATTTTATTGCTTTTCTTTTAATGCTTTAGAACTATTTAATTTACTGTCATTTTCTTTTAATGTCAAGGAACAAGTTTATTTCAGTTCAATTTCAACTTTAATACTCTATTGCAATTTTACTTTGCGTACACTGCTATGAATTTCCAATTTTAATAAAGTATTCAATTCGTATTCATTGCTTGTGGTTGAGTTGATGATATAATGTTCCTGCTTATTTTAATTTGTTGCTGTCACTTTATATGCATTCTAATATTTATCTAGTATTTTACTGCTTTTAATAATTGCCATGTCCAATATATGTTATGCGCCAGGTTTTATTAAGTTTCTGTGAGAATGCAGACTTTGTGAGCATGACGGGCGTAACGCCCCTGTCACGACCGTCACACGGCTTACGACCGTGACAGGTTCGTGACGAGCATCATACTTGTTTTAACGCGCTCTCTGTTTATAACAGAGACCTTTCCTCTTCATCTTCCTTTCATTTCAATCTCTTTTCAAACGTCCCACTCACATTACTCTCCTTAACCGACCCATTACTATCCATAAACCCCTCACATTAAATCCAAATTTCTCTCCAACACTTCATATTTCCAAACCCTCTCATTTAAACCTCACGAAACACTCTCATTCTCACATAACAACCCTTAGGCACACCCACTTCCTCCATTAAACCTATTTCACCTTGCATGCACCATAGCTAGACACACCAGACAAGCTCCTGATCTTTCCACTGTTACATTTAGAGAGGGAGAAGTCGGTGACCGCCAAAGGGCGAGTTACGTCAGCTTCTACCAACGCTCTTTCCAACCGACGCGGTATGTCCACATTGCCAGCCTTGAAGAGTTGGGTATGCTAGAAGGTGTACGTTGGATGCTTCAAAATGCCGGCCTATGGCAGCTCTGTACACAAGGGCAGCCTACCTACGAAGCTCTGACTCTGGAATTTCTGAGCTCATTTGCTTATGTCACACCTCCGGAAGATACAAACCAACTTTCTGGTGTAGCTACATTTCGCATGTTTGGCTCTGAGTATTCGGTGGGCCAAAACTAACTTGCCCAAATGCTTGGATTCGATCATGGTGAGAATGTTAATTGCCGCTTGGCTAACGATGCCTGGTTCCAGGAAGCTTTCGACCTTTGGAATCGACTTACAGGTGTAGCTGCTTCAAGCTGGGACAGCCTCAACGCAACCTATATTCATAACCCAGTGATACGATATTTTCACAGAGTTATAGGACACACAATCTTCGCGAGGGACAACAACCACAAAATCAACTCCAAGGAGCTCTTTTTCCTTCGTTGTGTGCTCCTTCCCGAACCAATCAATGCAGCTCCATTCCTACTCGCTCACATCCACGCCAACTGTGTTAGAGGGTCTAAACTTTTCTACTTCGGAGGTATTGTAACTTCTATTGCACTCGGCCTTGGTCTGGGAGACAACCTCACTAATTTACCTTTCATACCACCTGAGTCCCTGGATACCGAGTATTGTCGCTCCTCCCACCTTATTAAAGCAAGGGCGGATGGACGATACCATCCAGTGGTCCGTTCTGGAATAATCAGGAACATCATCATGCCATGCAGAGACCGCATCGACCCTCAAAGACAGGCAAATTGGCTTTTTGATTTCCGTGCTCCTGAGCCTAATGTGGCTGCTCAAGAAAACCAAAATAATGAAGCAGTCGATGAAATGGAGCAAGAAATGGATCAGCTACCTCCTGAGAACCCACCACCTCCTTCCCAACATGCCTCAATATCCACCGGACGTCGTCGTCGCGGCACCCCAGAACAAGACCCCGTCACCAATGAAGAAATCTTAAGGGGCATATGGCAACAAAACCAATTGGCTGCCCAAAGAGAAGAATAATAACAGAGGCAGTACAATGAGATGATGAGCCTAATCCAACAGGGTCAAGTCCACCAAGGACAACAGATCGACGGTGTGATAGAAGAGATGGGTGCCCTGACGCTACGTGTGCAAGGCTTACATGATTATATCCATCACGTAGGCATTCCAGATCATGTAGCCCGGAATGGACGCGCTCGCACCCGAGGCAGAGGACATGGACCTCATTAGATTTAGATTTTATTTTTGTTTTAGTTTTATCTCTTTTTGTAGTTTCTTTCCGCATTTATATCGAGACATTGAGGACAATGTCCGATATAGTGTGGGAGAAATACCTTTTATTTTCCCTTATGTATTCCCTTTCCGCATTTCCTTTCTAATAAAGAAGCATTTATATGAAATTTTCGTACATTTCAAAATTTCCCCACTTTATTCAGCTATAACAAAATTTTTTTATGATCATTGCACAACTTAACATACCGAAACATAGGCTATGTTAGGAAATCGAGAAAAATTTAACAAGATTAATACCGTCTTGACACCTTAGACCTCTTGCATATGCGAGATCAGTTTCAATACCCATTATACCGATACCCTCAGTCCTAGTTCTAAAGTAACCCCAAGTAGTTTATATTAGCAGTCAGCACCGTCTTAAACACAAACCATGTGGAGAGCCGATGAAGATAAGTGTTTGATGCCGAATCATTAAATAGCTTTCGTATTCTTCGCTGTTGTGAAAAAAAATTTGAAAAATGCACCAAACCTACGGTTGCAAAAGTATTATAAAGGAAAAGAAAGAATCCATTGTTGGTTGGTTCAGAGGAATCTGGTTCTGAACTCGGTAGGGCGAACTACGGTTCGATCCCCCACAACCTACGATTAGGATATATATATAAAGGGTTACCACACTTGTGTACCAGACCCCGTGCTAAAAAGGATCAAAGTCACTAACCGGCTACTCCACTACGTACGTGTAAAGGCAAAGGGCTTAATGTGATTGCGCTAGAATGAAACCGGGTGAAATAGATACGAGAAACTTTAGGTTGAGCTATAATAGAATGATTAGAACTGGCTTGTGTAGAGGGGAGGTCTATGATTATGATTATTGCTTGTGTCACTAATGTATCTTTATTGTTTTACTTGAGTATCCGTCATCTTAACAAAATGTCGTACACAACATTTTCAGAACAAAAGGGTATCTCATGTGTGTGCGGTTGATAAAACTTGTCTGACGTTCTTACTGACTAATTGCTTGAGGACAAGCAAAGATTCAAGTGTAGGGGAGTTTGATAACACGAAAATGTATCATATATTTGCCTTGATTTACGACTAATAATTACGTTATTTCAGCCCAAGTTCCGATTATTCCGCGAGTATTCTAGTGTTTTTCGCAGGTATTTCATTGTCCAAGCTGAAAGAAGCAAAGTAGAGAAAACATGAAGAAATGAGAAGAAAACAGGAAGAATTAAAAAGAAAAAGAGCAGAAAATGGAAAGTGGTGTGTGTGACGACCGTCACATACCTACCACGACCGTCACGCTCCCAAAGCTTGCCACGACCGTCATGCACTCATCACGACCGTCACACGCTCAAAGATGGCTATTATGTTCAGAACGCAGACGTGGAAAAAGAAGCCCAATGCACGCGCACGTTGAGCAGTTTCTCCTAGATTCTCTCCCTCAATTCAACTGCATGTGAGCCAGTCTCCCTTAGACTTCTCAACCACCAAGGGTTATGCTCCTACTATTTCTCTAACGTTAATGCAATGGTAGAGCTATAAATACAGCATGGATTGGAAAGCCAAAGACACACATATAGAGAATTTTCACCCCGAATTACTGCAAAATTTATTTCCGAACTTTTACTTTCCTTGCATTCCTTATTTGTTTCCTGTTTCCCATTCCTTGTTTACCATTACTCGAAATAGTGACAGTTTCTCACATTGAGGAGCTATTGCACCATAGTTAGGATTTATTTTCAATTTGCCTTCATCATTCGTTATTCCGATACGATCGAGCAAAAGCCTACCGACTTGTGGAGGAATTGCGATAACCAAACTACTGCATATTTATCAGTTTTTTATTCATTATCTTAATAATAACATTATTGTTTTCTCATTGCCATGTTTAATTTACTATTTTGTAATTTGTATTTATGCATGTTTGTTTTAAGTAATATGTCTAGCTAAATCCGATTTATCAGTATGTAATGAAGTAACCGGAATGGATTTGATAACTCCAAGCTAAAACCATAAACAACTTAATTTCTGGCCGCGATTTCTTAATTAAAACTGGACTTTTATTACGAGAGTAAAAAGGTAGCAAAGGTTAGGATTAAGACCACGAGAGTGTGAGATTTTAACCGGATAGCTGAAATCGGGCATTGGTTTTAAAAACAGCGAGAGCGCTTTAAAGTTAATTAGACTGTATTAGTTTTCAAAAAGTATTTTTAAACTCTGATGGGCTAGCGAGAGCAGACGTTATGATTTAGGAGTATAGTCCGAAGCAATAACCACGAGAGTGTGAGGTGAGGGCTTTTAAACTAATAGTTTCTACAGAAATAAAATGTGACTTATTTTTATACGCTTAGGTTTTATATAATCCTCGATGGTATACTAAGTTATGTACCGATATCCTAATATCAATTAGTTTATTCTAAAAAATTTAGATTCCCTTTAGTTTCCCTTTTTGAACTTAAAAACTAGAACATCTTCGCCTTAGCTAAACACAGTAGCAAACCGTAACACTAGGTTGATTATCAAGTCCCTGTGGGATCAATATCTTTATTACTACGCGATAAGCTGTGCGCTTGCAGTTAGTAACCGTTAGACTCAGAAAGTCGCGATCAAAACACATAAAAGATAGGCTCAAGAATTATGAAGGTTCAAATTCACAAACTGGTTCATCTGTTGGAGCTTCTATGGTAGGAAAAACTTCGGTCTCAATGATGAAGAAACTCCAGAAGAAGAACGATCCAGCTGATGACCTTAGATCAAATGCTAATGAGGATTAGGTGAACTTCTTCAAATGGTGGTTGGTATTCATATGTAGTCTGAAGGCTGTAATATTTTAGAAATTTTGAATCTGAACTCTATTCAGAAGCAACGCAAATTGAAAAACACAGTTCAACCCCTCATTCTTGTGTATTTTTCTCACCTTCAGTTTTTTCTCTTGATAAATTCAAATCATATTTTATAGGTTCCAAGGTAGTTATTTTTATTGACCATGCAACTTTAAAGTACTCTTTGAAGAAACCAGAAGAAAAAACGAGATTAATTCGGTGGATGTTGTTGTTCCAAGAGTTTAATGTGGAGATTAAAGATAAAAGTTGAGCTGAGAATTTGGTGGCTGACCACTTGATCAGAATAGAGCGGGATGAAGACCCCTCTCCCATTCATGATGATTTTCCAGATGAGCAGCTTCTACAGCTACGTGAGGTAAGTCCTTGGTAATATGATTTAGTTAATTATCTTGTTGTTGGAGTTTTTCCTACAGATGCATCAAGGACACAATGTCACAAACTCAAAAGTTATGCAAAATATTATGTGTCGGGTGATCTATATCTGTGGAAATTTGGTAGTTATCGGGTTATTAGAAGGTGTATCCCCGACAATAAGATTCAATCTATTTTGCATCTTTCTCACGCTTCTCAAGTAAGGGGACACTTTAGTCCTCAGAGGACAGTGAGAAAAGTCCTAGACTCGGGTTTCTATTGGTCCACTATTTTTAAAGATATTTATGAGACTTACCTCACTTATAAAGAGTGTCGGATAGTAGGTACAACCATCACTCGTAAGAGTGAAATGCCTCAGCAACTTATGCTTTCCTGTGAGGTATTTGATGTATGGGTAATCAACTTTATGGGTCATTTTCATGTATCTTCTGGTTTTGTTTACATTTTACTGGTTGTTGATTATATTTCAAAGTGGGTTGAAGCAATCCCCACTAGAACTAATGATTCAAAATTTGTTACAAATTTTGTCAGGTCCAATATTTTTTGCAGGTTTGGAATACCTTGCGCTATCATTAGTGATCAAGGCACTCATTTCTATAACCACGCCATGGAAGCTTTGCTCCATAAGGATGGAGTTGTGCACATGGTCTCTATATATTACCCCCAAACTAATGGCCAATCTTAGATCTCAAATAGGGATATTGAACATATTTTAGAAAAGATGGTGCAACCAAATATGAAGGACTGGAGTCGCCGTATAGAAGACACGCTTTGGGCTCAAAGAACAATTTTCAAGACACCAATAGGGATGTCTCCCTATCGACTTGTGTTTGGTAAGGCATGTCACCTCCTTGTAGAAATTGAGCACTGTGCTTATTGGACGGTCAAAAGTTGTAATTTGGAAATGCAAAAAGCATGTAAGGAAAGAAAACTCCAATTACAACAACTTGAAGAGCTTAGGCTAAAGGCCTATGAAAGCTCTAGAATTTATAACGAGAAAACTAAGCACTTTCATGATATGGTGATATATAGGAAGGAATTCTCTATTGGCCAAAAAGTCTTATTGTTTAACTCCCGCCTAAAAGTTATGGTTGGGAAACTTCGATCCAATTGGATTGACCCTTTTATTGTTACTACCTCATGGTGCCGTAAAAATAAAAAGTGTAGGTACTGACAAGGTTTTCAATGCTAACGGGTAGGGCTTGAAGCTATTACATGAAAATTTGGTGCCTGAATATGCAACCATAGAAGACCTTTCCTTGGAAAAGCCCACCTGCACTGCAACTTGATAAGGGAGCCCTTCTTCTTTTCTCTCACTATTATTTTATATGTAAGTTCTTTAATTAAGGATAATGTGTGTCTTAAGTATGGGCGAGAGAATTATTTACTTTGTTTTCTTTCATTCTGTTTTTTAGTGTTTTTGTTTGTTTTCTTAAATAAAAAATGCATTTTTTGGGTTACAATTTTGAGTATCTTCTTAGTTTTCTTAACTAGAGACTCATGGTGTGATGTGACTAATTTGGTGTGCATTCTTAGTAAAATAAGTAGGACTAAATGATGAATTGTGCATCATTTATGGTAGATCATTAACCTTTGTGAGATTTGAGCCTTTTAATGTATAACATACAAAATCCATCTCTTTCTTCTTGTGTGATTTTACTCGTGTTTGTTAGTCACTTTAGAATTTGAATTGACTCTTGTAGAAGCTTTTTGTTTACTTGTTCACACTGATATGATAAAGGCAACTTATTTTTGTTTTATTTTTTTTAGCCAGTTAGCCAAAAAGCCAGCCCTGAATAATATCACCGTTGTTTGAAAACCCCTTGAGCCTATTTATTCCATTCTTTGTTAAAACTCATTACAAGCAGGAAAGTGAAAAACAATGTTGATCGTGAAGGCTGGATCAGATCCTGTAGAAGT
Source organism: Lathyrus tuberosus (assembly GCA_022829125.1). NCBI lineage: Eukaryota > Viridiplantae > Streptophyta > Magnoliopsida > Fabales > Fabaceae > Lathyrus > Lathyrus tuberosus. Next base: position 12,605,458 of record JALAZF010000142.1, on the reverse strand, counting down.
GGGCCACCAAGTGCGTCAGGGATGCTGGTCGTATGGAGAGGAGGGGGGGTGTACCTGCAAGGTACTCTGACGCTCAAGTAAGAAAGGGTCAGAGAAAAGGGGTAAGTACAAAGTATGAGTTCTTAGGGTGAGTATTGGATACCCGACCCTCTCAAGCGAGAGGGTTTATATAGAGCCCCCAGCACGTGGCCAACGGTCATATTTTCGGGGCGAAATAACCGTTTTCCCCTAAGAATAGGTAACTACCCAAACTAGCCGTTATGTTGGGCAGGGTGCCCAAAACTAGCCGTTATGTCGGGCATATGCATAGTTCCGGGCACCTACCCACAGTTGTTCGGGGAGTAATGAAATCGTGCGTAACAGGCAGTAATTCGGGGAGGAATGTTACATTCCTTGCCCGGTTGGAGGGGCAGAAAGGTAACTTTTGCCCCTTTGTGGATTGGACTTAGGCAATTTGGGCCGCTCTGGAGCAGAAGCGGATTGGGCCATGTCTAGCCATTGGTCCAGTCCAGAACAGGAGCCCCCCAAGTCGTTGCTCCCGAGCATGGGAGTGATGACTTAAGGACAGCTCGTTGCTCCGGGGAGCTAGCATGGAGTCGTCGTTTGAAGACGAGGAGGATTGTCTCAATGTGCTCGTGGCCCCCGGTGTCCGCGAAATTCGTGGTCGTGACCTTGTTGCCCGGTGCCCGGGGAGACTAATGGTCAGACAGAATTGGAAACGTTGGGTCGCCACATGTGCCTAGAGCTCTGTGTAGCAGTTACTAGGCAATGATGGCTAGTTGATAACTATCATGACCTATGAGCGCGTGTTCGCACATGCCCCTTTGTATAAAAAGGGGAAATTCGTTCCATTTGGAACTTTTTGCTCTGATTTCTCTTTGTTTCCTTCAGCATTCCTGCCAGTTGCCACCGTCTGCTTACTCCGACCACCGTTCCAAGCTTCGAGCAGCCACTTTCATCTTCTTACATCAAGTGAGTTTTCTGATCCTTTGCTTGTTTTACTCCTTTTTGTTGTCAATGGTAGATTTCATGTGGTTGATGCTAGGTTTAGAGGACGAAATAGGTGGATTTCCGGTGATTGTTGGCGGTGGACGGTGGTTGTGCCATTTTTCCACTTCTGATATGTCGTCGGACGTGTCAGTATGTTCTAGCGAGGAGGGCGATTCACGGCGTGGCCGTGACAGCTATACATGTGTGACCAGCGTGTTCGTTCATCTTCTGAGTGGGTGATGAGTTTTCCGGCAGGACATTCCCAGATTCCGGTGGAGCTTTGCGATTTCCGGCAAAGCTTTAACGGAAACTGGGTACGAGTACAAGGAAGCTCCTCGCTTGGGGATGATTTGTTTCGAGCGTCTCCTCGCGGGGAGGTTTCAGTTTTCCTTTTGATGTTAAGGCTTAGGTCGGGGACGTTGTCCTTATCCCTTTGCGCGCCCTTTCACTTGACTTAGCGGTGGAAGGGAGGATTTTATTTGTTGTCGAATTCACTTTCTTTTCTGCTTTTCAGGTGATTGTTATGGCGACGGGGCCAGATAGAGAGGTTATCATAGATACGTCCGAGGAAGAAACAGGCTCCGAGGATAATAGTAGCTCAACGGCCACGAGTTTGACGGCTTCGAGTTCCCCCAGCGATGTTGGGGAGGAAGAGGAGATGGACGACATGGACGAGGACGTCGCCGTGGACTCCGCCGAGGAGTGGGAGGTGGCCGAACCCGCTGAGAACGTGTCTTCTTTTGCAAAGTATTTGGGGGACGTTTTTACGGAGGTTGGACCGGAGGGAGAGTGGAAGGTGTACTTCCCTTTCGTGGATGAGCGAGTCTGCACGAACTTTGGGGACAGTTTCACGATGTATGAATACGCCTTTAAGGAGCTAGGCCTGAGGTTGCTGTTCACTGATTTTCAGCAGTCAGTGTTCGTGCATTTGAAATTGGCCCCCACTCAACTGCATCCTAATTCGTTGGCCTTTATCTGAGCATTCGAGCTGGTATGCGAGCATCTCTCCATAGGGGCTACTCTCCCTCTGTTCTTCACCGTCTTCCATCTCCAAAGGCAGCTATCGGGGAGGAAGTACAGTTGGGTCTCTTTGAAGCAGCCCCGCAAGTTGTTTGAGCCCTTCTCGGAGTCAATACGGACGTTTAAGGAGCGTTATTATGTTGTTGAGCCCCTGTCCGAAGCTGCCCAGGACAGTACATACGTCTGAGAGATCGAAGTTGACGAGGATGGGAATGACCTGTGCGACGAGGATGGGAAGTTTATTGGGTGGAGACTTTATAAGTTCCCCATCCATTGGGCGCCCGATCATTTTACCAAGAAGCCCAGTGATTATGTTCTTCAACCAAGCGAGCTACGCGGGCAGGACGACGTGGCGTACGAGGTGCTGGTGAAGTGGGTCAATTCCTTCCGGCTTGCTGAGTGTTGGACGAGCAAGGGTAATCCGGTCTTCGAGGAGGACGGGAGTCAGAGGGTTGAGCGTCTATTTATCAACATTAAGGCACTGCTGGAGTGCAAGACTCCCGAGGACGCCAAGAAACTACTTGGTAGTATTAGTTATTTAGATTTTGTTCGCCTCATTTCTTTTCCTCGTATCTAACATGCTCGTATTTTGTTTGTGCAGGTGAGATGCCTCAGGCTCATGACCGGGTTGTGAGGAATGCTCTCGCGAAGAACAAGGCCGGAGCAGCTCCTCCGAAGTCTCAGTTTGCTGGTGCTCGCGCTCCTCTTCCGGTACAGTCTGCTGCGGGGACCTCTTCTTTTCCTACTCTTGCTTCCCGGGGGTCTCCTCTTCCTTTGACCGGTCGATCTGAGCGGCTAAAGTTTAATGACGCTGTGGACCTCACTCGGGCATCGGAGAAGGGGAAGTTCAAGCTTCCTCCTTGCATCCATGACAGAAAATTCTTTGAGGGGAACTCTTTGATCGTGCCTCGGGCGGAGTCTCTTCGCTTGGAAGGCATGGACCGCCCGAGCAAGAGGGCGTTGGTGGCTCAGGACGCTTTAGCTTTGGTTAGGATGCTGGAGATGGCCGCCGTTTATGCTGAAGGGGACTCTGCAACCGAGGTTGAACTCAACGCTGCTCGGGCTACCATGGCGTCCCTCAGAGAAAAAGCCAAGGTTGTCGACGATGCTCGGAAGAAGGCTGAGGAGGAGGTAGCTCGATTGAAGAGGGAGAATTCCACGCTGGCGGCAGAGAAGAAAGCTTCTGAGGAGCTGGTCCAGCAATTGAGGGCGGCCAATGCCCCGGGTGACAATGAGCCAGAAGATGTGAAGGAGTTGAAGACGAGATCCGAGCTGGTTGCCCGTTTGCTAATGGCCGAGGATGACGACATTGTTGTTGCGGAGGAGTCCTTTAGAAATGCTGTGGCTCAGCTGCGGGTGGTGAACCCTGAGCTCGACTTTTCTGTTGAGGGTACTCACTATCTGGCGCATGTTGGGGATGGCCGAATTGTCATGCTCGACACTCTCCTTGAAGGGAACCCCGAGGATCAGCCCGTAGATGACCAGGGACCTCAGTTTGAGCCAGCCGAGCACATGGACGAGTGAGGAGTTTGTGTTTTTTATGTTGTTGTAACTTGTCCGGTCTGCGCGCCGTGTACTGTTGTAATTTATTTTTGGGGGGCGTGGCCCTCGTTTTATGTAATTCAGTACAATCGTGGTCCTTGTGGCCACTTATTATGTTAAATTATTATACGTTTGATTCTGGAACCTGCATGAATTTACTTGTTTTTATTTTTTGCTAAGTGTTGTACTCATGCTCGTTGTGAATGTATGTCTGCCCGTGATTGGGAGTATTTGACTTGCACAGATATTTTAGGGGGATTGCTCATTGTAGATGTGTTCGGTAGTGGGGGGAACTGGTCGAACGGCCGGGGAATATCCTGGCGGGGGTGCGGAGCTCAGGTCGCGTTTGAGGCCTGAGTTCGCGGCGTGAACGTCCCATCGCGAGCTGGGGTTCTGTGACGCCCCCAATCTAATACCCCCAATTAGCATGCATTTAAAGCAGTTAAAAGAAAAATTCAAAAATTGATCAGAGTACATTTGAAAACACGGCATAGAAAGGAGACATCCCATCAACGTAACCAAAATATACACATAACATGCAACACCTGCCCATAATGATATGCAACTGTGGGGTAGCAATCATACAGAGGAAACTTCGTTCCTTACACCCACTTTTCAGAAATTAGAAATAAAACGGAAAATCTAAAATCTGATTAACATATACACATATAAACAGTTTGTCATACATCAAGTAGCATATGTACAACCAAAATATAATATATCATCAGATATACAAAACAATAGCACGCGGCCACCCTAACTACCCGGAGTCACATATCAGAGCCGACCGACCAAAATAATGAAGATGCAAAGCTTCACAAAAAGAATACCTCCAGCAAACATAATCTGCAACGCCTCATAGAGCGTTATAAAACAGCAGAAGGGTGAGAAAAACAACCATAATATAATTGCATAAAATTATATATATTAACACAAAAATACACAAGCAACACATTCTCACCACAAATGCTCAACAGTCGCATATAATATCACACGGTACAATTCTCACTTATCGTATACCACATCACATCAATCATTCACAATACAATCAAACACGTTCCAAGCACAATTACTCATGATTTATGCAATGCACATAGACCGACACAACGACTCTATGCACATGCCATGCGGTACCGACTTCAAATCTTGTAATTCATTAGTCCCCCAGGAACTCTTGGAATCATCGCTCGTTACATAGAGTAACTCCCCGTCGGGCCTACGATGTTCCCCGTCGCTATAAACCAATATTTCAGGGCGAACGACGTTTATGGATTGCTTTCTACCAGTATTTCAGGGCGCACAATCCGATTGCTTTCTACCAGTATTTCAGGGCGCACAATCAATTGGGATTAATCGCTTCTACCAATATTTCATGGCGTAAGACTATAAAACTGATTCATCTATGAATCTTCCCATGCAAGAATACATATCATGATACTTGACACATTAATGACTCATGCCAACATCAAATACTCATGCATCAACAATATTCATGTATTTCAAGTGCACACAAAGTAATGCACACAATTGCCCAAAATGGCCACAAACACCAATATACCACACTTAGCATTTTCTTGCCTCTCGGCCACAAATCGTCATCACAACAGCACATAAGGCATACACATCCAAAGCACAAACATATAACACAATACAAGTCAAATACGCACTATTAAAAACGACAAAAGTCGAGATTCGACACTATTCACATTTTCCGACCAAATTTAATCGGCTAACGATTCTCAAAACCTCATATTCACAAAGTACAGTTCGATACCTTTCCAACGACACCAAGAATGCAAAAATCGGATAAACGGAACAAAAGTTACGAACATTTCAAAATAACGCAAAACATAAACCGGACGCCCGACACTACGAAACGGTTCGTAAAAACTGTACCGATTGGGAAGGATTCAGACCCCAAACATATTTTTCCTAGAAAGAACTTCTCGTTAGCTTCCCAACGCTTCGAACGGGGGTTAAAACCGACTTACGGATCAAAAGATATGAATTTCCGAAAATCGCACGAAACCAGAATTTTCACACTAGCAGTCGTGTCCGTACGACTGCGTGAAAATACACCAGTTCTGGTTCAGCAGTGATTTTTGGGGCGTTTTCGCCCGAAACCCGACCGATTCAATTATTTTCTTCAAACAAAATACATGATAATCCTCCATAAATGTATACGGACGTATTAGAATCAAAAATTACGCGATTCCGCGACTTTTGAAAAACACTATTCCGGAACCTAAAAACGCCAAATTTTCAAATATCAACCGATTTTAACGAAACGAGTTTCTATAACGTCGGCCTCACTTCACTCGACTAAACTACGCAATCCGTTTCGAAATTCATCCGTGAAATCTCCCGATTCTACCGATTATGCATAAAATCAACATAAACTCAATTTTTCCAAAATCTCACAAAATCATCAACAAGTATCAAAATGATTATCACAATACAACAACTAATACACAACAATCACATATCCAGAGTTTCAATCCATTTCATCCGCTAAAACTATTGATTCGAACGATTATGTCATAAACACATATTTTTCAAAAAAATGATTTTTACTAATTTTCTCCAAATCAATCCAAAACAACAACAAACACACATACATAATCGTATACAATCATACAATAATCGAGTTTCGCACCCTTACCCGATTAATCGATTCTTAAAACTTGTTCTTGTTGAATTTTTCCCACTTTCTTCTTCTTTCTCTCTTTTCTTCTCTTTCTCTCTTTTCTTCTTCTTTTCTCTTTTCTCTTACTATTTTTCTTTCTATTTTCTAACTTATCAAAAATAAGATGTGAAATGCCCAAAATACCCCTACACTCAATTATCTCGCAAATGTTCCCAAAACGCGATAAAATATATTCACGACTAAAAATAACACAATTTCGCACAAAAGCCGAAAACATAATAAAATAATAACAAAATAATCAAAAAGGACTCAACAAACAAAACTGGCAAAACTGGGGCGTTACAATTCTCCCCCACTTAGAAATTTTCGTCCTCAAAAATCTTACCTGATTCAAATAACTCTGGATACGATTCTCGCATCCTACTCTCCAACTCCCACGTCAGATTACCATCAGCAGCGCCTCCCCACGCCACTTTCACAAGTGCAATCTCTTTACCCCTCAACCGCTTCACCTCGCGATCCACAATACTAACTGGTAATGCCTCGACCGTAAGGTTATCTCTTACCTCAACCTCGTCCATAGGAATCACATGTGAAGGGTCTGAAACATACTTCCGCAACTGCGAAACATGAAACACATCATGCAAATTCGACAGATTCGGCGGTAACGCCACCCGATACGCTACAGCACCAACTCTCGCAGATATCTGGTAAGGACCAATAAATCGAGGAGTAAGTTTCTTAGATTTCAAAGCACGACCAACACCCGTAACCGGCGTAACCCTCAGAAATACGTGATCACCCTCTTGAAACTCAAGATCCTTCCGTCTCTTATCATGATAACTCTTCTGCCTACTCTGAGAAGCCTTCATTTTCTCACGAATAAACTTTACCTTTTCCGTCGTCTGTTGCACCAATTCCGGTCCAACCACAGAACTCTCACCTGTTTCGTGCCAACACAACGGCGTTCGACATCTTCGCCCATATAAAGCCTCAAAAGGTGCCATTCCAATACTAGAATGGAAACTGTTATTGTACGTGAACTCAACCAAAGCAAGATAACTGTCCCACGTACCACCTTGTTCCAAAACACACGATCTCAACAAATCCTCCAAAGACTGAATAGTTCTTTCGGTCTGACCATCCGTCTGCGGATGATAAGCCGAACTCAACTTCAATCTAGAACCCAAAGCCTTCTGTAGACTCTCCCAAAATCTCGATGTAAACCTCGGATCTCTATCAGAAACAATGCTCAACGGGACACCATGCAATTTCACAACCACACCGACATAAATCTCAGCTAACCTCTCCAAAGAAAAACTGATGTCAATCGGAATGAAATGCGCCGATTTAGTCAGCCTATCCACAATCACCCAAATAGCATTATGCCCTCGCTGAGTATTCGGTAACCCCGTTACAAAATCCATCGAAATGCTATCCCATTTCCACTCAGGAATGTCTAATGGTTGCAACAAACCACTAGGCCTCAAATGTTCCACTTTCGATTTCTGACAAGTTAAACAAGCATAAACAAATTGAGCCACGTCTCTTTTCAAACCAGACCACCAGAAAATCTTCCTCAAATCTTGGTACATTTTATTCGCTCCGGGATGAATACTTAAAATACTCCGGTGTCCTTCCTCCAAAATCATTCTTTTCAACTCCGCATCGTCAGGAATACAAATACGATCACGAAATCTCAAAACGCCAAACTTATCAACCTTGAAATCCTCATTCTCGTTCATCATCAAATCAACAAATTTCAAATCCAGCTTTTGTTTCTCACAAATCGACAACAAAAACTCATTCGTAACTTTCAACATACCAAGTCTCACACTCACCGATGTCACTTCGCAAACTAAACTCAAGTCTCTAAATGATTCCAAAAGTTCCCACTCTTTCGCCATCAATGCGGACATATGCAAAGACTTACGGCTCAATGCATCGGCTACCACATTAGCTTTACCAGGATGGTAATTCAAGCCAAAGTCGTAGTCTTTCAAGAATTCCAACCATCTCCGTTGCCTCATGTTCAACTCTTTCTGATCAAATAGATATTTCAAGCTTTTATGATCACTAAAGACTTCGAACCTCGCACCATAGAGATAGTGTCTCCAAATCTTTAACACAAAAACCACAACAGCTAATTCAAGATCATGAGTAGGATAGTTTTTCTCATGAACTCTTAATTGCCTTGAAGCATAAGCTACAACTTTACCTTCCTGCATCAAAACACCACCCAAACCAATTAAAGAAGCATCACAATACACAACGAATGGTTCATTAGGATTAGGTAAAATAAGAATCGGAGCTGTCGTCAATCTTCTCTTCAGCTCACAAAAACTCTCTTCACACTGAATATCCCAAATGAACGCTTTGCCCTTACAAGTCAACTGCGTCAAAGGTAATGCTAGCTTGGAAAAACCTTCAATGAACCTCCGATAATAACCAGCCAAACCCAAAAAGCTTCGAATTTCAGTAACGGATCTAGGAGCCTCCCATTGTAGAACTGCTTCTACTTTAGATGGATCCACAGCAATACCATTACCTGAAATCACGTGCCCGAGAAAACTCACCTCCGACAACCAAAATTCACACTTGGACAATTTGGCAAAAAGCTTCCTTTCTCTCAAAACCTGCAAAACAATACGTAAATGCTCTGCATGTTCCTCACGAGACTTAGAATAGATTAAAATATCATCAATAAACACCACCACAAAACGATCCAAATGCTCGTGGAAAATCCGATTCATGTATTCCATGAACACACCAGGCGCATTAGAAACCCCGAACGGCATCACAGCAAACTCGTAATGCCCGTAGCGTGTCCTAAAGGCCGTCTTCTGAATATCTTCTTCTTTCACCCTTATCTGATGGTACCCCGATCTCAAGTCAATCTTACTAAATACACAAGCACCAACCAACTGATCCATCAGATCATCAATCCTTGGAAGCGGATATTTGTTCTTAATCGTCACTTTATTCAACTGGCGATAATCAATACATAATCGCATACTCCCATCTTTCTTTTTCACCAACAAAACTGGAGCACCCCAAGGAGAAACACTTGGTCTTACGAACCTCTTTTCCAGTAAGTCATTCAACTGCTTTTTCAACTCCACCAATTCAGATGCCGACATTCGATAAGGTGCCATAGAAACAGGTCTAGTACCAGGGACTAGATCTATCGAGAATTCCACCTCTCTCTCCGGCGGTACATCTGAAATATCTTCAGGAAATACCTCAGGAAAATCACACACAACAGGAAACACCTCAAGAGAAACTTTACTCTCCACCGACAACGATGCAAACACACCGAACAACTGAGCCTCATCCGCCAAAAGTCTCTTCAACTCTTTGGTAGATAAGAAACTCGAGTCTTCGTCTTCCTCCAGAGAAGGAAACCTTACTAGCTTATGATAACAATCAATGTGAACCCGATTAAATTGTAACCAGTTCATTCCCAACACCACATCTAACCCTTCCAATGGTAAACACACCAAATCCATCACAAAATCTTTACCATAAATGGCTAAAGGACAATTTAGACAAACCATAGAAGTAGTTACTGATCCCATCGCTGGAGTATCAATAACCATCTCAACACCCATCACAGACAACACAAGATTCAAACTCTTCGCGCACTCAGACGAAATAAACGAATGAGTCGCTCCAGTATCAATAATAGCAATTAAAGGCGTATTATTAATAAAGCAAGTACCTCTAATCAAACGATCTGCATTCGAGGTCTGAGTTCCTGCTAGTGCAAACACTTTTCCTCCAGGTTGAGCCTGTCTTGGTTTCGTACACCTTGTACTAACATGACCAACTTCCCCACAATTATAACATGTAACTCCATTCTTCCTCCTACAATCAGCAGCCACATGACCTTTCAAACCACAACTAGCACACATATCCACATTATTCATTTTCCTCTTACATTCCGATATACGATGTCCTAAACCACCACAATTGTAACATTTCACAGCAGAATTCATTCCTCCACCACTAGGCTTCCTATCAAAAGCAAACTTCTGTTTCCCTTTGTCAACAGGGGTAACATAAGGCCTACCTCTGAACTGCCCCTTTCCTTTCTTATCATTCAGATTCTTGTAATGAGTAGCACGTGCTTTGCTATCCTCATCAAAGATCCGACTCTTGTTCACCAACACTGAAAACTGTCTTATCTCCTGATAACTGATACCCTGCTTGATTTCTGGCCTCAAGCCATTCACAAACTTCAAACACTTCGACCTCTCTGAACCCGCTGTATTATAATTAGGACAGAACTTCACAAGTTCCTCAAACTTAGCAGCATAATCCGCAACAGAGGAATTATCCTGTTTCAGTTCAAGAAATTCAATTTCCTTCTTACCTCTCTCATCTTCCGGAAAATACTTTTCGAGAAAAGCATCTTTGAACACAGCCCACGTAACCACTATTTCATCCTCCTCAAACCTCTGAGAAGCATTTATCCACCAATCTTCAGCTTCCTTTTCCAGCACATGAGTACCAAACTGCACTTTCTGATCCTCGGAACACTTAATGAAACGGAAGATCTTCTCAATCTTCTTCAGCCAAATCTGTGCTCCCTCAGGATCATGAGTACCATTGAAGCTCGGTGGGTTATTCTTCTGAAACTTATCCATACTACGCGACTCCTCGTCCGCCGCAGCATTCGGTAAATTCTGCATCGCCTGCGCCATAGCTTGCATGGCCGCAGTCATAGCAGCATCACGTCTTCCAGCCATAATCTGAACGTTTCCAATGATAACAAATTATGGTTAAACAACAACTCGTCCAACGTAACTCGCCCAATATGCCAGACACAACAACCACAACTGACACAAACTGACACAAACAGCTCTGATACCACTTAATGTGACGCCCCCAATCTAATACCCCCAATTAGCATGCATTTAAAGCAGTTAAAAGAAAAATTCAAAAATTGATCAGAGTACATTTGAAAACACGGCATAGAAAGGAGACATCCCATCAACGTAACCAAAATATACACATAACATGCAACACCTGCCCATAATGATATGCAACTGTGGGGTAGCAATCATACAGAGGAAACTTCGTTCCTTACACCCACTTTTCAGAAATTAGAAATAAAACGGAAAATCTAAAATCTGATTAACATATACACATATAAACAGTTTGTCATACATCAAGTAGCATATGTACAACCAAAATATAATATATCATCAGATATACAAAACAATAGCACGCGGCCACCCTAACTACCCGGAGTCACATATCAGAGCCGACCGACCAAAATAATGAAGATGCAAAGCTTCACAAAAAGAATACCTCCAGCAAACCTAATCTGCAACGCCTCATAGAGCGTTATAAAACAGCAGAAGGGTGAGAAAAACAACCATAATATAATTGCATAAAATTATATATATTAACACAAAAATACACAAGCAACACATTCTCACCACAAATGCTCAACAGTCGCATATAATATCACACGGTACAATTCTCACTTATCGTATACCACATCACATCAATCATTCACAATACAATCAAACACGTTCCAAGCACAATTACTCATGATTTATGCAATGCACATAGACCGACACAACGACTCTATGCACATGCCATGCGGTACCGACTTCAAATCTTGTAATTCATTAGTCCCCCAGGAACTCTTGGAATCATCGCTCGTTACATAGAGTAACTCCCCGTCGGGCCTACGATGTTCCCCGTCGCTATAAACCAATATTTCAGGGCGAACGACGTTTATGGATTGCTTTCTACCAGTATTTCAGGGCGCACAATCCGATTGCTTTCTACCAGTATTTCAGGGCGCACAATCAATTGGGATTAATCGCTTCTACCAATATTTCATGGCGTAAGACTATAAAACTGATTCATCTATGAATCTTCCCATGCAAGAATACATATCATGATACTTGACACATTAATGACTCATGCCAACATCAAATACTCATGCATCAACAATATTCATGTATTTCAAGTGCACACAAAGTAATGCACACAATTGCCCAAAATGGCCACAAACACCAATATACCACACTTAGCATTTTCTTGCCTCTCGGCCACAAATCGTCATCACAACAGCACATAAGGCATACACATCCAAAGCACAAACATATAACACAATACAAGTCAAATACGCACTATTAAAAACGACAAAAGTCGAGATTCGACACTATTCACATTTTCCGACCAAATTTAATCGGCTAACGATTCTCAAAACCTCATATTCACAAAGTACAGTTCGATACCTTTCCAACGACACCAAGAATGCAAAAATCGGATAAACGGAACAAAAGTTACGAACATTTCAAAATAACGCAAAACATAAACTGGACGCCCGACACTACGAAACGGTTCGTAAAAACTGTACCGATTGGGAAGGATTCAGACCCCAAACATATTTTTCCTAGAAAGAACTTCTCGTTAGCTTCCCAACGCTTCGAACGGGGGTTAAAACCGACTTACGGATCAAAAGATATGAATTTCCGAAAATCGCACGAAACCAGAATTTTCACACTAGCAGTCGTGTCCGTACGACTGCGTGAAAATACACCAGTTCTGGTTCAGCAGTGATTTTTGGGGCGTTTTCGCCCGAAACCCGACCGATTCAATTATTTTCTTCAAACAAAATACATGATAATCCTCCATAAATGTATACGGACGTATTAGAATCAAAAATTACGCGATTCCGCGACTTTTGAAAAACACTATTCCGGAACCTAAAAACGCCAAATTTTCAAATATCAACCGATTTTAACGAAACGAGTTTCTATAACGTCGGCCTCACTTCACTCGACTAAACTACGCAATCCGTTTCGAAATTCATCCGTGAAATCTCCCGATTCTACCGATTATGCATAAAATCAACATAAACTCAATTTTTCCAAAATCTCACAAAATCATCAACAAGTATCAAAATGATTATCACAATACAACAACTAATACACAACAATCACATATCCAGAGTTTCAATCCATTTCATCCGCTAAAACTATTGATTCGAACGATTATGTCATAAACACATATTTTTCAAAAAAATGATTTTTACTAATTTTCTCCAAATCAATCCAAAACAACAACAAACACACATACATAATCGTATACAATCATACAATAATCGAGTTTCGCACCCTTACCCGATTAATCGATTCTTAAAACTTGTTCTTGTTGAATTTTTCCCACTTTCTTCTTCTTTCTCTCTTTTCTTCTCTTTCTCTCTTTTCTTCTTCTTTTCTCTTTTCTCTTACTATTTTTCTTTCTATTTTCTAACTTATCAAAAATAAGATGTGAAATGCCCAAAATACCCCTACACTCAATTATCTCGCAAATGTTCCCAAAACGCGATAAAATATATTCACGACTAAAAATAACACAATTTCGCACAAAAGCCGAAAACATAATAAAATAATAACAAAATAATCAAAAAGGACTCAACAAACAAAACTGGCAAAACTGGGGCGTTACAATTCTCCCCCACTTAGAAATTTTCGTCCTCAAAAATCTTACCTGATTCAAATAACTCTGGATACGATTCTCGCATCCTACTCTCCAACTCCCACGTCAGATTACCATCAGCAGCGCCTCCCCACGCCACTTTCACAAGTGCAATCTCTTTACCCCTCAACCGCTTCACCTCGCGATCCACAATACTAACTGGTAATGCCTCGACCGTAAGGTTATCTCTTACCTCAACCTCGTCCATAGGAATCACATGTGAAGGGTCTGAAACATACTTCCGCAACTGCGAAACATGAAACACATCATGCAAATTCGACAGATTCGGCGGTAACGCCACCCGATACGCTACAGCACCAACTCTCGCAGATATCTGGTAAGGACCAATAAATCGAGGAGTAAGTTTCTTAGATTTCAAAGCACGACCAACACCCGTAACCGGCGTAACCCTCAGAAATACGTGATCACCCTCTTGAAACTCAAGATCCTTCCGTCTCTTATCATGATAACTCTTCTGCCTACTCTGAGAAGCCTTCATTTTCTCACGAATAAACTTTACCTTTTCCGTCGTCTGTTGCACCAATTCCGGTCCAACCACAGAACTCTCACCTGTTTCGTGCCAACACAACGGCGTTCGACATCTTCGCCCATATAAAGCCTCAAAAGGTGCCATTCCAATACTAGAATGGAAACTGTTATTGTACGTGAACTCAACCAAAGCAAGATAACTGTCCCACGTACCACCTTGTTCCAAAACACACGATCTCAACAAATCCTCCAAAGACTGAATAGTTCTTTCGGTCTGACCATCCGTCTGCGGATGATAAGCCGAACTCAACTTCAATCTAGAACCCAAAGCCTTCTGTAGACTCTCCCAAAATCTCGATGTAAACCTCGGATCTCTATCAGAAACAATGCTCAACGGGACACCATGCAATTTCACAACCACACCGACATAAATCTCAGCTAACCTCTCCAAAGAAAAACTGATGTCAATCGGAATGAAATGCGCCGATTTAGTCAGCCTATCCACAATCACCCAAATAGCATTATGCCCTCGCTGAGTATTCGGTAACCCCGTTACAAAATCCATCGAAATGCTATCCCATTTCCACTCAGGAATGTCTAATGGTTGCAACAAACCACTAGGCCTCAAATGTTCCACTTTCGATTTCTGACAAGTTAAACAAGCATAAACAAATTGAGCCACGTCTCTTTTCAAACCAGACCACCAGAAAATCTTCCTCAAATCTTGGTACATTTTATTCGCTCCGGGATGAATACTTAAAATACTCCGGTGTCCTTCCTCCAAAATCATTCTTTTCAACTCCGCATCGTCAGGAATACAAATACGATCACGAAATCTCAAAACGCCAAACTTATCAACCTTGAAATCCTCATTCTCGTTCATCATCAAATCAACAAATTTCAAATCCAGCTTTTGTTTCTCACAAATCGACAACAAAAACTCATTCGTAACTTTCAACATACCAAGTCTCACACTCACCGATGTCACTTCGCAAACTAAACTCAAGTCTCTAAATGATTCCAAAAGTTCCCACTCTTTCGCCATCAATGCGGACATATGCAAAGACTTACGGCTCAATGCATCGGCTACCACATTAGCTTTACCAGGATGGTAATTCAAGCCAAAGTCGTAGTCTTTCAAGAATTCCAACCATCTCCGTTGCCTCATGTTCAACTCTTTCTGATCAAATAGATATTTCAAGCTTTTATGATCACTAAAGACTTCGAACCTCGCACCATAGAGATAGTGTCTCCAAATCTTTAACACAAAAACCACAGCAGCTAATTCAAGATCATGAGTAGGATAGTTTTTCTCATGAACTCTTAATTGCCTTGAAGCATAAGCTACAACTTTACCTTCCTGCATCAAAACACCACCCAAACCAATTAAAGAAGCATCACAATACACAACGAATGGTTCATTAGGATTAGGTAAAATAAGAATCGGAGCTGTCGTCAATCTTCTCTTCAGCTCACAAAAACTCTCTTCACACTGAATATCCCAAATGAACGCTTTGCCCTTACAAGTCAACTGCGTCAAAGGTAATGCTAGCTTGGAAAAACCTTCAATGAACCTCCGATAATAACCAGCCAAACCCAAAAAGCTTCGAATTTCAGTAACGGATCTAGGAGCCTCCCATTGTAGAACTGCTTCTACTTTAGATGGATCCACAGCAATACCATTACCTGAAATCACGTGCCCGAGAAAACTCACCTCCGACAACCAAAATTCACACTTGGACAATTTGGCAAAAAGCTTCCTTTCTCTCAAAACCTGCAAAACAATACGTAAATGCTCTGCATGTTCCTCACGAGACTTAGAATAGATTAAAATATCATCAATAAACACCACCACAAAACGATCCAAATGCTCGTGGAAAATCCGATTCATGTATTCCATGAACACACCAGGCGCATTAGAAACCCCGAACGGCATCACAGCAAACTCGTAATGCCCGTAGCGTGTCCTAAAGGCCGTCTTCTGAATATCTTCTTCTTTCACCCTTATCTGATGGTACCCCGATCTCAAGTCAATCTTACTAAATACACAAGCACCAACCAACTGATCCATCAGATCATCAATCCTTGGAAGCGGATATTTGTTCTTAATCGTCACTTTATTCAACTGGCGATAATCAATACATAATCGCATACTCCCATCTTTCTTTTTCACCAACAAAACTGGAGCACCCCAAGGAGAAACACTTGGTCTTACGAACCTCTTTTCCAGTAAGTCATTCAACTGCTTTTTCAACTCCACCAATTCAGATGCCGACATTCGATAAGGTGCCATAGAAACAGGTCTAGTACCAGGGACTAGATCTATCGAGAATTCCACCTCTCTCTCCGGCGGTACATCTGAAATATCTTCAGGAAATACCTCAGGAAAATCACACACAACAGGAAACACCTCAAGAGAAACTTTACTCTCCACCGACAACGATGCAAACACACCGAACAACTGAGCCTCATCCGCCAAAAGTCTCTTCAACTCTTTGGTAGATAAGAAACTCGAGTCTTCGTCTTCCTCCAGAGAAGGAAACCTTACTAGCTTATGATAACAATCAATGTGAACCCGATTAAATTGTAACCAGTTCATTCCCAACACCACATCTAACCCTTCCAATGGTAAACACACCAAATCCATCACAAAATCTTTACCATAAATGGCTAAAGGACAATTTAGACAAACCATAGAAGTAGTTACTGATCCCATCGCTGGAGTATCAATAACCATCTCAACACCCATCACAGACAACACAAGATTCAAACTCTTCGCGCACTCAGACGAAATAAACGAATGAGTCGCTCCAGTATCAATAATAGCAATTAAAGGCGTATTATTAATAAAGCAAGTACCTCTAATCAAACGATCTGCATTCGAGGTCTGAGTTCCTGCTAGTGCAAACACTTTTCCTCCAGGTTGAGCCTGTCTTGGTTTCGTACACCTTGTACTAACATGACCAACTTCCCCACAATTATAACATGTAACTCCATTCTTCCTCCTACAATCAGCAGCCACATGACCTTTCAAACCACAACTAGCACACATATCCACATTATTCATTTTCCTCTTACATTCCGATATACGATGTCCTAAACCACCACAATTGTAACATTTCACAGCAGAATTCATTCCTCCACCACTAGGCTTCCTATCAAAAGCAAACTTCTGTTTCCCTTTGTCAACAGGGGTAACATAAGGCCTACCTCTGAACTGCCCCTTTCCTTTCTTATCATTCAGATTCTTGTAATGAGTAGCACGTGCTTTGCTATCCTCATCAAAGATCCGACTCTTGTTCACCAACACTGAAAACTGTCTTATCTCCTGATAACTGATACCCTGCTTGATTTCTGGCCTCAAGCCATTCACAAACTTCAAACACTTCGACCTCTCTGAACCCGCTGTATTATAATTAGGACAGAACTTCACAAGTTCCTCAAACTTAGCAGCATAATCCGCAACAGAGGAATTATCCTGTTTCAGTTCAAGAAATTCAATTTCCTTCTTACCTCTCTCATCTTCCGGAAAATACTTTTCGAGAAAAGCATCTTTGAACACAGCCCACGTAACCACTATTTCATCCTCCTCAAACCTCTGAGAAGCATTTATCCACCAATCTTCAGCTTCCTTTTCCAGCACATGAGTACCAAACTGCACTTTCTGATCCTCGGAACACTTAATGAAACGGAAGATCTTCTCAATCTTCTTCAGCCAAATCTGTGCTCCCTCAGGATCATGAGTACCATTGAAGCTCGGTGGGTTATTCTTCTGAAACTTATCCATACTACGCGACTCCTCGTCCGCCGCAGCATTCGGTAAATTCTGCATCGCCTGCGCCATAGCTTGCATGGCCGCAGTCATAGCAGCATCACGTCTTCCAGCCATAATCTGAACGTTTCCAATGATAACAAATTATGGTTAAACAACAACTCGTCCAACGTAACTCGCCCAATATGCCAGACACAACAACCACAACTGACACAAACTGACACAAACAGCTCTGATACCACTTAATGTGACGCCCCCAATCTAATACCCCCAATTAGCATGCATTTAAAGCAGTTAAAAGAAAAATTCAAAAATTGATCAGAGTACATTTGAAAACACGGCATAGAAAGGAGACATCCCATCAACGTAACCAAAATATACACATAACATGCAACACCTGCCCATAATGATATGCAACTGTGGGGTAGCAATCATACAGAGGAAACTTCGTTCCTTACACCCACTTTTCAGAAATTAGAAATAAAACGGAAAATCTAAAATCTGATTAACATATACACATATAAACAGTTTGTCATACATCAAGTAGCATATGTACAACCAAAATATAATATATCATCAGATATACAAAACAATAGCACGCGGCCACCCTAACTACCCGGAGTCACATATCAGAGCCGACCGACCAAAATAATGAAGATGCAAAGCTTCACAAAAAGAATACCTCCAGCAAACCTAATCTGCAACGCCTCATAGAGCGTTATAAAACAGCAGAAGGGTGAGAAAAACAACCATAATATAATTGCATAAAATTATATATATTAACACAAAAATACACAAGCAACACATTCTCACCACAAATGCTCAACAGTCGCATATAATATCACACGGTACAATTCTCACTTATCGTATACCACATCACATCAATCATTCACAATACAATCAAACACGTTCCAAGCACAATTACTCATGATTTATGCAATGCACATAGACCGACACAACGACTCTATGCACATGCCATGCGGTACCGACTTCAAATCTTGTAATTCATTAGTCCCCCAGGAACTCTTGGAATCATCGCTCGTTACATAGAGTAACTCCCCGTCGGGCCTACGATGTTCCCCGTCGCTATAAACCAATATTTCAGGGCGAACGACGTTTATGGATTGCTTTCTACCAGTATTTCAGGGCGCACAATCCGATTGCTTTCTACCAGTATTTCAGGGCGCACAATCAATTGGGATTAATCGCTTCTACCAATATTTCATGGCGTAAGACTATAAAACTGATTCATCTATGAATCTTCCCATGCAAGAATACATATCATGATACTTGACACATTAATGACTCATGCCAACATCAAATACTCATGCATCAACAATATTCATGTATTTCAAGTGCACACAAAGTAATGCACACAATTGCCCAAAATGGCCACAAACACCAATATACCACACTTAGCATTTTCTTGCCTCTCGGCCACAAATCGTCATCACAACAGCACATAAGGCATACACATCCAAAGCACAAACATATAACACAATACAAGTCAAATACGCACTATTAAAAACGACAAAAGTCGAGATTCGACACTATTCACATTTTCCGACCAAATTTAATCGGCTAACGATTCTCAAAACCTCATATTCACAAAGTACAGTTCGATACCTTTCCAACGACACCAAGAATGCAAAAATCGGATAAACGGAACAAAAGTTACGAACATTTCAAAATAACGCAAAACATAAACCGGACGCCCGACACTACGAAACGGTTCGTAAAAACTGTACCGATTGGGAAGGATTCAGACCCCCAAACATATTTTTCCTAGAAAGAACATCTCGTTAGCTTCCCAACGCTTCGAACGGGGGTTAAAACCGACTTACGGATCAAAAGATATGAATTTCCGAAAATCGCACGAAACCAGAATTTTCACACTAGCAGTCGTGTCCGTACGACTGCGTGAAAATACACCAGTTCTGGTTCAGCAGTGATTTTTGGGGCGTTTTCGCCCGAAACCCGACCGATTCAATTATTTTCTTCAAACAAAATACATGATAATCCTCCATAAATGTATACGGACGTATTAGAATAAAAAATTACGCGATTCCGCGACTTTTGAAAAACACTATTCCGGAACCTAAAAACGCCAAATTTTCAAATATCAACCGATTTTAACGAAACGAGTTTCTATAACGTCGGCCTCACTTCACTCGACTAAACTACGCAATCCGTTTCGAAATTCATCCGTGAAATCTCCCGATTCTACCGATTATGCATAAAATCAACATAAACTCAATTTTTCCAAAATCTCACAAAATCATCAACAAGTATCAAAATGATTATCACAATACAACAACTAATACACAACAATCACATATCCAGAGTTTCAATCCATTTCATCCGCTAAAACTATTGATTCGAACGATTATGTCATAAACACATATTTTTCAAAAAAATGATTTTTACTAATTTTCTCCAAATCAATCCAAAACAACAACAAACACACATACATAATCGTATACAATCATACAATAATCGAGTTTCGCACCCTTACCCGATTAATCGATTCTTAAAACTTGTTCTTGTTGAATTTTTCCCACTTTCTTCTTCTTTCTCTCTTTTCTTCTCTTTCTCTCTTTTCTTCTTCTTTTCTCTTTTCTCTTACTATTTTTCTTTCTATTTTCTAACTTATCAAAAATAAGATGTGAAATGCCCAAAATACCCCTACACTCAATTATCTCGCAAATGTTCCCAAAACGCGATAAAATATATTCACGACTAAAAATAACACAATTTCGCACAAAAGCCGAAAACATAATAAAATAATAACAAAATAATCAAAAAGGACTCAACAAACAAAACTGGCAAAACTGGGGCGTTACAGGTTCTGCCAGTCATGGTACTTTGATGACAGCGATGCTCGATCGAGGACCACTGTCGAGTAGTTATTCATCTCATTACTGAGCGGGGATCTGCTTTATTCGTATGCGACGTTTGTACCTAGACGTGCATAGTGGTCGGTAGCTGACGTTTGCCGTCGCGACGGGTCGAACCGAGAGTTTAGCTGTAGTATTGTTTTGGCTTTTCAGCGTTCTATGGTCGATCAAGTTTTTCCCCGGTGAGATGTTCTAGGTAGTAGGCCCCGTTTTTCGTTTTTGCTCGGACGCGATAGGGTCCTTCCCAGTTGGCTGCTAGTTTGCCTTCGCGAGAGTCTTTGTGGTTTCTTCTTAGAACAAGGCTTCCCACGTCGAACTCTCGTCGTATCACCTTGGCGTTGTGCCTGATGGTAATTTTTTGTTTCATTGAGGCTTCGCGGAGGGCTGCCCCAGTTCGGATTTCTTCGACGAGGTCGAGTTCTTCTCTCAATGACTCGTCGTTCATCTCCTCGTCTAGGGGCGACTTTGTCCGCCGAGAGGGCACGTGAACTTCGACGGGAATTACAGCCTCGGTCCCGTATGCTAGACGGAAAAGTGTTTCCCCGGTCGTTGAATGTGGAGTTGTGCGGTATGCCCATAATACGCTGTGCAGTTCCTCGACCCATGCCTTCTTTGTTTCGTCCAACCTTCGCTTGAGGCCTCGAAGGATGACTCGGTTGGCTGCTTCGGCCTGTCCGTTTGTTTGGGGGTGCTCTACGGATGTGAAGTGCTGCTTCGGGCCTAGTTAGGCGACGAAGTCTTGGAACTTCCTGTCAGTGAATTGCGTCCCATTGTCCGTTACTATCGCTTGGGGGACACCGAAGCGTGCAAGGATGTTTCGTTTGTAGAAACGCAGGATATTGAGGGCAGTTATTTGGCTAGAGCTTCCGCTTATATCCATTTTGTGAAATAGTCTACGCCCACTATTAGGTATTTGTTCTGACTTGATCCTACCACAAAGGGTCCTAGGATGTTTAGGCCCCACCAGGCGAATGGCCACGGGGAGGACATAGCCTTGAGCTCGTTAAACGGAGCCAGGTGCATGTCCCTGTGTCGTTGGCATTTATCGCATTTCTTCACATGCTCTTTTGCGTCGTGTTGCATGGTCGGCCAGTAGTGTCCTGCCCGGAGGGCCTTTCGAGCAAGCGACCTTCTGCCGAGATGTTGGGTGTTGATTCCTTCGTGGATTTCGCGTTGGATGTGCATGACCATTTCCTCCTCGACACATTTGAGCAGCGGGATGGAGAATCCCCACCTGTAAAGTTTATCTTCGACCAAGACATAAGAGAAGGCTCTTCGCCTGACTATGCTGGCCTCCTTTGGGTCGGACGGAAGTTCATCTTTGGCGAGATAGTTGTAGACTGGGGTCATCCAGCAGTCGTTGTCACCGATTACCTGCACGTCGAGGTTCGGGGAGGTCTTCTCGATGCTAGGTCGAGGAAGCACTTCCTGTATGACAGATTTGTTTCTGCCTTTCTTCTTTGTGCTGGCTAATTTGGATAGCACGTCTGCTCGCACGTTATGTTCGCGGGAGACGTGTTTCACTTCCACTGTTGTGAACTTCGCCATCTCCTTCTTGACTAGGGCCAAGTACTCGGTCAGGTTGTCGTTTTTGGCTTGATATTCTCCCTGGACCTGGAGGGCCACGAGTTGTGAATCCTTGCAAATGACGACTTCTTCTGCGCCCAGGTCCTCGGCAAGGCGTAGCCCAGCGAGGAAGGCCTCGTACTCAGCCTGGTTATTGGAGGTTAGGAAGGACAGGGTGAGTGATACTTTAACGATGATTCCTTCGTCGCTTTCCAGTATGATGCCCGTGCCGCTCCCTGCCGAGCTTGAGGCACCGTCAACGAAAATGGTCCATTTGCGCGCTTTACTTGCGGGGGAGTCTGCGAATGTCATTTCTGCAACGAAGTCGGCCAGAGCTTGGGCCTTGAGGGATTTTCTGCTTTCGTATTGGATGTCAAATTCAGACAGTTCTAACGACCATTTGAGCATTCGGCCGGCCATACCTGGTCGTCCGAACAGCTGCTTTATGGGTTAATTTGTTCGAATCACGATCATGTGAGCCAGGAAGTAGTGTGTTAATCTTCTGGCTGCATTGATGAGGGCCAGTGCCACCTTCTCTATCTGTTGGTATCTTAAC
This sequence comes from Lathyrus tuberosus, assembly GCA_022829125.1. Lineage (NCBI taxonomy): Eukaryota > Viridiplantae > Streptophyta > Magnoliopsida > Fabales > Fabaceae > Lathyrus > Lathyrus tuberosus. The sequence goes on along the minus strand of JALAZF010000142.1, from coordinate 12,582,473 downwards.
TCTGGTCCTTGTAGCGGTTTGCTCGTGAAATATATGGGCTTCTGCCCGTCAGGTGTCTCGCGGATGAGAGCGGCGCTCACTGCTTCGGTTGCTACGACGAGGTACAGGTACAATGTTTCGCCATTGTCCCGGCGAGAGAGGACCGGTGGCTCTGAGAGTCCTCGTTTCAAATGAAGAAGGGCCTTGTCACACTCCTCGGTCCATTCGAATGCTGCCTCTTTGCAGAGGAGTTTGAAGAATGGTAGGGCGTGCTGGGCGGACTTAGCCACGAAACGAGATAGTGATGCGAGCATCCCGTTGAGGGACTGGATGGATTTTTTGGACCTGGGCGTAGAAAACTCGGAGAATTCTCGGCATTTGTCGGGATTGGCTTCGATTCCTCGTTCCGTCAAGTAGAAGCCGGGGAATTTGCCTGTCCGGACACCGAACGTGCACTTCTCCAAATTAAAACGCATTTTGTATTTCCTGGCCTGTTCGAAGACCTTCCTCAAATGGGCAGTATGATTGGTTTCCTCGTGGGATTTTACAATCATGTCGTCCATGTAGACTTCGAGCATGTCGCCTATTTCTCCCCGGAATACTTTGTTCATCATTCGTTGGTACGTTGCTTTGGCGTTCTTCAGGCCGAAGGGTATTACGCTGTAGTAATAGTTGCCCGATTCGGTCATGAATGATGTATATTTTTTGTCGGACATTGCCATCGGAATTTGATTATAGCCCGAGTAGGCGTCCATGAACAATAAAAGTTTAAAACCAGCAGAATTATCAATGAGTTTATCAATATTGGGGAGGGGGTAGGCATCCTTCGGGCATGCCTTATTGAGATCGGTGTAATCAATGCACATGCGCCATTTTCCATTAGATTTTTTAACTAGTACAACGTTGGACAGCCAAGTGGTGTACTTGGCCTCCGAAATAAATTTGGCCTCGAGGAGGTCCTTTACCTCTTTTTCAGCAGCCTCCATTTTCTTCGGAGACTGCTTTCTCCTACGTTGTGCTACGACCTTGACAGCCGGGTCGATTGTTAGCTGGTGGCAGGCGACGGACGGATCCAAGCCGAGCATTTCAGCGGCGCTCCATGCGAAGAGGTCGGCATTTTCCCGGAGGAATGCTTTGAGCTGCTTCCTCGCAATGTCGGGCAGGTCTGCTCCAATCTTTACTCCCCGTTGGGGGTCTTCACCGAACAGAACGATCTCGAAGTTGCCATCCGGGATAGGGCGCATTGGATGGGAGCTGCTGCTGGATGATGTGGACAGGTTGGCAGAAGCTGCTCGTTCCTCCGGTTGGTCTTCCTCGGGGAAGCGACTGTCGAGGTCGATGGAGTCGACCTAGGGTAGAGGCTTGGCTTCCTCGGAGCTGCTTGGAAATGCTGGCTCACCCGAAGCTTTCGGCTTGGACGCAATGGCGTTGAGCCCATTTCTAGCTGCCTCAAAACACCGTCGTGCAACTTCGATGTCGCCGTGGAGGGTGGCTACCATTCCCCTTGAAGTGTAATACTTCATCTTCAGGTGGACCGTTGAGGGCACCGCTACCACCTCGGCCAGAGTTGGCCTTCCGAAAATGCACTGGTAAAGCGACGGGCAGTCGATTACCAGAAATTGCACCTTGATGGATCTGGCCGTCTCAGCTGATCTGAAGGTCACGATCAGTTCGACGTATCCCCACGGCTTGGTCACTGACCTGTTGAATCCCTGTAAATTGGACCCTACATAGGGGGTAAGGTGCAATTCGTCCAGCTGAAGTGTTGAAAATAGCTGGGAGTACATGATGTCGACCGAGCTGCCCTGGTCGACGAGTATTCTACGAACGTCGAAGTTCACCATTCGGGCTCTGACGAGCAACGGTATGCTTGAGTTCGGGGAACCCTCGAGGAGCTCCTCCCGGTAAAAGAAGATGGGGACGGAGCCCTTCTGGGCCTGATCAAGCGTGGTCACCTTGTTGGAGCTTGTGTTGATCAGGTGCTCGAAATTTCGTTTCACGGAGCCCACAGTGACTTTGTTGAAACCTCCGCCAGAGATGACCATGGCGGAGGGAAATGTCTCCCACGGGCTGTGGGCCACGAAATAAGCAGGGTCGCTGAGTCCGTTCGGGACGTAGAATTCCTCTGGTCGCGATATGGACATAGCGACCTGTATATTGGCGTCTTCCGAGGAGGGTACCTCCTCCTCTATCTTCTTGGACTCCTGGGCGTCCTGCCGAGGAGTGTCCCTCTTCTTCGTGAACTGTTTCAGGTGGCCGTCCCTGATCAGTATCTCAATGGCATCCTTCAGATGGATGCAGTCCTCTGTAGTGTGGTCGTGACTCTTGTGGAAACGATAGTATTTTGATTTGTCCACGTTTGGTCTGTTCGTCAGTTGCTTGGGGAACCGGACCCCTGCCTGCTTGAACTCCGAATTGGCACATTCGGACAATATCTTTTCCCTGGAGACAGTCAAGGGGTGTAGTCTTGGAACCGCCCGGAGGGCCCCTTGTTGTCACGGGAGTCACGAGGACGGTCCTCGCGCGTCCGTTCGCCCCGACGAGATGTCAAAGCTTCCTCTCCTCTGGATGCTCGAGCATTCTCCTGATGGTGTGATGCTCGGGCATTGCTGGCCGCGACCTTCTCTTCGTACTGAACGTGTGATTGGGCTTTAAGGAGGAGGGCGTCTAAGTTCCTCGGTGGAGCGAGGCCAATGGCTTTAGAAAACTCGGAGCCTGGGCGGAGCCCTTGCTCGAGCAGAAACTTCTTCATTTCGTCCGTTGTAGGGACTTGTACAGCTTCCTTGTTGAATCTCTCGATATATGCGCGGAGAGGTTCATCTTTTCCTTGGATTATGGCCCCAAGGGAGGCCTCAGTTTTGGGGTGGCGGCAAGACGCTGTGAATTTTCGTGAGAACATCCCGCCCAGTTGTCTCCACGAGGTAATGGACTCCTCGGGTAGTTGCTTGTACCATGTCATCGCTCCCTTTCGGAGCGTGGTCGGGAACAATCAGCATTTGATGGCGCCTCGTACGCCGCGGTAGTCTAACAGCGCATCGATGTTCTCGATGTACTCGTCGGGGTCAGTGGTTTCGTCGTACGTGCCCAGTGACGGGGGTTTCTCCAAGCCTTTTGGGAGACGGGTAGCCAAGATCTCCTGGGACAACGGGCCGCGAGGCTCGTCGTCGCTGCTAGAACTGGTGTATGATGGGGACCGAAGGGGATGCTCGCGGCGGCGGTTCCTCCAGGGAGAAGGGGAGCGGTTCCTTTGCGGAAAAGGTGAGCGGTTCCTTTGAGGAGAAGGTGAGCGGGCCCGGCTTTTAGACTTGATCGAGGGAGATTGCTCGTTCCTTCGAGTCCTCTTGTGGTCGTGAGTGTGCTGGTCACGCGGGGAGATCTGGTCGCGCTTCCGGGCTGCGCGAGAATCAGGCTCTTGGCGCGGTCTTCGGTCGATGTCTCTCCGAGGCTGCGGGCTCCTTGATCGTCGTTGGTTCCTCCGCGGAGGAGGGGATCTTGGATGGCTGGACTCTTCTAACGCCCCGATCCTCTCGTTTTGCTGCAGGATCAGGGTGTTGGTTTTGTTGATCGCCTCCAGGAGGGCCGCCACGACCGGGTCGGCGTTGGGCGGAACAGGAACGAGCTGGACGTCAAGTGAAGGCTGCTCGTTGTTGTGATCAGCAGGGGTAGAGGAAGGAGAATCAGTGGCTCCGTCCCTGAGGAAACAGGTATCTCGGAGGAGAGATGAATGGCCGTCAACCTCAGATTTGTTGACGGGGAGGATGGTGGTTTGGAGAGCATCTTTGGTGCGATCTTGGGAGGCTATGATCGTGATGATCTTTAAGAATTTTTTTTGATCTTCAATTTCCGAGGAAAGAAAGATAGGGAAAATAATAATTCCCACAGACGGCGCCATTGATCGTGAAGGCTGGATCAGATCTTGTAGAAGTGGGCCACCATGTGCGTCAGGGATGCTGGTCGTATGGAGAGAAGGGGGTGTACCTGCAAGGTACTCCGACGCTCAAGTAAGAAAGGGTCAGAGAAAAGGGAAAAGTACAAAGTATGAGTTCTTAGGGTGAATATTGGATACCTGACCCTCTCAAGCGAGAGGGTTTATATAGAGCCCCCAACGCGTGGCCAACGATCCTATTTTCGGGGCGAAATAACCGTTTTCCCCAAAGAATAGGTAACTACCCAAACTAGCCGTTATGTCGGGCATAGGCATAGTTTCGGGCACCTGCCCACAGCTGTTCGGGGAGTAATGAAGCCGTGCGTAACGGGCAGTAATTCCGGGGAGGAATGTTACATTCCTTGCCCGGTTGGAGGGGCAGAAAGGTAACTTTTGCCCCTCTGTGGATTGGACTTAGGCAATTTGGGCCGCTCTGGAGCAGAAGCGGATTGGGCCATGTCTAGCCATTGGTCCAGTCCAAAACAAATGTTATCACCCTATTCAAGAGGTTGAAAGAGTCTTGTTTGAAGTTGTGTGAGGTTGAATAATTATAGTTGTGTTAATTAATTCAAAAAGTTGGCAAGAAAAAGAAGGAAACAAATAGAAAAAAGAAGAAAAAAATGGAAAAAGAAGAGAATGATGTCAATACATATTCCTTCTGAAAAAAAAAGAATAAAAAAAGAGAAACGAGAAGAGAAATAGTGAAAGTGAATGAAGTATTTTGTAGTTCAACTCCCGCGATTTCTTTTAATTTTTTTTACCCTTTGAATTTTAGCATAATACCCCTTAAGATTTATCTCACCATTACCTTGGCCAAGTTACAACCCGAATAAAGTCTTTTTGATCTTTGTGTGCATGCATTTCAATGTGGATGTTAGAGTATTTTCAAGCTTATGGTAGTATTTTCTTTCATGATGTGCTTTAAGTGTAAATAGTCAACCTAAACACTTGAGAGTTTAGTGAATTTTTATTTTGTGAGGATCTTACTGCTTATGATGTACTCTTTGGTTAACTGTCCTCTTATCTGGTTTGACTGTCACAAAAAGTTGTTGCAGTGACACCATGTTACTTGAAGCTTATAATTAGAGTTGTGCTTTCCCTTTATCGTCCAGATAACCTTTTCAATTGCATGTTATGTTTTGTTCTTATTTTTCTTTTTTGAATTTTGATTTAGAATTTTGCTCAGAGTGCAAAAGCTTAAGTGTGGGGGAATTTGACCAGTGTATTTTAATACATTATCTTTTACTTTGTGCTAAGAAATTTATTTGACTTCTCACTTTATTTTAATCGCTTTTAATAGGTTTTTGGAAGTTAAGTTAAGTTCTGCTTATTTTCTGAATAAGTGTTTATTTCCTGATTAAACAGTGATTTGACACTTTTTTGCTGTACAGGTCATAACTTGAGCTACGAGAATTGGATTGATACATTCTAATATGCGTTGGGAATCTGAGAGATTAAGCTAAAAGTTTTATGTTGAAGTCAGAAGCAGATTCGAAGTGCATAAGACTCGAATAATGCGTTTTAGTTCTAGACTTAAATAAAATAATTAGTTTTTGGGTCGAATGCTCTTTTAGCCTAATTTATTATAATATTTAAACCAAATTTCAGCAGTATTTCTAGGTTAGACAGTTACACACGAAAATTATAACATTGAGCCGCTAGGATTCCACAGAGAACTAATTCTTACGGTTGATATGTTGAATTGTTTTTCCATCAAGCTTTGAGGTTTTTACTTTTATCAATTCAATTTCGTTTCTCTTTCAATTCTGTTCCTATGAAATTCAATTGCTTAATTTGTTATTGCGTGGAATACTTTTGATTAATTTCGTATGATTGCTTCTTAAACTATAATCGCTTTTGACGTAGCTTTGTCGTTGATTTGCGTATGTTAAAATCATGTTTGCTTAATTCGCGTTTGCTTTAACCCGTTTACTTTATATACGTTGCACTTGTCAATCGATATAGGGATCAAATAGAGATCAAAACCGCTTAGGGAATTGGTGAGGTAGAAATCATTGATAAGCTGGAAACTGAAACAATAGACTAACTAGTTCATAAAATTTTGTTAACCGTTTATCATCATCTTAATCGAAACTTAAACACCCCAATTGTTCCATTTTATTGGTAAAATTTAATACAAGAGTCCTTGTAATATGACTCGAGTGTCGCTTTCGAAAACTATAGTTTTTAATTACTTGTTTTTACTCGTGCGCGACAACGAATCAGTGACGTAACAAAGGATGATGAATGAGGTTTTTCGATAGAAGATATATGAGATGCTATAGGTACATGAATGGCATGATTATGAATTCTAATCAAGAAGAATCCCATGACCAACATCTTTGGTAGGTATTAAAGATAAATCAATAGTACAACATGAGGCTTAACCCGCAAAAGTATACATTCAGAGTGAGAGTTGGTAATATTTTAAGGTTTTACTTGGATAATATTCAAGGATGGGTCATCTAACAATTAGAGAAATGGTGTTGGCGTAATCCTAGAAAACATAGTCGGCCTCGTTATGGAAGTTTCTTTGTAGTTTGAATTTTCTGCCACAAACAACCAAGTCGAGTATAAAGGAGCTATTGTCATTAGAGTTGTCAAAACGAGCTACCCGACCCTAAACGGGTCGGTCCCGACAGGTCTTATAATTTTTAGGGTCGGGGCAAAAAAACCCTGTTGTAATATGGCTTAAAAAATGACTACTTGGGCCCGGCCCTGTACGGGCTTCAGGCTACCCGAGCTTAAACGAGCTTCTTTTTAAAATTAATTTTTATACAAAAAAATTAAAATAACAACCCCATAATATTTATTATAAATACAATAAAAATTATATTATTTTAAACATAATATATTTTTAAGTACTATATTTTTTTTAATAAATACTATAATATATTTTTAAATATAATACATATTTAAATTGTATATAATAATAATAATCAAATATTTAAAGGGCATGTTTGTTTTAGCTTTAAAAAAATGGATTTTTTTTTGTATTTTTAAAAATGGATTCTACAAAAATGTTTCTCAAAATATTACAACTTTTTTAAATTTGTTTTTTATAAATTAAAAGACTAATTTTGACATTCTATAACATAAATATACATTATTGAAGATCAAAACATAGTTAAAATCACAATTTTTCAAAAATTTGTATTTCAAAAATGATTTTTATGAAAAACTATTTGAAATAACTTCAAAATTAAGTGATTTTTTTTAAATTTTGATATTCAAAAAAAAATTCGATAAAATGATGAATTACCTAAAATAACATTTTAAAAATAACTATTCAAACCAATTTTTCATTTGAAACTTTTATAAAAAGTTTTTTTGTGATTTTTTTGTACATCAAAATATATAGCACTATAAAAATCATTTAAAAAAAAGGCAAAATAAACGGGCCCAAAATAAGATAAACTAATAAAATATGAGAAAATTATGAATTAAACACAAAACACTTAATATTAATTTGATTATATTAATGTATAATACTTAAAAAAGAAATATTGAATAGAATAGAGATAAAATTTAGCGAGGTAAGAAAAATTAATGTAAGTTTTTTAAAATTTATATTTATGCAGGTCTAATGGACTACTCGTGGTCTATACAGGTTAACCCTAATGGTAGCGTATTTTCAGGACCGACCCAATCAAACTGGAGGCCCAGTTCTAATTTTAAAATAAGTCAAAATTAAAAAAAAACATATAAAAAATATAATTATGTATTAACAAAAATAAAATTTAATTATAATTATTTTGACTTTAATCAATCTCATTTTTTAATGTATTGATTTATATTATAGTATTTTTTAATTGATTTAATTTTTTTATAATTTTTATTTATTTATTAATATTAATATAAAAAAATTAGACCTTTTAATATTTTGAGGCCCTCTAAAAGATAGAGCCCGGGCCTGCGCATTTTTATAACCTAGCTAAAAAAAATTCTCCTAAAAAATATAAGCCCTAATTTTCAAAATTCATATCCTATAATTTTTGAACATTCATATGAATTGGTCCAATTTAACTGTTCTATTTATACGATCACATTTGGAGAATATATGAAGGAAAATATTAAACATATTCAATAATATAGTGTTAACTAATTAGATGTTTTATATTATAGGAGTACCTAATAAAATTCAAGCAGTAAAGTATTGGCCATATTGTAAATGAATAAGTATAACAATCAAATGATTATTTAATGTGTGCGTGTGTAGTCTAATGGTGAAACACTTGGGTCTTGAGAATGTGCTCCTATCAAGGTCTCAAAGTCCATATCATAATGAGATTCGATTTAATCCTATGAATGCAATCAAATCAAATCATAAAGTCACTCATTTTTTATTTAACGTGATAAATGAAAAACTGGAAAATGAAACGTGTTGCAAATGTATAATTTATGCTTATAAATGCAGAAGCAAAGAAAGGTATTTTATTGGAAAAGTTTGAAGTATCTGATTCATTATTTTATGTAAATGATTTGGATCGGATAGTGGGTCGGGTTAATTAAATTGTTTAATTTAAATAATATAAAGTTACACCTTTCCGTTATAATAATAACAAGTAAATTTGATTTTTTTGTTACATTTGACAATTAATTTATTTAGTTCATATATGGATTAGTTATGTTAACAGTTAAATGTATTAAAAAAATTAAATATATTTATAATAGTAATTAGAGGGTATATTTCAATTGAATTCGAATGGTTATTTTGGACCATTTAAAAATCAAACTTGATTGAATCTAACTTATATTTATTTTATTTATTTTTATTACTATAGGACCGACCCATTATAAAATGAAGTTTATATGTTGTCAAATTATTACTCCCTTCGTCTCAAAATGAATGACTGAATTGACCATTTCACACATGTTAAAAAAAGAAATAAATAAAAGATAGAATGATATTTTTATTGAAGTATCATTTGTGAGTGTGTATTTCCGTTTAGTTATGTTTTGAATGATGTCAAAACTAGGAGAAACTTTAGCGTTTTTGTATATTAGACGGTATCAACCAATTCTAGGTGTGCATTGTGCATTTTAGCATTAGAATGCATGATAACATGTTTGGAAATGATTTAGAAAGGATTCATGCATCAAGTAAATATTTTTATGCATCAAAGTTGAGTTTTTGTGTGAAAAACACTTCATAGGTCGACACATACGACTTTAGGTCGACTTATGCAAGTTTTCTCTTCAGCATAAGTCGACACATAACTTACTTAGGTCGACACCCATGCCACAATAATGAAGCATGTAGCCCCTGTGTCATACCCCAAATTTTGACCACTAAGATTTCCCATCATTGTGCAAATCATCAACACAATATGGATGTACCTTTGTGCTTCATCAGCCTCCCCAAAGATGGGTGAGCATTCACTACAATCAAAATTAGGGTTTCAAGCCCTTTCAGAGCCTTAGGCAAAGGATCAATCAAGGAATGACATGATCTTCAACTTGTCTAACCTCTCAAATATCCACAATGGATCAAAAGGACTCCCACTTCAAGGATCAAGCACAAGGCTGCTCCCTTTTAGGTGGATCAAGTCTCAGGATCGCCAGTGTCACCAAATTAGGGTTTGGTCGACTAGGGCCTCCAGATGGAAATTTTCCTCTGGGCATGAGCCAATGCTTCAAAGCATAACCTAAAATGCTCCATGGAACATCATAAACCCCATCATCAAGTCAATTTAGCCTCAGGGGATGCATACATCAAAAATCAGGAATTAGGGTTTCTTGACCTCATTCACCCCTAAGTTGACTTTTGGGACAAATCATGAGCCAAGACCTCAAGACATGATTTGAGGGTCTCCAGCGTACCACATTGATCCATTTGCAACAATGGATTGATCCAAGAAGCTTGAGCAACAAGTTTTAATTTCATCTGAACCACAGTTAGGGTTTCGCGAGAAAAGTCAACTGTAGCTTTGACTTTTGACCAGGACATGCTCCCAAACCCTAGGACATGCTTCAATACACCCTATAACACCCATGGAACATGTCCATCAAGTTTGATTTAGGTCAAGGACATGATTTCCTAAAGGATCGCACAGTTTGGAATTCATCTGATAAAAAGTCAATTGTGCACAAAAGTCAAACTTTGACTTTTTGAGATTTTTCATAAAAATGGTTTTTTAACCCTAAAATGATGTTAACGTGTGATTGGAATCTTCATTCATCAAGAAAAATCAAAGAAAGTGGGATAACTTGTAAAAGGGGTAACCATAAAAACTTAGAAATTTTTCTAAGTTATGAAAAAAAGTGGCAAGGGTACCAACTTTGGAGGATCATAACTCCTAAACCACAAAGCCATTTTTCCCCATCCAAAGATGGATTTGTAGCCCTCATGGCCCTCTACAAAAGTGTCAACTACACTTCATCCCAATTCATCATGGATTTTGAGTTATGGTTGGATCAAAATGGCTAAAAACCTAAAATTGACATTTTTCAGCACTTAGCCAAAAATCTGCCTTGTAATTTCAGCACAATGTCCCAACTTCAAGGCTGTTTTTCTCCATGATCCAAGTTGAACCAGGACTAATGTTAAACATCAAAGTTGAAGTACGTCATCTAAGCTTTCCGGAAAGTCCTAGAACGTCCATGTAGCATACTCGAGCAGGGAGTTATGGATCTTACAAAAGGCCTTGCTGAAGCTGAATTTTTCAGGGCAGATTTGCACTTTTTTTGTGCCACACGAATTTTCAAGCCTTGTCATCAGTTTTGACACATCTAAGGATCAAATCCAAGTGGGATGATCTGATCCATAAACCTCCCAAGTCCAAGGAACCAAAAAAAGTATGCCAAAATTGGTTTGGAGCATTTAATGGATGCTTAGAGGTGGCATGGACTGAGCCATTCTCATCTGAAATCAGTCAAGACTTATCCAAGACCAAGGGAACCACAGCCCTGTGCCCTAACCTCTAGTCAATGGCTAGAGGAGACTTGCATTTCCATTGGCCAACATGGAACAAACACCTGCTGCAGTTGCCATTCACTGTGGATCCCAAAACAAACTTGCTCCACTATAAATAGAGCTCATTTGTGTTTAGTTTGAGTACACCAAAGCCATCAAACAGATGCTTTCCTCAAAATCTCTTCTTTCACCTCAAATTTGCCTTCCAAAGCAAGTAATTCTGAGTTTTTGAGCTAGAGATCAATTCCACTCAAACTAATCACACACACACCTCATATATATCATATGTAAGCTGTGCAAACCATCAAAAGTGACCTGTAATCACAACATCACAAAGTCACATCTCAAAACCTCAAAATGACACTTTTTTGCATTTTTCAAGCCATGTCTTGATTCAGTCACTTTCCAAACCAGATAAAACCTCAAACACACTCTAAATATCATCCTTGGACTGTCCCAAATGGTGCCACACATCTGGAACACCATTTGAGAGAGTTGGGATTTTGGCCACTTTTGACCATTTCGCGAGAAAGTGCACAAACTTGCTCCAGAGGTTTCCAGCCGATTCCAACCATCCTAAAAGCTTCTAAGAGGTCATTTGAGGTTGTCCAAAGCATCAAATCATTTCTGGAACAAAGCACTTGGTAGGTTGCCCAAAATCTCCAAAAAAGAGGTAAAATCCACAACTTGAATTCTTTGAATCATGCTTTCCTTTGTTGTCCACATACATGCATCATATTGAACAATTCTTGAGGCAAAAATGTAGTCCTTAATGTGTATGTTGTGATCCTCCCACAGTTTGCATTTTAACATGTTTATATGTGGAATTTTGGTTGTTTTAAAATCATATCCAGTTCTGATTTTTTTTATTGATGTGTTATGTACATTAAGTTTTAGTGTGCATGAGTAACACTATTGGATTCCTTGCTAAAAATCGGTCAAGATAGGTTTTTACGGATTTCAATTCCGATGAAAATTGAGAGAGTTACGCGCGTTGGAAATTTGACGCGAAACGACGTCGAATTAACGATAGCGGTTCTGGTTTTTTTTGCTTTGTGTGTTCTGTGCAGTGAGTTTCCGAGTGCGTGAATAATACCATTGGATTCCTTGCGAAAATCAGTCAAGATAGGTTTTTACGGATTTCAATTCCGATGAAAATTGAGAGAGTTACGCGCGTTGGAAATTTGATGCGAAACGGCGTCGAAAACAACGTGCAGTTTTGGTTTTTTAATTTTTGCATTTTGTGTGTTGAGTTTCCGTATGCATGAGTGATACCATTGGATTCCTTGCGAAAAATCGGTCAAGATAGACTCTTGCGGATCTTAATTCGGTCAAAAATCGAGAGAGTTACGAGCGTCGGAAGTTTGGTGCGAAACGATATTTTCAACTAACGCGCAGTTCTGGTTTTTTTGTTGCTGCGTTTTGTACGTTGAGTTTCAGTGTGCATGTGTGATACCATTGGATTCCTTGCGAAAAATCGGTCAAGATACACTCTTTCAGATCTTAATTCCGTTAAAAATCGAGAGAGTTACGTGCGTCGGAAGTTTGGCGCAAAACGATGTTTTCAATTACGCGCAGTTCTGGTTTTTCGATTTGCGTGTTTTGTACGTCGAGTTTCGGTGTGTATGTGTGGTACCATCGGATTCTTTGCGAAAAATCGGTCAAGATAGGTACTTCAGGATTTTGATTCCGATAAAAATTGAGAGAGTTATGAGTGTTTGAAATTTGATAAAAAAACTTGTTGAAAATTAAAGTTTCGATACTCGTTTTTATCCCAAAAGAAATGTCGGAGATGATATTTTGATATCTTTCCTCTTTTTCTTACTTTTTATTTTCAAAACTCAACCAATTTTTTTTACATAGCAAAAAATCATCATTTTCCAATTCATACCCCATAATATTTTAATACACAAAAAATCACAAAAAAAAAGGTATTATTTTTAATATATTTAAAAATAGTGTTTTATATTGTTTTAAATGCTTTTAAAATGATTTCTTTTTTTTTTTATTTATTTTTAAAACTAAAATGATTTTAAATATTTATGTGGATAAAATATTTTTTTTCATAAACTTTAATCATTATTTAATGATTTTATTTGATATTTTTATCATTTTTTACTTAATTTTTCTTGGAAAAATGCCTAAAAAAATGAAATTGGAATTTTCTTTGATTTTCACCCTAACAAATCTTTTTCAAACACTTGGGCCTCTATTAGAGTGTAAGACCCAATCCCCTTTTAACGAAACAATTTTGGGTCTCAGCTATTGTATAAGTCCCGATACGTTAAAAATCTCGGCGCGATCTCCATTTTCAAACTGAAAATATTTTGGGCCTCTCCCTGAGTTGTAAGCCCCATCTTTTGTACAAAAATACACTTTGGGCCTCTAATAGAGTGTAAGACCCAACCCCTCTTTTTTATATTTTCTCATTTTATTTTATAATGATTTGGAAAATTAATAACTCCTTCAATTTTGATTATTTTTTATTGGTTCTTTTTCTGAAAAAATCACAAAAATAGTAAAATATTTTATTCTACAAAAAAATAAAATTTATATTATTTATTTAATATAGTTGGTATTTTTGTGAATAAATTCATTTTTAATTGTTTTTAAGCATTTTAAAAGTGAATATTCATCTTGAAAATAAAGACCTTGGGCCTCCCCTCGTGTTGTAAGCCCCATTTCTTTTCTTTAAACTTTTTGGACCTCTATTAGAGTGTAAGACCCAACCCCTTGTGTACAGAAAACTTTTTGGGCCTCATTCGTTGTATAAGTCCCTCTGTACATTTTCAAATAAACGGCGCGATCGTCGCCCTTTTCAAAATTAACCACTGGGCCTACCCTCGAGTAGTAAGACCCATTTCCTTTCTTAAAAGCTCTTTGGGCCTCTTGAGAGAGTGTAAGACCCATCCCTTTGTACAGAAAACCTTTTTTGGGCCACAGTCACTTGTATAGGTCCCTCTGTACAAATTCAACAGTGCGCTCACTGATAAAACCCTGGGCCTCTCCTTGAGCTGTAAGCCCCAAATCTTTTTATTTCAAAGCACTTTCTCCTTTGATTTTGAATATACTGTTGTTTTCAATCTTTCTTTGTTGAACAACTAACCAAACAGCATGGAAGCTCTACAACCGAGTAAGTGTTTACCCGCTTTCATTTACCGCTTTCATATGTATATAACTGTATTGTGGGGCTGTTTCACTGTAAGTCTCCTTTCATAAACTCATATATATATATAACTGTATTGTGGGGCTATTTCGCTGTAAGTCTTCTTTCATAAACTCATATCAAATGTGTAATAATAGTATAGATATTTAGAGTTTCCCCGGCAACTACGTCTAGCACTAGGTAAATCCGTTTCGTTTATTCGTAGAAATAGACAACTAGATCCCCAATAGGATCACCAGATACAGTCTTTTCTTCGGCTGTCCTCATTAGGAATTGTCAAGAAACTCTACTCCCAAAGATGAATGTATTCTCCGTGAATGGCATCTTTGAGTTTCTTCCAAATTCTCGAACTTTCCTGACTTGATATATTCCTTGTGAATAGCTTGCCTTGAATTTCTCGGGGTTTGGGGACCCACGGGCTTCTTAAAAGCATCGGCCTCCTCTTGGGCATTGTACAAGGACCCACAGGCTTCCTAAAAGCAAACCCGCCTCCTCTTGGGCTTAGTACAAGGACCCCTACGGCTTCTTAGAAGTATTCACAGCCTCCTCTTAGGCTTCGTATAATGATGTCCTACGGGAATGATAGCCTCCTCTTGGGCTTAGTACAAGGACCCGTCGGCTTCTTAAAAACTTCTAGCCTCCTCTTGGGCTTCGTACAAATTGTCCCGACGACCTCCTAGAGGTATAGGAACAGAACCTAGTCATCCTCATAGAACAGTCCTTTCATAGAGTCTACTACTGTTTCTCAAAGCATAGTACAAAAGATAAAACTCTAGACTTGGACGGTCTAATATCCTTGAGTCTCAAAGACATTCTCAAGTGACCCCTTCGTTAAATAGGAAGGAAACCCGCAGACTCGGACAGTCTCAATACCCTTCGGATTTCCCGTTTCCTTAAAGAACAGGAATAACCCGGATCCTTGAAACAAATCCCTGAGTACAGTGTTGCACATATAAGAACTGATTTTCTCTTTTAAAATCAGTATACTAGACCTGTCACTCAACTGAAACAGTCACCATAGCCTCCTCTTAGGCTTTGTACAATGATTCTCCCCAGCGGAGTCAAACAACGTTTAGCCTCTCTCTCGGGCTTTATACGAGACACATAAGAGACTCCCTCGTTGAGTCAATCACCCTTTCGCCTCCATCTCGGGATTTGTATGAGATACAAAAACTCTCTTGTTGAGTCAAATAGCCTCCATCTCAGGCTTTATACGAGATACCAAAAGATTCCCTTGTTGAGTCAAACCTTTTCGCCTCCATCTCGGGCTTTGTACGAGATACAAAAACACTCTCTTGTTGAGTATAAAAGATCCTCTTGTAGGATCAACCCCTTTTAGCCTCTCTCTCGGGCTTTGTACAAGACACATATTAGCCTCCTCTTAGGCTTTATATAAGAAAACCACTGGTTAATCCAATTAACCTTTTAACATCAAAGCTGTGCCTCGTTCACAGTACACAAACATCAACCACTCCTTCCCCTTCATCTAATTGCTGTAAGCGGCAAGCCTCTGGATCATCTATATCCACGCCATTGTCCCTCTTTTAGCATGAGAAATTCCTAAGGAAAGATGACATTGCTCTACACTGAGTTAAAGTCTTCTCCTTTAGGTTAAAATCCCCTATAAAGGAAATTATGGCATTACTAGGATTTGCATATCCCGGTTAAAGTAATTCTCCTTTATAACCAGTCACCCAACAGTTGTGACAGACAAACCCCTCTTTAGAGATGACAAATTCTCTCTAAAGTTGACATCCTTCAGCTTCACGTCTTGGGCTTTGAACAAGACACAAATAGACTTTTCAGCTTCACATCTTGGGCTTTGAACAAGATACAAATCACCTTTCGCTTCACGTCTTGGGCTTTGAACAAGACACCAAAAACAACCATTTCCTCTCATAGAATAGGAGGAACTACGAACGCTCTGATTTCCCTATTTGGGTAAACGGGAATACGTAGGCATAAGATCGAAAGAAAAGATCTTAGCGAGCACAATCAACAAAAACCCAAAATCCCATATCTCCATCAATCAAAAGCAGTAATTCAAAAGCATCAGTCCTAACATCCTAATCCTTGTTCCCCGCCAGAAACCGTCTGTCAAAATGAAAAGAAAGAAAACCGTATTGGCGAAAATACAAATAACCAGTACAAAGGCCCCTCCACATTGATAGCATCCGAAACCTAACAGACCGCTGTTTAAACTCAGTATGCAAAGCAGGGTTAATTGGAGACATCTATTTCCCTTCCTTATTCAGCTCACAATAGGATAAAAAATGAATCGACCTGTAGTTTAAGCTCAACCGCAGAGAGCGACCAGCGCTTAAGAACCGCGTCCAAAATCGCTCGCTACAGAAAAATGGCACCCACCGTGGGGCCCTATTCTTTCTTTCTTACAATTTAAACCTTGGGTAAGTCATTTTCATGGCGGTGGCCGCCAACAGAAAAATGGCGCCCACCGTGGGGCCGGGTCTTTCTAAAACTTTTTTTTCCTTTTTTCTCTTCACTTATGTGAAAACCACAGATTGGGGCTTCCGTCGGGGAACCCATTTCTGTCAGGAACTTAGGATTCATAGCTTTAAAGGTCTAGGATGTTTAGGACAAATATATATACTGCTTTTCCTAATTGCTATACGTGCTTATTTTTCTGCTAATGGGAATGCGTGTGATGCCGCATGTGGTGAGATTGAGTATACACTTAAGATAAGTGATGGCGACGAGGTCGACCATCAACCTCAGTGGAGGCATCCTAATGTAACCATTCTCTCACCTAGACAATGGGTCGGTTGTGATGCCTGAGAAGCTGAGGAGCCAAACCCTTTCGTAGTGCGGAAACTATCGGAAATAGTTGTCACGCGATACTACCCTCATTTGAGGCTGGTGATTTATTCTCGGTGAATGGCACTTACTCTAAGATTGCACTACAACTCACTGGCGATCCGCTTGTTATTTTGCTTTCCTGGGAGGAGCTGATGATAATGAGTACAGGTACAAAAATCACCTTAGTATAAACCTTTGGGGATGGGTAGAGCCTTAACTTCATGACAACGACCCTTTGACCCCATGTTTTTTCTATGTTTTTGTGTGCTGCATTCATGCATTCATTTAAAAAAAACATTAAAACATTAAAAAAACTTCTCTTCTAGTCTCTCTGTTTTTCAAATTAAACTAAGACTGTGATTGCAAATATCAAAGAAGAGGATTACGCTAATGGATTTCGGTAGAAGGAGAACTCATACGTACACCTTCAAGGTTCCAAAACTAGGGGATTTGAGAAGGTTAGCAAGGATGATCACTAGCCTTGAGGCTTTCAGAGCCAAGTACGGAGGTCTGCTACCACTGTTAAGAGTCCATGTGATTGAGGGAATCACGGACGGGCTCGTTCAATTCTACGATCCGGTTTATCATTGTTTCACATTCCCGGATTACCAGCTTGCACCACGCTGGAGGAGTATTCTCATCTGATCGATCTACATATCATCGATCGAGCTCTATTTTCTGGACTGGAAGAAATTCCAAAGAATCAGACCATTGCAAGAGCAATTCATTTGGACGAGTCTGGGGTCAGGACTCACATGACTACTAAAGGTGGCATCCAAGGTTTGCCAGCCCAGTTCTTGACAAAGAAAGCCCTGTATTTTGCCAGTATAGGGAACGTGACTGCTTTTGAAAGCATCTTTGTCTTGCTCACCTACGAGTTATTTTTGTTTCCCAACATCAATAACTTCGTCGATATTAACGCCATTAAGGTTTTTCTCATTGGAAACCCTGTGCCGACTTTGCTCGCAGATGCGTATCATTCTGTACACTTAGGAAATTTGTACAGTGGAGGGGAGATCACATGCTGTGTACCTCTGCTTTATAAATGGTTTATCTCTCACTTGCCGAAGTCTGCTGCTTTTTGGGATTGCAAGAGTGTCTTACGTTGGTCGCAGAAGATCATGTCTCTCACCAACTCTGATATAGATTGGTGTAATGGGATTTTTGAGGGAATCAGGATCATTGACCGTTGTGGAAACTTCCCCAACGTACCCCTCATAGGAACTAAAGGAGGAATCAACTATCACCCGGTATTGGTTCGTCGTCAATTTGGATACCCGATGAGGCTTGTTCCGCGCAACGCTCATCTGGAAGGTCTTTTCTTCAAGGAAGGAGAAAGTGACAGAGCACTAAAGATGGAAATAGTGCACGCTTGGAAACACGTTCATAAGAAAGGACGAGAGTCTCTAGGAAAATCGGACTGTGTCTCGGTGGAGCCTTATCTCTATTGGGTACAAACTAGAGCTCTCAAGCTAAAGATGCCTTATCCTCGTTACGGAATTCTTCCGCCGAGGGAATCTGTCATGTACTTCATGACGGAAACTGAAAGGCTTCAGGTTACTCTCAACAAAGTTCAACGGGAGAGGAGGTCTTGGAAGAACAAGTACCGCACCCTCGACGTAGAGTGCATAGGAATACAGCAATTACTGAAAGAGAAAGATGCTCTGATTGAAATTTTGGAGCAACATGCTGTAGAGAATCAAGATGACCAAAGGAATTTGCTCGTTCCTTTCACTTGGCAAAGGAATGACGACCCGACAACGGCCCAAGAGCCCCGGTCAAAGAAAAGGAAGATATTAGAATCAGCACCCAATTTCTCTTCAGAGAGGACTCGGGACCCATTAGCTTAGGCTTCTGTTTATGCACTTTGTAATCTACTGTATTTCCATTTCTGTAATCCTTTGAATTCAATAAAAAGGGGTTTCCCCACCGTTTGATATTTGCAATCTAATTTTTGAAGTTTATTTTTATTAAACCAAAAAAACAATTAATATAATCATTGTATTCATCATTCTCACATCGCGTATTCTTCTTACCTACGAATCTCACGTTTGTGTCTCGGTTCTAGAGTCAAACTATCTCATTCGTACAATACTCGGGCCAATCGTCAGAAAAAGATGGATGATCTTGAGGAAGAAAACAGAGAGTTGAAAGAAGAGATCGACGCTCTGAGAGAGGATATGAGAAAGCTTCGTAACGACATGCAAGCCATGGCAGAAGCTCAGCTACAAAGAACTGTGATCTCAGAGATCACCTCAGCACCCATAGTGGAGAAGTATGATCCTAGGTATCAGATGCCGAAAGATCGCCCTTGGGGCATGCCTGTTAACTATATCCTGGAAGGATATATTTCGCCGATCACTGAGGATCAGGGAATCACAACAGAAGCCGCTGGGCCTGAAGGTTACAAACTTCGGGAAAGCGAAGATGCCAGGGGCATACTGAAGACTCCTGAAGGTTACAAACTTCGGGAAACGCCAACATTCGCTGTCGTAGTCACGATACCACCCCCTGTGGTGCACACTGTCCCGGAAGGACAGATTCCACCAATACCTGCTGATAAAAAGGAAACTATGTTTGACCGAATGGATGAATTCCAGGAGCAGTTCCTAGAAATGCAGAAGGAGCTGCAAGCCATTCGCGGTCAGGATTTATTTGGAAAGGACACCGCAGACCTCTGCTTGGTCCCCAATGTGAAAGTCCCACACAAGTTCTAAGTGCCCGACTTTGAAAAGTACAAGGGTAACTCTTGCCCTCAAAGCCATCTGGTGATGTACGCTCGGCGGATGTCAGCTCAGACAGAGAATCAAGACCTACTGATTCACTACTTCCAGGATAGTTTAACCGGTGCCGCACTCAAATGGTACATGGATTTAAACCGTGCCACGATTAGCACATTTAGAGATCTTGGTACTGCCTTCATCCAACAATACAAATACAATTTGGACATGGCACCCGACAGAGATCAACTCAGATCAATGTCGCAAAAGGACAAGGAAACCTTTAAGGAGTATGCTCAAAGGTGGCGTGAAATTGCTGCTCAAATTTTTCCGCCTCTTGAGGAAAAAGAGATGACAAAGATCTTCTTAAAAACCTTAAGCTCATTTTACTATGACCGAATGGTTTCCAGTGCACCCAGTGATTTCACCGAGATGGTCGGCATGGGCGTACGTCTTGAGGAAGCCGTCCGAGAAGGACGTTTGGTAAAAGACACTGGATCGACGAGCGGTACTAAAAAATATGGTAGTGCTCTCCCTAAGAAAAAAGAGCAAGATATTGGGAATATCTCTCTCGGAAAGCAAAGGCGTCGATATCAACCAGTAGCGGCTGTGACTCCTGCTATCAGCCCTGCGCCTATTTCTACGTATCAACCTCAGGTTGCGCAGAGCCAACCTGATCAGCAAAGGACACAACAACCTCTTCAGCAGGCTCGTCCTCCATATAACAACAACCGTGTAACACGGCCACCAGGGTTTGATCCTATACCCATGTCGTACGCAGAGCTATTTCCATTACTGTTAGCTAAGGGGCACATTCAGACTAAATCTCCTCTTACAGTACCAGAAAATCCGCCTTTCTGGTTTAAAGTGGATCAAACTTGCCCTTATCATCAAGGAGGACCAGGGCATAACATAGAGACTTGTCTCAATTTCAAGTCTGACGTGTAAAAGCTTGTTAGGAGCGGGCTCTTATCTTTCAAAGATACGAATCCCAATGTTCTCACGAACCCGCTGCCTCAACATGACAAGGTTGCAGTCAATTTGATAGAAGGAGAGACTAACAACGTCTATCAAATTCATGATGTACTCTTGTTGAAAACCAATCTGGTCAAGATGCATTGTAGACAGAGTGGATATGGCCATGTGCCACCTCATAACTATCACCAGTGTGATATCTGCTCTAAAAGTAACCAGGGATGTTCTGTGGTGCAATCAGCTCTACAGAAACAGATGGATCTCGGATGGATCCAAGAGCACCGAGTTCGTGGAGTTAACATGGTCTATACGAATTCCAACGTCATTCAAAACCACGACATCTGTGCGATGAATGTCAATTTGGTGGCAATGCACTCAAGGCAAAGCCAGTATCATAATCTGCCGCGACATGATTACAGTTCTTGTCTGACTTGCTCGGTAAACAAACAGGGATGCTCTTTCATACAAGAGGCCCTCCAGCATCAGATGGATCTTGGATGGATCCAGGACTACCATGATAGGAATCCCTATCAGATCAACATGATTCAAATCTTCGATATTCGTCTGATGAATACCAGCCTGGTAGAGTTACATGTTGAGCAGGTCCGGCTCGGATTCTTAATATCACATGATTACCAAAGCTGTAAAGCGGGTTGCGAAAACGATCAGGGTTGTACCCTTGTCCAGGAGGCACTTCAGCACTTGTTAAATCATTGGTGGATATCAATCTACATGGATGAAGATACTCAGCAAATTAGTATCAGTAACAGGAATCCTACTCGGCGTCAAAGTCAGGATGTTCGATCAGTGGAAGGTAACCTAGTGAGGTTACATTGTATTCAAAGTGGGCGTGGCCAGGTGCCACCACACAATTACGACCGTTGTAGCGTCTGTTCGGAAAGTAACCAAGGGTACTACCTTGTGCGAGCAGCTCTCCAGGGGCAGGTGGACCTTGGAGAAATTCATCCATATCCGGGTTCTGGACCCATCAACTGGAGACCGAATTACCTTGCCGATCAAGTTGAGGATGTTGTCACAGTCTCTGGTCATCACAGGACCAGGGATGTTTTTGCCATTATCCCTCTACTTGACGAATCTAAAGTTCCCAACCGAGAACGGATCAAAATTACTTATGATGGTCAGAAAAATCAGAAGGCTCCCGTAGTCATCTATCTACCGGGACCACTACCGTATGAATCAACTAAGGCTATCCCTTACAAATACGGTGCAACGACAGTTGAAAATGGAAAGGAAATTCCATTACCCTCCGTTGTGAACATTGCAGACATCAGTCGAGTAACACGGAGTGGTAGAATCTTCAACCGAGGGGTTGGGGAAGTTAACAAAGAAAAGGAACTTCAGACAGAAGTTCCCGATCTATCAGTCGGTCAATCCAGTAATCCCGACCTTTCGAAAAATAATGATGAGATGCTGAAGCTCATCCAAAGGAGTGAATACAACATTGTCGATCAACTGTTACAAACTCCTTCAAAGATCTCGGTATTATCACTGTTACTCAGTTCAGAAGCCCACAGGGAGGCTCTACAGAAAGTTTTGGAGCAAGCCTTTGTGGAACAGGATGTAACAATCAGACAGTTTGATAGCATTGTCTCTAACATCACTTCCTGCAATAATCTAGGATTTAGTGATGAGGAATTACTCGAAGAGGGTCGCCATCATAACATGGCGCTCAATATCACAGTTAACTGCCAAGACGATGCTTTAGCCAGCGTACTGGTAGACACAGGGTCAGCCCTGAATGTTATGCCGAAGTCCACTTTGATGCAATTATCATTCAAGGGCCCTCCGATGAGAACCAACGAGGTCGTCGTCAAAGCGTTCGACGGATCCAGAAAAGCGGTTATCGGTGAAGTTGATCTTCCCATAACTATCGGTCCTCACACTTTCCAAGTCACTTTCCAGGTTATGGACATCCGGGCAACATACAGTTGTTTATTAGGAAGACCTTGGATACATCAAGCTGGAGCGGTTACTTCAACCCTCCACCAAAAGCTAAAGTTCGTTCAGAACGATCAACTTGTCACGGTTTGTGGGGAACAAGCCTTGCTTGTGAGTAACCTATCATCATCTACTTGTGTAGAACTTGAGGAGATTATTGGAATGTAGTTCCAAGCACTGTCGGTAAGCAAGGATAATCAGTTCAAAGGAGGAACCTCGATTTCCTCATACAACGATGCTATCAAAGCGGTCGAGAGTACCGATACAACCGGATGGGGACAACTTGTCATTCCTATTGATAATAAAACAAAGAAGGGTCTTGGTTTTTCTGCAACCTGTACCCAGACAGCTGCTAACGATGAAAGTCTTCATCCCCTTCAAAACTTCTTCCACAGTTGAGGTTTCCTTCACCCAGTGTCTCAGACAGTTCATGCTATCAATGAGGAAGATTCCTCTGACACAGATGAAGAATGGAAGTCCTACCTCAACAAGGACGGTTATATGTCTCAAGAAGAGGTGCCTATGCCTTTTTGATTTCCTACAGAAAGTCCGAGATTTATACCAAGATCAGACGTCGAAATGATATACAGGGATTGTAATCCGGAAGGATGCCGTGCTCCGCCAAATTCATTAGAGGAAGACACTTCGATGAAAGACAATTTTGACTACACCTACTATGGCCCAATGGATGGTCTGCCAATGTGGCAACCTTACCCAGGAAACTTGGGGCAAGAAAGTCAGCCGAATGATGACAATCAGCTGAGCATCATTGAACAGAATACCTGTGTCCCCACCATGTCATGGGATCAACACTCAGGTCATTCAGAAACTACTCAACACGAAGATGAATTCGCAACGTTCGCAGGACTTGAGTTCATCAACTATGCTTTTCCTGAGGTCAACATCATCGAGAGAGATGACTCCTCCAGTTCCAAAGAAGTTTGGGACACTCTGGGAGAACCAAGTGGAAAATACGACTTTAGGGTCAAGTACACTGCTCCCGAAAGCTCTCGTATCAGGCTCGAAGATATCCAGCCAACTGGATGGGGAGATACAGCTGAGAACACAAATGCTATGCAAAATGCAACAGAGGAATTCTCCTATGACAATTCTGCCTGGGAGACAGATTCCAATGATCCTGCTCCACCAGAAATCAGCGTTATTTCTGAAGGCAAATCAAGGAAGGTACCGGACTTTGTGATTCACCGAGGAGTTCGCCGCCAATGGATTGACGTCGAGGTTCCGAAGGTCGTTCACCAGTCAAAGTAATTGCGGTCTTTTAACCTTTCACCCTGCCCAGGTGAAACAGATGTTTTGATAGGGCTCGCTTTCTGTAAATATCCCTCTTCGCTTAGCCCAAAGCGACAGAGTTTTGTTTTATAGGGCTGTAGTTTCAAGAATCGACCTGTTCATTAATAAAATAACGTCGTTCTGTAATTCCCGCAATAATTGCTGTTTTCTCTTTTCGCTTTTTCAGAAAATGGTAATCCTAAAAAAACAATTCAAATAAAAACAAGCAGTAAAATAAAACACTGCACACACTCTTGCATTTTTTCTATCTCTTCTAAACACGAATCATCACGTCATGCAGATTGCTTGTTTTACACCCCGTTGAAACATACGATCCGATGCCTTCTCCCGACTTTGAGTTCCCGGTATTTGGGGCTGAAGAAGAAGATAACAACGAAATTCCAGAAGATATCTCCCGACTACTCAGACAAGAGGAAAGGTCCATTGAACCTCACAAAGAACCGTTGGAAACGGTAAACTTGGGTTCAGAGCAAGAGAGAAAAGAAATCAGGATTGGGGCACTGCTCAATCCAACTGCCAAAGAGAGTTTGATAAAGCTTCTCAAAGAATTCCCCGATGTATTCGCTTGGTCCTATCAGGATATGCCTGGGTTGGATACCAACATCGTGGAACATCACTTACCGTTAAGATCAGAATGTCCGCCAGTAAAGCAAAGGTTGAGACGGACTCACCCGGACATGGCCATCAAAATCAAAGAGGAGGTACAGAAACAGATTGACGCAGGTTTCCTCGCTACATCTGAATATCCTCAATGGTTAGCCAATATCGTACCCGTTCCTAAAAAGGACGGAAAGGTCAGAATGTGTGTAGATTACAGAGATTTGAACAAGGCTAGTCCAAAGGACGACTTTCCTTTACCACACATTGACATGCTGGTAGACAGCACAGCAAAGTTCAAAGTTTTCTCCTTCATGGATGGATTCTCGGGCTATAACCAGATCAAAATGGCGCCGAAAGACATGGAGAAAACTTCGTTCATTACCCCATGGGGTACCTTTTGTTACAAGGTAATGCCGTTCGATTTGAAGAACGCCGGGGCAACCTATCAAAGGGCCATGACTACTCTGTTTCATGACATGATACACAAAGAAATCGAGGTATATGTCGATGATATGATTGCAAAATCAAAAGCAGAGAGTGAGCACGTTGAACATCTGTCAAAATTGTTCGAACGTCTAAGAAAATTCAAGCTCTGCTTGAATCCTAACAAGTGCACCTTCGGTGTCCGTTCAGGGAAACTATTAGGGTTCATCGTCAGCCAGAAAGGGATTGAGGTTGATCCTGACAAGGTCAAGGCCATTCGAGAAATGCCTTCTCCGAAAACTGAAAAATAAGTCAGAGGATTCTTGGGACGTTTGAACTACATCTCCAGATTCATATTCCTTATGACCGTGACATGCGCGCGGATTTTCAAATTACTCAAAAAGAACCAGGATTATGTTTGGTCAGAAGATTTCCAAACCGCCTTCGACAGTATCAAGGAATATCTGTTGAATCCTCCGATTCTATCACCTCCAGTGGAAGGAAGACCACTGATCATTTACCTCACAGTTCTAGAGGACTCAATGGGATGTGTACTTGGCCAACAAGACGAAACTAAACGGAAAGAGTCTGCCATTTACTATCTAAGCAAGAAATTCACCGACTGTGAAACTCGGTACACGATGCTTGAGAAAACTTGCTGTGCTTTGGCTTGGGCAGCCAAACGTCTTCGCCAATACATGATTCGTCATACTACTTGGTTGGAATCCGAAATGGATCCAATCAAGTACGTTTTCGAAAAACCTGCTCTTACGGGAAGGATTGCCCGTTGGCAGATGCTGTTATCAGAATATGACATAGAGTACCACGCTCAGAAAGCCGTTAAGGGAAGTATTTTAGCAGATCATTTGGCTCATCAACCGATTGACGATCAAGAATCAATCGGGTTTGACTTCCCAGACGAAGATGTCATGTATCTAAAGATGAAAGATTGCGATGAACCGTTACCCAGTGAAGGGCCAGAACCAGGTTCCCAATGGGGACTTATCTTTGACGGAGCAGTTAATCATTATGGAAACGGAATTGGGGCAATAATTGTTACCCCTCAAGGTACCCACATTCCTTTCACCGCCAGACTTACGTTCAAATGTACAAACAACGAGGCCGAATACGAAGCTTGTATCATGGGTCTCGAGGAAGCAATTGATTTAAGGATCAAAAACTTAGACGTATACGGTGATTCAGCCTTGGTTATCAATCAGATAAAAGGAGATTGGAACACATACCAATCGGGATTGATTCCTTACAAAGACTATGCAAGGAGGTTGCTACCTTTCTTCAATAGAGTTGAGTTTCATCACATTCCTCGTGATGAGAATCACATGGCTGATGCATTAGCCACTATCTCTTCCATGATTAGTGTAGGTCAATGGAATGACCTACCTAAGATCGACATAATGTGCCTTGAACGGCCCGCTTACATCTTCACGATTGAAGCAGTCATAGACGACAAACCTTGGTATCACGATATCAAATGCTTCCTTCAAAAATAAGAGTACCCACCTGGGGCACTAAGGAAAGACAGAAAAACCCTCAGAAGACTAGCAAATAGCTTCTTCCTGAGCGGTGACACTCTTTATAAGAGGAATTTTGACTTGGTCTTGCTCCGATGCGTAGACAGACCAGAAGCAGACATGCTTATGAAGGAAATTCATGAAGGATCCTTTGGCACTCATGCCAACGGACACACAATGGCGAGAAAAATTCTGAGAGCAGGGTATTACTGGTTGACCATGGAATCCGACTGCTACAAGTACATGAGGAGGTGTCACAAGTGTCAGATATACTCCGACAAAGTTCATGTACCGCCATCGCATCTCAAAGTTCTTTCTCCGTGGCCTTTTTCCATATGGGGAATCGACATGATTGGCTTGATCGAACCTAAGGCTTCAAACGGACATTGGTTCATCCTGGTAGCCATTGACTATTTCACCAAGTGGGTCGAAGCAGCATCTTACGCTAATGTAACCCGACAAGTGGTGGTCCGATTTATCAAAAATAATATCGTCTGCCGTTATGGTGTTCCAAGCGAGATCATTACTGATAATGGATCTAACTTGAACAATAAGATGATGAAAGAGTTATGTGCAGAGTTCAAGATCAAACACCATAACTCATCTCCCTACCGACCCAAGATGAATGGAACGGTAGAAGCAGCTAACAAGAACATCAAGAGGATTGTTCAAAAGATGGTTGTAACCTACAAAGATTGGCACGAGATGCTACCCTTTGCTCTTCACGGTTATCGCACATCTGTCCGCACTTCAACAGGGGCAACCCCTTTCTCTCTAGTGTATGGGTTGGAAGCAGTGCTCCCCATAGAAATAGAGATCCCATCAATCAGGGTATTGATGGAAGCTAAGCTCACCGAAGCTGAATGGTGTCAAAGCCGACACGACGAATTAAACCTGATCGAAGAGAAGCGAATCACGACATTATGCCACGGTCAGTTGTATCAACAGAGAATAAAGAGGGCGTTTGGCAAAAAGGTCCGACCTCGTGTCTTCAGAAAAGGAGACCTCGTACTCAAGAAGATACAATCATTTCTCATTGATTCTCGGGGTAAATGGACCCCGAATTATGATGGCCCCTATGTGGTCACGAAAGCTTTCTCAGGCGGCGCCTTGAGACTTGCAACCATGGACGGAGAGGAATTTGCCTACCCCACGAATGTTGATGTAGTCAAGAAATACTTCGCCTAAACTAAAAAAAAAAAAAAACGTCTCGGTGGATTGAAAACCTGAAAGGGCGGTCCAGGCAAAAATTAGAGACATGAAAAAATCATCCCGGTGGATTGGAAATCTCATAGTACAATCCAGGAAAAAATTAGGGATAATGGCAAGTAGCTATGTTCAACAGAGGCAAGTCCCTTAGCAGCAGTTACATCATCCGTCAGAAAACTCTAGTCAAGGTCATCTTCGACAGAAGCTCAGGATGTCCCGAATTCAAAGTTGGTAGAAGGACAGTGGTCGTTATGTTTCAACGTAGCCCTTTTCCCTGTAAATTACCATTTTCTAACTTTGTATATACTCTTTGGAATCACGCGTTTGGCTGATCTCCATCCTATCAATAAAATTTGAGCCTTTGTGCTTTTGTTTATAATTCTTATTTGTTTTAGCTTTACAGAACGACATTTTAATATGATTAACGATTCTTGAAATAAAACAAAATGAATTTACTTGTTAAAACTTTTTCTGCTTTTTAAACAAAGACGACAATTTCTTTTGACTGTTGAACATCAGAAGAACATCGACCGCTTCTCCAGAAGTAAGCGAACTTCAAAGTGCAGGATCAAAGTACTCCTTCTACGCCAGTGCGCCTGAATGAAGGATCAACAGTGTCGGATGCAACTATTCCATCTGACATCTTCGGCCGAGTTCTTATCTCCTAAGCCCGATCAACGGTATTCCCAACAGGGACAATTTCTCCTAAGCAAGGCAGAATTGCTATCTTGAACCAGCGATATTTCTTCCACGCCCCACTGTGGCCGAGTATCCAGTCGTGTTCATCCTTTAGTCTGTATGTTGCGTCAGTTTTATCCACATATACATACATACATCATGCATTATTGATTTGCATTCACATTCATATTGCATCACTATCACTCTAGTCGGTCTTATCCCCTAGTGATAAAAGTCCTCTCGATCGAGTTGTCAGCCTTTTCCTCATCAGGAAGTGTTGCGTCTGGACAATCTCTCTTCCGTTTATCTCTGGATTAGAGACAGTCCTTGACCACTTTGATAACTTGAACCTCTGAGAAACAAAATAAACTTTCAACAAATATCACTCTTCGCCATTGAAGATGATATCCTTGCTTTCCCGGATTAAGGAAAATCCCCAGAGAAAGCCTCTTAATCAGAGATTCGGCGGTACGACAGTTTTTCTCTGAAAAAACCACTGATGAAAAGGTCATCGGCACCTCAAAATTGGATCCCATCATATGACATTTCTCCGGAAAGATCCCGAGAAAAGTATGATGTAAGCCCCCAAACGAAAACAGTCTCTCAAGAGACTCGCTTTCCCCAGTAGAATCGACAAATGGCGTCTCCAAAACAGAGAAGTTTGTGTACCTCTACAATTCAGACGAATGGGTTCCCCAGCAAGTCTGACATCAAAACTTTTTCCACTCAAATGGCATCTCCCCAGGAAAATTCGGCGAGAAGTTTGAAGGAAAACCGCTACTAACAGCGTTCCTTGTCAAGAAAGTTTATATCAGAAACTGAGACCAGATCCTTGGTAGGAAACCAGGATCGAGGGGAAGTTTAAATCAGAAACCGAGACCAGATCCTTGGTAGAAAACCAGGATCGAGGGGAAGTTTACAAAAGAAACTAAGACCAGTTCCTTGGTAGGAAACCAGGATCGAGGGGAAGTTTATTTCAAAAGAAAACTGAGACCAGCTCCTTGGTTGAAGACCAAGATCGAGGGGAAGTTTACCTTTTCTAAGCATCTTCGCTTAGCTAAAGAAGATGAATGCATAAGCTACCATTCATAACCACCATCAAAATTTCGGGTATTCCGATATTTAATCCTCTTGCACCCCGAATGCCCGAATACCTTCGTCATTCACACCTTCGGGTCCAAGAAGATTAAATAGGGGCATCTGTCATACCCCAAATTTTGACCACTAAGATTTCCCATCATTGTGCAAATCATCAGCACAATATGGATGTACCTTTGTGCTTCATCAGCCTCCCCAAAGATGGGTGAGCATTCACTACAATCAAAATTAGGGTTTCAAGCCCTTTCAGAGCCTTAGGCAAAGGATCAATCAAGGAATGACATGATCTTTAACTTGTCTAACCTCTCAAATATCCACAATGGATCAAAAGGACTCCCACTTCAAGGATCAAGCACAAGGCTGCTCCCTTTTAGGTGGATCAAGTCTCAGGATCGCCAGTGTCACCAAATTAGGGTTTGGTCGACTAGGACCTCCAGATGGAAATTTTCCTCTGGGCATGAGCCAATGCTTCAAAGCATAACCTAAAATGCTCCATGAAACATCATAAACCCCATCATCAAGTCAATTTAGCCTCAGGGGATGCATACATAAAAAATCAGGAATTAGGGTTTCTTGACCTCATTCACCCCTAAGTTGACTTTTGGGACAAATCATGAGCCAAGACCTCAAGAAATGATTTGAGGGTCTCCAACGTACCACATTGATCCATTTGCAACAATGGATTGATCCAAGAAGCTTGAGTAACAAGTTTCAATTTCATCTGAACCACAGTTAGGGTTTCGCGAGAAAAGTCAACTGTAGCTTTGACTTTTGACCAGGACATGCTCCCAAACCCTAGGACATGCTTCAATACACCCTATAACACCCATGGAACATGTCCATCAAGTTTGATTTAGGTCAAGGACATGATTTCCTAAAGGATCGCACAGTTTGGAATTCATCTGAAAAAAAGTCAACTGTGCACAAAAGTCAAACTTTGACTTTTTGAGATTTTTCATAAAAATGGTTTTTTAACCCTAAAATGATGTTAATGTGTGATTGGAATCATCATTCATCAAGAAAAATCAAAGAAAGTGAGATAACTTGTAAAAGGGGTAACCATAAAAACTTAGAAATTTTTCTAAGTTATGAAAAAAAGTGGCAAGGGTACCAACTTTGGAGGATCATAACTCCTAAACCACAAATCCATTTTTCCCCATCCAAAGATGGATTTTTAGCCCTCATGGCCCTCTACAAAAGTGTCAACTACACTTCATCCCAATTCATCATGGATTTTGAGTTATGGTTGGATCAAAATGGCTAAAAACCTAAAATTGACATTTTTCAGCACTTAGCCAAAAATCTGCCTTGTAATTTCAGCACAATGTCCCAACTTCAAGGCTGTTTTTCTCCATGATCCAAGTTGAACCAGGTCTAATGTCAAACATCAAAGTTGAAGTACGTCATCTAAGCTTTCCGGAAAGTCCTAGAACGTCCATGTAGCATACTCGAGCAAGGAGTTATGGATCTTACAAAAGGCCTTGCTGAAGCTGAATTTTTCAGGGCAGATTTGCACTTTTTTTGTGCCACACAAATTTTCAAGCCTTGTCATCAGTTTGGACACATCTAAGGATCAAATCCAAGTGGGATGATCTGATCCATGAACCTCCCAAGTCCAAGGAACCAAAAAAAGCATGCCAAAACCTAGAAATCCCTAAAAGAGGGACAAAACTCCAATTTCGGTTTGGAGCATTTAATGGATGCTTAGAGGTGGCATGGACTGAGCCATTCTCATCTGAAATCAGTCAAGACTTATCCAAGACCAAGGGAACCACAGCCCTGTGCCCTAACCTCTAGTCAATGGCTAGAGGAGACTTGCATTTCCATTAGCCAACATGGAACAAACACCTGCTGCAGTTGCCATTCACTGTGGATCCCAAAACAAACTTGCTCCACTATAAATAGAGCTCATTTGTGTTCAGTTTGAGTACACCAAAGCCATCAAACAGATGTTTTCCTCAAAATCTCTTCTTTCACCTCAAATTTGCCTTCCAAAGCAAGTAATTCTGAGTTTTTAAGCTAGAGAGCAATTCCACTCAAACTAATCACACACACACCTCATATATATCATATGTAAGCTGTGCAAACCATCAAAAGTGACCTGTAGTCACAACATCACAAAGTCACCTCTCAAAACCTCAAAATGACACTTTTTTGCATTTATCAAGCCATGTCTTGATTCAGTCACTTTCCAAACCAGATAAAACCTCAAACACACTCTAAATATCATCCTTGGACTGTCCCAAATGGTGCCACACATCTGGAACACCATTTGAGAGAGTTGACATTTTGGCCACTTTTGACCATTTCGCGAGAAAGTGCACAAACTTGCTCCAGAGGTTTCCAGCCGATTCCAACCATCCTAAAAGCTTCTAAGAGGTCATTTGAGGTTGTCCAAAGCATCAAATCATTTCTGGAACAAAGCACTTGGTAGGTTGCCCAAAATCTCCAAAAAAGAGGTAAAATCCACAACTTGAATTCTTTGAATCATGCTTTCCTTTGTTGTCCACATACATGCATCATATTGAACAATTCTTGAGGCAAAAATGTAGTCCTTAATGTGTATGTTGTGATCCTCCCACTGTTTACATTTTAACATGTTTATATGTGGAATTTTGGTTGTTTTAAAATCATATCCAGTTCTGATTTTTTTTGTTGATGTGTTCTGTACATTAAGTTTTAGTGTGCATGAGAAACATCATTGGATTCCTTGCAAAAAATCGGTCAAGATAGGTTTTTACGGATTTCAATTCCGATGAAAATTGAGAGAGTTACGCAGGTTGGAAATTTGACGCGAAACGACGTCGAATTAACGATAGCGGTTCTGGTTTTTTTGCTTTGTGTGTTCTGTACAGGGAGTTTCCGAGTGCGTGAATAATACCATTAGATTCCTTGCGAAAAATCGGTCAAGATAGGTTCTTACGGATTTCAATTCCGATGAAAATTGAGAGAGTTACGCGCGTTGGAAATTTGACGCGAAACGGCGTCGAAAACAACGTGCAGTTTTGGTTTTTTAATTTTTGCATTTTGTGTGTTGAGTTTCCGTGTGCGTGAGTAATACCATTGGATTCCTTGCGAAAAATCGGTCAAGATAGACTCTTGCGGATCTTAATTCGGTTAAAAATCGAGAGAGTTACGCGCGTCGGAAGTTTGGCGCGAAACGATGTTTTCAACTAACGCGCAGTTCTGGTTTTTTTGCTGCTGCGTTTTGTACTTTGAGTTTTAGTTTGCATGTGCGATACTATTAGATTCCTTGCGAAAAATCGGTCAAGATAGACTCTTTCGGATCTTAATTCCGTTAAAAATCGAGAGAGTTACGCGCGTCGGAAGTTTGGCGCGAAACGATGTGTTCAATTACGCGCAGTTCTGGTTTTTCGATTTGCGTATTTTGTACGTCGAGTTTCGGTGTGTATGTGTGGTACCATCGGATTTCTTGCGAAAAATCGGTCAAGATAGGTACTTCCGGATTTTGATTCCGATAAAAATTGAGAGAGTTATGAGTGTTTGAAATTTGATAAAAAACGTGTTGAAAATTAAAGTTTCGGTACTCGTTTTTACCCCAAAAGAAATGTCGGAGATGATATTTTGATATCTTTCCTCTTTTTCTTACTTTTTATTTTCAAAACTCAACCAATTTTTTTTACATAGCAAAAAATCATCATTTTCCAATTCATACCCCATAATATTTTAATCCACAAAAAATCACAAAAAAAAAAGTATTATTTTTAATATATTTAAAAATAGTGTTTTATATTGTTTTAAATGCTTTTAAAATGATTTCTTTTTTTTTCTTGATTTTTAAAACCAAAATGATTTTAAATATTTATGTGGATAAAATATTTTTTTCATAAACTTTAATCATTATTTAATGATTTTATTTGATATTTTTATCATTTTTTACTTAATTTTTCTTGGAAAAATGCCTAAAAAAATGAAATTGGGGTTTTCTTTGATTTTCACCCTAACAAATATTTTTCAAACACTTGGGCCTCTATTAGAGTGTAAGACCTAATCCCCTTTTAACGAAACAATTTTGGGCCTCAGCTATTGTATAAGTCCCGATACGTTAAAAATCTCGGCGCGATCGCCATTTTCAAACTGAAAATATTTTGGGCCTCTCCCTGAGTTGTAAGCCCCATCTTTTGTACAAAAATACACTTTGGGCCTCTAATAGAGTGTAAGACCCAACCCCTCTTTTTTATATTTTCTCATTTTATTTTATAATGATTTGGAAAATTAATAACTCCTTCAATTTTGATTATTTTTTATTGGTTCTTTTTCTGAAAAAATCACAAAAATAGTAAAATATTTTATTCTACAAAAAAATAAAATTTATATTATTTATTTAATATAGTTGGTATTTTTGTGAATAAATTCATTTTTAATTGTTTTTAAGCATTTTAAAAGTGAATATTCATCTTGAAAATAAAGACCTTGGGCCTCCCCTCGTGTTGTAAGCCCCATTTCTTTTCTTTAAACTTTTTGGGCCTCTATTAGAGTGTAAGACCCAACCCCTTGTGTACAGAAAACTTTTTGGGCCTCATTCATTGTATAAGTCCCTCTGTACATTTTCAAATAAACGGCGCGATCGTCGCCCTTTTCAAAATTAACCACTGGGCCTACCCTCGAGTAGTAAGACCCATTTCCTTTCTTAAAAACTCTTTGGGCCTCTTGATAGAGTGTAAGACTCATCCCTTTGTACAGAAAACCTTTTTTGGGCCACAGTCACTTGTATAAGTCCCTCTGTACAAATTCAACAGTGCGCTCACTGATAAAACCCTGGGCCTCTCCTTGAGCTGTAAGCCCCAAATCTTTTTATTTCAAAGCACTTTCTCCTTTGATTTTGAATATACTGTTGTTTTCAATCTTTCTTTGTTGAACAACTAACCAAACAGCATAGAAGCTCTACAACCGAGTAAGTGTTTACCCGCTTTCATTTACCACTTTCATATGTATATAACTGTATTGTGGGGCTGTTTCACTGTAAGTCTCCTTTCATAAACTCATATATATATAACTGTATTGTGGGGCTGTTTCGCTGTAAGTCTTCTTTCATAAACTCATATCAACTGTGTAATAATAGTATAGATATTTAGAGTTTCCCCGGCAACTACGTCTAGCACTAGGTAAAGCCGTTTCGTTTATTCGTAGAAATAGACAACTAGATCCCCAATAGGATCACCAGATATAGTCTTCTCTTCGACTGTCCTCATTAGGAATTGTCAAGAAACTCTACTCCCAAAGATGAATGTATTCTCCGTGAATGGCATCTTTGAGTTTCTTCCAAATTCTCAAACTTTCCTGACTTGATCTATTCCTTGTGAATAGCTTGCCTTGAATTTCTCGGCGTTTGGGGACCCACGGGCTTCTTAAAAGCATCGGCCTCCTCTTGGGCATTGTACAAGGACCCACAGGCTTCCTAAAAGCAACCCCGCCTCCTCTTGGGCTTAGTACAAGGACCCATACGGCTTCTTAGAAGTATTTACAGCCTCCTCTTAGGCTTCGTATAATGATCTCTTCCTCCGGGAATGATAGCCTCCTCTTGGGCTTAGTACAAGGACCCGTCGGCTTCTTAAAAACTTCTAGCCTCCTCTTGGGCTTCGTACAAATTGTCCCGACGACCTCCTAGAGGTATAGGAACATAACCTAGTCATCCTCATAGAACAGTCCTTTCATAGAGTCTACTATTGTTTGTCAAAGCATAGTACAAAAGATAAAACTCTAGACTTGGACGGTCTAATATCCTTGAGTCTCAAAGACATTCTCAAGTGACCCCTTCGTTAAATAGGAAGGAAACCCGCAGACTCGGACAATCTCAATACCCTTCAGATTTCCCGTTTCCTTAAAGAACAGGAATAACCCGGATCCTTGAAACAAATCCCTGAGTACAGTGTTGCACATATAAGAACTGATTTTCTCTTTTAAAATCAGTATACTGGACCTGTCACTCAACTGAAACAGTCACCATAGCCTCCTCTTGGGCTTTGTACAATGATTCTCCCCAGCGGAGTCAAACAACGTTTAGCCTCTCTCTCGGGCTTTGTACGAGACACATAAGAGACTCCCTCGTTGAGTCAATCACCCTTTCGCCTCCATCTCGGGCTTTGTACGAGATACAAAAACTCTCTTGTTGAGTCAAATAGCCTCCATCTCGGGCTTTATACGAGATACCAAAAGATTCCCTTGTTGAGTCAAACCTTTTTGCCTCCCTCTCGGGCTTTGTACGAGATACAAAAACACTCTCTTGTTGAGTATAAAAGATCCTCTTGTAGGATCAACCCCTTTTAGCCTCTCTCTCGGGCTTTGTACGAGACACATATTAGCCTCCTCTTAGGCTTTATATAAGAAAACCACTGGTTAATCCAATTAACCTTTTAGCATCAAAGCTGTGCCTCGTTCACAGTACACAAACATCAACCACTCCTTCCCCTTCATCTAATTGCTGTAAGCGGCAAGCCTCTGGATCATCTATATCCACGCCACTGTCCCTCTTTTAGCATGAGAAATTCCTAAGGAAAGATGGCATTGCTCTACACTGAGTTAAAGTCTTCTCCTTTAGGTTAAAATCCCCTATAAAGAAAATTATGGCATTACTAGGATTCGCATATCCCGGTTAAAGTAATTCTCCTTTATAACCAGTCACCCAACAGTTGTGACAGACAAACCCCTCTTTAGAGATGACAAATTCTCTCTAAAGTTGACATCCTTCAGCTTCACGTCTTGGGCTTTGAACAAGACACAAATAGACTTTTCAGCTTCACATCTTGGGCTTTGAACAAGATACAAATCACCTTTCGCTTCACGTCTTGGGCTTTGAACAAGACACCAAAAACAACCATTTCCTCCCATAGAATAGGAGGAACTACGAACGCTCTGATTTCCCTGTTTCGGTAAACGGGAATACGTAGGCATAAGATTGAAAGAAAAGATCTTAGCGAGTACAATCAACAAAAACCCAAAATCCCATATCTCAATCAATCAAAAGCAGTAATTCAAAAGCATCAGTCCTAACATCCTAATCCTTGTTCCCCGCCAGAAACCTTCTGTCAAAATGAAAAGAAAGAAAACCGTATTGGCGAAAATACAAATAACCAGTACAAAGGCCCCTCCACATTGATAGCATCTGAAACCTAACAGACCGCTGTTTAAACTCAGTATGCAAAGCAGGGTTAATTGGAGACATCTATTTCCCTTCCTTATTCAGCTCATAATAGGATAAAAAATGAATCGACCTGTAGTTTAAGCTCAACCGCAGAGAGCGACCAGCGCTTAAGAACCGCATCCAAAATCGCTCGCTACACCCTGTCTATGCGTCGCCTCTCATAGGTCGACCTAAGACCTTTATAGGACGACACACCTGTTTTCATAGGTCGGCCTATAGACTTTAAATCTCGACCTATACACATGCATCTTTTCTAGCAAGGTTTTAAAGTAAAATCTACATGAAACCATGATTTCAAAGCATACTCATCATCTTCAACATCTCTTTTGTGCATACACAATGAAACTACACATAATCATTTTTTGATTGGGCGACCATCTATATTAGGTTTGATAACTTTCAATTAGGTTGTTGTACCAAGAATATTGGGTTGAGTTTTTTGAAGATTTTAAATAAGAAAACTGATTTGGGGTTTTCCTTTAAGATCGCTGAGGATTTGAAGGTTTTGGACAAGATTACGTAATTCAGATCCGATCGAATGAAAGCCTTGGGACAAGGGGTGCTTTGCAAGGGAGTAGCGTGAGAAGGTGGGCTGTGTTTGTAAATCTTGGGTTTAATAAGTGCGCGCTTAGGATTAATTCGACCGAGTGAAAACCTTAAGACGAGGAGGTGTTGCAAGGTAGTAACACGAACTGGTGAATTGAAGCGGCATTGTTGGCGACTTGATCAATTATTTATCAAGGTTTTGGAGGTGGTAGAATCAACAACAAACCATAGGGTTTGTAGGGTTAGAGTTTTGCATCTCTTGTATATACACTTTTTACAAAGTAAGACTAACTACAAGTATCTCAATTCGAATTCAAATTGAGGGCAGACGTACTCATAGTGAGGCCAATTGGGGAATTGCCTAAACAAATCCTTCTCTCTCTCTCTCTCTTTTAATTTTTGTGTTTTGCAAATGGTTGGATTCATTGTTTGTTTGGCCAATTTGTTTGTGAATTGTTTTTTATCACATTTTTTATTTATGTTTTGTTTATAGAATCATAATCCGTTTGATTGTGATTGATTTTAAGATCAACAAAACAAAGTAAATTTTCAAACAATATCGATTGCAGACAAGGTGTTCGATAAATTGCATTATTGTGTTTTTGTGTTTTTGATCATTGAGAATAAGCTATACGTATAGCTTAACATTTAATTGTTTGTGATTGATCGTTGTTGAACAATTTGTGATCATTATCATTCATTTGTGTACCTTTACGCATATCCAAGCTTTTCAATAGAGGTTCGGTTAGACGATTCGATTCAATTTGTTTCCGTTGTGCCATAAAACTTTTGAAAACCATTCTTGCCAAAAGTTTGATTTTTAATTTGTGATTTATTCACCCCTCTAGATTGAAGCCTATCGTCTAACATCATTTATCAAGTATTGAGAATGATGAAAGTAATATTAATTAGAAGATAGAATTGAAAAATGTACATTGGAAGTTGAAATTAGTCATTTATTCTGGAATATTTTTTTATTCTAAATGGGTCATTCATTGTGCAACGGAGGAAGTATCATTTTTATAATTTAATTATGGCAGCGTATACTCACAACTTTTTTTTATTACAAAGAGGGCTAACACCCGGAAAAAAGAAAACTACATGAAGATATTCCTAGGGGTAAGAACCCCCTTATCATCATCAGCCAAAAGGTGCTTAAAATCATTTGGAGAGTCATCAAACAAATAAAACACCTCCCTCAAAGAGTAACTATGTCTAGGCAGAATATCCGTTAGACAATTAGATTCACGATGAAGTGTTTGACCATCACTTCCCAATCAAACTCCAACATTCTACAGATATTATTAATAATAGTCCCCCCATCGAGCATATTATTACTTTTGTCCATAACATCATTCACAACTCCTATAGAGTCCACTCTCACCTCAACATTAAAGTTTTGAAACTAGGTCGAAAAATTCAAGCAGGTTCAAATGATTTTTGGTGTGAAGTGTTGCTTGATAAGTACAAGCGTAAGGCTATTGCAAGTGAATTTGTTGTTAAGACAATTGATTCTCACTTATGAAAAACTATTGTCAAACTATTGCCTCATGTGTTTGCCCAGAGTTGGTGGACAATTGGGGATGGTCGAAGCATTGAGGTTTGCAATAATGCGTGGATTAAGTAAGGGATGCATTTGGTGGACTGTAACCTTCAAATTTTGAAGCAGATAAGGAATGCTAAATTGGTTGATATGATAAATGTGGTTGGAGGGTGGAACCGAAAACTGCTTTCTTCGTGGTTACTGACGAATATTATAGCAAAGATTACAGCTCTTCTTCCACATGTTGATAATAATGGTGTTGATCTACATGTTTGCAAGGAGAATGTCCTGCAGATTTTCTGTATATCGAATATGTATCATGCGCTGTGTGGTTTTGATAGCGTTGAGATAAATGGTGCTCGGTAGGATATTTGGAGATTGAAGATTCCAGAGCAAGTTAGAGCGTTTGTCTATCTTTTTAAACACTGAAGACTGTTGACAAATGATTGGAAGCATCAAACTGGGTTATAATCTGATCGTTGCAACTACTGTCAAGATTGTCGAAAAAATGACTATCCATGTGTTGTGTGATTGATCTCTTATCATACTTTTATGGATGAGTGCAGTGCTAACCAGTGTTTTAAAAATCGGACCGGTCATCAAACCGGTGAGGGTACTGCGTCACTGGTTTATTGGTCGAACCACTGGGTCATTGGTCGAACCGTATGACAAAACCGAATAACTCGGTTGAATAGACCGGTCTATATAACAAAACTATATAGATATAAAACTGGTCGAACCGGATGATTCAGTCTCTACAAAATATAACTAACAATTAAATTTATTTAAAATATCATATCATATGTTCACAA
Source organism: Lathyrus tuberosus (assembly GCA_022829125.1). NCBI lineage: Eukaryota > Viridiplantae > Streptophyta > Magnoliopsida > Fabales > Fabaceae > Lathyrus > Lathyrus tuberosus. Next base: position 12,543,102 of record JALAZF010000142.1, on the reverse strand, counting down.
GTTCATTATCTAAATTCAAATTTAAAACAAAGGTATCACACATAACAAAATAGTACAAAATTATAAAGTCTAATGGCGAACAAAGTCTAATTGCAACATAATCTAATTAAATAGTTTATAACAAAATAACTCTAATGTGCACCAATTCAAAGGAGGAAAAATTGTTTCAATGTTGGGATCTATTTCTTCAATATTAAAATCATCTGCAGTAAAATCAACCGCATCCGCAACAACTTCTCCGTCAATGATATCATTAGTTTGTTTTATTTTTTATTTTAATTTTTTATTTCATTTATTTTATTTTTTGTTTTAATTTTTTTAATTAAAATAATCAAAAAGACGTCGTTTTAATTAAAAAATGCAATTAAACCGCCGGTTTAGGAAAATCGCCGGTTTTTCTGGTTTTTTTGGTTTACACTGGTTTTTACCGATTCACACCGGTTCAATGACATGAGCGATCTAACAACTGAATCAGACCGGTTACCTGGCCGATTTCCGGTTCGACCAGTCCGATTTTTAAAACACTGGTGCTAACCAAAGGTACAATTTTTTTACTATACTCGCAAAATTACAAAACTTGTAATATAATTTTTTTAGTATTATATAATTTCTGTTATAAGGTATGATAATGACCAAATTAATTTTAAATGATATTATAAATATTATAAAGCAATAATAACTTTTTTCAATAATAAAAAAAATAATTTTTTTGGGCAATACAAAACTTTTGATAGTGTTTTTTTATTAAATAAATGTTTGTGAATTTTATAAAAAATGGATATTTTTATGGATTTAACCCAATCAATATTAAATCGACCAAATCCACTAAATTTATATGTCAAATTAATTTAATCAAATCTATCAAAAATTAAAATTTTAGCAATTGAAATAAGGCTTAAGAATAAAATCGTAATCTGCATCAGAATTAAAATTTGAGCTCGATTTCGACCAAACTGACCGATTGTACAATCATAATGTTATTATTTGTTAGGGATTGAATAACTAATTTAAAGGGAAAAATATTGGATAATAAATTTAAGAATTTATTTTCTCTAACTATTTTTATTAAAAAAATTTGAAAATTCAAATATATGTATATAGAAAAAATTCAAATTATTTAATTTGAAAATGAAATAAATTAGTTTCTTTTTTTTTTAATTTAATTTTGTTCTCTCAATTTTACAAAATTCACAAAATTAATCCTCCTATTTTAAACTCAAATAATTTTGGTTTTCTACTTAAGTTTTTTTTCTTCTTCTTTTTCCTTTTTTTTTTTATAGAAAATCAATGATATTTTCCGTTTTTAAACTTATATTTTTATTTATAAAATTTTATAACATATTCACATATGATCATTTGTTGTGTTTAAAAAAATTATCATTTTAAAAATAAAAATATTATTAATTTTAAATGAAAAGATATGAAAAAGATATCAATTTCGTAAATCAGATAAAATAGGATATCGAAATTACAATTAAGTCAATTAAAAAAATAAAACCTGTTTTTGTGAAAAAAATAATATTTAAAAGTAATTTCTAAAATTTGAAGTTAAATCCAATTTTAAATGCTTCATAAACTAACAGTTCCATTTGTTTACATTACCGAATTAAACCGAAAATATAAAATTATTTTAAAATTGACAGCTATATTTATTTACACCACCGACTAAATTGGAGAAAATTATACTACAAATCCGAAATTAAAGCGCCCGTAGTTTATGGTAAGAAACTTGAACCAAATGAGGTAGTTAATTTATTTCTCTTATTTCAATTAAAACAAGCACAGGAGCACACAATTTTCATTTCTCAAAAAACAACAAAAATTGGAACGAAATTCAAACGTTGTAGTAGTGGGGACACTTTATGTTCTTTTGGTATTTTCCTAGAATTTTCTAGTTTGTGTGTAACCTAATTAGGCAAAAGAGTCTCTCCACTAGAAGCACAAGCACATGATAGTGGGTCACACATTTCAAACACACTCTTTTTATTGAAAGGTGAGAGGAGGAATCTATATGGAAGCTTTGAAGGAATTTGGTGACAACGTGAATGAATGTGTTAATGCTTCGTGTTGACGGCTATAAAGTTATGAAGTGACTTTAATTTGAATATATATTTAAATGTCGGTATCATGTAACGATAAACTTTCCAATATTTAATCACTTGTCACATTTCTAATGGGACTTTGTTGGTAACATGGTTGGAGTATTAAGTCTTATATTTATTATATTAACGTCAATAAAACTCCCATATTTTTTTATCATATATTTTTAATTAATTTGCTTTGTTCCATTCACTTAATTCCAATATGTTTTTCTACTTTTGTTCATATTAAGATGTTTAAACATAGTCTTATATTATAAATATATTATATTATCTCACCTCTATGTCCATTGTCGCTTTATTCTCATCACTTTTTCATCTTTCTGTCTTCAATATTTGTTAGCACACCTATGGCTTTCTTGCCATGCAAGCAACCTTACAAACACACTATAATATAAAGATGATAGGTAGAAGACGATGAGATAACTTGTTTTTAATTTAAGTGAATGATCAAATGATAATTTTTTTCTTCAAATAATTAAAAATTTTTATTTAAATACCTAAGTAACTAATATTTTACATTATTCACTAAAATACTCGTGTTTTAAATATAAAAAATTGTATTAAAGAAGATGGGTTAATGCTATTGGCGTAAACACTCAAATTTACACACTAGAGCCAGATCCTATGGTGCATGCACTACCATCATGCCAATGAGAGTAGCACATGCTTTGTAGGCCTAAGAGGAAGCGTCAGTACCCTGGTGCCATAGTTCATTGGTTTTTTTATTTATAAATAGGTATTCATTCTCCACCATTTTCCACACATCTTCCCATTTCATCTTCTAAATTTCTAACATGATTATTAAATGAGATGCATATGTTTGTTTTTCAATTCTCAAGCCTCTAATGAATATTCGACTTTGGAACACTCAGACTTTCGAGCATCTTGAGAGGAGCTTGATCTGTGATAACGAGAAATCGTATCGTATTTTATGGCTCATTACGCATATGTTTCGTTCATTTTTATTCGAGTTTTATTAGTATTTAATCGTGATTTTGTGTTTTGCAGCTGATAACTTCATCTGTGGAAAAATCGGACAAAAGATTGGAAAAGAGCAAAAGAAGAAGAAAATCCAGCAAAGAGGTGAAGATTGTGTGTTTTACTGGTGTCGCTCGCCATCCCCAGATGGCGTTCGCCATGAGCTTGGAGGCCACATCATTTAAAAAGGCCAGGACCATGGCGTTCCCCATAGCCTGATGGCGTTCGCCATCACTGCGCAGTTGTAGAATTTAAAAACTGCAACTACTTTGGGCAGTTTGATTTCTCCTACTTTTCCTCCACTTCATGTGCATGTTTTAGCAGTTATTTATGAGACTTTTCTCTATATATAAGACTTTTCACTCTTATATTGGGAACCCGATTTTAGACGCGGAAGCTCTGTCGAATTCCGTTTAGGCATATAACTACCTTTAGAGCGACAATTACTCACATCGAGGAATTGTCGCAAAACTCTTGTAATTTACTTTGCTGCTGTATTTCTGACTTCGAACAAGCCTTCCGGCGTTTCCTTTTGCAATTCAAGTTCAGTTTTCATTTTTTACAGGTTATTTATTCTTGCTTATTTTTATTTTGAAATTTACAATTCTTGTCTTGTATGCTATGTACTTTTCCATGATAATTACCATAACTATGCTTATGATTAAAACTAAAATGTGTTGCTAAATTTACTTGAGTTCGGCGTGTGAGGACCTCGTTACCGACGGGACTCCGTAGAAAATATAGGCGCGACTTTGTGTGATTGCATGCTAGTTTTGGTTTATGTTTCTATTTTTCGTGTTTTATTATTCCGACACGAAAGTGAGGAATATGCCAAGTTCGGACCGATAGCGCGAGAGTGTGAGGAAAGAACGGATAGTAGAAACTAGGCACCGATCCTAAAAATAGCGAGAGCGCTTTAGACATCGTTTAGGATTTCATGGACTTCCAAAATACGCTTTTCAATTAAAACGGGCTAGCGAGAGCATAATCCTGTGGTTGTTAGGTGTGGCTTTTGCCGATAGCGCGAGAGTGTGAAATGAAGCCTTTAAGTTAGTACTTCCTACGGAACAAAGTGCAGTCGTAATTAGCACCCGACTTCTATAAGTCTCTTAGGTACGTGGAATCCACATTCCGGACTCGATTTTAGTATTATTTACCAAAACCTTTAGAATTAGTAATTTTTTCCTTTCCGTTTAAATCCTGTAAATCCTTAGCCTTAGTTTTGCACTGCAACTATATATTGCATTAGTTTGATTATCCCTTCCTTGTGGGTTCGACAACCTTATTCAAAACTACTCGAACAACTGTATACTTGCAGTCTTAGCTCGACGGTCACATTAGTGCCCTCGACATGCATCAAGTTTTTGGCGCCGTTGCCGGGGAAGGCTGATTTAGTCAATATTGTGAATCCTTTGTTGCGCAGTATAGACTAAGGCACCAAAATTTTTCCTTTTTCTCTAATTCGTCGATTGTATGTCAAACACTCGTTCTAGAGGCGACAAGCTTGAGCAATCGATTGACGATATAGAGCGTTTCATTAACTTAAGACGCCAAATTAATGAATTCCAAATTATGTATAATCTTTTTGAACTTGGAATTTCTTACCCAGAATTACCAATACCCATGGTTGAGAACCCGCAAAACCGTCCTCTTAAGGATTACGCTGTCCCATTGCAAGATGAATCGCATAACAACATTGCTGCCCCTGTCATTAATCGAAACGATTTTGAGCTGAAACCTTCACTGTTACAAGCCGTTCAACAGAACTAATATTCTGGAAGTTCCACGGATGACCCGAACCTTCATTTATCAATGTTTGTGCAATATGCTGATACCGTAAAAGCAAATGGTGTTAGTAACGAAGCCATACGACTACGTCTTTTTCCTTTCTCTTTAAGAGATAGAGCTAGAGCTTGACTTCAGTCTCTACCATCCAACTCTATCACTACGTGGGACGATTTGAAGAAAGTCTTTTTAGCTCGATACTTTTCGCCAAGTAAAACCGCTATGCTAAGAGCCCAAATTAACGGATTTAGGCAAAAAGACAATGAATCTCTTTTCGATGCTTGGGAAAGATACAAGGACATGCTAAGGCTATGTCCGCACCATGGACTTGAACAATGGTTGATAATCCATACTTTCTACAATGGTCTTCTTTACAACACAAAGCTGAATCTGAAAGCTGCAGTTGGCGGCGCTCTGATGGACAAACCATATGAAGACGCTTATCAACTCATTGAAAATATGGCTCAAAACCACTTCTATTGGGGAGGTGAGAGAACTCCGATAGAAAAACCTGCTACGAAGAATGAAATGTACGAAGTTAACAGTTTGGACCGTGTCAGTGCTAAAGTGGATGCGCTTACTCAAAAGATAGAAAGTTTGGTTGTAGCTCCAGCAGCTACCATGGCCGCTGTGACGCCGAATTTTGAATTGTGCGGAACCCCTGGACATAGCAACGTTGAATATCATTTACAACCTGGTATTCCTACCGACCAAGTGAATTTCGCCCAAGGAAACCCGTACTCAAACACATATAATCCTGGCTGGAGGAATCACTCGACTTTCTCATATAAGAACAACAATGCTTTATTTTCCCCAACTCAAGCACCTGCAGTACCTCCAGGATATCAGAAGGGAGCAACCGTTGCCCCTCAAGCACCAAGAAAGTCAAACGTTGAGGTTTTACTAGAAAATTTCATCGCAACACAAACCCAACAAAACAAAGAGTTTGCCAACCAAAGTGTGCACACAAGTGAATTGTTAAAGCAGATGGCAACTAAGTTTGACGCCATGGCTACCCATAACAAAATGTTAGAAACCCAAAATTTTCAAGTAGCCCAACAATAAGCAACAGTAGCAGCCCCTGCAGGAACATTTCCTGGGCAACCACAACCAAATCCAAAAGGACATGTTAATGTTATTACATTGCGAAGCGGAACCGAACTAGATGGACTAGTAGATCCAAGGATTCAAAACCCCGCCATGTATCAGAATCCTGGTAAAGGAACCGAAAAGGTAACGGAACCGAAAAATGACAAAAATGACAAAAGTGAAGAGGCCGTAGAAAAAGAAACACCTTATATGCCTCCACCACCATATAAACCACCGATACCTTATTCGCAAAGGCTCGCCAAGCCTAAAAATGAAGGACAATTTAAAAAGTTTATGGAGCTTCTGAAACAACTCAATATTACTATACCTTTCAGAGAAGCCATAACACAAATGCCTTCATATGCCAAATTCCTTAAAGAGATCCTGTCAAATAAGAAGAAGCTCAAGGATAACGAGACAGTTATACTCATTGCTGAGTGTAGCGCTATCATCCAAAATAACACACCTCCTAAACTGAAAGACCCAGGTAGTTTCTCGATACCTTATGTAATCGGAAAGTACGTCATAGACAATTATCTATGCAATTTAGGAGCCAGTGTTAGTCTAATGCCCTTATCCACCTGTAAAAAGCTCGAATTAGGAGAGTTGCGGCCAACAAAAATGTCTCTACAACTAGCGGACCATTATGTTAAATTTCCTATAGGTATGCTAGAGAACGTGCCCGTTCGTATATGACAATTCTACATTCCTACTGATTTTGTGGTAATGGATATAAAAGAGGATTCCAACATTCCTATTATTTTAGGAATACCCTTTTTAGCTACAACCGGAGCGATCATTGACGTTAAGAAAGGAAATCTAACTTTTAAAGTTGGTGAAGAAAAGGTCGAATTTATTCTAGCCCAATTCTTGAAAGCTCCCGCTATAGATGATTCATGTTATTTTCTCGACGTCGTCGACGAATGCGTAAAAGAAGTGGCGATGGAATCATTCAAGTGTACAGAAATACTAAAGATTCCAGCACCTCCTATACTCGAAGACGATAATTGGCGTGAGCCATACGTAGATGACAGTCTGAGAGAATGCTTAGCGCTAACCCCCGATCCAATACCATGCCCGAAGAAACCTTCTGTAGAACTTAAGACACTACCCAAAAACCTAAGGTATGAGTTCCTAGACACCGAACTAGAATAACCAGTAATAGTTAACGCTGACTTAGGACAGATAGAGACCGAAAAACTTCTACATGTTTTAAGAAAGTATCCTAAAGCGCTGAGGTATAACATTTCAGACCTAAAAGAAATAAGTCCTTCTATTTGCATGCATCACATTATGCTCGAAGGAGATTGTAAGACCTCTAGAGAGCACCAAAGAAGGATAAATCCTATCTTAAGCGATGTAGTAAAAAAGGAGGTACAAAAGTTACTAGAAATAGGAATCATATACCCGATATCTGATAGTAACTGGGTTAGTCTCATGCACGTCATGCCAAAGAAAGGAGGTGTTATGGTTGTTAGTAATGAAAAAGGCGAATCTGTTGCTAAACGAACTCAAATAGGATGGAGAATATGCATAGACTATAGAAAGCTAAACAAAGCCACTCGCAGAGATCATTTTCCTCTACCCTTTATAGATTAAATGCTTGAACGATTGGCTAAACATTTTCACTTCTGCTATTTAGACGGATACTTAGGATTTTTCCAAATTCCTATCCATCCTGACGATCAAGAAAAAACTACATTTACATGCCCCTATGGTAAGTTTGCCTACAGACGAATGTCGTTCGGACTGTGTAATGCTCCCGCAACCTTTCAGAGATGCATGATGACAATTTTTGCCGACTTTATAGATAATATAATGGAAGTATTCATGGATGACTTCTCTGTCCGTGGGGAAAGTTTTGAAGGATGTTTATAGAACCTAGAAATGGTACTCGAACGTTGCGTTAAAGTCAATCTAGTGCTGAATTGGGAGAAATGTCATTTCATGGTCCGAGAAGGAATTGTGCTTGGACATGTAGTATCTAACCGAGTAATTTAAGTGGATAAAGCAAAAACTAAAATCATAGAAAACCTTCAACCTCCGAAAACAGTTAGAGAGATTCGAAGTTTTCTAGGACATGCCTGTTTCTACCGATGATTCATTAAAGATTTCTCTAAGATAACTAAACCACTAACGAGCTTGTTAATGAAGGATGTTGAATTTGTATTTGATGAGGATTGCTTGATAGCATTTGAACATTTGAAAAAGGCTCTAATAACTGCACCTATTATTCAACCGCCCGATTGGAGTAGACCATTCGAAATAATGTGCGATGCTAGTGATTATGTTGTTGGTGTTGTCTTAGGACAAAGAAAGGATAAAAGGCTGCATGCCATATACTATGCTAGTAGAACCTTAGACAGTGCGCAGATGAACTACACTACCACATAAAAAGAACTCCTAGCTGTTGTGTTTGCTTTAGATAAATTCCGTTCTTACTTGGTGGGAGCGAAAATTGTTGTCTATACCGACCACGCCATAATTAGGTACATGTTGAATAAAAATGATGCTAAGCCGAAACTTTTAAGATGGATCCTGCTTTTGCAAGAATTTGATCTAGAAATCAAAGATAAGAAAGAAACCGAGGACGTAGTAGAGGATCACCTTTCTAGAATCGAGGATCAAGAACCTGAGCGAGTCCCCATCAATGATGATTTTCCGTACGATAGACTTGTAGCCCAGTTAGAAAAAGAAAGTGAAATGAGTGAATGCTCTATAATTTATCATGACGCAGAAACAAATAAAGTAGTAGACAATATGCTCAATGACCATATTGCTGTGGTATGCTAACTTTGTCAACTACCTAACAGCTGGGGTACTTCCACTAGATTTATCTTACCAACAAAAGAAGAAATTCTTCCATGATCTCAAACACTATTATTGGGATGAGCCCTTACTTTTCAAGCGAGGCGCCGATGGAATTTTTCGTCAATGTGTCCCTGAATCTGAAGTTGAAGATATCATATCTCATTGCCACTCTGCACCTTATGGAGGGCATGCAAGCATTTCAAAGACTTGCGCAAAGATTTTGCAATCTGGCCTATTCTGGCCTAACCTTTGGAAGGACGTCTACATCGCTGTTACAAATTGCGACCGATGCCAATGCACTGGTAACATTTCTAGACGTGATGAGATGTCGCTAAGGGGTATTCTAGAAGTAGAAGTCTTTGATGTTTAGGGAATAGATTTCATGGGCCCTTTTCCGCCATCCTTTGGCAACAAATACATACTTGTTGCAGTCAATTATGTTTTGAAATGGATTGAGGCAATAACTTCTCCTACCAACGATGCACGAGTAGTAATAAGACTCTTCAAGAATATAATATTTCCTAGATTTAGTGTGCTGAGAGTTGTCATTAGCGACGGTTGATCCCATTTTATCTCGAATATTTTTGGGAAACTATTGCTTAAATATGGAGTGCGACATCGAGTAGCAACACCATATCACCCTCAGACGAGTGGACAAGTGGATGTTTCCAATAGAGAGACCAAGCAAATATTAGAGACAACAGTTGTGAACTCTAGGAAGGATTGGTCTACAAAGCTTCATGAAGCTCTATGGGCTTATAGAACAGTTTACAAAACTCCGATAAGAACCACCCCATTAAAGCTAGTTTATGGAAAATCGTGTCATCTGCATGTCGAACTTGAGCATGAAGCTTATTGGGCCATTAAGACCCTGAATATGAACTATACGGCGGCAAGAGAGAAAATAATTCTTGATATCTATGAACTAGAGGAGCTTAGATTGGACGCATACGAAAATGCTCGAATTTATAAGGAAAGAACCAAACAGTGGCATGACAGACGAATAGCTAGACGAGAGTTCAACCAAGGCGACATAGTTCTCCTTTTTAATTCTCGACTTAAGTTGTTCCCTGTTAAACTTCGTTCCCGATGGTCTGGCCCCTTCGAAGTTGTAAGAGTTCTCCAAAGCGGAGCAGTGGAAATTAAAGGAAAATATGACGAGACCTTCATTGTTAATGGGCAGAGACTAAAACACTACCATAACATTGAGAACAAAGATTTATGCGTAAGTTATAAGTTAGAGGAGCTACCCGCTCTTTCGAAAGACTAGTTTGACCCTAATGTCGAGCTAAAGACATTAAACAAGCACTGCGTGGGAGGCAACCCACGATCCTTAGTTTTTCTAGACTTTAGACTTTTCTTTTTATTTTATCTTTATTATCTGTTCCTATGTCTGTTTGTTGTCATGTCATTATTATTATTATTATTATTATTATTATTACTACTACTACTATTATTATTACTACCCTTTTTGTTTTTATTTTTGACACCTTCGCGGTACAGTTAATTGATAGTGTACTCTTTGTCTATTTTCAGGCTAGCTTAGCTTAGGATATCCTTCACTGACTTAGAGTATGGATCACAATGCTGATGTGGAGATTGTATTTAGGAACGATGCTCAGAGACGCATATTTGAAATTCTGGTTCAGAGGGAATTGGCACTCCCTATTTACCCTGATGGTTGTACCTTGACCACCCTAGGATTGAGGGACAGTGTGATGTACTTGCTCGACCAGATTGGTTGGGTGAACTTTGGTATAAGGCACAAATTTAGCCCTTACCGTATGCTGACCCTAGAGTTTCTTAGCTCACTGTATTATGACCTAAACCGAGGTCTTGGTTTTGGCCGAGGTTTAGCCACATTCAGGTTGTTTAACACCAAACACCGTTTTACCCATCACGAAATGGCCAACCTGTTAGATTTTCCTAATGGACCTGATGCCCATTCAGTGACACCTGATGATGCTTTTACTGGCCTTGACCTTAACTACTTCTGGGGAACCATTACCGGTAATTACCATCCCAAACCTAACACCATGTTCTATAGTAATATACATAACCCTGCTTTTAGGTACTTTCATAAGATCTTGGCTCACACCCTGTTTTGTAAGGAAGAAAATATCACCTCTGTTTCTAAGGATGATTTGTTCATTATGTACTGTGCTTCACTGGGAAGGCCTGTGAATGCTGCTTCCTTTATGCTGGCTAGCTTGAACCGCATTGCTCAAGAGACCGATGGTGCTATCCTCGCTGAAGGTTTAGTTACCATGATCGCTGAGGCAATAGGTTTTCATTACCAACTTAACCGCATCCGTGCTTTTGGAGGCATCCGTCCGATGCACTTGAATTTCTATTTTAACTGTGGTATGTTGGCTAACCTAGGACCAGTCGAGTTTGAACTCCTAATTGACAACAAAGTGGTCCACAACTTTACCCTGCCTAACCATGAGAGGACAAACATGCATAATAGGAACAATTGGCTTTATGACCTTGAGGAAGAGAGTGAATCACCAACTCCACCCTAAAGCCCGCAGCCTTATAAGATACCTGATGCCAATCCCCCTGATGCCATTTCAAACGTCTCTAAAGCTCGTGTAGATTATGCTGCTGCCATAAGTGCTCTACAATGCCAAGTGGACACCCTTAGGGATGATATCACTTTCATCCGGGGGGCCTTATTGGATTCATGGACGTTGCTAATGAGCAGTTTGACCATTTGTTCCAACAAGTCCATTCTTTCACTAGGCACTTTAGCAAATGAGCTACGATTTGTACCGAAGGAGTTCTTGTTGCTTTTATGTTTTAGTTTGTTCTGGTTTTTATTGTATTTTCATTTCGTTGTAATTTGTACTCTTTGTATCGTCGATTCATTGGCGAATACATGATGTTCTAGTTTTTGAATTAATGTGATTTTTCATTTATGTCATTTGTATTATTTTGTAATATTTAATGTTTATTTTATTTTTCTGCAATCTTAATCTCGTAATAGTAATTCTGCAGTTGAACTGATGTTTTATGTCTGTTCAAATTATCAAAAACCCAAAAAAATACTGCTTGTTAACCAAAAAAATGAAATTTGCGCAATTCTGCCTAGTGGTGTTCGCCATGGCATGATGGCGTTCGCCATCATTTCTCTAATTTTCAAATTTCTAACATTAAATACATGGCATTCGCCATGTGCTTAATGACGTTCGCCATGAAGACATAACGTGCAAATTTTCTTACACGTATTCTGTTGCAGAAAACGCGCGGGTTTCAAACAAAACCCTTCCAACTTCCCAACACTTCTGTAACCACCCAAATAACTACCCATTAATTATCCTATTAACCCATAACCACTCATATACCATTTTTCCTTCTATTTAAAGCTTCCAAACCTCATTCTTCATCATCACCAACAACATTCTTAAACACTCTTGCTCACTGTTCTTACTTCCTAACTCTCCCAAACCTTTCGGATAAATTCACAATGCCTCCTAGAGTTGCTCGCGACATTGATTTAATGGGAATCAAATTTCTCGATGCTATCCTTGGTGAGCGACAACAGCCTATTTTTCTCAAAATCCATAAGAGGCATGTCGGAGCCACGCGATATGCTCACGTCGATTCTGTCCGTGCACTAGGGTTGTTCGACAACATCAAATGGATGGTCACTAATGTAGGTTTGTCTCACCTTTTCTCTAATCTGACCCATACTTTTGTTAGACTAACCTATGAGTTTTTAAGTTTGTTTCAATACTTGTATGACCCGTCACGTACCTTTGGCACCGTGCACTTTAGGATGTTCAATAGAGATTACGAGCTGCCCCAAGAAAGGATAAGTGAGATTTTTCATTTTATGAGTGGTGAAGAGTATGCATGTTTAGCACCTCTTAAAAGCGAATGGCAAGCCAGTGCCTTAGGCTTCTGGCGCCAAATCACTGGCAAAACCACGTCCACGTGGGAAGGCCTAAAAGCCACTTCTATCCACAACCCCGCGATTAGGTACTTTCACCGTGTCATAGCGAGCACTATCTTTGGTAGAGAAAACATGGAGATTGTGAATTCTAAGGATTTATTTTTCATTCACTGTGCATTGTCAAAGACTAAGGTTAATCCCACACATTTCTTGTTAGCTCACCTTAGTTCTGTCGCTAGTCGATCCAGTGGTGACATATGTGTCGGAGGCGTGATTACCTCAATTGCTTTAGGTTTAGGACTGTAGGATGAGATAGGTACCCTTGAGGGATTAGCCGCACCTGTTTGTGATTTAGAGTACTGATGCAATATGCAACTTATCAAGATTGTGCCAAGCGGCAAGTATAGGCTTATGGTCAGGAATAGTGAGGTGAGGAGCATAGATTTACCATGTGCTTCGCGCATTAATGTGCACGTTAGCACAAATTGGCTATTTGATATTGAGGCCCCGAGCATAGATGACGAAGCTAGAGAGAGGGCCTATGCTGAGACCATGGGATTTGCACATCAGCCTGGCCCCCGTGCCAATGCTGACATCCCAGGACCGAGTCACAGAGCACCCCCTACACCCACTTTCTCTGACCAATTTTTAGGTACCTACCAGCCTCAGGAAGAGTACGACTATGCTGCCATCTGAACTAGTTTGGATGATCTTTTGTCTGAACTGCGGTATCGGAATGACAGGGAGGCAGAGCGTGACTTGCTGTTCCAGAGCTTACAGCGTCAGCAGAAGGATACCAGAGTTGTTGTAGATCTTGCCAACCAACAGCAAGTTGACTTTGTAGAGCGTATCGAGCATGATATGGCGGATCTGACTGAGCAGATGGAGGGCATGAGAGTGCAGGTTACCACTTTGAGGGAGTATGTTCAGCATGTTCCTAACCCTGCCCTTGGTAGAGGTTTTGGACGACCACACGACCGAGGACGCCATCATTGATTATTCCAGGTTCTTCCACTCCTTTTTCACCTTGTACTAAAACATTGGGGACAATGTTCGGTTCAAGTGTGGGGGAGGAGTTTTACTTGCTCTGTTTTTCGTTTTTTCCATGTTATTTTTATGCTTTCTAGTTAGTTTCTTTTATGTCGATTCGTTTATGCGTAATTGAGTTTTATTGTACTTTACCCTTCTCTTTCGTTAGAAAAATTCCCCTAAGATTGATAAAAAAGCAACCCCAATGAAAATTTTTTCATCCGAATTTATAGCATGACACTTTTTCACCTTTAGGCATTGTTATCCCGAAGTATGCGGCACCGATCTAAATAACCATTATGCCGAGACCTTGATTTCCGAGTTTCTATAGTAGTAGTCTCTTGAGTAGTTTATGTTAACGGTCAACACCATCCCAAAAACACGTTCTAAGTAATGAGCCGATGCAAATATGTGGTGATCTCGAAAGAAAAGAAAAATTAATATTAATTTTTATTTGAGCTGTACTGTAGAAAAGTGAATGAAAGAATTTGTTTCCTTCTAAGTTAGGTGGCCCTCACCCGACCATTTAGCCCAACAGATCAGATTCTTGAAATTCAAAAAGAAAGAAAAGAAAGAAAAGAAGAAATAGTGCAAAAAGTTGAAAAATCGAGATCATGAACACTAACAGGTTCACTTACCATGCGAGTGTAGGGATAACGGGCTTAATGTGACCGCGCGAGAATGAAAAAGAGGGAAAAAAGAGACAAGGAATATAGGTCGAGTTATAATGGTACGATTTAGATTAGTATTGCATAGGGGGAGTCTTTGTCTGCAAGTGCGGATGTGTGACATCACGGTATCCTCGTTGTCGAATTCTAGTACCTATCTTTTAACATTAGCCTATTAGTCGTGTTTGGTTTTAAAGTCGTGTCGTGCTTTCGTTTCGGATGCTGCACTTTATATTTTTAATTATGTCTGGAGTTTGTTTGAGGACAAGCAAAAGTCTTAGTCTGGGGGAGTTTGATAACGAGAAATCGTATCGTATTTTATGGCTCATTACGCATAAGTTTCGTTCATTTTTATTCGAGTTTTATTAGTATTTAATCATGTTTTTTGTGTTTTGCAACTGATAACTTCATCTGTGGAAAAATCGGGCAAAAGATCGGAAAAGAGCAAAAGAAGAAGAAAATCCAACAAAGAAGTGAAGATTCTGTGTTTTACTGATATGGCACTCGCAATCCCCAGATGGCATTAACCATGAGCTTGGAGGCCACGTCATTTAAAAAGGCCAGGACCATGGCGTTCTCCATGGCCTGGTGGCGTTCGCCATCACTGCGCAGTTGCAGAATTTAAAAACTGCAACTGCTTTGGGCAGTTTGATTTCTCCTACTTTCCCTCCACTTCATGTGCATGTTTTAGCAGTTATTTCTGAGACTTTTCTGTCTATATAGGACCTTTCACTCTTGTATTTGGAACCCGATTTTAGACGCGGAAGCTCTGTCGAATTCTGTTTAGGCATATAACTACCTTTAGAGCGACAATTACTCACATCGAGTAATTGTCGCAAAACTCTTGTAATTTACTTTGCTGTTGTATTTCTGACTTCGAACAAGCCTTCCGGCGTTTCCTTTTGCAATTCAAGTTCAGTTTTCAATTTTTACAGGTTATTTATTCTTACTTATTTTTATTTTGAAATTTACAATTCTTGTCTTGTAAGCTATGTACTTTTCCATGATAATTACCATAACTATGCTTATGATTAAAACTAAAATGTGTTGCTAAATTTGCTTAAGTTCTGCGTGTGAGGACCGTTGTTACCGACGAGACTCTGTAGAAAATGTAGTCGCGACTTTGTGTGATTGCATGCTATTTTTTGTTTATGTTTCTATTTTTCATGTTTTATTATTCCGGCACAAAAGTGAGGAATATGCCAAGTTCGGACCGATAGCGCGAGAGTGTTACGAAAGAACGGATAGTAAAAACTAGGCACCGATCCTAAAAATAGCAAGAGCGCTTTAGACATCTTTAGGATTTCATTGACTTCCAAAATACGATTTTTAATTAAAATGGGTGAGCGAGAGCAAAATCCTGTGGTTGTTAGGTGTGGTTTTTGCCGATAGCGCGGGAGTGTGAGATGGAGCCTTTAAGTTAGTACTTCCTACGGAATGAAGTGCAGTCGTAATTCGCACCCGACTTCTACAAGTCCCTTAGGTACGCGGAATCCACATTCCGGACTCGATTTTAGTATTATTTACCAAAACCTTTAGAATTAGTAATTTTTTCCTTTCCGTTTAAATCCCGTAAATCCTTAGCCTTAGCTTTGCACTGCAACTATAGATTGCATTAGTTTGATTATCCCTTCCCTGTGGGTTCGACAACCTTATTTAAAACTACGCGAATAGCTGTATACTTGCAGTCTTAGCTCGACAGTCACGTTAGTGCCCTCGACACGCATCAATCCATGGTTAGATAGAGAGATTCAACAAGGTGAAAAAATTAGAAAAATTAATAGGCATGTTTTGGTGTTCAACTGTGCGAATGAGAATAACGAACCAACCCGGTTTTTGGAGTCAATTAAAATTGACAATGATGTTCGTGATACAATGTTTGGATGAGATGATATTATTTTGACGGTTGTAATCTTTAGATATGTTATAGTGTTAATTCATTCTTTATGCTTTTTGTGTTATTGTTTTCTATTGTGCTTGTGTTTGCTTTGTTGTAACCGAAAGTTGCATTCAATGTGAAATTTCATGGTTACAAAAAATAATTTACATATCAAGTGTATGCAATAATTATGTTGCAAAGCTTGCTCAAACATTGGGACAATGTTTACGATTGCGTTCGGGCTGACGACATACTACATAATCTTACCATTTTTCAGCAGTATCCATTTCGGTTCGAATATGCGTGTTTTTAGGGTGACCGTTTTTCTTCTTTAGCATATTTTCATTGTGCCAAACTATGTCTCCTTTATATGTAGGCCTATAATCCTTTTTCGCTACCACCGGGAAGATATTGTTGTACACATTGAATATGTTTATGACTTTGTAAACGGGGGATAGTTGGTTGGAAGGGTCCTGCCAAACATACAAACATGCCGCGATGACATGGGTGCAAGGCATACTAAAGGACTAAAACTTTTTGCACTCGCACAAACAGCAATCTAGTTCGACCCGGTAGTATCCCATTGGTCTCCCCTTATTATGGTCCATTCTCTCATGTACACTGAACCAACCTCTACGACGGTCAAATATTGTAACCATATGTGTGTTAGCTTTGGCGGTTTCCTCCTTAGTAAATTTCATACAACTTTCATTGAACAACTGCCCAAACTGTAACACTGAACTCCATTTTAAACTTCTGGTCTCGAATAGTGACCCTAACCTAAAATAGGTTGCTCTCACCAATGTGGTTATCAGTAGGTTTCTAATAGCTTTGAAGACAAAGTTCGTTGATTCCACAATATTTATTGTCATGTGCCCTAATCGTTGACCATTGTCAAATGCCTTGGTCCACTTCTCCACTGGAATATTATCGATCCACCTTAACGCACCCACACTTTTCAATCTGATCTCTCCGTGGTAGTGTTGAAATAATGGTTCTATTAATGCATACCATGCATTCATAACTTTTTTCTAAAGTGTCTAGTCTCTAATATCCCGCATGAAGTTTTGTATAATATGTCTAATGTAGTATACATGCGTAGAATGAGGATCTTGCCAACTGTTATCAATGTTATTGTATGCACTCTTAATAGATGGATGTTCGTCTGAAATAAAATATAGGTTAGGTTGCGGAGCAACGTGTAATCAGAGATTCTTGAGAAAGAAACTCCAGCCACCAGCAGTTTCACCTTCAACCAGAGCGAAGGCAATTTGAAAAATGTTACTACTGCCATCTTGTGCCACTGCCATGAGTAACGTTCCTTTATATTTCATGTACAACCATATTCCATCAATTTGAATAATAGGTTTTCATAGCGCAAAACCTTTGATGCATGGTTCATACACCCATAAGAGTCGATGGAATATTCTATTTCCACTAACACAAGTTATGTATGGAGTAAATATTGACAGTGTCTCCAAAATTGCAACAATTCTCGGAGCATAATACTTTAGTGCCACCAAATATTGTGGAAGTTCTTTGTACGAATCCTCCCAATTTTCGTATACTCGTTCAATTGCCTTAGTCCTTACTATCCATGCCTTCTTGTATGAGGGAGTATAATTGTATTGTGTAATGATATATGAGAGTATTATACTCACTTTCAATGGCAAATCCTTACTAACGAGAGGCAAGATTTCTTGGGATATTATCTGAGAGCTTAGTTTACGATGATCCTGCATCGGATTGGTGATAATGCAAGTGTGAGGTGGATCCATAAAACTTATCACCCAAGAATCACTTATTTTCCTGTAAGATGCTGTCAGGCGAAACATGCAGAACACATTACAACACAGAATGACGTACCTCTGCATGAGTGTGGTCTATAGTATAACCAATTGAGTTTTCCATGTGAAACTTTTTTACAGCTCTCACACAGTCTTCTTTTGTATGAAACATGTCTTCATTTTTAACGTTCCCTCGTCTGCATATACAAGTTGTAAAAGATATTTGAGGATGGTTCGTCTCCATCCAAGTTCAAGTTTATCATGTTCTCAGGCATACAATACACGTGGCTCAAAGGTAATTACTATTGCTCGTGGTCTACAAAGCCATCGTTCACCATATAAATAACCAGTGTCTTTTCTTCTTCTTCTTCTTCTTCTTCTTCTTCTTCTTCGTCAACAATATCGACTTTGGCTTGGTTGTCGTCGCCAGTTTCATTAAAAACTTGTGAGTGATCAACAATTTGAGAAACTGAGATTCTTGAAGTTGTTGTATTAAAATATACAACTCAATATCGTTGAACCTGGAATGTTCATGAGTTAGAAACATAATTTTAACATCTTCATCATCTCGAACCTTTAGCTGAAAAAATTTAAATTTGTTGTTGTAAAATATAATTGGTTTTTTATTAAATAATTTGTGACACTAGACCAGACTGTAACTTTGCCTCTATTCTCTCTTTGAAATGCAAGAAATTTGATCTTCTATTTATTGTAAACCGGGTAATACCGGTATTACGAAAATGAAACCCAAATATTTCACAGTCAAATGTCTCACCATTGATGTGATCATTAGTAGTGTATTATGGTGCAAGAGCCATTTTGTGAAAATTTTGGTTTGACAGTAGTGTATTTTAGTTTGATAGTAGGTAATTTAGTGTAGATGAGGAGACAAACGCACTTAAATAGGCGAAAAAGTGCACGGGGGAAAATGAATGCATGCACCACTACCTATGGCGCATGCATTATATCACCTACTAAGGTATCACTACCTATGGCGTATCACTTAAAGGTATGCCACCCTGCACCTTGCATGCATATCACACTGACACCCTATCCGACATGCAGAAAATGCTGACACCCTATCGTGCATGTATGCCACACTGATACTGCTATTCTAACCCTACATGCACCACTTTGACTGTCACATATGAATAAAAATTAAAGGAAGTGTCCATAGCATTGGCGCCAATGTGTTACGTTGCATGCAAAAAATTTAACACGTGAAACTCTCATTTCCCTATAAATACCACCTTCACTCAATTCCTTTTCATCATCAACAAACACACTTTCCTTAGTCCTTTTTATCAGCAAAAAAACAATAAGAAACTTCCCAAAATATGGCTCTCTTGACCATGAGTGATACACATAGAGGAACCATCAACAATATTGTGGAGTTTGTAAGTTCTTATTTTGCAATAATATATGTTTTTTCATTTCCTTAATAATTTTTTTAAAAAAATATATTCTTATACATGTTTTTGTTTTCCTTAATAATTTTTTTGTTAGGATCTAAGGAGATTTTGTTGTCGTGTACATGAATATGCCCCACACGACGAGTTTATAGAACCGTATTTATGACTTGTCAATTTTGGTAATCTACTAAACATAGTCTCCTACTCCATTGATTAAAAATTTATCATCGCATTGGTAGAAAGATGGAGACCCGACACACACACATTTCATCTTCCTACCAGTGAATGTACCATCACACTAGAAGACGTGTACATGTTGTTGGATCTATGTAATGAAGGTAAGGACGTTAATGGTCAAGTTAACCAAGACAATCAATATGTGAGCAACTTTTGGGTGCCGATTTATCTGAAGAAATAACAATGGGGCAAGGTATTGATCTAGAGTGCCTCAAAAAACATTATACATATATGATATTAACCGAAGATTCGACCTAGAATGAAAGAATAATTAAAATTAGATGTTATATTATGACACTATTTTGCAACTTTTTATTTCTTGAAACTATCAGTAATATTATAAATATTATGTATTTACCTTTGTTAAGTGACATAACTAAAATAACAACATATGGTTGAGGTTTATTTGTGTTTTCCCATCTACATAATTCTTTATGTAAAAACTCATATAAGGGTACTTGTTTATTTTATTCCTGCGTTTTTTTGCTCCAAGCATGGGCTTGGTCGAGAATTTTGTCACTAGCCCTTGTCAATGAGAACGAATTCACATTCCCCTAAGCGATGAAGTAAGTTTATAACATTATTTCAATTTACATACTTTATACTATAAATAACTATAAATAATTTATTTTTACTATTTTTGATTTAGGTGGTCTGTTCGAGGGATGAACTACAACAAATATCCTAAACAGGATATAACGGTCTATCGAAATCCTTTGGTTCACCTTGGACCAGACAATGTATTACAACTAAATTACTTATCATCTCGTTAATTTAGCTTTAATATTAACAATTTACTAATCTAATAATATATTTTTCCTCTACATTTTATCTGGAGACCATATTTCGGTCTCGACCATGAGATTAACCCCAAAGATGTTCTAGTTTGGACTGCAAAAACAACGATTTTCGGGTTCACTACTATAGAGATGCACCATAGTGATTGTGTCAAATTGCAGTTCGGCATGCAACAACAAATCTCGGATCCCTCGACATGTTTGGGGCAATGACATTAACTTAGAGTCGATGTCCAATAGAATTTTATCGATTGGAAGGACTTTGCTATGGATGTGTATCATCAGTGGAAGCGTCGTCATCAACAGGCCATAAACGAACCAATCATGCCAGACGATTCAAAACCAACTCGAAATTATATGAATTGGAATAAAACAGTTACAACAACTCAGTTTGTGTCTGACCCAAGGTATTTGATCAAACCACGCCTACGAGCTTCGTCATCATACGCCCAATAATAAACCTCATAACATTACCAAACCCAACAAAATTGTCAGCCCATATACACCCAACAGCCAACCCCACAACACTACAAAACCATGTACACCCAACAACCAAGCGAACATGATTACCAAACCATATACACCCAAACCCACGACCATTTCATGCCACACACCCAAACACAAAACCAAGAACATGACCCATACCACCAACAAACATATGTCGCCACCACATCTTACCTTAACACCAATGAGGCATATGATACCACCACATCCTACCATAACACCCAACCAATGTACACCTAAATATCACACCACTAAAGCAGTCAAACATCACACCACCAAAGCACCCAACCAACACATGCCTATCAAACACCACAATAACCATTGCTTCGTTTCTGAAAAGAATGAATGTCCCAATTCAACTAACTAGCCCGCCCACCCATAACCCAACAAACACGACTCAACTACAAAAACATGGGCACCAAACTTGATTACGGCATCACATGTAACTGGCAAGAGATGCTAGATTTCATTAATGACACTAATGTTCTAGGGACCTCGCTCAAAACACCTCAGGTGAATCTCGGGAGGCACAAAACACCTCAGATGAATCCTAGGAACCAACAACCACTTCAGGGGAATCATTTGTAGCCTCAACAGCGAAGGGCACTGCCATATTGTGGAACCGGTGGTCGTTATGATCAAGCGCGTCGTTAAAATATCTTTACAACATTTTCTGCCATGTAATTCTATTTAAATTTAATAATATTAGTATTTTTTCTATTTCTTTAAATTAATTATAACTTTAACTTAAAAAAAAAACAATGCACTATTGCACCTGGGGTACTGACGCCTCCTTTTATTCCCCCAAAACATGCACCACTACCATTGGCATAATGGTAGACCATGCGCCACAAGGAATGGCGCCCGTATGCAAATTTGAGTGTATGCGCCAGTAGCATTGACACATCCTCTTTGATACAATTTTTTTGGTTTAAAACATGGGTATTTTGCTAAATAATATGGACTGTTGGATATTTGGGTATTTAAAGTGAAAAAGTTGGTTATTTGAAACAAAAAATCACCAAATGAGGATGCATCACTTATATAGGACTTGATGGTTAAGCAACAAACTTAACTAACTTAATTAATTAATTAATTAGTTAGTTAAACCACTAACAACCTAGAAACATAAATGTTTAAGGATTAATAAACTAACATATCTTTATTAATCAATAAACCTAAATATATACCAGTCTTAATTGTTCACTCAAAAATACAAATATCTCAATCTTTAATGACTTCTTAAAACCGTCTAGAATTTCCATTTCAGTTGAACAATAAGTAAAATCAACCATTCCCTTCATAACTTGTTCACTAATAAAATAGAACTTGGCCTCTATATGCTTGCTATTTCCTTGATCAGGCATGTGTTTGGAACAAACTAAGTCAAACACTTTTAGATGCTTCATACTTGATTTTATTCCATTCCAGGATTCCCCAGTCACTTTCATATTTTGTTTCTTGGTGGAGCACTTGTTCAGGATATATGTAGATGTGTTGATTGTCTCTCCCCATAAACTATGGGACATGTTCTTATGTTTTGGCATTCTTCTGGTTATATCAATTATGGTTATGTTTCTTCCTTCTTCTAAACCATTGTGTTGATGAGTATATGGTGAGGTACCTTCATGAGTTTTGGTGTAAAATGACTCAAATTATTTTGAGGTGTATTTTCCATCACCATTAGTTCTCAAAACCTTTATTGTTTTTTCACCCTTTTTCTCAATTTAGGTTTTTTATTTCTTAAACACATTAATCTTGAGTCTGATGGTATACAACCATATCATTCTTGTATGATCGTCAATAAAAGTAATGAAATACTTGCTCGATCCCACCTAGTGATCATACTTCAATTGATTCACATATATCATAATGCACAACTTCTAATTCAACATTTGAGCTTTTAGGCATGTATGATGAAAATGAGAGTCTGCTATATTTATGTCTCAAATATATTTCACATGACATCTTGTTTTCATTCAGCCTAGGTAGGCTACACACTAAGATTTTTAGCTCAATTAAGATAGTCCTATAAAATTTAAGTGACCATACCTTGTATTTCAAAGCCAGTATAGAAGAGTAACTCCTTTGCAATAAGAATGTTTGAGAACAACAACCAATGTAGAAGATTAAAGATAAACGAAAGTAAAAGACAACGAAAACAATCAATCTTTGTTAACATAGTTCGGACAATGGTGTTTACTGAAGGTGTGAGAAAAACACAAGAAAGGGGGGGGGGGGTTGAATTGGGTTTTCAAAATGAAAGCTTTTTATGAAACTCAAACAAAGATCACAAATAGAATAACAATAGAGAAAGACACACGATATATCCTAGTTCACTTGAAAACTATCAAGTTAATCTAGTCCACCCGCCAAGGTGATTTCGCCTTATACACAAGGACTTAATCCACTATAACCAAACTGATTACAACTACACTAGCAAATGCTGGTGACTAACAATACACAGACTAACCGTCTCTTCTTAAGGATTCTGACCCAACTGGCCCCTTAAGGAATTCAAACAATTGTTTGATCAAATAAAATGTTTACAATGAAATGCTTCTTACATAAGCTGATATAAACACTATTTCTAGCTCAATCTAACTTAGAGAAAATCTATACAGTAAGAATAATCTTCTTCTTTGTATTGTGGTGCTATACTGTTCACTCATGAATTTCTCTATTTCTTGAGTTCTTTCTTCTTATGAATCAGTGTTATGAATATTTCTCATTTTCACACTTGGTGTCACACATGATTCGTTGAATGATCAAGTCTTTATATAGCCAGAAAAAGATCCGTTGAAGGGCAGATCAGTAATATCAGTAAAATACTGGCGACTTGAAATAATGTCGTTATGCTGCGATGAAAATCGTACACTAAAATTGTCCTTTGTACCACCAAATTAGGGTAGTGGAATGGTAGTGGAAAAGAACGTGTTTGATTTGTACTATGTACTATTTTCCCTCGCAGATGTTTCATCTTCTTCTATTTATTATAGGCTTCTGAGTTGATATGATTGAAGTATGATCAGAAGAATGAATCATTGGGTCTTCAGAATCTTGAGTCTTCAGAGTCTTCAGAACTTGTTCAGCAGAACCTTGTCATCAGAGTCTTCAGCACTCCTTCTTCAGAACCCTTGGTTATCAGAAACATAAGTCTTCAGAGTCTTCAGAACTTGTTCAGCAGAACCTTGTCTTCAGAACTTGCTCTTCAGAAACTTAAGTCATTAGAGTCTTCAGAACGCTGTTCATCAAGACCTTGTCTTCAGAGTCTTCAGCACTTAGTCTTCAGAAGATAAGTATCAGAGTTAAATTCAGAGCCAGAATCAAAGAGAACATTGCAGCAGCAACATAGTGTCTTCTTAGAGTCTTTTTGAAGTATAGTAGATCAGAAGCATTCTTGCTTCTTTGACGCATAAGCGACCATTGAGAATTTTAGAGGGACGTTTCACATGATCTCTATCAGAGTCAACACCTGTTTGTCAATTCTTAAGAAAACATACGTTAGAGTACCAAAATTGTTCTCACACAAATACACCCTTGTTATTATCAAAACAAAGAGATATATTGCAGAACCAAATCTTTTTCTAACAATCTCCCCCTTTTTGATAATGACAAAACAATGTATTTTGATAACACAATTTTGTACAAAGATAATCAGAATTGACTCAGATAAGTTCAAAGTAAACTTCCCTTTATCAAGCTCCCCCTGAATCTAAGACTTAACAAAATCTTATAAGATTTGGGATATAGAGCTTGATTGCATAGATCTTTGACAGATCCAAAATATCAGAACCTGATTATAGTGGTGATGCATTCTGATAACAGAGCTTGATTAAATAAATCAGAGCCTGATTGATATCAGAGTCATTTTGCCAATATAATTATTTTTCCTGAAAAAACATTCTAAAAAGATATGCCATTTAACATGTTATAACGTTAGAGCTATGATTGGAGACAAGGTATTTATCAAAATAACTTTTCCATAATAATACTCCCCCTTTTTGTCATAATCAAAAAGGGTAATCAAAATGATAATCTAAAAGTACATCAAACCATACACAAACAGTCAAAGACAAACTATGGGGTAGCCTAAAAAGTGCCTAAGTTTGAGAAGGAGGAGGGAGCCTCTGAAGAATCTGAGCAAGAGCATTTCGAATGTTGATAGTGAATTCATCTTGCTTGTCTATCCTAGCTCTGAATAACTCATGTTCCTTCTGAAGACTAGCCAGAGTTTTCAACACTGAATCAGACGAGGAGTTTTCAGTAGCATATCTTTCAGCCTGATCTTTAGCCTCCTTAGCTAATCTTTCAGCTTCTTCTTTGGCTAACCTTTCTACCAGTTCCCTAGCTTCAGCTTCCTTCTTCTCTTACAACCTCTTTTCAACTTGTTGAACAAAGTAACCCTTTGTCTGAACCGAAAGATTTTGAATCTTCTAAAATTCCTCAAACATCCACTGATTGAATTGATCCCATGAAGCACCCAAAACAGAAGGGTCTTCACTAGCATTTGATTCATCAGAAAATGTCCTGAATTTCATAACTACATTGTCCTTAAAAACAAATATTGCTTCATCTTGGTTAGGAGGAAGGTCAGAGGTTTGATTTTCAGTTAAGGGTTGATCATCTTCAACAGAGTCATCAAGAATGATGGTATCATTGTTTAGAGAAGATTCAGGATTATCAACTATTAATTTTGGAATAGGTTGTGGAGCAGTAATTGGAGTTGGTGATGGTGAAATGGTTGTTTGTGGATGTTCAGTAAGAATTTCTTCAGTGATTTGAATGATTGGAGATGGTGGAACAGATGTGACAAGAGTTGGTTGGAAAGAAATGGTGGAAGTTGGTTGGGCTGAGGTGAATTCAAGAGCCTGTGGTGAAAGTGGTGTAGAGACTTGAATTTCTTCAGTAGGAGATTTAGAAATTGGTGTTGGAGAGGTGGTGACAACAGTATAGAATATTGGTGGAGAGGTGGATAATAACAGTTGGGTTGTAAGTGGTGGTGATGAAATGGGAAGAGATGAAGACAAATTTCTGTCAATAGAAACAGATGCAGTTACAGATGGAGATTCAAAAGACTTATTTTGTTGTTCAGGAGGAGTTGATGCAGATGTCATCTTCAATTTCTTTATTGACGGTCCGTCCTCATTATCACTCTTCTTTTTCTTACCTTTTCCCTTTCTCTGAAAGATTTCAGGAAGAGTATCTGGCAGATTATTCAGGTCAATCCATGCATCTAACGATTCTTCTTCACATCCAACAAAATAGTTTGCAAGTTCTTCTGGATTGTAGAGCTTAGAAAAAGGTGGAAATCCAGAGATTAGAGATCAAATAAAGTTGAGTTCAAACTGGTTTGGAATAGCAGGTCAATGGGTGATCTTCTTAAGTAGCTTCATATTCTTTAAGTTCTTACCCCAAAAAGTCTGTCCAGAAGATTTGTCAAGTTCCTTAGTGAACCCAGCAACCAATAAATCCTCAACTAAGCCTGACTCAATGAAAATATCAGAGAGGAGTCTTCCATAAGGAATATAATTTCCCTTCTTGATGAAGCTAGTCCTTGAGTTAACAATGGAGTCTCTCAGAAAGTTGAACAAGATACAAGGAAGGTGAACTTTCTTTCCTTTCAACAGAGAGTATAGAACATACTTTTGTGACAGATTGATGCAATCATCTGAGTGAGTTGGATGACGATGATACATAGTCCCCGACATGATTTTGAACCAAACTCTTAGAGTGTCTTTCATGAGAGATGAGGGTGGATCCTTTTTAGAATTCAGAACAATTCCTTCTTTAAAAATAGCGGCTGTGACCTTGGCTTCCCTTTGCTTATCTTGTTGAACATTGACAATTCTTAATCCCTTTTTATCATGAGAGATTAAATCACATATAGTCTTTTCTGTGATGATGATTCTTATCCCAAACACAAAGGATGCAATGATATTTCTACTGGTGATTGCGTGAATCCAGAAATCTTTAACCAATTTTGGAAGAGAGGATCCTTGCAGTCTATTAAAGTACCCGTTCCATCCTTAGAATTCAAGTGTTTGAGTAAGGTCACATCCATTATCCAATAGATTTGTGAAGTTAACCATGGTTTCACTAAGAACTCGAAGTTCATTTACCGGCGTGTCAAGAGAGATTGGACATTCTTCAGGAATAGTGCACTGATATCCAAGTAGCTTAGCTTTTGAGATGGTTTGAGATGATGCAACCATTAACGAAGATGATGGAGTTGCAGAGAACAAAAAGGTTTTAGGGTTTCTAAGACATAATTGTGGGAAGTCAGAGTAGCGTAGTGTGTGAAGTGAGAGAATGCGTATTTATAACAAAAATAATGATTATGACAAGGTGGGAGTAATAGGTAATAATTACTTGAAACCTAGTCTCACGAAATCACAATGCTCGAGGTGTCTCTTCAGCAGTAGATATGACTTAATTTTGGACACGTGTCACAAATAATCATAGCCGTTTTTTTCAAGAGAACACGTTTTGATGTTTCCAACATCTAGAATACCAAGAGGTATCTGACTGGACTAATTTCTGATCAGAACATTTTCTAACTTGTAGACGTATTATGGATTAGAAAATCAATAAACAAATAATTAACACACTTTTCTTAATCATCAGAATCTTATATCAGACGTTTTGGTAGCCCGAAAATATTATCATCTCATTCTGGACAAGGTTTGATAAATAAGTTTTCTAGAATGAATACGAATCTATCTTCAGCAAGGGGTTTTGTGAAAATATCAGCCCATTGGTGATCTGTATCCACAAACTTTAACTGAAAAGTACCCTTCTGAACATAGTCACGTAAAAAGTGATGTTTTATTTCAATATGTTTTGCCCTATAATGTAGAATAGGATTCTTAGATAAACAAATGGCATAAGTATTATCACAGAAGATAGGAATGTTACACTCGTGTATCTAATAATCTTCAAGTTGGTTCTTCATCCTGAGTATCTGAGTACTGCACAGAGATGCTGATATGTATTCTGCTTCTACAATAGAGAGCAATTGTTGATTCTCTCTTGCTTGCCCATGAGACGAGGTTACTTCCCAGAAACTGACAGTTTCCAGAAGTACTTTTTCTTTCCAATATGTCTCCATCATAATCTGCATCACAATAACCAGAAAGCTTGTACTCTGATGTTTTCTTATACATCAAGCCATTGTTAGTTGTTCCTTTTAGATACCTTAGGATTCTCTTAACAGCAGTTAAGTGAGTTTCCCTTGGATCTGATTGGAAACAAGCACAAAGACATACGCTGAACAGAATATCTAGACGAGAAGTTGTCAAATACAGAAGAGATCATATCATACCACGATAGAGCTTCTGATAAACCTTTTTACTTCTTCTTTCTCCAGAATGCATGTCGGATGCATATGAGTCTTAGCAGGTTTACTTTCTGACATGTTGAATTTCTTCAGAAGTTCTTTTGCATACTTGCTCTGATGAATGTATGTTCCTTCTGATCTTTGATCAATTGGAATTCCCAGAAAAAATCTGAGTTCTCCATCAGACTCATTTCAAACTCAGCCTGCATTAACTTTGAAAATTCCTTGCACAATGAAATATTAGCAGAACCAAATATAATATCATCAACGTAGATTTGAACAATCAGAATGTCATTTTTAAAGGTTTTGCAAAAGAGTGTTGTATCCACTTTTCCTCTGGTAAAGTCATTTTCCAAAAGAAAGTTACTTAGCCTTTCATACCAAGCTCTGGGAGCCTATTTCAGACCATATAACGATTTTTTAAAGTTCAAGAATCAAGCACAAAGTTGCAACATTCCAAGTGGATCAAGCCTCAAGATCGCCAGTGTCACCAAATTAGAGTTTTGGTCGAATGAGGCCTCCAGATGAAAATTTTCACCTGGGCTTGAGCCAATGCTTCAAAGCACAACCCAAGATACTCCAAGGGACCTCATGGACCCAATCATCAAGTCAATTTAGCCTTAGGGGATGCATTCACCAAAAATCAGGAATTAGGATTTATTGACCTAATTTACCCCTAAGTTGACTTTTGGGACAAAGCATGAGCCAAGACCTCAAGACATGATTTGAGGGCCTCCAATACACCAAATTGATCCATTTACAACAATGGATTGATCCAAGAAGCTTGATTCAAAAGTTTCAATTTCATCTGGACCACAATTAGGGTTTTGAGGAAAAAGTCAACTGTACCTTTGACTTTTGACCAAGACATACTCCCAAACCTTGGGACATGATTCAATACACCCTATAACACCTATGGAATCCATCCATTAGGTTTAATTTAGGTCAAGGACTTGATTTCACAAAGGATCGCACAGTTTGGATTTCACCCGATAAAAAGTCAATTGTGCACAAAACTAAGTTTGACTTTTTGGAATTTTTCACAAATATGGTCCCCCTAAGTCAAAAATAATGTTAATGTATGATATTGATCATCATTCATTAAGAAAAATCAAGAAAAGTGAGGTTTCTTGCAAAAGGGGCAACCATGAGAAACCAAAAATTTTCTAAGTTATGGAACAAAAATGGTTTTGGTACCAACTTCCAAGGACCATAACTTATGATCCAAGCAACCATTTTGGGTGATCCAAAGCTGGATTTGTAGGTCTTGTTACACTCTAAAAAATCTTCAACTACCTCAGACTCCAATTTTTCATGGATTTTGAGTTATGGATTGATCAAAATCACAAAAACATGAAAATGACACTTTTTCCAACACTTAGTGAAAATCTGCCTAAGTTACCAGCCTTGAACATCAATGTTCATGAGGTTTTTTCAGTTGGATCCAAATAGTTTCAAAACAAACTATGATCACACATATTTTGTATCATATGAGGGCTTTCTAAAAAGCACAAGAGCCTCCCATAATTCAACCTGAGCAGGGAGATATGAATCTCTCAAAATCACCATTTCCAACTGTTCCAAGCAAGGCAGATTTTGTGCATTTGCTCGATTTGGCAAATTTGGACAAATCCAAGCCTTGTCATCCATTTGGACACATCTGAGGATAAAATAAAAGGATAATGATCTTATTCCCAAGCCTCCAAAGTCCAAGAATCTACATTAGCCATAACAAACCTAAAAAGGCTAAAAAGGTGCCAAGACTCCAATTTTGTTTCAACGCATTTAATGGATGCACCAAGGTGGCATGGACTGACACATTCCTAACTGAATGAGTCAAGGATCAGCACTGAATCATAGGACCATAGGCTTGTGCCCTAACCTCAAGTCAATGGCTAGAGGAGACTTGAGATTACTTTTGCTCAACATTGGCCAAAGGCCTGCTGCAGCTGCCATTCACTATTGCTTGCAAAGCAAACTTGCTCTACTATAAATAGAGCTCATTCGTGCTCAGTTTGAGTACACCAAAGCACTACAACACTTGTTTTCCTCAAAATCTCTTTCTTTAGGCCAAAATGCCTTCTTTCACAAGGTATCTCTGAATTTTTGAGTTAGAGAGCAATTCCACAACAGCTCATGATCCAAACACCTCTAATATGTTGTATCTAAGCTATTCAAATACTCACTTGTGACCTGAAACACCAAAATCACAAAGTCCACTTCCAAAACCTCAAAATTGGACTTTTCTGCATTTTTCAAGCCATGTCTTGATTCAGTCACTTCCAAAATCAAACAAAGCCTCAAACACACTCCAAATATCATCCTCAAACTATCCCAAATGGTTTCCCTAATCTGGAACACCATTTGAGAGAGTTGCCATATTGGTCACTTTTGTCCCTTTTGCAAGAAAGTTCCACAACTTGTTCCTGAGGATTCCAGGTGGTTCTAATCATTCTAAAAGCTTCTAAGGGATCAATTGAGAGTGTCCAAAGCATCAAATTACTTTTGGCACAAGGAACTTGGAAGATAGCAGAAAAAGATCCAAGGGGTAAGTGCATGACATCTTGAACTCTTTGAATTATGCATTCCTTTGATGTCCATTAATCATAAACATCTCATACATGTTGTATATGTTGTGTTTGGACCAATTTACCATGTAATTCTTGTCTGTATCATGAGATAGCATAGAACATGCAAAAATAGGCCTATTTTGAAATCACTATCGGATTTTGAGGAGGAAACATTTTCTGAAAATTCCAAGGGCACCATTGGATTCCTCATGAAATTCTAGGTCAGATGCACCTAAATTTTTTCCCAATCCATGGAGAAATGAGAAAGTTAGAGGCTTCACGTAAATTGCCCAAAAGCTTGCTTTGCCTTGCCTTGCCTTGCCCAGACATAGAAACAAGGCATGCCTTATGAATTAATGGGGTGGTTTTGATACACGGATGTATCACCACCCTAGTGGTAGCGTGCATGTGTGTTTGTTGCCAAGGTTGTGGGTTCAAACCCCACCCAGTCCATTTTGCCATTTTTTATTTTGTGCTATTTTTTCCATATTTTCATGTTTTTGTTAATTAATTGAAAAATTAATTTCTCTCTCAATTTTAATCATTTTTTATTGGTTCTTTTTTTTGAAAATTCACAAAAATATTAAAATATTTTATTCCATGAAAATTTCACAAAAAATATTATTTATTTCATATATTTGGTATTTTTGTAAAGAATTATGTTTTTATTTGTTTTAAACATTAAAAATATTTCTTTATCTTGGTTTTGCAAAATTCAAATGATTTTTAAATCATCCCATGAATGAAACATGATTTTTTCCAAATATAAATCCAAGATCTCAACCTTTTTTCACATGTTTAATTATTTTAATTGAATTTTTATTCAATTAAAATACATTTAAAAACCAAAAATTAGGGTTTTGATCACTATCACCCTAACAAATCTTTTCAAACATCTCTGGGCCTCTAATAAAGTGTAAGACCGAACCCCCTTTGTACATAAATAAATTTGGGCCTCAGTCATTGTATAAGACCCACTGTGTTTTCGAAATCTCGGCGCGATCGTCGCTTTTCAAAACATTTTCATCTGGGCCTACCCTTGTGTTGTAAGTCCTATTTCTTTTCTTTTTCAAACCTTTGGGCCTCTCCTTGAGTTGTAAGACCCGTCCCTTTGTACAGAAAACCTCTTTGGGCCTTAGTCATTGTATAAGCCCCAGTACAGTTTACAGGACAACGGTACGATTACTGTTTTTCATCTGGGCCTCTCCTTGAGTATAAGCCCCAATCTTTTCAAAAACAACTTCCCTTTTGATTTAGGTTCAAATTCATAGTTGTTATCGAAACTTTCTTTAATTTCTTGAACAACTAACCATACAGCTGTTACAATGGAAGCTTGCTCGCCTGTAAGTTTTTATCAGCTTTCATTTACATGCTTATATATATATATATATATATATATATATATATATATATATATATATATATATATATATATATATATATATAATTGTATTGCTGGAAGCTTGCTCACCTGTAAGTCCTTCTTTCATATCCTTTTAAATAATTATCATATATCAACTGTATATATACTTGTATACCTGCTTAGAGTTTTCCCCGGCAACTAGGTCTAGAACTAGGTAAAGCTAGTTGGCCACTCTTAAATACAGTCAAAACTAGTTCCCCATAGGAATTCCAGATACAGTCTTGCCTTCTCTTGGGCTTAAACAATATGGAACAAAGAGAAAGGCATTATTCCCGGTGAAACTTTTCTCAGACTGTCACTATTAGAAATTGTCAAAGAAGTTCATCCCCCCAGAGAAGATTATTTCCCGGTGAAACCTCTCTTAAATTTCTTCAAACCCTAAAACTTTTCATTAAAGAAAAGATTATTCTCGGTGAAACTTTTCTTGAACTCTTCTTAAGTTTGGACTCACATGCTTCTTAAAAGCATCCCCGCCTTCTCTTGGGCTTTGTACAAGGACCATCCGGCTTCTTAGAAGTTCTCATGCCTTCTCTTGGGCTTAATACAAGCACCCTGAAGAACCCTTAAAGGTATAAGACAGAACTTAGTCATCCTTTGTTAGAGCAGTCTTTCCAAAGAGTCAAAACCTCAGACCAATTTAGGGTTGATTCTCATCCCTTAAAAAACCAGCCTCCTCTTGGGCATCATACAAAGATAAACTCTTCCATACCAGTAGACTTGGACAGTCTAATCTCCTCTTGGATCTCAAAGACATTCTCAAGTTCCCTACAAACATAGGAGAAACCCTGGTCATTTTAATCAATCTCCAGTAGAGTTAAAACCCATGGGTTCTAAAACCCAGTCTTTCTCCTAAAATTCCTTAGCCAAGGTCAGCTTACCATTAGTATAACACTTTCCCAAATCAGAACCTCAAGGCATCTGATATCTCAACCCTTCTGTAAACCCTCAGCAAGAGTAGATTCCCCATTTGGACCTGCCTCTGGATCTCAATAAATCCTCAGCAGAAGATAGCCTCCTTTTAGGCTTTGTATAAAGATTTCTTTCTTTGTTCTTCCCCAGCAAAGATGGCCTCCTCTTGGGCTTTGTACAAATGATTTTCCCCAGCTGGGCTAACCTTTTCAGACTCTTTTGTTGAGTCCATCACCTTTCCACTCTCTCTTGTTGAGTTAATGGTATAAAACAAAAACACTCTCTTGTTGAGTCAATCTCTTTTTTCAGCCTCCTCTTAGGCTTGGTATAATGATTTCCCCTAGTAGAAGTTAGCCTCCTCTTAGGCTGTGTAAAATGATTTCTCCAGCTTGGTCAACCTCAATCTTGGGCTTTGTACAAGACACCATATAAATTCACCTAAGCAGAGTCAATCCTCTTTTCAGCCTCAATCTTGGGCTTTGTACAAGACAGATAATACTCTCTAGCAGAGTCAAACTCATTTCAGCCTCAATCTTGGGCTTTGTACAAGACACCTAAAATATCCTCAGCCGAGTCAGTAAAGTCTCATTTTAGCCTCAATCTTGGGCTTTGTACAAGAGAGATAAATATTTCTTTCCCACTGAGTCAGTCTTCCTTTCAGCCTCAAACTTGGGCTTTGTACAAGACATATACAAACCCTCCCCAGCGGAGTCAAAATCTCTTTTAGCCTCAATCTTGGGCTTTGTACAAGACAGACAGAATATTTTCCCTGGGAAAGTCAAAATTTTAGCCTCCTCTTAGGCTTTGTATAATGATATCCCCAAAAGAGTCAGTCTCTTTTTTAGCCTCAATATTGGGTGTTGTACAAGACAGATAAACACTCTCTTGTTGAGTCAGTCTTTTCCAGCCTCCTCTTAGGCTTTGTATAAGGACTTCCCCAGTGGAGTCAATCAACCTCTTAGCTTCAACCTTGGGCTTTGATCAAGGCACACAAAAATCAACATCCCCTCCGAGGAAATCAAAATCTATCTGTAGGAAAACATTTCTTTGTGTTATCACACATTAAAACAGACATTCAAAACAAACCTTAATCCCAGATAACTGCTGTAAGTGGCACACTTGTTGACTCAAATATCCAAGCTGTTGTCTATCTCTTATCCTGGTAAAACTTTCTTCTTTCATCTAATTCCTGTAAGCGGCAAGCCTCTGGATTATTTACATCCACGCCACTGCCACTCTCTTAACATGAAAGATTCCTAAGGAAAAATAGCATTGCTCAACATTGAGTTAAAGTTTTCTCCTTCAGGACAAATACCCTATAAAGGAAATCATGGCATTGCTGGATTCTCATATCCTAGTTAAAGTAACCCTCATTTATAAACAGTCACCCAATGGTTGTGATAAACAAACAAGATGTCTCCCTTTAGAGATGACAAATTCTCTCTCAGTCGAACCTTTTACCTTAAATCTTGGGCGTTGAACAAGACACAAATACTCCCTTTAGCTTCAATCTTGGGCTTTGAACAAGACACCAAAACATCTTTTCCTCCCATAGAATAGGAGGAACTACGATTGCTCTGATTTCCCTGTTTCTTTAAACGGGAATACGTAGGCATAAGATTGTGAAATCTTAGCGAGCATACCAATTAAAAACTCTAGGTCCAGTACCTTACCAAAAACATCGGAAAACCCGAACATCAATAAAAACTCACTCACTCTCTCTCTCATATTTCCCAAGAAACTTTCCCAACCCATCAACAGATAAACACCATCAAGTACGAAGCAGAACCTAAAACTAACAACCTGTGGATAACCACATATAGGATGGGCAATTGACAACTCCCCATTATATAACCTGACCCCGGACCCCCAATCTCTCTAAGCATTTGTTCAGTTAAATATTCGCGTGTAAGGTTAGTTTAAGATAGCTTCCCTTTCCCTTCCAACTTCACGGGATAAATAAGAAATCAGAAAGTAGCACCCCACTAGGAAACCATTCTGCGATAAGGTGGTCGCATCACCGACAAAAATCGTACGCTACACACCAGAATTACTGTCTCGGTTACGTAGGCTAGTCGGAACGGAGTTTCCCCTGTGGTCGAGTGTGGCATTGTTCGGTAGTCCCAGAAAACGCTGTGTAGTTCCTCGACCCATTTATTTTTGGCCTCGCCTAATCTCCATTTTATCCCTCGCAGGATCACTCTATTCGCAGCTTCAGCTTGCCCGTTGGTTTGCGGGTGCTCGACAGACGTGAAATGCTACTTGGTTCCCTGTTTGGTGACGAATTCTTGGAAACGTTTGTCTGTGAAATGCGTCCCATTGTCGGTGACAATTGCTTGTCGTATGCCGAATCGGGCAAGTATGTTTCTCTTATAGAAACGAAGGATATTGTGCGTCGTGATCTTGATGAGGGCTTCTGTCTCTATCCATTTCGTGAAATAATCCACGCCGACTATCAAGTATTTGTTCTGGTTTGACCATGTGGTGAACGGCCCGAGGATGTCCATCCCCCACCAGGCAAAAGACTATGGGGAAGAGAGTGTTTTAAGCTCGTTGGACGGCGCCAAGTTCATATCTTCGTGGCCCTGGCACTTATCGCATTTTTTTACATGCTCTTTCGCATCATGTTGCATGGTTGGCCTATAGTATCCTGCTCGCAGGGCCTTCCGAGTGAGAGATCTTCCTTCGAGGTGTTGGGCGTTGATTCCTTTGTGGATTTCATGAAGGATGTGGGCGACCTTGGACTCCTCGACGCACTTGAGGAGAGGGATGGAGAATCCTCGTCTGTATAGCTTGTCCTCGATTAGAACGTAGGCACAAGCTCGGCGTTTGATTACGCTAGCTTCCTTCTAGTTGGGGGTAGTTCTCCTGTTGCGAGGTAGTTGTAGAGTGGGGTCATCCAGCAGTCACTGTCACCGATGGAATTCACGTCGAGAATCGCGAAAGGTTTCTCGATGCTCGGGTGGGAATGTATCTCTTGGATGACAGACTTATCCCCTCATTTATTCTTCGTTATCGCGAGTTTAGACAGGATGTCTGCCTGGGTGTTGTGCTCACGAGGGACGTGTCTTACCTCGACGGAGTCAAATTTTGTTATTCTTTCCCGGACCAGAGCCAAGTACTCAGAGAGATTGTTATTTTTGGATTGGTATTCCCCCAATACTTGTGATGCAAGCGAAGCCCCGCAAGGAAAGCCTAGTATTTGGCCTAGTTGTTCTAGGTCGGGAAGGATAGGGTGAGGGAAACTTCGATCAGGATTCCCTCCTTATTTTCCAGGATTATTCTTGCCCCACTTCCTGTCGAACTGGATGCTCCGTCCATGAAAATGGTACACTTGTGGGCTCAGTTTGTCGGGGAGGTCAGTGTGGTCATTTCCGCCACGAAGTCGACCAATACTTGGGCTTTAAGAGCCTTTCTGCTCTCATACTGAATTTCAAATTTGGAGAGTTCCAGTGACCATTTAAGCATTATGTCAGCCATGTCAGGATGGCCAAACAGTTGTTTTACGAGCTGGTCAGTTCGCAGCACGATCGTGTGAGCTAGAAAGTAGTGTCTCAATCTCTTCACCGCATTGATAAGGGTCAGTGCTACCTTATCGATCTGCTGGT
Organism: Lathyrus tuberosus; assembly: GCA_022829125.1. Lineage (NCBI taxonomy): Eukaryota > Viridiplantae > Streptophyta > Magnoliopsida > Fabales > Fabaceae > Lathyrus > Lathyrus tuberosus. The sequence continues at coordinate 12,506,277 of JALAZF010000142.1, read as the reverse complement.
ATCTAAGTTCTGGTCCTTGCAGGGCCTTTCTGGTGAAGTATATGGTTTTCTGTCCGTCGGGGGTCTCACGAATGAGAGCCGCGCTGACGACCTCGGTTGCGACGCCGAGGTAGAGGTAGAGAGTCTCCCTGTTGTCCAGTCACGAAAGGACCGGCGGCTGTGATAGAGCTCGTTTGAGGTGGAGGACGGCTTGTTTGCACTCCTCGATGTATTCGAACGCTGCTTCCTTGCAAAGAAGTTTGAAAAGGGGAAGTACGTGTTGGGCATTTTTTGCTGCAAAGCGAGATAGCGAGGTGAGCATCCCGTTTAAGGACTGAATCGACTTCTTTGAGTTTGACGTTGGGAATTCGGATAAGGCCCTACATTTGTCTGGGTTCGCTTCAATTCCTCGCCTGGTTAGACAAAATCCGAGGAACTTACCTGCTTGAAAGCCGAAGGTACACTTCTCCGAGTTGAATCTCATTTTGCATTTCTTCGCCTGGTCGAAGACTCTCTTGGGGTGGAGCATGTGGTCAGTTTCCTCTTGGGACTTTATGATCATGTCGTCTATGTAGACCTCGAGCATGTCTCCAATCTCACCTCGAAGGACTTTGTTCATCATCCGCTGGTAAGTAGCACCGACCTTTTTTCAAATCGAAAGGCTTTACATTGTAGTAATAGTTATCTGACTCGGTCATGAAGGCCGTGTATTTCTTGTCCCTTTTTTCCATGGGGATTTGGTTGTACCCCAAATACGTGTCCATAAATGACAACAGTTTGAAACCTGCAGAGTTATCGACTAGTCTATATATGTTAGGCAAGGGATAAGCATTTTTAGGGCAAACCCTATTAAGATCAGTATAATCAACGAACGTTCTCCACTTTCCATAAGACTTTTTAACAAGTACAACGTTTGAAAGCCAGGTTGTGTACTGGGCTTCCGAAATAAAATTTTCTTCTAGGAGGTCTTTTACAGCTTTTTCAGCAGCCTCCGCTTTTTCGAGAGACTTCCAACGCCTTTGTTGTACTATGGCCTTAGCGGAGGGATCTATGGTCAGCTGGTGGCATGCGATGTCGGGGTCTAGTTCGGGCATCTCCGCAGCACTCCATACAAATAAGTCAGCATTTTCTCTCAAGCAGGCCTTTAGTTGCTTCCTCGCGAGGCCAGGGAGATCAGTTTCAATCTTCACGCCTTTATTTGGGTCATTGCCGAAGAGGATGACTTCGAACTCGCCGTCAGGAATGGGGCGCCTAGGATGGACATGCTCCTCGTTGACATCTGGCATCAGGGAGGTCTCCGCTGCTAGTCGGGCTCCTTTCTCTTTCTTCTTCTGCTCCTTCAAGTCATCCTTGGTGAAGCGGTTGTCTAGGTCAACTAAGTTGATGTGGGGCAATGACTTTGGCTCTTCCAAGGTGCTGGGTCGGGCCGGCTTGCTGGCAGTTCTGGATGGGGCATTGATAGTGTTCTGTCCCTTTAAAGCATCTCCACGTGGAGGGTGGCGACAGAGCCTTTGACCGTGTAGTACTTCATCTTTAGATGGACAGTGGACGACACGACGATCAGTTTGGCCAAAGCTGGTCTCCCCATGATGCACTGGTATAGAGATGTACAGTCTATGACCAGGAACTGTACTTTGATCGACTTGGCAGTTTCAGCTACTCAGACTGTGAAAATCAGTTCGACGCATCCCCACGGCCTTGTGGTTGCGATGTTGAAGCCTTGCAGATCAGATCCCACATAGGGTGTCAAGTGTGTTTCGTCGAGCTATAAAGTTGAGAACAACTGCGAATACATGATGTCGACTGAGCTTCCCTGGTTGACCAGAATGCGGCGAACGTCAAAGTTTGCCATTTGTGCTCTCACGACCAGAGGGATGCTGAAGTTAGGGGCTTTTCCGGGGAGCTCCTCGCGCTAAAAGGTGATGTGATTCGAGCTTCCCCGACACTTGTCGAGGGTGAAGTTTTTACTCGAGCTTGCATCGATGAGTTGCTCGAACTTTCTCTTCACTGAACCCACAATAAGTTTGTTGAACCCCCCACCAGATATGACCATGGCGGAGGGGAAGGTCTCCCACGCGCTATGTGCTGCGAAGTATAGGGGGTTTTTGGCCTCGTCGGGGACGTAGAAGTCCTCGGGCCGAGAGATCAACATGGCGACTGGTAGGATGACAACAGTGTTGGAGGGTGCCTTCTCCTCCTTGACCCTCTTCATTTCTCGGGCGTCTTGTCGAGGATCCTCTCTCCTCTTGGTGTATTGTTTCAGGTGCCCATCACCGGTGAGGATTTTAATTGCATCCTTTAGGTGGATGAACTCTTCAGTTACGTGCCCGTGGATCTTGTGGAACCGATAGTATTTGGTCTTGTCCGTGGTGGGCTTGGCAGGTGTCTGTCTAGGAAAACGGACTCCGGCCTGGCAGAATTCTGAGTTCGCGCACTCAGACAGAATGCGGTCGTGGAAGCCGGTCATCTGCGTGTACTCGGCAAAGCGGCCAGCAGGTCCTTTGAACTTCCGAGATTCACTGGGATTATCCTCCTTCCACTTCTCTCCTCCTCGGCGAGGTGCCACAGGGTCATCGTGTCTCGAACCTCATGTGTTCTCCTGATGCCGCGAGTCTCGAGTGTTGTTGGAAGCTTCTTTATCCTCGTACTGAATGTAGGCTTCGGCCTTGATGAGGGTGGCGTCCAGCGACACGGGCGTCTCGATGCCAACGACCTTGGAGAAGTTACTGCGTGGGCGTAGCCCCCGCTCGAGCAGATATTTCTTCATGTCGTCGGTCGTGGAGACCTGGACAGCTTCTCGATTGAACCTCTCAATATAGACTCGGAGGGATTCATATTTTTGCTGCATGATCGCCTCGAGTGTTGCCTCTAACTTTGGATGGCGACAAGAGGCAGTGAAGTGCCTCGAGAACTGTCTCCCCAAGTCTTTCCAGGAGGTGATTCATTCTTCAGTGAGGCTTTTGTACCAGGTAATGGCACCCTTCCTCGGAGTAGTAGGGAATAACATGCACTTGATGGCGCCTCAGACACCACAGTAGTCAAGAAAGGCATCAATATTTTTGATGTGCTCGTCAGGATTAGTCGTTCTGTCGTAGGTTCCCAGGTTTGGTGGCTTTTCCAAATCGACGGGAAGGGGAGCGTCCATGATCACTCGGGATAGTTGAACGCAGAAGTCGTCTTCGTCACTCCGGAGCGGTGAGCGAGGCGGAGAATAGTCGTACTTCTCCCGCCAAGGGCTGTCAACGCGGCGTGGCGGCAAATTCATTGGTCGAGCCTTCAATTTGCACAGGGGGAACGACAATTGTCAGGCTGTCTGTTGGCTTTGGTCTTCTTGGCAACCAGGGAGCGCTGGTCCTCGCGGGGAGGACTACGGTTGGGCTTCAGGGGTTGTGGCCTCTCCAGGTGCTGGCGGCGGCCTGTTTGTCGTGGCGACGGGCTGCAGGACTAGTACTGCTGGTGCCTCCGTGGGGGAGAATGTAACACCCCATTTAAATATTTAATCATTTTGTGATCTTAATTGCGTAGTTATTTTGGCGTTGTCTTAGTTAAGGGTATGTTTGTAAGGGTGAGATTGAGAAACTAGTGTAATGAAGTAATTAGAATTAAATCTTAGAATAATATTATGATAATAATAATAATAATATTAATGGGGGGATGGGATATTTCATTGTTATTAGTATTATAAATATTATTAATAATGACATGGAATAATTGTACCTAATAATAATGGTAATAGTATTATTAATATTAAAATTAAGAAAGATAAAACATAATTAGAGAGAAGTGGGGAAAGAGGTTAGGGAGACAGTTTTCACGTGAAAAGAGAAAGAGAGAGGAAGCAGAGCTAGGGTAAGAGAAGAATCAAGAGTTTTCCACCATTGTTGGAGAAATCAAGCTTGGAATTAAGGTAAGGGGGAGAATGGGTTCATTAATGGTGATTAGAACATGAGAGGGTCGTGAGAGTTCCTTTCCCTCTTAGGATTTTATGTGTATTCTTCTTCCTTGCTTGTTTGATTTCCATATGTGTGTGATTGTTGTTGTGAATTTGTGTTTGTGTACTATTACTGATGTGAATTTCGTGTAAATTGGGTGTTGTTGTTGTGTTTTTCCATGAAAATAGATTTTGGAAAAATGGGTTTTTGGGAGATGACGAAAATGTGATTCAATTTGTGAAAAAAAAAACCTTAATAGAATTGTAGTTTAATGAAGTAGAGTAAAACCATGTAGGTACTGTTTTGGGTCAGAAATAGGAGCTTGAAGATGCTTCAATGGGTGAAAAATTGCACTGATGAGAAAAACTGAAGTTCCCTGTGCAGGCTGCCCATACACGTATGCAGAAAGGCCATACACATATGAGGGGACATTCCCAGGTGCATACGCGTACGATACGCGCCATGTCCCCATGGCTAGCCTGCTCATCTGCTGGTACGAGTACGGGAAAGCCAATACGGGTAAGAGAAGAGGGCCATATGCGTAAGGTACATCCATTAGGCGTATAGAAGTTCTGGGAAGAGTTTTGAGGGAAATCCCCCTCTAGTCATACGTGCACGGTATGGGGCAATATGCGTATGATGTCTGGGCATTTGGGCCATACGCGTATGGGCAGGCTTGTGTTGTAAATTTTCAGTTTTCGTGTGTGATGCAATCCTTCTTGGTTTGTAATACTAATATGACATAATTAGACATAGGGGAACCGATAATGATGGTAAATATGGTAAAACTTGGAATTCTTGTGTGGTTTTTATATGATGTGTGATTGACGCCTGGGCAAAGATGGTAATTCCGGAGGGAATTACGGTGAGTATGTGGCTCACGTGTGATCATTGTGGATCGTGTGTTATGCATTAATGATAATTGTATTATGCATAATTATATGTCATGCATTTCATGTCGTGTCATGTGGAGATGAGCCTAGGTGAGAATCCATGATGTGTGCCTAGTCTCGTCCGGACTCCATGTGGGAGTTGAGTTGGAGATAAGATGTAGTTTAGAGGATCATATACGACTTATCTGGATTTCGATGGGAATTGGAATCAAAGAGTGAACCGTATGAATTGTGTTGGTACCGCATGCATGGTGTAGTCAGAGATAGGTTGTAGTTCAGAGGAACATATACGACTTATCCGAATTCCAACAGGAATCGGGTTCAAAGAGTGAACCGTATCGATTATGTTGGTACCGCATGCATGATATAGTGTCAGTTAAGTCACATTGCATATATGTATGATTGAATGTGGACTGGACATGCTGAATGTTGACGTGGCACTTGTATGTGCGTTATAACTATTTGATTGGTGTGAATTGTGTGATTACTACTCCTTAGCATGTGATTTTCACAGCATAATTATTGAATGTAATTCGCACCCCTTTTCTGTTGTGATGTCTGTGCTCCTTGGGGAGTATAGATAATCAGGTACATGAGTAGTGCTTAAAGTGTGTGTTGCTATTAATCGAGTCTTAGGAGTCACTCTGATACGTAACACATGAGGAATTGGGAATTGTTTTTAATTTTCATTTGTGTTTTTTCATTTGTTACGTATCTTGTTTCTAATTCATGTTGAACCACGAGTTTTGTGGAGGTTATGTGGTTAAGGCCTTAGTGTCGTTGAAGTGAACAATTTAAATTATTCTTCTATTTAATTAATTTTTTTATGAGGAATAAATTCATGAAGTGACTTGATACTTCATGAGTTTTCAGGGATGTGGCATCCTACTTGCGTATTTTCGATTATTCAACAACTATTTTCATAATTAAATGAATGGGGAAACTAGGGTGTTACAATTGGTATCAGAGCAGGTCGGTTCATCCAACATGTGTTGTAGTAGAGTCTGACTATAGAGTGAATGTAGTCATATTATTCTTCTAACTTGTATTGTTGGTGTTGAACAGTATGGATGGTGGGAATGATGATGCGATTGCTGTTGCGTTACAGGTTGTTGCAGACGGTGCAGAATAACCATCAGAATGCTGGGGACGTTGAGTTCCATAATTTAGAGAAGTTCCAGAATAAAATGTTGTCTACGTTCGAGGGTAGGTATGACCCGGATGGTGCGCAAAAGTGGCTGAAGGACATTGAGAAGATCTTCAGAGTCACGGGATGCACCTAAGCTCAGAAGGTGCAGTTTGGCACTCATATGTTATTTGAGAAGCTGATAATTGGTGGGATAATAGCCGCCAAAGGTTGGAAGCTGCGGGAAGTCTTATCCTTTGGACGGTGTTCAGGGCTGAGTTTCTGGAGCGGTATTTTCCAAAATATGTGTGTGGTAAAAGGGAGATCGAATTTTTGGAATTGAAGCAGGGAAACTCGACAGTTGCAAAATATGCGGCCAAGTTTGAGGAACTAGTGAAGTATTATCCTCATTACAATACTAATGCTGCTATGAGTTCGAAATGTATCAAGCTTGAGAACGGGTTGCGTCCCAAGATCAAACAAGGTACCGGTTATCAGAAAATTAGACACTTTCCTGAGTTGGTGAATAGGTGCAGGATTTATGATGAAGATAATAGGGCTCGGGTTGTTCACTACAAGAACCTGAGTTACAAGATAAGTAAGCAGAGGCATGGGAGTACGTCCTATAGTGCTCTGGCCAATAAAGGGAAGTAGAAGGTTGTTGTTGAGAAGAAGCCAAGTGGGGGAGGAATGGCTCCCAACCCTATCAAGTGTTTCAAATGTGGTGGCATGGTCACTGTGCTAATGAATGTCAGAATGAGGTGAAGAAATGCTTCGAGTGTGGAAGACCAGGTCATGTTGTGGCAGATTGTAAGACCAATATACCTACCTGTTACAACTGTGGTGCACAGGGTCACATCAACACCCACTGTTAGAAGCCGAAGAAGTCACAACCCAGTGGGAAAATATTCGCACTAGTAGGGGCTCAGCCTACCAGTGAGGATTGTTTGGTCAGAGGTACTTTTATATCCATAATACTCCTTTGATTGTTATCTTTGATACGGGTGCGACCCACTCGTTTACTTATGTTGATTATGTGAAGAAACTAGGACTTGTGCCATCTACGTTGAGTAAGGGGATGGTGATTGATACTTCATCTGTTGGGTCGATAACTACGTCTTTAGTGTGCTTGAATTGTCTTTTGTCAATCTTTGGTAAAGACTTCGGAGTGGATTTGATTTGCTTACCACTCAGTGATCTAGATATTATTTTAAGAATGAATTGGCTAGAGAGCAATTATGTCTATATTGACTGTTATGGGAAGAGGTTGTTGTTTCTTACCCCAGAGGGGGAAGAGTTGGCTAATTTTATATCTACCAAGGAATTGAGAACCTTGTTAGAAGATGAAGCTAAAATGTTCGCGGTGTTTGCCTCATTTTCAGTTGAGGGCAAAGCGTCGATTAATGAATTACTTGTAGCGAGAGAGTTTCCATAAGTGTTTTCGAACGATGTTTCAGAGTTTCCTCCGAAGCGAGAAGTGGAATTTGCAATTGATCTTGTCCCTGGTGCCAGATCTATATCTATGGCACCATACAGGATGTCAGAATCAGGGTTGGCAGAATTGAAATCTCAGCTAGGGGAATTACTTGATAAGAAGTTTATTAGACCCAGTGTGTTGTCGTGGGGGCTCCAGTGTTATTGGTCAAGAAGAAGGACGGTAGTATGCGATTGTGCATTGATTATCGCCAGCTGAATAAAGTGACCATCAAATACAAATATCTGCTTCCATGAATTGATGATCTAATGGACCAACTTGTGGGAGCTCGTGTTTTCAGTAAGATTGATTTGAGATCATGTTATCATCATATTCGAGTGAAAGACGATGATATTCAGAAGACGACTTTCAGGACTCGGTATGGACATTACGAATATGTTGTGATGTCGTTCGAAGTGTCCAATGCACCGGGCGTATTCATGGAGTACATGAATCGTATCTTTCATGACTATTTATTTTAGTTTGTTGTAGTCCTTATGACGACATTTTGATTTACTCCAAGTCACAAGAGGATCATGCATGACATCTGAGGATTGCATTGTAAGTGTTGAAAGATAACAAGTTGTTCGCAAAATTTTCAAAATATGAGTTCTGGTTGCCGAAGTGAGTTTTCTAGGACATGTTATTTCTAGTGATGGCATATGAGTGGATCCATCCAAAGTGAGTGTTGTACTTCAATGGGAAACTCCGAAATCAGTGACGGAGATTAGGAGTTTCTTGGGTTTAGCAGGTTATTATCGCAGGTTTATCGAAGGGTTTTCTAATTTGGCCCTTTCCTTGACTCAATTGACTAGAAAAGGCCAGGCCTTTGTGTGGGATATCTTGTGTGAAGAGAGTGTCCGAGAATTGAAGAAGAGGTTGACTACCGCGCCAGTATTAATTCTACCAAATCCAAATGAACCTTTTGTTGTATATTGCGATGCGTCTAAGACGGGATTAGTTGGAGTATTTATGCAGGATAGTAAGATTGTTGCTTATGCCTAAGGAAAATTGAAGGTACATGAAAAGAATTATCCTACTCATGATCTTGAGTTAGCTGCAGTGGTTTTTGTGTTAAAACTTTGGAGACATTACTTGTACAGATTAAGGTTTAAAGTGTTCAGTGATCACAAAAGTCTAAAATATTTATTCGACCAGAAATAATTGAATATGAGATAGAGAAGGTGGTTGGAGTTCTTGAAGGACTATAATTTTAGCTTGAGTTACCATCCAGGTAAAGCTAATATTAATGATTAAGGAGTTGGACTTAATGAAGGTTGAGAAACACAAGAAATGGGGGTTTGAATTGGGTTTCATATTTCGTCCCCACTTGCGGAATTTAAACTAATGATGTTAACATGTAAATAAAAATAAATTAACACAATTATTTTTATCCTGGTTCACTGTTAACAAAGTTACTCCAGTTCATCCCTCGAGGTGATTTCGCCTTATCACAAGGACTTAATCCACTAATCATCAAAATGATTACAACCACAATGGATACCTTCCACTGCCTTCTTGAGAATCCTGGCTTTCATTCGTCTCTCAAGGAATCAACCTCCAAGTCATTCAACAATGACCTGGCCCTCTCAAGCATCCTGGTCTTCACTCGACCGCTCAAGGAATCGACCTCCAAGCCGTTCGACAACAGCCTGGACCTCTCAAGCATCGTGGTCTTCACTCGACCACTCAAGGAACAACATCCACTAAGCTGTTAGAAACACGCTTAGCCGTATCAAGCATTTTGGTCATCACTCGACTGCTCAAGGAACATCACCTTTTTCAAGGATTTTCTTGTGCACTATATATGCTTCTTACAATCTAATTACACAAATGAAGTACAATAACACCTAAGTGTTTCTAGCAATTTATGAGCAACAGCTCCTTTCTTTCTAATACTGAAACTATCTAAAGAATAAATCTCTAAGAGATTATAAAGCACACTAGTTCTGCATTGCTTAAAAGCTTTCTTATCAGCACTACGACTTCTTATCATGAGCTTTAAGCTTCTTTCTGATGTACTCCTTCTTGAGTAGGTAATGCTTCTTGCAGCTTAACTATCAAGATCAACTAAGTTACTATGCTTCACTTATTGATGTTTCACTTGACAAGTTTCACATTGCGTTGTTGTACATTCTTCATCATTATGCTTTAGCTTCTTCTTCATTGAGCATTCTTCATTTAAGCTTCAGCTTGCAACATCTTGTACTCCTTTCTTGAACATATAATGCTTTTTCCAATTCAACCATCAAGTTCAACTAAGCTACTATGCTCCACTTATTGATGTCCCACTTGAGTAGTTTCATATGGTGTTAGCATGATCATCATTTATGAACACTTTGTAGTAGCAGCTTCATCTTTGCTTGCTACATGTTGATTGTTTGCTGTGTTGAATAATAATCCTTTTGTATGAACAACATCCAACTAACTTTTTATCTCTCTCTCTTTTTCTTCATGATCAGTGGTTGCTTCAAGATACATTTCTTCAAGCTTCCAAGTCTTCAATTTATAGAGCATGAGAGAATAGATTCGTTGAGGGGTATTCTTGGAAACATATTCCAATAGCAATATCGCAACGTTCACATGAAAGAATAGTCAACATCACTGTACAAAAATTTGTCCTTGCGCCACCCTATCGAGGTAGATGTCACAGAGTATTGGTACTATTATATTCAACTCAAAACCATTCTAATCTTCAGTCTTCTAGCATCTTCAGAGGCTTCAGATATTAACTTGATAAAGCGTGTTGTAGAAGAGTCATTCTTTGTGTAATCTTCAGAACCACGGTCTTCAGAATTCCAGATCTTCGTTCAGCAGAACTATCTTGAGAATCTTCACCACTTGGTTTCTTAGAAGCATTATCTTCAGAGTGTTCCTGTTCCTTCAAAACCTCTTCTTCAGAATCTTCAGATTTCATTAAGCACGTTAATGTCTTCAGAGTCTTCAGCACTTCGTTCAATCAGAACCTTGTCTTCAGAAACTCTTCAGAACTTGATCTTCACAAATTGTGTCTTCAGAATATTTAGAGCTTTGTTCTCCTGAACCACGTCTTCAGAATCTTTAGAACATGTAACATTAGAAGTGCATCACATTAGAAAGCCTTATAGGCCTTTATCATAAATTCTCAATTAGAATATTCAGAACTAACGTTCATTAGAACCGTTGTATTAGAAACATTCATGAATCTTGACTTTATCTTGTACACACATATGTTTTCTTCCAGAGTGTTGATAATAGAGTCTGATGATGTCACACGCCTTCTTATCAGAGTCAGAATCATATTGACAACAACCACACACTAGACAAAAACCATATCATACATAATTGTTCTTTTAGATAACATGTGCCGTTATCATCAAAACTCAAAGGACAGATGTAGAACCAAATCTTGTTCTTACAATCTCCCCCTTTTTGATGATGACAAACAATGCATTTTGATAGAGCAATTCGTATAGGGTAATCACCATAAATCCACAGAGTCAGAGATAAGCTTAACGGGCTCCCCCTGATTCTGTTACTCTCAAAATTCATTTATTCTTGTTCAGAGTATCCCCTTGATCCCAAGACTCACAAAAATTATTTTGAAGTAGAATCATGTCAATACAGAAGGATTACTTCTCAGTGACGTCTCATCAGAATCTGACTAGAACTGGTTGGTCTTCATCTCAGAACCATGCTTGCTATCAGAATACTGTAAACGTATCAGAACCTGATGTCTTGCATTATATATCAAAAAATGGTAGATACTTTCTTAGATGCCACACATCATGTATCAAAACCAAATCTTCAATATCTTAGCACATATCACCAATAGGAGCATATATCCTCATGTCATTTGATGGTTCAGAAACCAAATATTTTCTTTTATGACCATGAATTGATTTCATCTCCGAAGAATTCACATTCTTTTTATGCTAGAGTCTAGATGCCATTTGAGGTTTGGATACCATAGAATTTTAGATACCAATTGAATCATTCTTTTAGAAAGTTAATAACTTCTGATAAGTTTTGGGTATCGGCGCGAAATTCATGGACATCTCTTATTTCTGATAACTTAGTGGCCAGCACCAGATAATAATATATTATCAGATCAAGCTTGTTTAGTATTCTTATTTCTTGTACAATTGCTTCTGATATCTTCTGATCACTTGCTTCTTGAACATATATTCTGATATCTTATCAAATTCAAATTATGTATTCTGATATAGCATAGCTTCTGATATGTCTTATTTTCTGTCTTCTAATATCCTGTTCTAACATATAGTGAACTTTTGCAAAGTTCCTGATCAATTCTCAAACATATGGTTAGAATTAAAACATATTCAATTATATTTGGGATGAGATTCTTTAGAATGGATATCAAAATTATATATCACTTTCTCTCCCTTTATCAGAAATCAAAAAGGTATAGAAAAGGAATGACAAAGAAATATGAAAAATAAATTTCATTAATATTCATTAAGAAATTATAATGGGAGACGACAGACACAAAACATACTTAGGTCTAATGACAAGACTAAGAACTTAAAGGTTCTAAGATTCAACAACTTTTCAGGGCCTGAGGTTTGTAAGCTCTCCCTGTGTCAGACGGTCTTCGAGAGGAGGTTTGTAAGCTCTTATTGAATCCTATCTGTAAAATCTAAGAAGTTAGGTTTGTAAGCTCCCTTCTATTCATAATATAGAAACTAGTTTCCTCACAGATCATTAGTCCAAAAGGCTTATGATAATGTTACAACTCTCTTCAACAAGAGCATCGTTTGATCCAAGTCTTTTAGCCGTACTGGTGATTTCATCTTTATAAAGCAATTTAGATAAAAAGTCGAAGATGGTTATAGATTCTTTTAGGTAGTTGAAGATGGTTAAGGGAAAATTGACACGGACATTGTTCATTAAAAAGTAGATAAAAAGTCGGTCAACATGAGATAGAACATTTTTATCAACTTCACGAGGGCGAAAGTTGGTAAGAAGAAGATTGAACCAAGCTCTAGCGGTGGGAAGAATATTTTCGGGATTTGTAGGTTAATATTTGAGAGAAGTGTCATGCATGTTAGCAAGATTTTCAATAAAGAAGTAGGTAAAGCGAAACTCATCCACAGTGATACCAAATTGATCACAACTAATAGCATTAACAATGGATTTAGGAGAGACGATAAACCCTACACCATGAATACGGGAGCAAATGAATTTGCCATCTACACTAATTAAGGCGTACTTCCAAAATTCGTTCACAAAGATGTGAATAAACAGGTCCATTCAAAAGATCGAAGTATTTGCCCCATTTTTGTTTTTGAACACCGAGAATAATGTCATGATTTGTTCCCTTAAGACTCATAAAGCGAGGTCATTTTTCGACAATGACTTCAAGAATCTCTTCATTGCCACAGAAGGTTTTGACAGACATGGTTGATTAGAAGAAGGTGAAATGAAACAAAGAAGGGATATGAAGTTCACAAGGAATGAGTGAGTGAGAATGATGGAAACGAGAACTTTTATGGCCATCATAAGTGACAGAAAGACTAGAGAAGCGTGACAATTAATGATATAGCTAAAAATGGAGATTGTTTTCAAAGCAGGTGTGATAAATTAAAATAATAAAGTAACACACCTAATAAAAGATGAAAATAGAAGACCTAAGCAGATACTAGGTTCAAGGAGAAATAGAGGAGACACTCAAAAAGGAATGAACACAAAGATTTTGACAAGAGGTAAAGTGAATGATTTCATTACCTTTATCCAAGATATTCTCATTACCCGAGGTGTCCCATCAGATACGAGGTATGGTACATATAAGACAAAGATTTGTTGACGTACCAACTCTTTATATCATTATGGTTAATAAATGAATCACACCCTAATTTCTATCACTCAAAAGATTTTCATCTCAAAAGCACGATTCCTATGCATCATGTTTAAGAAATATATTTTTCTATTCTAGGAATTTGCATTTTGAGATAGCTTTTTTCATTCTTGATGTTGAACTAAGTTCACATATAGGAAATGAAAACAAGTATACTTTCAGTAAGGAAAAATTTGAAGTAAATCTCAACCTTAAAATAAGGTTATATATTTTAGAAAACAAATTCCTTCTGAATTCTCAAAAATTATAGTTCTAGAATATAAGAATAGATTTCTAAACTGTTTAAATTAAACATAAGGGTTAGAAATACATTACTCTCAATCCTTTGTGTAGATTCTCAGTTACGACTGTAGATGCCTCTTCAGAATTACTACGCGTTCAGCTTCTGCAGTTGTTGAGTGAGTGCTTCTATTTGGACCACTAGAATCATTTTCTTCTTTCATCGTTTATCTTCATAGAAATCTTGAGCTTTGTGCATAGGCATGATCATCTTCATGACTTCTTGAGCTTCCATTCTGAGGATGAAAATATCTCTCCTGATGTTTGTTTCATTTTGATCATTAGAGAAGAGTCAAGTTCTATCTCTAGTCTTCATCTTAGAATCATCAATCTTCTATATTCAAGAAGACTTGCCTTCAGAAAGCCAATAGTTTCTCAGCTTAAACATATACTTCTGAACAGTTATGTGCTAAAGAAACTTGTTGGAATCTTCTTGCATTATCAGAATTTAATCATTGAACATATGCTAATCTTCACCCGATGTAGATATTATCATGGTCATCAAACCAAGACAAATTTCCTTGAGTTTTGAATGAATATCTTGTTTTTACTTTGAGCCTTTTCATCCAGAATCAGTTCATCAGAAAGTGATAGCTTCTGTTCATTCCTTTCTATGAACTATGATGGCTTCTGATTGAGCATCTTCTGATTTCTTCATTCTGATTTTCATCAATAACTTCATTTAGAGAAGATTGCTTCTAGCTTTTTATTCTTCAACTAAGCTTTAGTTTCTGACTTCCAAGCTTACCATCAAATCTTACCTTGATTTGATTCACCAGTAGAAGTACTTCCACGCCAAGATGATGTAGCCTTCAGAGCATTCTGGTCATAATGCATTCGAACTGTATTTTGTTCTGAATATAACATGCATTAGCTTCTTAAGAAATCTTTGTCATGAAAGAATCAAGATACTAAGAATTTCTTCTTAAGAGTTTGTTATATTTTCAATTATTTGTATCTGAAAGTGAAGAACTAGAACACTATAATCTTCTTTTCATCAGATAACTTCTCAAGCTTATACTTTCACTCAGTCACATGAGTCCAGAAAGTAGTGAACACAGAAGGATACATTTATGTATCAGGAGCTTCTGAAAAGAAACTATGGAAGATATTCTGACCAACTTAAGCTTGTTCAACTGAGATACCATTCTCAAACTAACATGACTTAATCATCTATGTCAAGTCATTTCTCTTCATGAACACACATACGTCAAGAACTTAGAAAATTTGATATTGCATGTGTTATTCTTCCAAACTTATGACAGCTTGATAATCTTCCTTTATGATCACTTCAGAAATTCGCAAAGTTTCTAAGGCAGGTAGTTAGAATCCTGATAACCATATCCAATGCTCATTTGCAGTAGAATTAGTTTATGTAGAATAAGAAACTGCTTTATCTTCTGGAGAGATCTTCTGCATGCTTGATCAGTTGCCATAAGCTTCTATTCAATTAGCAAACTTCTGATCATCTTCTTCAAGAATCCTGACGAAGAAATCATCATTCAGAATCTTAAATTCTGGAGTCATGATTTAAAATCTTGATAACAAGATTTCTAACATCTTCAGCACACTTGAAGTGTTCATGCTTCAAAATCACGACTCAAGAATTTTCTCTTTTTCGCATGAAAGGGTTCCTAATGAGCAATACTGAGAAAGTCAATGGTAGACCAAGTTTGTTTGTTGAAAACATCTCATACTCAAAGAATAACTTTCAGCAAACAAGATTTATTGCTTTCTGATGATTCTTGTTGATCTTTTCTAGATCATTCTAGATCAGTTGATCGGAGGTGATTAGACTGGATCGTCGTGGCCTTCGCGTAGGGCAGATGATGATGCTTGTAGGAGAGGATGGGAGTGTACCTGCAAGGCACTCCGTGTAACACCCTAAATTCCCCCGCATGATTTAATCAAATACTCAGAGTAAAATAATAAAATTTAGAAATAAAGGGCATTACTTTCCACATACACCTGCTCATGAGTAGACATGTAACATAATTTAATTCATACTTTAATCCAAAAATACTCTTTATTACGCATCGGAAATGAATCCTTCGAATAATAAAGCATAACGATTTCAAGTTACCAAAAGTTAGTTTCGTAAACTGTAAAGACAACAAAATTCTTTAACCAAATTAAAACATGCATAAAAGCGTTCCCGACTCCCAATGTTACATATCAGAGCAGACGCCACTAAAGTGAAGCACCTCATCTTCACCGACCACGACTTCCAGACTACTCCTGATTATCTGCAGGATTCCGTATTAAGCATCACCAAACACATAAGGGTGAGATTCTCAAATCAACAAAAGAAGAAGGTGATATAAGTATAAAAGCATAAATCACTAAATTATTCACCCATCTCACAATTACCAACAAGAATCTCACATCTCAACACAACCGCAATCCACTAATCAAACATAATGCAACAAAACTAACAAAAATAATGCAATGAGACACCAACTAGACTCAATGCATGTGGTACCAATTTTGATCTCTGTTTCATGATCACAATTTCCGTCGAAACGTCTATCTAGTCGCTCACACCCCACATGGGCACACGACAATCGTGATTGCTCACACCCCACATGGGCACACAATCACCTCAAACAACAACAACAACATTGATTCCATTAAAAGGAATTCGAATAAACAGTCACACCCCACATGGGCACACGTCATCCCTCAACTCATGCATCATGCTATGCATCTTCAACGACAACATGCAACAACGAAACCAATGCATAAACATAGCATATCTTCATTACTCAACTCATTATTTCACAACAATACACATACACCTATTCGAACGTGCATATTCATAACAAACCTCAAAAATACATCATCTAAAGCAATCATCAACGAAACAACAGGAAACCACGCGAAACAACCAGAAAACAGCACAACAACAACAAAAATTGTGCAAGCAGTATTGTTGCGCCTCATCACACCGCCCAGCGCCGCAGCAACATTGCAGCGCCTGTTTGCACCGCCCGACGACGTACAGGCGTAGTTCCCACCCCCTTCTCAATTCTACACTTCCGGTAGCGTTCCATACAACTCCTCCTGGTCACCGCCCGACACACCATTGTTGCGCCTCTTCGCACCGCCCGGCGGCGCACAGGCGTAGCTTCTTCCCATAATTCCCACAAGTTCCAGTAGCGTTCCAGGTTGTGCCTCTTGAGCACCACCCGGCCTACAGCAGTACCGCCCAGCGTTACGATTCCACCGCCCGACACTACGTGCGCGTAGCAGATTCCCTGCAATCCAACTTTCTGCTACACCAGACCCAATTTCCTCCCCCAAAACCGTTCTTATAGTGCACGAAAATCACCTCAACTCCCAGCAACATTTAGCAACCACAACATACATTATTTTATAGACAACATCATGAACACATATTAACATCGTACATCATTAGGACATATCCTTTTCTCATCAAAACCCCAAATCACCTATCACAAAATCCAACATTCACATGAACTCGACCTAGTGATTCCTACCCAAACACATACATCATCTAACCCTTGAGAGATTAAAGAATTCACACCCTTACCTTGTATTGATGAGTTTTTCGTCTCCTCTAATGGATTCCTTCCTTCCCTTGCCCTAGCCTCTTTTCAGCTTTTCTCTCAATTTCACGTAGGATGAAAATTAACTTCTCTATTCCCTAACTCCTTTCATAAACCCCCAATTATGGTTTTCCTTATTTGCCCTTACTCAACCTCGTACAATTACCTTCTCGCCCTTCTACTCTCTACACATCTAATTATTTTATTTATTTTATCTTATTATATCATTATTGTATTATCATTATTATTAAATCCCACTAGTGAAATATTTATAACAATAATTCCCACTAATAGATATAATCCCACATAATATCCATTTTATACTATGGTTCAACAAATACTAACTAATTAGTCTAATTAGTTTTACTCCCCCAAGGACTCATTCCTAAGGCCACTACCCCTTAATACGGATACTTAAAACACAACGAAACACATTAAGTCACAACATCAACTACACCGACTCGTAATTATCTTGCAAATAATAAACAAATCAAAACGGGGCGTTACACTCCGATTCTCAAGTAAGAAAAGGTCAGAGAAAAGGGGCAAGTACAAAGTATGTTCTTAGGATGAATATTGGATACCTGACCCTATTTTCGGGGCGAAATAATCGTTTCCCGAAGAATAGGTAACTGCCCAAAACTAGCCGTTATGTCAGGCAGGGTGCCCAAAACTAGCCGTTATGTCGGGCAAAGGCGTAGTTTCGGCACCTGCCCATAGCTGTCCTAGGATTGACAAAGTCGTGCGTGACGGGAAGACGTTCTGGGGAGGAGCTAATGTCCCTGAGGCACATTCGACCAAGATTGCCCGGTTGGAGGGCAGAAAGGTAAATTCTTCCCTTCACAGATTGGGCTTAGGCAATTGGGCCGTTCTGGAAGCAGAAGTGGATTGGGCCATGCCTAGCCATTGGTCCAGTCCAGAACAGGAGCCCCCCAAGTCGTTGCTCCCGAGCATGGGAGTGATGACTTAAGGATAGCCCGTTGTTCTGGGGAACTGTAACGGGGTCATCGTTTGGTGACGGAGGGAGTTGTCTCGTGGTGCCCGTGGGCCCTGGTGTTCGTAAGGCTCATAACCGCGTCTAGTTTGTCCGCCGTACGGGGAGACC
The DNA here is from genome assembly GCA_022829125.1 of Lathyrus tuberosus. Lineage (NCBI taxonomy): Eukaryota > Viridiplantae > Streptophyta > Magnoliopsida > Fabales > Fabaceae > Lathyrus > Lathyrus tuberosus. Next base: position 12,488,063 of record JALAZF010000142.1, on the reverse strand, counting down.
AACGGTTAGGAGGGATTGAAACGTTGGGGCGCCACCTGTGCCTCGAGCCCTGTGCTGCAGTAACTAGGTAATGATGGCCTGGAGCCAATGCCGATAAGGATTGAGGATCCCAAGATGAAACAGTTGAGAGGCAAGAACATTCCTTTAGTGAGAGTAGCTTGGGGAGGAGTTGCTGGAGGAAGTGTGACCTGGGAATTGGATATCAAGATGCGAGAATTGTTCTCATCAGATACATTTTTTAGGACGAAAATATTCTAAGTGGGGGAGGGTTATAACATCCCATTTAAATATTTAGTCATTTTGTGATCTTAATTGCGTAGTTATTTTGGCGTTGGCTTAGTTAAGGGTATGTGTGTAAGGGTGAGTGTGAGAACTTAGTGTAATGAAGTAATTAGAATTAAATCTTAGAATAATATTATAATAATAATATTAATGGTGGTGGATAGGATATTTAATTGTTATTATTATTATAAATATTAATAATAATGAAATGGAATAATTGTCTCTAATAATAATGGTAATAATATTATTATGATTAAAAGTAAGAAAGATAAAACATAATTAGAGAGAAGTGAAGAAAGAGGTTAGGGAGACGGTTTTCACGTGAAAAGAGAAAGAGAGAAGGAAGCAGAGCTAGGGTAAGAGAAGAATCAAGAGTTATCCACCATTGTTGGAGAAATCAAGCTTGGAATTAAGGTAAGGGGGAGAATGAGTTCATTAAAGGTGATTAGAACATGAGAGGGTAGTGAGGGTTCCTTTACCTCTTAGGATTTTGTGTGTATTTTTCTTCCTTGCTTGTTTGATTTCCATATGTGTGTGATTGTTGTTGTGAATTCGTGTTTGTGTACTGCTACTGATGTGAATTTCGTGTAAATTGGGTGTTGTTGTTGTTGTGTTTTTCCATGAAAACGGACTTTGAAAAAATGGGTTTTTGGGAGATGACGAAAATGTGATTTAATTTGTGAAAAAAACCTTAATAGAATTGTAGTTTAATAAAATAGAGTAAAACCATGGATGATAAACTGGTATAGGTACTGTTTTAGGTCATAAATAGGAGTTTGAAGGTTCTCCAATGGGTGAAAAATCGCACTGATGCGAAATATTGAATTTCTCTGTGCAGGCTGCCCATACGGGTATGCAGGAAGGCCATACGCGTATGAGGGGACATTCTCAGGGGCATACGCATACGATACGTGCCCTGTCCCCATGGCTAGCCCGCTCATTTGCTGGTACGCGAATGGGAGAGCCAATGCGTGTAGGAGAAGAGGGTCATACGCGTATGGTACATCCATTACGCGTACGGAGGTTCGGGAAGAGTTTTGAGGGAAACCCCCATCTGGTCATACGCTTATGGTATGGGGAAATACACGTATGATGTTTGGGCATTTAGGCCCTACGCGTATCATACACAGGGATTGAGGCGAGAGAACAAAGCAATATGCGTATGGAGCAGGGTCATACGTGTATGGGCAAGCTTGTGTTTTAATTTTTCCATTTTCGTGATTTATTTCATGATTTCGCGTGCGATGTAATCCTTCTTGGTTCGTAATACTAATATAACATAACTAGACATGGGGGAACTGATAATGATGGTAAATATGGTAAAACATAGAATTTCTGTGTGGTTATTATATGATGTGTGATTGACGCCTGTGTTGATAAGATTATTGTTATGTGGACAGTCTTGGGCAAATATGGTAATTTCAGAGGGAATTACGGTGAGTATGTAACTCACGTGTGATTTTTCTGGATCGTGTGTTATGCATTAATGATAATTGTATTATGCATAATTATATGTCATGCATTTCATGTCGTGTCATGTGGAGATGAGCCTAGATGGGAATCCATGATGGGTGCCTAGTCTCATCCAAACTCCATGTAGGAGTTGAGTCAAAGATAGGTTGTAGTTCAGAGGAACATATACGACTTATCTGGATTCCAACAGGAATCGGGTTCAAAGAGTGAACCGTATCGATTATGTTGGTACCACATGCATGATATAGTGTCAGTTAAGTCACATTGCATATATGTATGATTGAATGTAGACTGGACATGCTGAATGTTGACGTGGCACTTGTATGTGCGTTATAACTATTTGATTGGTGTGAATTGTGTGATTACTACTCCTTAGCATGTGATTTTCACTGCATAATTATTGAATGTAATTCTCACCCCTTTTCTGTTGTTGTGTTTGTGCTCCTTGGGGAGTACAGATAATCAGGTACCTGAGTAGTGCTTAGAGCGTGTGTTGCTATTTATCGAGTCTTATGAGTCGCTCTGATACGTAACACAGGAGCAATTGGGAATTGTTTTTTATTTTCATTTGTGTTGTTTTCTTTTGTAATGTATCTTGTTTCTAATTCATGTTGAACCACGAGTTTTGTGGAGGTTATGTTGTTAAGGCCTTAGTGTCGTTGAAGTAAACAATTTAAATTATTCAGCTGTTTAATTAATTTTTTTATGAGGAATAAATACATGAAGTGACTTGATACTTCATGAGTTTTCAGGGATGTGGCATCCTACTTGCGTATTTTTTATTATTCCGTAAATATTTTCCTAATTAAATGAATAGGGAGAGTACGGTGTTACAATTGGTATCAGAGAAGGTCGGTCCGTCCATCCAGTGTTGTAGTAGAGTCTGACTATAGAGTGAATGTAGTCATATTATTCTTCTAACTCGTATTGTTGGTGTTGAACAGTGTGGCTGGTAGGACTGATGTTGCGATTGTTGTGCATTATAAGCGGTTGTAGGCGGTGTAGAATAACAATCAGAATGATGAGGACGTCGAGTTCCGTAATTTAGAGAAGTTCCAAAATAACAAGCCACCTACGTTCGAGGGTAGGTATGACCCGGATGGTGCACGAAAGTGGATGAACGACATAGAGAAGATCTTCAGAGTCACGGGATGCACCTAAGCTCAGAAGGTACAGTTTTCCACTCATATGTTGTCTGAGGAAGTTGGTGATTGGTGGGATAATAGCCGCCAAAGGTTGGAAGTTGCGGGTAGTCTTATCACTTGGACGGTGTTCAGGGTTGAGTTTCTGGAGCGGTATTTTCCAAAAGATGTGCGTGGTAAAAGGGAGATCGAATTTCTGGAATTAAAGCAGGGAAACTCGACAGTTGTAGAATATGCGGCTAAGCTCGAGGAACTGATGAAGTATTATCCTCATTACAATACTGATGCTGCTATGAGTTCAAAATGTATCAAGTTTGAGAGCGGGTTGCGTCCTGAGATCAAACAAGGTATCGGTTATCAGAAAATCAGACACTTTCCTGACTTAGTGAATAAGTGCATGATTTATGATGAAGATAACAGGGCTCAGGTGTCTCACTACAAGAACCTGAGTTACAAGAGAGGTAAGAAGAGGCATAGAAGTACGCCGTACAGTGCTCCGTCCGATAAAGGGAAGCAGAAGGTTGTTGTTGACAAGAAGCCAAGTGGGGAGGAATTCCTCCCAACCCTATCAAGTGTTTCAAATATGGTGGCATGGGTCACAGTGCTAATGAATGTCAAAATGAGGTGAAGAAATATGTCAAGTGCAGAAGACCAGGTCATGTTGTGGCAGATTGTAGGACCAATATACCTACATGTTACAACTGTGGTGAACAGGGTCACATCAGCACCCACTGTCAGACGCCGAAGAAGTCGCAGACCGGTGGGAAGGTATTCATACTAGTAGGGGCTCAGCCTACCATTGAGGATCGTTTGGTCAGAGGTACTTGTTATATCCATAATACTCATTTGATTGCTATCATTGATACGGGTGCGTCCCAGTCTTTCATATTTGTTGATTATGTGAAGAAACTAGGACTTGTGCCGTCTACTTTGAGTAAGCGGATGGTGATTGATACTCCATCTGTTGGGTCCATAACTACGTCTTTAGTGTGCTTGAACTTTCCTTTGTCAATCTTTGGTATAGACTTTGGAGTGGATTTGATTTGCTTACCACTTAGTGATCTGGATATTATTTTAGGAATGAACTGGCTAGAGAGCAATTTTGTTAATATTGACTGTTATGGGAAGAGGTTGTTGTTTCTTACCCTAGAGGGGGAAGAGTTGGCTAATTTTATATCTACCAAGGAATTGAGAACCTTATTGGAAGATGAAGCTAAAATGTTTGCGGTGTTTGCCTCATTCTCAGTTGAGGGCAAAATGTCGATTAATGAATTACCTGTAGAGAGAGAGTTTCCAAAAGTGTTTCCGGACAATGTTTCAGAGTTACCTCTGAAGCGAGAAGTGGAATTTGCAATTGATCTTGTCCCTGGTGCCAGACCTATATATATGGCACCATACAGGATGTCAGCATCGGAGTTGGCAGAATTGAAATCTCAGCTAGGGGAATTACTTGATAAGAAGTTTATTAAACCCAGTGTGTCGCCATGGGGGGCTCCAGTGTTATTGGTCCAGAAGAAGGACGGTAGTATGCGGTTGTGCATTGATTATCGCCGGCTGAATAAAGTGACCATCAAAAACAAATATCCGCTTCCAAGAATTAATGATCTAGTGGACTAACTTGTGGGAGCTCATGTGTTTAATAAGATTGATTTGAGATTATGTTATCATCAGATTCAAGTGAATGATGATGATATTTAGAAGACGGCTTTTAGGACTCGGTACGGTCATTACGAATATGTTGTGATGCCGTTCGGAGTGTCCAATGCGTCAGGCGTATTCATGGAGTACATGAATTGTATATTTCATGACAACTTAGAGCAGTTTGTTGTAGTCTTTATGACGACATTGTGATTTACTCCAAGTCAGAAGATGATCATGCAAGACATCTAAGGATTGTGTTGTAAGTGTTAAAAGATAACAAGTTGTTCGCGAAACTTTCAAAATGTGAGTTCTGGCTTCACGAAGTGATTTTTCTGGGACATGTTATTTCTGGCGATGGCATAGCAGTGGATCCATCCAAAGTGAGTGTTGTACTTTAATGGGAGCCTCGGAAATCAGTGATGAAGATTAGGAGTTTCTTGGGTTGAGCAGGTTATTATCGCAGGTTTAACGAAGGGTTTTCTAATTTGGCCCTTCCCCTGACTCAGTTGACTAGAAAAGGTCAGGCCTTTGTGTGGGATATCTTGTGTGAAAAGAGATTATGAGAATTGAAGAAGAGGTTGACTACCGTGCCAGTACTGATTCTACCAAATCCAAATGAACCTTTTGTGGTATATTGCGATGCGTCTAAGATGGGATTAGGCAGAGTATTGATGTAGGATGGTAAGGTTGTTACTTATGCCTCACGACAATTAAAGGTACATGAAAGGAATTATCCTACTCATGATCTTAAGTTAGCTGCGATCGGTTTTGTATTAAAAATTTGGAGACATTACTTGTACAGATCAAGGTTTGAAGTGTCCAGTGATCACAAGAGTCTGAAATATTTATTCGACCAAAAAGAATTGAATATGAGATAGAGAATGTGGCTGGAGTTCTTGAAGGACTATGATTTTAGCTTGAGTTACAATCCAAGTAAAACTAATATTAATGATTAAGGAGTTGGACTTTACTGAACAGTTTAGAGACTTAAGTATGGTTTGTGAACTGACTCCTGAGAGTGTGATGTTGGGTATGCTGAGGGTTAATAATGATTTCCTTAATGAAGTTAGAGAGAGTTAGAAACTCGATTTGAAGCTGGTGGATTTGATGTCCATATGAGAATCAGACGCAGAAGGTGATTTTAAGGTAGATGACTTTGGTGTGTTGAGGTTTCGAGGCAGAATTTGTGTGTCGGATAATCCTGAATTAGGGAGTACAGATAATCAGGTACCTGAGTAGTGCTTGGAGTGTGTGTTGCTATTGATCGAGTCGCTCTGATATGTAACACGGGAGGAATTGGGAATTGTTTTTAATTTTCATTTGTGTTGTTTTCATTTGTTACGTATCTTGTTTCTAATTCATGTTGAACCACGAGTTTTGTGGAGGTTATGTTGTTAAGGCCTTAGTGTCGTTGAAGTGAACAATTTAAATTATTCTGCTATTTAATTAATTTTTTTATGAGGAATAAATACATGAAGTGACTTGATACTTCATTATTTTTCAGGGATGTGGCATCCTACTTGCGTATTTTTTATTATTCTGCAACTATTTTCATAATTAAATGAATGGGGAGAGTAGGGTGTTACAGAGAGTGTGGATGGTGCTCTCTCTCCAACACTACAATTCTCTCATTCTGCTGATAGATCAGCGCGTTGGTCAAGTTGAGGGCCACGACCAGGGCTGCCATGGTCGGGTCAGCGTTGGTCGACACTGGGATTGGTTGGGATTTCTCCGGTATCTTCTCCGAAGCCTTTTGAACTTTTCGTGTCTCAACATACTGGACATCATCATCGGCCGCCTCGTCAGAGGAGGGAGAAGCGGTGTGTTCGTCTCTCCTAGTTGGATTGATGTCTTCCAGAACCGGCATACTATTGTCATTGCCGGTGTTGTAGACGGGAGTGAGGCTGGTTTTGTGACCACTGTTGTCGTGTTGATCGACCATGATTGGTTTTTAAAGTTTTCTGCTTTGATCTCTTGGTTTCAAGGAAAGAAAAGATGGGGAAGCAAGATTCCCACAGACGGCGCCACTGATCTAACTTGTGGATCAGAACGTGGCCGGTAACCCTTCTGCAGCAACAACGGTCAACAAGAGCGGAGGAATGAGTGTACCTACAGACACTCCGATGCTTAAGTCAGTCGGCTGAACAGGTAGCAAGAGTAGGGAATATAATATAATTGAATATCTGACTCTCCTGCAGAGGTGAATATTTATAGAGAACCCCCAGTGTTGGGTCAACGGTCTCCATTATGGGCTGAGTGATCAGGCCCATAATGGATGACTGCCAAGATTCCTACGTGAAGGTAGGGATGAGCAGCTCGTGCTTATCATCCTGAGTTAACTGCTATGCATTCCTCGGATAGTGGGATAGTGGGTGGACTTGCCCGTTATGTAGGGCAGACTGGTTCCACGAGATGTGCGGACCAAGTTGATGACGTGTCCTCGAGTGAGAAGCACGTGGGAAAATGTCTTCTACTGGCCCCAAGGGATTGGGCCAGCATTATGGGTCGTCCTCGACGCAGGGTTGTGTTCAGCGTTGGGTTAACCACAGGCCCAGCCCAGAACAATACACATATAATTGATAAATTTATATATGATATAAATATTTATAGTGCTAAATTAGTGTACTTGGTACACTATTTGGTTTCATCCATTAAATTAGTGTAATGATTGTTATACATTTGAATGATCAATATGCATTCGATTTCGAAATTCGACATTTGTATAGTGAAGCAATGACATTTTTATCAATCATATTGGATAATCGATCATTACATTTTGATGGTATGAACGCTTTTGCATTAGCGTTTGTGATGACGCATGAGTTGTGCTTTTAGGGTTTGCAAAAACGTCAAGTATTGGTGCGTTAATATTTATAAATTGATAATCTATTATTATTTATTATTAAATAAATTGGTATACTGTTATGACCTTAGATTTTTGCATTTTTTTATAATAACAACAATACAATGAAAAACTGGTCACACATGGGCCTTGGGCCCAACATTATCAGTCTTAATCTTACAGTTTGTTTTTGTCACAATAACCTTAGCTAGGATATGTGCTTCTTGGTTGTTTTCTCTGTGTGTGTGATTGAACTTCACCGCCTCCAACCAATTTTTCATTTTCCGCATCCATTATGTTTCTCGGTATGTCATCTTTGGTTCCATTCATCACCTTAATAATCTCGAGATTACTCACGTGTCGTGATTTATTTTATTTAAATACGACATGTGTGTCGTGGTTTATTTTAATTAAATACGGCATGCATGTCGTGCCATTTAATTATTAATTTTATTTATGTAAATATTATAATTGTTCTAGTTCAAGAGTTGAAGAGAAGACAACGTCAAACGATGACGGTGATAGAGAAGCTTGCTCGTGGGGTCAAAGAATTGTAATAATGTAGTTTATTTATGTATGTGATGCATGTATTATATTTTATGTATGTGATGCATGTATTATATGTTTATATGTGTGTGGATGAGATACACAAATCTGTGAGATCAAACTTACGAAAAATCCCTCAATTAAATATTAAGTTAATTGTTTTTTAAATTTTAGCACTAATCAAGACTAGTATCGAATAATGTAGGTTTTGCCTAATGCGATGTAGATGTTTTATATTATTAAGGTGCGATGAGATGAATGTAACATCCAACTACTAAATTTTTCAAGTTTGACTTAACAAAACTAATTATAATTGGATCATATATGTTTAGAAGTAAGAGTTGAGAACAATCTACATGATGAATTAGAGTAAGGAGTTATTCACTCAACTAATAAAACTAGAGAGTTGTATTAGATACAATTGCAAAGAGTTCCTATCTAAATAATGAAGTTTTTTATAATCCGCCTACGTGGACTCAAAACAAAGTGAAAAATGGATCTTTACCTGCTAAAATATCTTTCAACAGGATTTTCCGAATCAAATGTTGAGGGTCGTTTAGTTTGAGTAAAAATAGTGGGAGCATTTTAATAAAAGACCTTATTAAAATGATTTAATTTGATACAATTTTTACACGTTTTTTAGTTAGGATTTCTTTTGCATTTTACTTTATATTTTACTGTGAAATGTCCTTATGAAGGATGTAAGGATCAGAAAGGAGTTTATGATTTGGTACAGAAATTGAAAATTATTCTCAAGCACAAGAAAACTTGTATGTTCTCAATCAACTTATTCCTAACAATCGAATATAACTAGATTTGAAGAATGACACTTATGAAAAGGATCAAGTCGAATGTCTAGATATAACATATCTTATAATTGTACTCGTCAGGGAGAATGACGTGATCATTAACCTCGAGGATTTTATTTTAAATAAGAAATACATGATATGAGAAATGTAAAACGCTCCAAAGTCTTTTCTATACAAGTTAGGAATCCAAATGGATCTAAAATAGTTTTTAGATTTAAAATTTGGATTTTTTATAGACTAAATAGTTGGTCACAAGTTCTATTTGAGATTGTTTCAGATAGGTATATTAGATTTATTATGAATGAATTTTAAATATATCTACCGCATCTTGTTAAAAAGAGATGAAAGTAGTTTGCGATGCTAAATAGATGAATTATAAAAGGAATGAGATTCATTTTATATTCTCATTGTTCCTTTGGATTGCATTCATTTTGCAAAATAATAACATGGAGAAGTGTTTAAAGTGTTCAAGATTAATCTAGCTTGCTTAATATGTATGACGGTGCATAAGGGACACATGATGAACACAATGTCACAACATATTGGTATGACATCTGGGCCTTGCGCATTAGGTCTATGATGCTATGTTTTGGAAAATTTTCTTGTCAAAGATTGAATTAAATTTTATTGCTATTGGTTTAGCAATATGATTAGGTGATTTTTTTGACAGCTAGATGAAGATAAATTCAGATTTAAATGAATATTTAAATTTGAATTTAAATTGTAAAAAATCATATATTGTTTGAGAGATTTATGGAACATATATTATCCAACCTATTCTGCATTAATTCTGGATGAAATTAAAGCTAAGATCCAAAGAGAAAAGCACATAATTATTATGTTATATAAGGATCTCAAACCTTCATTGGAAAGCTAGCATTCACATTGAAGATTTTAGAGTGTTAGGATTTTCAAGAGTCCTTGTTATTTCATGTAAACACACTATGTTTCAGTAACTTGGCATAGTCGTAGGTTTGTCTAGTTGAGTTATAGATTCATCATATTTATGTACACCTTTATGTTTCAGTAACTTGGCATAAAAGGTTTGTCTAGTTGAGTTGTAGTATTAAACATTGATAATTGGGTTAAACACCAATCGCTAGGGTTTAGTGATTGATAGAAAGTGAGAGGGGTTCTCATATTTAGGGATCCTAAATAGAAAGTCATAGGGTAGTGTTAGGAAGAGGCATTGAATAACATAGGGTTTGTTGTTGCTTGTAAGACTAATTGTACTAAATTACTAATAGTGAATTCCCTTTCTTAGGTTAGAAGCCAACCCTCTAGAGGTAGGTTTTGTTGCATCAAACTGGGTTACCAATTATTGTGTTCTTTATTGCTTATCTGCTCCATCATCTTGTACAACTTAATCTTTTGAGGTTCTGGTTTATCTTGTCGAACTAGCTGTCTAGGACATCGTGTTCGACATCTATCCCCCAAGGAACAAAATTTCAATTCCTTTAAATTTTGGCAAAAAAAAAACGTGGTTCTAAAGGAAATCATTGATTTCATGTGTTGAAAAAAGAAAACTGTTATTGGTTATCAAAAAAGTTAAAGTAGAAAAAAGAAGTATGACTTTTTCTTCATACATTTAGTTATAGAAAGTCAAATTGTCTACTTATACATCATGTGTATGTGATAATAGATATTGATCTCAATTTATAAGAATGTGAAGAGTCTTTAAAGAAGTAGGACATTGATTATAATTTGAGTCGTCTTACGCCTAAAGTGGAATAACGAGTTTTCATTGACTATAAGAGATTATGGTTAGAATTAGGTTATAGCTTGGAATGAAGCCAAATAATTGCTATAAAGTTTCCTTTAGTAAAAAAATAATAATTCTAAGTCTTGTATTGACAAGATGTTGAGTGCATGTTTTGATAATGGACAAGCGTTGTTACAATTATCCAAAACAGTGTTTTCAATACTAAATCAAGTTGAGGATTTGAGTCCTACGATCTTGATAAGCTCATGCATAACAAATGTAGAATGGATTAAATAAGATTTGAACCTTGTGTATATCAATGACATTAATATTTAGTCAAAATAAGTGAGAGATGCATTTTCAAATTCTATGAGAATAGATTGTAGGATTTATTTGGTTTTATATCATTTGATAGATGGAAGTCTTAATTTTGGAAGATATATCTAATGTCTCAAATCATCACCTAAAGTCAAAGGACATATGATATATTTTGGTTATATACATGTGTGATGTATATCGACCTCTAAACATTTTTGCTAGATGAATTTTGTTTCTCTTACTTCATTTATATTACTGACAAACTCAGTAATTACAGATTTGTTTATGTGACACGAGTTAGAATTCTTTTGAGAAGAGTTCAAAAATGAAGTAGAAGGAAACAACTCGAAAATGTATTAATATCATACAAATTGTTCGTTGTGGTAATTACATATATAAATAACATAACAATCATTTAAATATTATCATGTTTGATATTGTTTGATCTAATATAGTTCGATTATATCTTTATGACTCTTCTTTATAAAAAAATTTACATAAAATTATTCATATCCATAACCAATTTCATTTAAAGTAGTCGTATAGACACCATATTTGATATGGAGGTAAAAGTACTTAGTTTGTCTTTATAATCATTTGGGTTGTAAGGTTAATAAGTAAAATTGATCACAATCTAGATGAAGATGTATTTATGGATGTATCATAATGAAAATTGTGGACACATATTTTATAACACTTTATAGAACAAAGTTGTTTTGTCTCTAGATTTGGAGTCTTCCATTAGAGATAATATGCATCTAAAGAGGCCAGTGGGAGTGATGTAGATCTTGAAGAAATTAAAGATCCATAAAATCATATCTTTATGAGAATGGAACTTGAACCAATTCTATAAGGGGTTGTTGTTGAACCATTGGTACATGTAGCACGAGATCTGGAGAAGATCATAAATGATCTTGATTCTAAAAGGTATATAAGTTATCTAAATCCATTTATGAATTGAAGTAATCCTTTTGGAGTTGAATCCTTTTATTATTGAATTTTTATGAAAACTTCAATTAATAAATGCCAAGTTTAAATCTTGTGCACACAAAAGGTTAGTGGGGGTGTTTACATTAATCTAGTAAAGTATGTAGGTGACATACTAATCATCAAAACAAATTCCCTACAACACCAATGTAGGACATGGTTAAGGAAATAGTTTTGATGAAATGCTTAGGTGAGGTTTCCTAAAAGGTTAGGAGCTATAATTTATAGAGATAGATGGTTGGTGAATCTCAATCCTAGCACAAGTACGTATTCCGACGAAGTGTTAAGACACCTAATATGTATTATCTCACATTAAGACTATTACATGTGTGGAATGATGTTATGTCTAACAGACAATATCTTACCTCATTGGATGAGAAAAAGGACACCATGATATGTCCTGCATTAGATGCACCATATGCTATGAACATAAACAATAAGTACCTATTTGATTTGAGTTCTTCTCAATCTTCGGGCAGTTCATCGCCCAAGAAATCGGTGGGATCGTGAGTGATTGCCACACTCAAAGACAGTGAGCAGATTGGTGAATCTAGAAGATTCAAGAAGCGGTAATCGAGAAAAGATTTCGTAGAGAGTTTAGCGTAAAGGTTGGGTACAAGTCAAAATCCAGATATGAGATTTATTTTTATCAGCATTATTGTGGATTAATGATTGTATGAACTCGTGTAATATTTTCCAAAACATAGTGGAAGAAAACTTTAAATGGGAAATCATTGGAGAGTGGAGTAGGATCCTACGACGACGATAGAGCTGAACCACTATACATCCCGGTGTACTCTCTCTCTCTCTCTCTCTCTCTCTCTCTCTCTCTCTATATATATATATATATATATATATATATATATATATATATATATATCACGCACACACATTTAATTTTTGTAGGCTATTGCATACTTAGGTTTTCGTTTCTTAGAGTAGTTTATAGTTAACTTCTGTTGGTAGCGATTTATAACGTAAGTGTAGGTTTTGTTAAAATCGAAAACTATTTATGTTTTAGTGTTGATTAAATTCTGAAAATGATGGTGTTGGAATCTTCTAGAAATTTTTATTTTGTAAGGGACACATCTCGTGTGAATTTCAAAGTGTCAATTCAATATAGCTTTGAACCTTGTGTATTATTATCTTTGAACAATCTTAAGATAATTACACTTGTGATTCCTTCCAAAATAAGCATAATATCTCTATTTTTGCAAATCGATTTCCCAATGCAAACTTTGATTTTTAATTTGGAAAAATAGTTAAATTTTTTAAAAAGATATATTCACCTATCTAGATTGTTTCTCTACTTCATATTCCTACCCAAAAGGTGGTGATTAGCTTAACTCAAGGAAAATTTCTTATAAAGAATGAGAGAGTGGTGAGGACATCCAAGAATCACAAGGACAATAATATGGTGTAAATACTAGAAGTAAAGTAAAATACTTCAAATGGAGATGTAAGGAAAAGTTGATATTTTGTTATGTGTGAAACTTGGTCGAGAGTACAATGAAGACAAATCATTCCAAATATTTTTTGTTTCTAATTTTGAGTCCTAGTTGAAGTGTAATAAAATTGTAAAAAATTGGCTTTTATATTTTTTAGTTGGCTATTTTTGTAATTGAGATAATTCTATTCTCTTTAGAAGTTTCTCGTGTAATATGGGCCTATAGGTTACTTTTAATAATATAGGGAGCGTGTTTAGCATTCAATTTCGACACACATAAATATGATTTTACACACTATTGTAACTAGTTTTGATCATAATAGAGTTTACAAGTTTCATACTTGTGTGTGAGGTAGAGAATTTCCTCTTATGATTCTTGGTTAAACCATTGTAAATCTTATTAAAGATTTTTCAAATCTCTTGTGACGATTGTATTTTGATCTTATATTTTTTATGAATGTGACGATCATTCATCTCCATTTCATCTTATAGTCTAATCTACCTTTTGTAAACTTTTTCAATTTCTTCTTTTTGTTTTTGTTTTAGGATAGTTCTTGAATACTCATTTAAAAAATATTATTCAATCATGGAAAAGATTTTGAGCCTTGATTTTTGATTCACATCAATTGGTCAACCCATAACACTTATTATCAATAAGAAACATGAGTGTATAAAATGAAAATAAAAAATTGTTAACCTCCTAATAATTTGGGCGGCAAAAATCTTAGATTTTAATAAAAAAGCACTCATGGGTCAAATAAAAAAGTGATAACGAATTAGAACAAACATGATTGGCAAAAAAATAGAAATAGCAAAATATTATTAATTAGAATAAAATAGAATAATTTCAAAATAATAAATAAAAATGCAACAATAAACCTATCACATTTTTTGCTTAGAACATAAAAATGGCAAAATGAAGGAGCATAAACAAAACCAGTTAAAATAAGTATGAGTGAAGGTGGGTCATGTAATAAGCATGGTATGTGGTGTGTTACAGCTGAGCACCCATTAGACATAAATTAAGGTGTGAAAGAGAGAAGTTTGGTGTTGAATTGGATAAATATAAAGAATGATTACACTAATTCTTACACCTAATACAAACATTTGTATTTATATAATGACCAATACATTCATATTTTGTTTCGTCAATTAAATTAGTGTAATAATTATTATATATTTTAATGATAAATTTGCATTTTGTTTTAGAACCCGACATTTGTATAGTGAAGCAATGACATTTTTATTAATCATATTGGATAATTGATCATTGCGTTTTAATGGTATGAACGCTTTTGCATTAGGGTTTGTGACGACGCAAGAGTTGTGCTTTTAGGGTTTGCAAAAAGCGTCAAGTATTGGTGCGTTAATATTTATAAATTGATAATATATTATTATTCATTATTAAATAAATTGGTATACTCTTATGACCTTATATTTTTGCGTTTTTTATAATAACAACAATACAATGGAAAACTGGTTACACATGGGCCTTGGGCCCAACATTATCAACATTATTCTTACCGTTGTTGTTGTTTGTCACACTAACGCTAGCTAGGATAGGTACTTTTTGGTTGTTTTCTCTGTGTGTGTGATTGAACTTCATCGCCTCCAACCAATTTTTCATCTTCCACATCGATTTTCATACCATATCCAATTTGTTTCTCAGTATGCCATCTTCGGTTCCATTCATCACTTCAATAATCTCAAGATTACTCATGTGTCATGATTTATTTTATTTAAATACAACATGCGTATCATGATTTATTTTAATTAAATACGACATGCATGTCGTGTCATTTTATTATTTATTTTATTAATGTGAATATTATAATTGTTCGAGTTCAAGAGTTGAAGAGAAGACAAACGCCAAACGATGAAGCCGATGGAGAAGCTTGAGAAGCTTGCTCGTGGGTCAAAGAATTATAATAAACTAGTTTATTTAATTCTTGCGTTTTAAGTGGTCATAATTGTATTACCAAATTTTATTTTATGTATGTGATGCATGTATTGTATGTTTATATGCGTGTGTATGAGATACAGAATTCTGTAAGATCAAACATAAGAAAAACAGCTCAATTAAATATTAAGTTAATTGCTTTCCAAAATTTAGCACTGATCAAGACTAGTATCGAATAATGTAAGTTTCGCCTAATGCGATGTGCATGTTTTATATTATTAAGGTGGGATGAGATAAATGTAATATCCAACTGCTAAATTTTCGGGTTTGACTTACCTAAAGTAATTATAATTGGATTATATATGTTTAGAAGTAAGAATTGAGAACAATCCATATGATAAATTAGAATAAGGAGTTATTCACTCAACAAATAAAGTTTGAGAGTTGTATTAGATATAATTGGTAAGAGTTCTTACGCAAATAATGAAGTTTTGTATAATCCGCCTACGCAGACTTAAAATAAAGTGAAATATGGATCTTTACCCGCTAAAATATATTTCAACGGGATTTTCCGAATCAAATGTTGATAGTCATCTGGTTTGAGTAAAAATAGTGGGAGCATTTTAATAAAAGACCTTATTAAAATGATTTAATTTGATACAATTTTTTACATGTTTTGTAGTTAGGATACTTTTTGCATTATATTTTATATTTTACTGTGAAATGTCTTTATGAAGGATGTAAGAATCAGAAAGGAGTTTCTGAGTTGGTACAGAAATTGAAAATTATTCTCAAGCACGAGAAAACTTGTATGTTCTCAAGCAATTTATTCTTAACAATCGAATATAACTAGATTCGAAAAACGACACTTATGAGGAGAATCAAGTCAAATGTCTAGATATAACATATCTTATAATTATAGTCGTCACGGAGAATGACATGATCATTAACCTCGAGGATTTTCTTTTAAATAAGAGATATAAGATATGAGAAATGTAAAACTTTCCAAGGTCTTTTCTAAACAAGTTAGGAATCCAAATAGATCTAAAATAGTTTTGAGATTTAAAATTTAGATTTCTTATAGACTATATAGTTGGTCACAAGTTCTATTTGAGATTGTCTCAGATAAGTAGATTAAATTCATTATGAATGAATTTTAAATATATCTAGCGTGTCTTGATGAAAAGAGAAGAAATTAGTTTATGATGCTAAATAGATGAATTATGAAAGGAATGAGATTCATTTTATATTCTCATTATTCCTTTGGATTGCATGTATTTTGTGAAACAACAACATGGAGAAGTGTTTAAAGTGTGCGGGATTAATCTAGCTTGCTTAAGCTGTATGGAGGTGCATAAGGGACACACGATGGACACAATGTCATAACATGTTGGTATGACATTTAGGCCTTGCACAATAGGTCTATGCTGCTATGTTTCAGAAGATTTTCTGGTCAAAGATTGAATCAAATTTTCTTGTTATTGGTTTAGCAATATGATTAGGTGATTATTTTGACAGCTAGATAAAGATAAATTCATATTTAAATGAAGATTTAAATTTGAATTTAAATTATGACAAATCATATATTGTTGGAGAGATTTATGGAACATATATTATCCATCATATTCTGTATTAATTCTGGACGAAATTAAAGCTAAGATCCAAAGTGAAAAGCGCATCATTATTATGTTATATAAAGATCTCAAACCTTCATTGGAAAACTAGCATTCACATTGAAGATTTTAGAGTGTTAGGGTTTACAAGAGTCCTTGTTATTTTATGTACACCACACTATGTTTCAGTAACTTGGCATAGTTGTAGGTTTGTCTAGTTGAGTTATAGATTCATCATCTTTATTACACCTTTATGTTTCAATAACTTGGCATAAAAACTTTTTCTAGTTGAGTTGTAATATTCAACATTGATAATTGGGTTAAACACTTATCAATAGGGTTTAGTGATTGATAGAAAGTGAGAAGGGTTCTCATATTTAGCGGGTTCTAAATAGAAAGTCACTGGGTAGTGTGCTGAAAGAAGAAAACTGCAATTGGTTATCAAAAATGTCAAAGTAGAAGAAAGAAGTAAGACTTTTTCTTCATACATTTAGTTATCGAAAGTCAAATTGTCTACTTATACATCATGGGTATGTGATACTAGATATTGATCTCACATTTATAATAATGTGAAGAGTCTTTAAAGAAGTAGGACATTAATTATAATTTGAGTCATCTTACGCCTAGAATGGAATAACGAGTTTTCATTGACTATAAAAGCTTATGGTTAGAATTAGGTTAAAGCATGGAATGAAGTCAAATAATTGTTATTAAGTTTCCTTTAGTAAAAGAAACATTAATTCTAAGTCTTGTATTAACAAGATGTGGAGTGCATGTTTTGATAATGGACAAGTGTTGTTACGATTATCCAAAACAGTGGTTTCAATACTAAATCGAGTAGCGGATTTGAGTTCTACGATCTTGATAAGCTAGTGTATAACAAATGTAGGATGTATCAAATAATATTTAGACCTTGTGTATATCATTGACATTAATATTTAGTCAAAATAAGTGAGAAATGTATTTTCAAAGTCTATGAGAATAGATTGTCGGATTCATTTGGTTTTGTATCATTTGATAGATGCAAGTCTTAATTTTGGAAGATATATCTAATGTCTCAAATCATTGACTAAAGTGAAAGGACATGTGATATATCTTGGATATATACATGTGTGATGTATATGGACCTCTAAACATATTTGCTAGATGAATTTTGTTTCTCTTACGTCATTTATATTACTGACAAAATCAGTAATTACATATTTGTGTATGTGACATGAGTTAGAATTCTTTTGAGAAGAGTTCAAAAATTAAGTAGAATGAAACAACTCAAAAAGGTATTAATACCATACGAATTATTCATTGTGGTAAATACCTATATAAATAACACAGTAATCATTTTAATCGCATCATGTTTGGCATTGTTTGATCTAGTATAGTTCGATTATATCTTTGTGACTCTTCTTTATAAATTTTTTTACATAAAATTATTCTGATCCATAACCAATTCCATTTTAAGTAGTCGTGGAGACACCATATATTATATGGAGGTAGGGGTGGCAATTTGGCCCATCCCCAGTGGGTACCCACAAAATTACCCACAACGGGTAGGGTAAAAACCCGCAAAAATGGGTACGGGTACGGGCTCGGGTAATTACCCACTTAAATAAGCGGGGATGGGTACTGGTATGGGCACCTTAGTACCCAGCCCGCCTCATACCCGCACAATATATATATTTATATATTTTAATTTATATTATTATATAAAAATAAATGTTTATAAAATTTATTAATAAAATTCAATTTTACACTACTACATATTTAATATAAGTGATCATTTATTTCACAATTCAACAACAAAAAATTTTAAAAACTTTTTATATTTTTTAAAAACTTAAAATATTATGATATTTTATACTTGATAAATTTATTTTTATTAGAAATGCGGGTAACGGGTACGGGTACGGGCACTTATATACCCACAGGGTACTAGTACGGGTGCCAATTTTGATACCCAAGCGGGTATGGGCTATGGTACGTGGATTTTTTTCAACTACGGGTATGAGGACGGGTACTATAGTACCCTGCCCATTGCCATCCCTAGGTAAGAGTACCTAGTTTGTCTTTATGATCATTTGGGTTGTAAGGTTTATTAAGTAAAATGATCACAATCTAGATGGAGATGTATTTATAGATGTATCCTAATGAAAACTGTGGACACATATTCTATAAACCTTTATAGAACAAAGTTGTTTTGTGGCTAGATTTAGAGTCTTCCATTAGAGATAATATGTATCTAAAGAAGCTAGTGGGATTGATGTAGATCTTGAAGAAATTAAAGCTCCATAAAATACATATCTTTATGAGAATGGAACATAAACCAATTTAATAAGGGGTTGTTGTTGGACCATTGGTACATGTAGCACGAGATCTGGAGAAGATCATAAATGATCTTTATTCTGAAAGGTATATAAATTATCTAAATCCATTTATGAATTGAAGCAATCCTTTTGGAGTTGAATCCTTTTATTAATGAATTTTTATGAAAACTTGAATTAATAAATGTCAAGTTTAAATCTTGTGCACACAAAAGGTTAGTGGGGTGTTTGCATTAATCTAGTAAAGTGTGTAGGTGACATAATAATCATCAAAACAAATCCCTACAACACCAATGCAGGACATGGTTAAGGAAATGGTTTTGATGAAATGCTTATGTGAGGTTTCTGAAAGGTTAGGAGTCGGAATTTATAGAGATAGATGGTTGATGAATCTCAATCCTAGCACAAGTACATATTCCGACGAAGAGTTAAGACACCTAATATGTATAATCTCACATTAAGATTATTGCATGTGTGGAATGATGTTATGTCTAATGGACAATATCTTACCTTATTGGATGAGAAAAAAGACCCCATGATATGTACTTCATTAGACGCACCATATGCTATGAACATAAACAAGAAATACCTAAATGATTTGAGTTCTTCTCAATCTTCGGAAACTATTTATGTTTTAGTGTTGATTAAATTCTGAAAATGGTGGTACTAGAATCTTGTAGAAATTTTTATTTTGTAAGGGACACACCTCGTGTGAATTTCAAAGTGTTAATTCAATATAGTTTTGAACCTTGTGTATTAGTATCTTTGAAGAATCTTAAGATAATTATGTATTGTAGTATAATTACACTTGTGATTCCTTCCAAAATAAGCATAACATCTCTATTTTTGCAAATTAATTTCTGCAATGCAAACTTTGATTTTTAATTTGGAAAGATGGTTAATTTTTTCAAAAAGATCTATTCACCCCATCTAGACTGTTTCTCTACTCCATATTCCTACCTAAGGCTGTTTTTGGGCCTAAAGAACCGAAAACCACCCGAGAACCGGTCCGGTGGAGTCGGACCATTGGATCGACCGAATTGTCTCTTGGTCTGGTAATGAATCAAATTTTAATCTGTATCCAGCATGAAGAACCGGACCAAATATCCAATAAGTAACCGGTAAGCTATGTTATAAATTCTTGAAAATTTTCATTTCCTCATTTTTTTCCTCTCTCTTTTTTCAGTCACTCTCTCGTCTCTCGCTAACTCTTCTCCTCTTCCGTTCCGTCTCTCTCTCCTAGGGCTTCATCTCCGATCAAGCCTAGCCACCATGTTTACTTTCATTATCTATTAGAATCATTTGTGTTAGAGGTTAAGTGTGAATTGTTGAAGGCTAAAACAATCTTGTTCGTGTAATGTATCCAAACTCTATTCTTTTTTATTTCTGTTATGATATTGTTTACATTGTTTGCATGTTTAAGTTATCGAGTAGTTCTCTACCTGGTATCAATTTTGACCTAAAGTTTGACCTAAAATGTTTTGATTTTGGAATCGTTCTTGATGATGTTTCGTTTTTTAACAAAATTTTGACCTAAAATGTTGGAGTATTTGATTTTTTGTTTATATTGCTTCAGTTTTGATCAAAAATATTTGATTATGTTGCCGAGTTTTGTTCTTCATTAGGGTTCGGCCTAGGGTTTTGAATTGAGGTTGTATTGTGTAAATTTTGTTGCTGAGGTTGTATTTTGGCCTAATAATAAATTGTGTTGCTGAGGTTGTATTATGTTACTCGGTTTTGTTCATATTTCGTATTAAATTATTGTTTGATTGATATTTAATTTTATGTCATGTCTTTTAAAGATTCTTCATTGACTCCAACCATGGTTGATCTTATTGATATTAACATGTTGCTTGATGGGGAAGAGGAGACAATGGATGGAGGAAATATAGAGATTGGTGAGATGATTGATATGGAACTTCCAGTTCCACTTCCAACTGACAACACTACTTAAAATACATCTACCACACAAAATACTACTACTACTCAAAATACAACTACTGATGATGGAGCAACCCCTCCAGTTGAGCCAGCTCAGAGTTCACAGAGCCAGATAAATGCCTTTGGTAAAGCTCCTCGTCCCAAGAAATCTGATGTTCACACTGAGATGGTACTTATTGAATGCCTGATGGTACCAAGAAGTGGAAATGCAGATGGTGTGGCAAGCTTTACACTTATGATGTGAAATGGAAAAGTACTTCTAATGGTAAGAAACATTTAGAAAATTGCATTCAGAGAAAGTTGAGGCTGAAAGGTAATACTGACAAAGAGGTTGCACAGTCTAGGTTAAATGTAGGTGGTGATAGTACTCCTAGTTTGGCAACTTGGACATATAATCATGCTAGGGTTAGAGAGGTTGCAGCTCATATGATTCTAGGTCGTGAATTTCCTTTTTCTGTTATGGAAGGTGTTATCTTTAATGAGTTTCTTAGAGAAATTTATCCATGGTACGTACAAAAAGATTACTAGACAATAGGATAAGTTTGATTGTGAGACATTTTATGAGGCTAAGAGAGTTAAGATGAAAAGTCTATGTCTTTGATTAACAGGATCAGTCTTACAACTGACCTGTGGTAGTCTGGTGAGCAGAAAATTGGTTATATGACTGTGACTGATCATTTTATTGATTCAAAGTGGCAGCTTCACAAAAGAGTTTTATCTTTTAAGAATGTGCCACCGCCACATTCTGGTGAGGTTTTGTGTAGGAAATTGATTAAGGTCATGGATGATTGGGGGCATAAGGGATAAGGTTATTTCAATTTCAGTTGATAATGTTAGTGCCAGTGATAATTGCATTGCTAGATTGAAGATAGATTATTCTAGTAGGAGAAATCTACCATTGGATGGTAAACTGTTTCATGTGAGATGTTGTGCACACATCTTAAATTTTGTTGGTTCAAGATGGTCTTGATATGATTAAGGTGACTGTTGATAAGATTAGAAATGGGGTCAAATACTTTCTGAATTCTGAAACTAGATGCAAAGCATTCAAAAAATTTGTTGATGAGTTGCAACTTGAAGGCAGAATGCAAGTGTTGGATACTAAGATAGGGTGGAACTCAACTTGGTTGATGTTGTCCACTGCATACCACTACAGAGAAGTCTGGCCAAGATATGCTGAAGAAAATGGTGCATTTCTCACCTTTTTGCCTGATGCAAATGATTGGGAAGATGTTCATGATATTTGCAAGTTTTTGGAGTTTTTTGCTGATGTTACATCAATTATTAGTGGCGCCTCTTACCCTACTTCTAATTTGTTTTTGGTTGAGCTTTACAGGGTGAAGGTTATACTTGATAAACCTTCAAGCATCTCAAATAATCCTCAATTGCAAGCGCTTGCTAATGAAATGAAGTTGAAATATGACAAGTATTGGTCAAAGTCTAATACATTGATTTCTATTGGTGCAGTTCTGGATCCAAGGTATGTACAACTTACAAGTAGATAGTTAATTAAGTTGCCATTGTTTATGTACATTAGGTAGCTACTATTCTGCTTAGTATGTTGCCTTGTGATTAAACCTTGGCCTATGATGAATTTTGTTGCCTATGAAATGGTATTTGAGGCCACTTATGTCTGAACTGCTTGTGAATTTTGGTTGATCAATTGTTCATATGTTGCCTATGATGAATTATGTTACCTTGTTGTGAGTTGTGATGAAATTGTGCCTATGATGAATTTTGTGTCCTTGTTGTGAGTTGTGATGAAATTGTGCCTATGATGAATTATGTTTGATTTGAAATTCTGTTTGATCTGAGGCTAATTCTGTTTTATCTGCTTATGAAATGATTCAATTATCTTACTTTGTGAGTTGTGACTCAATTGTGCCTAGGATTAAATTGTATTGCATTGTGAGTTGTGATTTAATTGTGCCTATGATGAATTCTGTTTGATTTGCTTGATATGATTATAGTAGTCTCTGCTCTGAGGCCATTTATGTTACCTCCATGTGACTTTATTTGTGTCTAAGGCCAATTCTGTTACCTCCTTGTGACTTTATGTGCCTATGATGAAATCAAATTCTGAGGCCAAACATGTTCAAAATAAATTATACAAATAGGTATAGATGAATTTAAGTTGGTTGACAACTCTACTTGTTCAAATAGGTATAAAATGATCTTCATCAAATGGGTATATCCCTTCTTGTATCCAAATCCTACTCAAGCTACTGCCTATGAAAAAGAGTTTGTAACCAACTTAAAATCTCTCTTCCAATTGTATCAAGATACTTATGGAACCAATGATGAGAATCCCTGTATCTGAAACTCTAGAAGTAGGATCTAGTTCTGGGTTGGGAAGGAGGAGTTTTGAGATGTTTTTAGAAACTGTTGTTGGTAATACTAATTCAAAATCTGATCTTGAATTATATCTTGAGGAGCCTCCTTTGAAAGTTCTCCCTAAATCTAAGTTTGATGTTTTAACATGGTGGATGGGGAATGAAGCCAAGTATCCTGTTCTTAGTAAATTGGCAAAAGATATCCTAATTGTTCCAGTTACAACTGTTGCTTCAAAAGCAACTTTTAGTGTTGGTAAAAGGGTTATTGATCCGAAACGATCTTCTATGAAAACTAAGACAATTTAAATGGTACTTTGTAGGGGTGATTGGGTGAAGGAGAAATATGGAATTAAAAAGGGTTGCACTGTTAGTACTGTAAGTAACTTTTGCTTATGAACTATTTTAATTCAATATTTATACGACTTTTGCTTATTTATCCTTTTACTTTTGTAGCTTGAAGAACCACAAGATGAACCTTTAACATATCATTTTGGTGAGGATCCGGTTCTCGCTTCTTCGACAACAGCAACTTGAACATATATAATTTCAATGCCAATGATGAGATTGTTCTGAGACATCATTAACAAATGTAATGGTATTTTGTGTTTTTTTGAAAACATAAGTTTCATAACTTATGTTTGAACAATGTTTAATTTTGAAATTATTGTTTTGAATTTATTGTGAACGTAATGTAATGGTAGCTACTGTTCTGCCTGGAAAATTAATTATGAAATTATTGTTTTGAATTTATTGTGAATTTTGATTGTGATTTTATTGGGAATTTTGAAATTAAAATTTTTTTTTTTGTGAATTTAATTTAATTTTTCCTCTCTAATTCGGGTGGTCTGGATACCCGGACTGAAAATTACCGGTCCGGTCTCGGTTAAACATTTCAAATAATCCATTATTCGGTCCAGTCTCGGTTTACCCGAAAGTATCGGATCGGTTTCGGTCCACCAAATTAACCAAAACAGTACTGGTCTGATCCCGGTTTACCTGGTTAAGGTTTCGGTCCAACTTTTAGGACCCTGGATACCCAGACCAGTCCAGACCAAAAACAGCCCTATTCCTACCCAACAGGTGGTGGTGAGCTTAACTCAAGGAAAATTTCTTATAAAGAATGAGAGAGTGGTGAGGACATCCAAGAAGCACAACGACAATAATATGGTGTAAGTACTAGAGATAAAGTAAGAGACTTCAAATGGAGATGGAAGGAAAAGTTGATATTTTGTTGGGTGTGAAACTTGTTGAAGAGTACAATGAAGACAAATCATTTTAAATATTATTTGTTTCTAATTTGAGTCCTAGTTGAAGTGTAATAAAATTGTAGAAAATTAGCTTTTATATTTTTTAGTTGGCTATTTTTGTAATTGAGATAATTATATTCTCTTTAGAAGTTCTTTGTGTAATATGGGCTTATAGGTTAGTTTTAATAATATAGGGAATGCGTTTAGCATTCAACTTCCGCACACATAAATATCATTTTACACATTATTGTAATTAGTTTTGATTAGGGGTGTTCGCGGTGCGGTTTGGGCGGTTTTAACGCTAAAAATCATCCGAACCGCAAGGGAAAAAAGCATGCGGTTTGGTTTTGTTTGGTTAGCTTTTAAAAAAAATCCGAACCAAACCAAACCAAACCAATGCGGTTTGGATTGGTTCGGTTGGTTCGGTTTTTTACAAGATTTTTATTGAGTGATATTTACATATATAGAGAACAACATAACTTTGTGTTTAGTCATTCATACATTGCCAAATAACAACAAAACTCATCATATTTAGACAAAAAGTTCTCATTCAATATACAAAAATCAATTTAAACAAAAGTGAAAAAAAAAAAGTAGCATAAAACAATATCAAAATATTATAATAAAACAGAAAATATAAGAGAAGAGAGATTAGAGAAGATGAAAATGAAAGAATATAACAAATGTGAGATTAGAGAAGAAAGGTGCGATACAAATATAATTAGAAGAGAAAATAGTAACATAAAAATGAGAAGATGAAAAAGAAGGAACATGTGAGATGAGAGATTAGTGTAGAAGAGGCGAGATGTACATGGCAAAGAAGATGAGAAGAATGCACAATACTATTAGAAGAGATTTGAGAAGATTAAAACTAAAAAGTTAAGTGTGAGTAAGAGAAAATATTTCGTAATTGTAAGGTTAAGGCATAATGGGTTTGAGTTTTGGGTTAGATGTGAGATAAGTGAAGTTTGGGTTGTAACATAATGCGGTTTGGTTTGGTTTAGTTCGGTTTGCAAAATACAAACCGCAAACCAAACGGAACCATGCGGTTTTGTTAAAAGATGGCCCGAACAAATCCGAATCAAATGCGATTTTTTGCGGTTTCGGTTTGATTTGGTTTGGTTTGTGGTTTTTTATTGGGTTGATTTGGTTTTGAACACCCCTAATTTTGATCATAATAGAGTTTACAAGTTTCATACTTGTGTATGAGGTAGAGAATTCCCTCTTATGATTTGGTTAAGCCATTGTGAATCTTATCAAAGATTTTTCAAATCTCTTGTGACAATTGTATTTTGATCTTATCTTTCTCATGAATGTGACGATTATTCATCTCCATTTCATTATAGTCTAATCTACTTTTGGTAGACTTTTTCAATTTCTTTTAGATATTTTGTGTTTTAGGATAGTTCTTGAATACTCATTTAAAAAATATTATTCAATCATGGAAAAGATTTTGAGCCTTGATTTTTGATTCACATCAATTGGTCAACCCATAACACTTTGGTTGAATATTCATTTATGTGGCTCATTGTATAACTATCTTATCTTTAATAAAATTCAAACGATTTAATGTTTCGTGAAAGTTATTCACCACAAAATCTGTTTTTTTTTTATATACTTATTTTTGGGTAGATTTGTTTTTTTTTCCTTTTTTTTTTTTAATTTGCTCTTTTATTTTAGTTTTTTTTTTCCACACGGCATTCTTTATATTTTGTCATTAATAATTTGGACGGCAAAAATCCTAGATTTTAATTACAAAATGAGTCAGATAAAAAAGTGATAATGAATTAGAACAAACATGATTGGCTAAAAAATAGAAATAGCAAAAGATTATAAGTTAGAATAAAATAGAATAATTTCAAAATAAAAAATAAAAAATGCAACAATAAACCTATCACATTTTTTACTTAGCACATAAAAATGGCAAAATGAAGGAGCATAAATAAGGATGGTAATGGGCAGGATTTGGGTAGGATACTATAGTACCTGTTTCCATACTTGCAGTTGGAAAAAATTCCCGTATCCGAGCTCATATCCGCTTGGTTATCAATATAGACACCCGTCCCCGTACCCTATGGGTATATAAGTGTCTGTATCCATACCCGTTACCTGCATTTCTAATAAAAATAAATATATAAAGTATAAAATATCATAATATTTTAGATTTTTCAAAACATCAAAAAGTTTTTAAAAAATTTATTATTGAATTATGAAATAAATGATCACTTATATTAAATATGTAATAGTTTAAAGTTGAATTTTTTAAAAAATTCTATAAATATTTTTTTTATATAATAATATAAATTAAAATATATAAATATATATTATTTGGGTATGGGGCGGGGCGGGTGCTAAGGAGCCCATTCCCGCACTCATTCCTGCTTATTTAAGTGGTTAATTATTCGAGCCTGTGCCCATACCTATTTTTGCGAGTTTTTATCCTGCCTATTATGGATAATTTTGTGGCTATTCACTTAAGATGAGTCAAATTGTCATTCCTAAACATAAACAAAACCAGTTAAATTAAGTATGAGTGAAGATGGGTAATGTAATAGGCATGGTATGTGGTGCGTTACAGCTGAGCACCCATTAGGCATAAATTAAGGTGTGAAAGAGAGAATAATGTTGTTCTTACGCTAATTTTTACATCTAATATTTATGTCAAATACTGTTTGTCATATTTATATGGTGAATAGTAAGTTTATTTTATTTTTAATAAATAAAAAATATTATAAATGTTCAAATATAAACGCGTTTTAATTTGTGTTTTCAAAAAACTTTGATATTGAAATTCCGTGACAGCTAGGCAAGGCAACAACAGTGTTCAAAATTCAAATTTAATCGACAACAAGTTCACGTGAAAAAAAGGACAAGAAAACGAGGATAAAATATTCAAAGACACAACAACTAGAATAATTAATTGAAAACGATTGCACCGACCCAACTGTTACCGTTTTTTTAACGATAGAAACGTATATAACAGTTAATTGTTTTCAGTGGTGGCTACTTATTTGTATCTAACAATTATGTCAAAAATTGAAAATCATAAAGTATGGCGTATGGTGTGTAAGTATGTAGAGTACAAGGCCGGCTCTAGGATTAGGGCACCAAAACTATCCATAAAGTTTAAAATTTTTATTTTATATTTATATGATTTTAATTAATTGATTTTTTTAAGAAATAATTTTTTATATTATTTTATATGTCAATTAAATAATAACACTTATTTAAAATATATAATAATAATAATAATAATAATAATAAATGTATATTATTTAATTTATTAATTTATTAATTTATAAATTACATATAATAAAATTTTGAATTTTTTTTAACATAATAGGAGATTTGATATTTAATTTTCTTTATAACTTTTAGATTTTTTATCTAAGTTAATTTTATTATTAATTAAAAATAAAATGTTAAATAAAATTAATTATATTAATTTAATAATTTTATATTCAAAAAATCTAGAACATATAAATTTTATAAAAATATTTTTATTATATTAAAGATATTCAATTTAAAATTTCGTCACAGACCTCGAAATGTGTTGGGACAATGCTGATATGATAAGAACAATTTTTTGGGCAAATGTTTTTCCCACCCTTAAGGGTGCGGTCCAACCCCTGGAAACTCTAGAATACCTTTATATATTTAGAAATGTATTTTAGGACGCATCTAAAATCACATCAATTTAGGTCTTTTTGAGATCCACTCTATTTTGAACAAAAAAATTGTCCGAAGATGCATCTTTGTATGGTATTTTGGTGAATCCGGAGATGCATCTCCGAAATATCCTCTGTACTCAATTATGGTGTTTTTATTCACTAAATTTGATATTTTTTAGGCCAACGTATTTTAGATCATTTTAGCCCAACATATTTACATCATTTTATGCTATGAATTAGAAGGAATACTTATATATTAATTGATTTAAACATAGTATTCAATTATGAAAAAAAATCATACAAATATCAAAATGTGTGGATAATACATACATAAGTTGTTTCGAAAATACAAAATAAGACAACCAAACAAAAATCCTACTGGGTCTGTCTAACCTCCCGCCTTCCCTTCCGCCTCTACTACAAGGCGTTATGTACCTCGGCAATCATGCCTTCTACAAGGGACAACTGGGGATTGCCTTCCTAAAAAAGTCATGCCTCTATGCCCGTAGCACGTAGTCAATCCTCAGTGACGACAGACACAGGTTCCCACCCAGTGATGCGAGGGAAATGGGAGATAATTCATCCCTAAAAAATGGTTTGAATACAATATTAATAACAAGTGTAACAAATGAATTATAAGAATATTAGTAGCAGTAAATTACCGTAAGCATGGTGCAGCTCCCTATCATTTGCTTTGTCTTCCAAAGACAACCCTCATCCAACTTTGAGTACAAATAGACCAAACAGGTGGCCCCTAGTTGTACTCATGAATCATTGTCAAGTCGATGAAGTACTTAAAGTGGACTACATCGTCATAGGTTGCACTCTTGTCAATAAAAATGGATGTGTCAACCAAGAACAAGAGGTAACGCCTCAATGCACAAGTCTGATAGTAGTCAACCTGCATATCATCACCTTTGGCTTCCTCAACTCACTGTGGGTTGTCTTTATAAAGCTTTTCCAAAACAATTAAATCTAGCATGAGCACCTCTTGTGTCAGCTACCTCTTTTGAGGCCTTAGTTGGGTCAACCCACAAATGGGTGACCATTATCTTGATGACTTCCTCTCGAACAACCCTTTCGTGGCCCAGTAGTTTTACCCTAATGGGAAGATGCATGAGGCATGAGACATTATCAAGGATGATGGTCATATCGCCTATAAGAAGGTGAAGATGACGTCTCTGAATGTCACCTCTCTGCAAATGTCATCTGTATTTCGTCGTTTATGGTCGTGTACGAATGTAGAACATAAATCGACAAGACCGAAATAGTAGATAACATCCTGAAAACAATCAGCAGTGGGTTGCCCCAACTTTAATATCTTCCAGTCGTAGTTAATCGATTTCAAACACGGACATATGTAAAATCACCACCAGTCGCGCTTTAATTAGTTTAAAACATATGTAAAATTAAATTAATATACCTCTCTGTCCCAGACATTCCTAGTAGCACGGTTTGCATAAAGATGAATTAATGAGGTGTCTAATGGGCCTCTTGGATAACTCTTTAAAGGGGCATCAGCAACGGCTTCCTCTTGAGATTCAGGCGTCGCCTCATCATCTGGGGACTCGTTGCCCAGTTAAGTATAGATTTGAGACAGATGGCTACGTGAAGTAGAACCCGATGGTTGGAAACCTTGGCGTTGTGAACCATCATATGAGGTTTCAACCACTCGTGGCCTCGTGGTTGTGTTAACAACCCTCTCACGTCGTACAAATGCAGTTTAGAACACACTTCCGAGCCTAATTCTACTAGAGTTGTTTTCATCCATTCCATCTGCCATAAAACCAGATAGGCAAATTAAAATGCAACCAAAATTCTGCTAGGTCCAATTCTGGAGATGCATCTCTGGACAAAGCTGTGATTTTTCAAAAATGACAAAAACGTCATTGCAACCCTAAACTCCAAAAAAAATCAATGCATGTTCATTTAGGCTACTTCGACTGCACACTACCTAGTGAAACTTAAACGACTTATTTTTCCTAAAAAATATTCAAAACATAAAAAAGGAATATTTTTTTGAAAACGTTACCAAATCTAAGTTGTGGAAGAGAAGTTTGACTGGAGTGAGGAGCTTTACAACAAATGAAGTAGAATGTAATGAGAGTTTGATTCGATGAAAAGCTTGAATGGTTGGGGAAGAACCAGTTGGTTTTTTTTAGGTTTAGTGATTTTTGAGACAAATGAAGGAGGAAGATAGAAGATTCTGGCGTGTGTTAATATATTCATCCCATCCGAAATTAAATTGATTTTTTTGTTATTTTGTTTTTGCAGTGAAATACAGGGGGAAATAACGACACTATTGCAGGCAGGGCCACAGATAGAGTGGTACCCCAGGCTAGAGCTACTGAGACTGAGTATTCTCAGCTACGGGATGGACGAGTAGTTCTAACCGATTCACATCGGAAACGGTTGGCGAAGCAGGTCCAGTTTCGCGTACCCCGTAACACCCAACATTAAGCGGTGAGATCACATGAGCATCCTAGAGATGATGCTGAGGTTGTTCATGCTCAGGAGGTGCACGTTCAGGATGTTCATAACCCAACAGTCGAGATAAATGCGATACATTTTGCTGATGAGGTAGCACATGAGGTGGTCCACTCATATGCCTGTATTATAGATTAAGTGGTCCAGCCAGATGCCCCTGTTGCTGACGAGGTAGCTGCCACAGATCTGGTCCCTTCTGCTACTACTAACACAAAGGTTATGGCTCCGCCGACGGAGCCATTTGTGCACACTAATAGAGCATTCTCGGGAGGAGCCATTGATCGGTCAGTGCTTACCGAGTATGCTAACCATACCGACTATGGAAGGGAGATGTATATATATTTTATGTTTCACTTTAATTTATTTATTATTGTTCCATGATATGTTGAAAGCTAACTACTATTTTTTTTTTTTTAAAATTGTTACATGACCGTCTCCCACTAAAGGTTACATCACACGGGTCAAAGATAAAGAACTTCCCCAAGACTTTGATGCCTGAACAGGTCAGGTGAATTGTACATGATTTTGATCTACTCACATTTACCGACTGTTGATACCATGCTCGACGCTCCACGTCTTACTACTTTTGTTGAGCAATGGCACAAGGAGACATCTTCCTTTCATCTTCTATTTGGGAGATGACTATCACTTTGGGTGATGTCTCCTCATTGTTCCATCTCCCCATCACCGACAGATTCTTCACGACTCCTGCTATTAGCCTGTCATTTGCATGTATGGTGGTTGTACGAGACTTTGCAGTTTCTGAGTGGGTCGTGCTCGGGAGTTTAACTTTAACATGGGCGTTCACCTTCGTATGTATTGGCTTTGGGATAGGTACGAGGAGCTTGTTGAGGCATAGATGTATGAGATTGCCGCTAGGGTTTACATGCTACATATAGTAGCATGTACTATCTTTGCGGACAAATTGGGTGTTTATATTGACGCTCAGTACATGTGGTTGTTTAGTGGCCTTGACGATACCATTTCGGCTTGGGGTGCGTTGCGTTGACCATCTTATATACATCACTTGGAGTTGTGACAACCTTTGAGACCAGATAACTTACGGGTTATTTGAGTCTATTACAGGTATACTTGAATTCATTATTTGTAGTGTAGTTCTTATTTAATTGTTACGAATAACATTTCTTAATTATTATTTATTGTGTCTGTGTTCTTATATTAGTGCTAGATATACTAGCATTTCTCCATCATCAGTGACAAAAAGGTGTAGTATTCCCTTGTGGGGGACCCATGGGCGAGGAGATGGAAGGCCAGGAAAGCACATCTCAGTGGTGTTGCAAAGTAAGGAGGAAGCTTGATATGCTGACTGTAGATGATGTCATCTGGACATCATACATTGATCATAGAGTCCTGCGTGAGTCTGGTGACACTTCTTTATATTCTAGTTATAACGGTGGGAGACCTTAGTCGATAAACATTTGCCAGAGATGTATCTTTGACATTATAGTTATGTCCAGGGCATCCCACGACCAGTTCTAGATATTCCATCTGCGGGCATTAACAGGTGATTTTAGAGTAACATCATCAGCTCTAGTTGTGTCATTAGAGATCGCGCATCGAGGGTTCAGCACGACTCGTAGTGATATGATGGTTACTTGGAGTGGTACCTCACTGTATCACACTCTCACATCATCCCACCTATTGAGCATACATATGATGTTGGGCCTTCCGATATTGGGGTACCTATCGATAACATGCCGCCACCACCACTTTCAACTGATGTCGATGACCAGCAGCTACAGATGATTGTAGTTATGATTGATAACCTCATGGGTTTAGTAAACCCAG
Source organism: Lathyrus tuberosus (assembly GCA_022829125.1). Classification (NCBI taxonomy): domain Eukaryota; kingdom Viridiplantae; phylum Streptophyta; class Magnoliopsida; order Fabales; family Fabaceae; genus Lathyrus; species Lathyrus tuberosus. The sequence goes on along the minus strand of JALAZF010000142.1, from coordinate 12,455,555 downwards.
ATGGTGAGATTTTTACTAGATTATCTCAGACAACACACATAGCCCGTGGGAGGACCTATTTAGACATTATTGTTATTTTTTTGTATTATTTTTTATATTACGTGTAACATTACTCAGACATCTACACAACACTTTTTATTAGGTAACGTTTCATCATCTTAATTATGTCGTCGACAGATCTTGAAATCTTTGCATCTAACTAGATCGGCCCCTTTGTTAACCTACGGCAAAATGAACTCCAAATAACTGTCACATATTCATTGGTCTTCAACTCATTAAGGTTGTGTTTCACCATTCCATTAGCATCAGTCCAATCTTCACGAAACTCGATCTTTCTCACCTTTCTATTGTCACGCCCTGTATAATATTTGTCTAGAATAATACCATACAAGTGTTTTATTTGGTACATACACCATCATAAGTGCCTAATGGCATAATTCACATATTTGACCATTTCTAGAAAACATAATTTTCAAATGGTACAAGATATGGAAACTAACCAAAAAAAATATAAAACTAAGGTCAATATACAATATCCTCAATTGTAAACAACAATAATACACAGCGAAAAAAGCTCAACTAAGCTTCTCTTGAAACATCCAAGCATTGCTCCACTTGTAAATCAAACCTGCAAATACCTGTAATATAGCAACGATAGTGGGGTGAGATACATCAAATCTCAGTGGGTTCCGTATCTTATAGATTTTCTCGGCTTTACAAGGTTCTAACCAAATCCTAACTCAAGTCGGGGGAAAAGGAACTAGACCTTGAGTTCAAACATTCTGACTAGAGAAACCATCGCATAATACACAAAACGACAACTAGTTAAGGAATCTTTCCCCGCCCATCCCACTCAAGGAGATTAAACACGGGTCACGGATCCTTAACGTAGATAACTTTCCCCGGCCATCCCGCTCAAAGAGATTAAACACGGGTCACAGTTATCTACAATTGGTACTTTCCCCGGCCATCCCGCTCAAAGAGATTAAACACGGGTCACAGTTATCTACAATTGGTACTTTCCCCGGTCATCCCGCTCAAAGAGATTAAACACGGGTCACGGTACCAACCACTGAGTAACTTTCCCCGGCCATCCCACACAAGGAGATTAAACACGAGTCACGGTTACTTACTTAATAAATACTTTCCCCGACCATCCCAGACCAAAGGATTAAACACGGGTCACTAATATTTATTAAGGGATACCTACATAATAAATACTTTCCCCGGCCATCCTACACCAGAGGATTAAACACGGGTCACTAATATTTATTAAGGAACACATAATTAATAAATACTTTCCCCGACCATCCTACACCAAAGGATTAAACACGGGTCACTAACATTTATTAAGGAACACATACTTAATAAATACTTTCCCCGACCATCCTACACCAAAGGATTAAACACGGGTCACTAATATTTATTAAGGGACGCATACTTAATAAATACTTTCCCCAGCCATCCTACACCAAAGGATTAAACACGGGTCACTAATATTTTTTTAAGGGACACAAACTTAATAAATACTTTCCCCGGCCATCCTACACCAAAGGATTAAACACGGGTCACTAATATTTATTATGGGATAAATACAAACCGGAGGAATTATTGTCCCCCACTAACAACTACTTATCAAAGACACTCTTCTAGTATCGATGCATAAGCATTGTTCTCAACACATCTCATAACACCTAGTTACATTTCTAGGTTATTCCATTGATTTAAGGTTTCCTCACTTTTCACATTCATCGCAATATTTTACTCTACCATATCAATCCATGACATATAAATATGTTTTTACTTCACCATCAATTAGAGCATTTAAATAGCTTCTCAACGCTTCGAATGGGGACCAAAACGGACTTACGGTTCAAAAGACACGCCCGTTTTAAATTTCATTTTTCTGCCAATAGCAGTGGTAACCGATTACTCACTACAGGGTAACCGGTTACTGGATCAAAAACAGCCCAGAAACATCATTTTTCAAAGGGTAACTGGTTACTTACCATAGGGTAACCGGTTACCGTCGTACCAAAACCCAAAAAACATGTTTTTCTTCATTCTAAACCATTCTAACTCATACCTAAACATATTGGGACATCAAAACAAGTATGATAGGTTCAATCCACTCCTACCCCGACTATATTACTCGGTTTATTTCACGTTTTATCCGTTAGAACATTGATTTTTATCAATTTCATCATTTTCTCACAATTTCTAACCTAAGTTCTAAACTTAGTTCTAGAACTTAAAGTGTCTAACTAGAACCCACCTGATAATCGAAGAGGAGTTTGAAGAAGATGATGATGATCCATGAGCTTCTCCTCAAGCTTTCCCTCTTTCTCTTCTTCTTTCTCTCTTCCTTTCTCTTTTTTCCCTTTCCTATTTTTTTTTGTTTTTCTTTCTTTCTAACATATATATTGATAAACTTTATTATATAATATAATATAATCCGATAGAGTAAAATATCTCAAATTGATATTTTGTCGTCTCAACCAAATTGATCAATTATTAGAGTTACCTTAAAATCCTTTCTTGGATTAAAATAATTGATCTCTTAAGAGTTCATCAGTTGCTCTATTGATCCCAATTGATAATACTTAAAGTACTTAGAGGATTCCATTAATCTAATTATCCTAAGATAGAGCACATAGATATTCATCTGATATCCAATTGAGCATTTCAATAATATGTAGTATTACACTCTCCCTCCGTCCCCCCCTTAAATTGAAATTCGCCCTCGAAATTCCTTCGCTCAACAATAACCACAACTTGTATCACTGTCTTAGTTCCACACTCAACTTTACTTCCGTTTAAATTCTGACGTACTCAAATTCCAACTTGACTTCACATACCAAAAATCTTATTTTCACAAATTAACAAACTTCATGTCCTTAATCATACTCTTATTCCAATATCGAGTTAACTTCTAACTTTTCTTTTTCCATAACTCATCTGTTGTTCCTTACAAAACACTTGGTTGCATTCTTACTTCGGAAAGAACGTACTATTCTACATCTTCGCAATGTAATTAAGTGATTTCTTAAATTCATGCAATTACCGACAACTATCCTTTCATGAATCCTTTAACATTCGAACCACTTCATAATTAGTCAAACGACTTCTTACCAGTCCCACTTGATCTGACACTATACACGGTACTCATTAAATCCGATATTTCCTTTCTTTCATGTCACCCCCAAAAGGTAACACACTTAAAACACGATTTCCTTATTTCCATACTTCCAAGCAATAATCCTTCTAAATTCTTATTATTCTGACATAACTCATTCATCTGTCACCTTCCACTGCGCAATCCAATTTTTTTTTAACAGTGGAACACTACGGATTCTCAATCACTACCAAGTAGCCAACAGTCGGCGGAGAACACACTTATCCACTGGGGTCCTTACTAACCAGCGGTACAAGAAACTTACTGATGTCCTATGGTAGAACAATTTCTTTGCCAACACACAATATTATAACATCTGTCCAACACTCTCCAAACGATAAAGACACAGGAGTTACACTGCTACAAGCATAACGTACACAACTCCAAATCCATTCCAAACTTGGAATAATTCATCCAAAGTAGATTAACAACTTTCTTTTCTAGTTACCACATTCTGTAACAACTCTCCTTGCGGTTGTCCGACTCACTCAAGGTTTCTGGTTGATTTTGAGATCTCAATCAATCACAAGTAATACAATCACGGAACATCAATCATACCTGAGTCACCACTTATTAAAACTCGAACCATCCAAGGCACAATTGGGAGTTTCCATACCACTCACCAATTCACATACAACACTCCACACGTACACACACACCCAAAAGACATGCCACACTTCTCAATTTAATCAACTTCTCTCATTCGTTCTGTTTCATAAACGATTCCAAGTTACATGCTTAATTTTGGAACGCCTAATTCTTACTCGTACTTGGAAGGATAACCTTCGAATTTCCTTCACTGGGTAAAACACAACTGCACACAACTAGTACCACTCCCACAGTCTAAATCCAAAACCATGAACTCTCGGAAGATAACAAATACTAAACTCTGACCCACCGCTCATACCTTACTAACACCATAATTAAAATACCAAAGCCTTCCTTGTGAGATAAAAACTTTGTGAGCATTCTCTAACTTCGTCCTCAAGCCCTCAATAGTAATGATAACAATACACTTAAGACTTTCTCACACTCAACTCGATTCATAAGATTACTTCCCCATAAGTCAACTCTCTTGTCGTCTGAACAAATGGCCAACTACGCAACACCTTTCCACAAGTTCCAATTCTCAAAACACAATTCCGTCTTTCATTTACTTGCAATCCCATTTTCCATTCGCACAATACTCTCCACTCGGAGCAACATAAGGTAACAAAACACAAATGATGGTTTCCAGGGGATTCTACAATTTACCCACATGTTAATCGATTAACCATCTTAGCTAATCGGTTAACTTCTCAAAATTGAACGTAAACCACCTTTCATTATATAAAGTATTCGCATAGCTTTCCATCGGTACCAAGAACACCTCGATCGGAAACACGGTTTGAAAGTTATTAATTTTCAAAGATTATTTTTCAAAATATAACAATGGTAATCGGTTACTCACCAGATGATAACCGGTTACTCAAGCTTCACTATTCACACAGAATCAAATTGAGAGTTAGAGACATTTTTGGGTAATCGGTTACTCACCATAGGGTAACCGGTTACTTCATTTATTTTCTGCGCAGAGAGCCAATTTTCCAAAGGGTAACCGGTTACTCACCACACGTTAACCAGTTACTCTGGGCGCAGAGGCAAAAATAATGGTTTTCTTGAACTCATTTCCATTCCAATCCCAATCAAAACCATTTCAAACACATAACCAAGCATTAACAGATGATTATACCTGCATAATGGTTGTTGTATACAATTTATATCTCAATAACTACTCAATAGCTCTACTGCACATTTGTCCAAAAATACATTCTGTTGTCATTTCCTCATAACATATCGTTAATACCGTTTTCCAAATTGCGTTCACTTCGCTCTCCATTGTAATCCTTTTAGGTCGAAATATAAAACCATCATACTAAAATTCCCTCAAGTCCAAGATACTTACTCTGTTTCTTAATACAACTTCTTCCGGTCCGTATCACTACACTTTCTGTTACTAAATGAAGTTCAACCCTTCTCCAACACAATACCTTATACTGTTCCTTGGGTAATTTAACAATTCCAAATTGATCTCTTACTGAATACCGAAATCATGATGTATTATCTCGAACTTAATCTCTCTACATAACTGAAGACACACAATTCATCTCCTACTCTTCGTTCGGCGCACACTTGTTTCATTTGATGCATGTAGCACATCCTTGTGTTCCTTCACACACTTCTCTACTACTTTAGGTTCTCATAAAAGCCGAACGTCCTTGACCCTCAACTTTTAACCAGTCAAAAGATATTGTTCCGAACACATTCTTTAAGGTACTCTCGTCCATTCAAGAGATCATAGTGACCTTAGAAACTGAAGCACCAATATTATCTCACTTCCGGACCTTACATCACACGTTCCACAAAACAACTTTCATTTTCACGGAATGAGATTACTTGAAATCCTTATCCGTATTAGTGGTCAATCCAGCTCTACTTGCGATTTTACATATTCCTTGATACCTTGACCAATCGTCCGGTAGTGGTCCTCAACTTTCAGACTCCATCCATTCCAAAGGATTGCTTAACAACACACCACTCTTTAATTTCCATGCTACCCAAGCACAACTTCTACCAAGATCTCAACTGAGCTGACCAAAACTCCTCACTACTAACTCTTGGCTTGAGCCTTCCCTCACAGCACAAGTTCCGACAACACTTCGGAGTCCTCGTGGTCGCTCAACCATGATTCTACCTATCACATACATAGTATTAGGTTGATCAGGCCCAACACTACATAGTATGATATTAAGTTTCATGCTGGCAAGACACACTTAAGAGGCAGGAATAGATTTACTTATGATGTTTCAAGGCTAGGTCGAGGACACGACATGCTCTGATACCAACTGTCAGGCCCTGTATAATATTTGTCTAGAATAATATCATACAAGTGTTTTATTTGGTACTGACACCATCATAAGTGTCTAATGGCATAATTCACATATTTGACCATTTCTAGAAAACATAATTTTCAAATGGTACAAAATATAGAAACTAGCAAAAAAAAATATAAAACTAAGGTCAATATACAATATCCTCAATTGTATACAACAATAATACACAGCGGAAAAAGCTCAACTAAACTTCTCTTGAAACATCCAAGCATTGTTCCACTTGTAAATCAAACCTGCAAATACCTGTAATATAGCAACGATAGTGGGTGAGATATATCAAATCTCAGTGGGTTCCCTATCTTATAGATTCTCTCGGCTTTACAAGGTTCTAACCAAATCCTAACTCAAGTCGGGGGAAAAGGAACTAGACCTTGAGTTCAAACATTCTGACTAGAGAAACCATCGCATAATACACAAAATGACAACTAGTTAAGGAATCTTTCCCCGGCCATCCCGCTCAAGGAGATTAAACACGGGTCACGAATCCTTTAACGTAGATAACTTTCCCCGGTCATCCCGCTCAAAGACATTAAACACGGGTCACGGTTATCTACAATGGGTACTTTCCCCGGCCATCCCGCTCAAAGAGATTAAACACGGGTCACGGTACCAACCACTGAGTAACTTTCCCCAGCCATCCCACACAAGGAGATTAAACACGGGTCACGGTTACTTACTTAATAAATACTTTTCCCGGCCATCCCACACCAAAGGATTAAACACGGGTCATTAATATTTATTAAGAGATACCTACATAATAAACTTTCCCCGACCATCTTACACCAGAGGATTAAACACGGGTCACTAATATTTATTAAGGAACACATACTTAATAAATACTTTCCCCGGCCATCCTACACCAAAGGATTAAACACGGGTCACTAATATTTATTAAGGAACACATACTTAATAAATACTTTCCCCGACCATCCTACACCAAAGGATTAAACACGGGTCACTAATATTTATTAAGGGACACATACTTAATAAATACTTTCCCCGGCAATCCTACACCAAAGGATTAAACACGGGTCACTAATATTTATTAAGGGACACAAACTTAATAAATACTTTCCCCGACCATCCTACACCAAAGGATTAAACACGGGTCATTAATATTTATTAAGGGATAAATACAAATCGGAGGAATTATGGTCTCCCACTAACAACTACTTATCAAAGACACTCTTCTAGTATCGATGCATAAGCATTATTCTCAACACATCTCATAACACCTAGTTACATTTCTAGGTTATTCCATTGATCTAAGGTTTCCTCACTTTTCATATTCATCACAATATTTTACTCTACCATATCAATCCATGACATATAAATATGTTTTTACTTCACCGTCAATTAGAGCATTTAAATAGCTTCCCAAAGCTTCGAACGGGGACCAAAACGGACTTACGGTTCAAAAGATACGCCCGTTTTAAATTTCATTTTTCTGCCAATAGCTGTGGTAACCGGTTACTCACCACAGGGTAACCGGTTACTTGATAAAAAACAGCCCAGAAACGTCATTTTTCAAAGGGTAACCGGTTACTTACCATAGGGTAACCGGTTACCGTCGTACCAGAACCCAAAAAACATGTTTTTCTTCATTCTAAATCATTCTAACTCATACCTAAACATGTTGGGACATCAAAAGAAGTATGATAGGTTCAATCCACTCCTAACCCGACTATATTACTCGGTTTATTTCACGTTTTATCCGTTAGAAAATTGATTTTTATCAATTTCATTATTTTCTCACAATTTCTAACCTAGTTCTAAACTTAGTTCTAGACCTTAAAGTGTCTAACTAGAACCCACCTGATAATCGAATAGGAGTTTGAAGAAGATGACGATGATCCATGAGCTTCTCCTCAAGCTTTCCCTCTTTCTCTTCTTCTTTCTCTCTTCCTTTCTCTTCTTTCCCTTTCCTATCTTTTTTTTTCTTTTTCTTTCTTTCTAACATATATATATATATATATATAAACTTTATTATATAATATAATATAATTCGATAGAGTAAAATATCTCCAATTGATATTTTGTCGTCTCAACCAAATTGATCAATTATTAGAGTTACCTTAAAATCCTTTCTTGGATTAAAATAATTGATCTCTTAAGAGTTCATCAGTTGCTCTATTAATCCTAATTGATAATACTTAAAGTACTTAGAGGATTCCATTAATCCAATTATCCAAAGATAGAGCACATAGATATTCATCTGATCTCATATGATATCCAATTGAGCATTTCAATAATATGGGGTATTACATCTATTATCGGTATCAGACAACAATTCATTCAACCGGAATGTCAAGGCGGCGAGAGATGTGATATCATCCAGAAGTCGGAACTCTACGGGAGGTGCAGCTCTATTGAAATACATTTCTGCCTTAATCAAAAATTGAGTAAGAGAGATTTTGAGATGTTTTTTCTCAAACAACAGGTGACCCCTATTTATACAACTTTGAATTTTTTTTGGACCACACAAAACGGTCGGTGCAATCACAGTCTTTCAAAATTGTCGACAAAATCCTAACCATTCAAAATATTATAAAATTAAACTACCAAAAATTTCACTCTTGTTGAAATTTTTGATAAAACATGGTACTTTTTTAAATTTCCAATAAAAATTACAAAGTCCCTGAAATTTTAGAAATTCTGGTATACCAGAAAATCTGAATACACTATCAGAAATTTTTGTGGTACCAGAATTTTTGAATTGACTATCAAAAATTTTGTATACAAATTTGATTCAAATTTTTTACAGGGACATTTATGAATTGGGGGTGGCAAGTTAAATGCTCCCGTATTATTTGTGCAAATTTTTTACGTCCAATTCATGGTAAAACATGGACTATTGGACGGGCCCATCAAGCCCAACTTCTTTTTGAGTACTCTAAGTGATGGATGATTTTGATATACGCAGCATGAGTGAAATACCATCGAGTAAAGGTTATCATAGCAACCAAAGAACATCTACAACACTTATCACGTTGCCTATTTTTGGTTTATGCAGCTTATATTTCTATTACTGGAACTATCATTCGTAGGAATAGCAACTGTAATTGCTCAAATTAAATGAAGCCTTATTATTTTCATTTTTAACCAAATGTACTTTCAAAATGAAACTTAGGGCAATTAACAATCAAACAAATTTATACACAATTAATTTTGCATAATTCAAATTTGCTTTTGAAAATGACCAACATTCCACAAAGTTGGCCAGCTTATTCCATTACGTGACTTCTCTAATTCACAATTTGGTTATATAGACAAGTTTATTAACATGATTCCTTTTCAGATAACCAAATTCAACCACTCTTTGAAAAGTTTGTCTACAAAAAAATAAATTATTTTCATTGAAGATGAAGAGATCCAAAATAATTTATTCCAAGCTGGCTTCCTTTCTTTGGATGGATTTGAACACGTCTATAACATTACGAAATGTGGATTTCATTGCTCTAACTCATGCAAACAAATCATCAACATTACACTCCCCAAGAAAAGCTTTGACGCTCCTTGGAGAACCACAGTTACCTTCAGCAATTAGTGCTCTGTCGTTGGCAGCCATATGAGCAATAATCTTGTAAATTACTTCAATCTGCAGAAAAATTAAATGTTACCAAAAATCTATCTGACTAGCACTTCTTAATTATTTGATTGAGTAACATAGTTGAAAAAATTAATATAGGAGAGCAGTGAAGTAAATGGTGTACATCTTCTGGAGCATGGCAACGTTCAGCTACTTCTTCAATTGTCAATGGCTCAACAGGCTCCTTGCAGCTGAAAATAAAAGACATGCGAAATGCAATTAGTAGCGGACCTAACCGGACAGTATCTTTAAAAAGAACAAGGGTGCTAAATATAAAAAGGCGAGTATGAATAGAAAATAGATAGACAATGACCCTACTACTATTATGTCTTCAATTAAGAAAAAAAAAGTGAAGGCTTCAATATGTTGTCTCCACAAATATACCACTGTTTTTATTTTTTTGCTTTAAATCTCTAAAATATTGTTGTTTTAAATTTTGCAAATATACCACTAGTTATTAGTTAAAATAAAAAAATAAAAAAATAATAAAAACTCTGAAGAAGATACCAAGTGGTTCGTAGACAATACATACAGGGGAGACAGTTGCTGCTATCAAAGTGTCTGAATCCTCATGAAAACCCAGATCAGGGAAGCTTTTTAGGTTAGTTTTTACATATGAAGTGTTACTATGAAGTTAAGAAAGTTTGAGGTTTACATGAGGATTCAGACACTTTGATAGCAGCAACTATCCTTTAAAAAGGGAGGCTGTGGTAGAAGAAATTGCATAAAGAGCAAAAGCTCCCAGCGGCGGACCCCTGTAGCCCCAAGCTATAAGCAGGAAATGAAAAGAAATTGCTTCTCTTACACCTAACTATAGAAAATTATTTCAATCTACTCTCAAACTAATATTCTCTTCCATTTGTTATTTACAAGTAGGTCCCTCCACTTATTGGTCCCTTTTTCATAACTTAAGAGGATCCCAAAACCTACCCATCCATCTGAGTTGCCTTGTACTCGAGGCAGAAAAGAGAAACTAGTTAAAACAGCCGTCCTCATCTTTCTTTGTTGCTTCCATGGCATACTTGGACCTTTACATGATGGCCCATTCAGTAATAGGTTTATTTGTCGACTGCTAGCCCTCTCAAATACTTCTTTCTTCAGACAAAGGATAGGGAGTTTTCAGTAACTGGATTTACCTGCCTTACTACGTATTTAAAACCTGTTGCATGGGAGTATCGTATTAATCTGATCTCCCATGCAAATCCCTTGAGAGTAACACATCCTGACTGAAGCTAATGGTTCTCTTCGTCCAATCTGTCGTGGTTTCCCCCAAAGCCTCCAACTACTACTGATGGTGGACCCATTAGGAAAAACGGCCAAATGGATAGGAGAAGTTATGAGTTGGCAAGTTAATTACAGATCGTGAGAGGAGTTACACCTGAGAGGGAGTACATGAGGTGTGTGAGAGGGAAAGATGGGGATTATTCAGTATCATTTTGTACTAGAACCACCTTAGGTTTGGGCTAAGGGAGAATTCCTTCTTCTTTTGAGGAACTTTGCTCTTGGATTATAGAGAATTTATTCTCTGTAGTAGTTTCTTTTTATCATTAATAATACTTATTGGAAAAGCCCAAGTCCCATATATCGATAATTCGGGCCACGCACCGTTTATATCCACGCACCAAGCCCAATAGTATTGGGCGTGAGGGGGTGTATTGGGAAAAACCAAAGTCTCACATTGGTTAAAGATAGAACCCATAAAGGGTTTATATAGAGTGACACCCCTCACCTTACAAGCCGGTTTTAAAGCCGGTTTTGTGGCGATGAGTTAGGCCAAACTCTAATTCTATCAATACTTTTCTCTTATCTCTTGCATTGGGTTCCTAACAATTGGTCTGGCCTACCGGATTATTGACGGAGAGCCCGCCACTGTTCGAGACGAAAGAATCCTACAATTGGTTTGTGAATGATGGATGGTCTGCCAAAATTTGTGGGTGAAGACCCCTTTGGATGGATCATCAAAGAACAGTTTTTTTAGGAGCAGAAATTCCATTCATCTGATAAAGTGCAGTGGGCATTCATGAGAATGGAGGGTGTTGCTATGTTGTGGTTCCAGTCTTTCGTGTCAAGAAAACTTTGATGCCAATTGGACATCATTTTCCATAGCTTTGATGAGAATATTTGGGGCTCAGATGAAGAAAACAGTGCAGGAAAATCCAGGCACACTGCCAGAACCACATACAGGAAAAAAGAAGGAATTTAAGTTAGAAGTGATAGAAGTAACTTTTGTTGGAGGAGAAAAGACGCACCATAATGTATCTGCATTTCGATCTGAAAAGATCATTGGTGCAATGGCTGAAAAGGTGAAAGTAAAAACATGGATGATTGATGGAGGAACAGAAGCAAAAAGAAACAGTCAAAATGCACTGATACTCAAGTTGTGGATTCCTTATCGTCACTAAATCTGCAGAAACGAAAAAACATTGTGCAACCGAAGCCGATGAAGGACTATTTGCGGGTTGTGGGCCTCCCACTGCCACAAAAGCTGCCGGATGATCTTTTGCGTGTTGTGGTTCCCTCACCGACATCGGAACCACCGGACTACGGTCAACCTGCAATCATTCTCGAACCGAAACCGCTTGATACCATCTTGATCAGAACAAGCATTGGTTTGCTATTCACAGATTTCAAAGGTATGTATGACGGGAAAATTTGTTTCTGACGGAGAAGGAAAGGAAAGGGATAAAACTGGAATTTTGCAAGGTTAGCACTCATTTTCTCCTAATGGGTCCCATCAACTCCTCATTCCCAAGATAAGGTTGAAGTCCCCCAATTCCAGAACACAAGCATCCACGAACAGATTTGTTCAACAACTTGGATCACCAAATGATTACATTTTCCTTGAGAAAGACACTGTCATTCCCTAACCAACTTCAAACTACTTGATTTTAGTGATGGGTAATCCTTGAGAGGCCACTAGTTTGGCAGTATTGCAGTTATGCCTAGCTGCAACTCTCAACTATCAGCTCAACTACAAACAAGGAGTGGGATTAGAGCATTAACTCGCTGTGACACCATCTAGATTCGCATGTGATGATTCTCTTACTCAGTTGCCTCTCAATGACAGCACCAACAGACAGGTAAAACTCCTAGCTAACAAAGGGACATTTTATTATTGATAAGTAGAGGAAAGTACAAGCAAAGGCTCCTTCATCCAGTCAACCAGATCCATGAATCTGTAACGCGCTTGATAATTTCATATATTTCTAGAACAGACCCAGAGAAGCCTGATAGTTTCAAAAATGTTACATCATACCTTGCCTCATTTAACACTGCCAACACCCGCTTCTGAAGTGCTAAAACTTCTCCTGCTGCTTTTTTACCAGCTTCCACACCTAATTATCAGATTCAAAAGTAGTTACATAACAGCACTGGAATTAATAAAATAGGCAGTTATATAATTCAATTTGCATCACTCGAGCTTCGAAAGCAACATAAAACTCTGCTTACCAGGCTGGTGATAAGCATTTATGTTGACAAGTGAGGCATATATCCCAACTGCTCGTTCATACAGTGCAACAAGGGCACCAACTGATCTAGGTGTCACTTCTTGCACGGTGACTGTGATGGATTCACGGTCATTAGAATACAAAGCTGACCTTGTTCCCTGTGGAAACTTCAATTTTTAGGACTATACAAACATAACACTAACCCCGGCAAATTTTTAAATTTCTACAGAATAATCAAATTTAATGAGAAAACATGTTTGATTAATATATCAGACCTGTAGCATACCAAACAGGTAGTCACCACAGGTAACACCCGGTTCAAGCTCCCAATCATGACCAGGTGGTCTATCCCGTAGCACCTCAATGAATGTGGCAAAGAAATTGTGTACACCGTCCCTCAGTTGCTGAATATAGCTGTTCTTGGATCAAAATTTTAACAAATTTGTTAAAACCAAAAATTATATAAACTAAACTCAAAAAAGGAATAACAACTCACGCATGTTGATCTGTGCTTCCTTTATTTCCATAGACACTAAGTCCTTGATTAACCTGTGAAATTTAAAATTCAGATTTGGATATAACATTCATGACAGTTTGAAATGTTTAAAAGTTAAAAAGTATTGGTGGCTCCGAGATAGCATGAAGCATCATGAAACATCCACCATTGTATGATGCAGATACAAACTAGACCCATTATCAACATGTTAATTAAAAACTAATGAAATCCCACGTATGATGCAGGAAGGTGAACTTAAAATGAGTCCATATTAAGAAAATAACAACCAATTAGAAAACTATAGGCTTTAAAGCTCCATTCAGCTGTATCTCGATACAAGGCAATTGTAAGCTGGTTAAAAAATTAAAAGAAAATCTAGCAATTCATCCAAAATGCAGGACAAAGTATGCAAATAATGAGGGACAGATTTGCTAAAGGTGCCACACATACCCGATTACCATCCAAGTCATATTCCTTGCCCAGAGATTCCATGACTAGTTGCTGCAAGTATCTACTAAATAATAGCAGGCTGTCCTTATACGGAAGGATAACCATATCCTTAGGAATAGAAAGAAAGAAAAGAACACAATTAGCAATAGTAACAAAACAGAAGACAGTGACATAAAACAGAAAACAGTGACATGAAACAGAAGCAGTTACTAATGATCCATAAACTATATAATTCATACCTTGGATCCTACACCATCTGTAGCCCAATACCAACATAAAGCCAGCAAAGCTGCAGGATTATTCTTTATCTGCATAAAATTGTATATTAACAGGAAATCCTTGGGGCTTTTTCCCTTGTGATCAAGATTCAAATTTCAACAGACAAATTTGTAGAGTCAAAAGCTGAAAACAGAATTCTAATGCACAACTGACTGTATCTTGATTGATTATCACTGTTGAGGATATTAACTTTGGCGGGTTGATATTTTATTTTTGTTATTAAAATCAGAGCCTAGGTGCATTTAGTAATTTTCTAATTCCTGGTTGTAAGATTTTATCTGAGCTTGGGTAAGTAACGAAGTTGTTATCAGGCTTTCTTTTAATATTCAAGTATACCTCCTGATTCTAAACTTCTAAGGGATTAGATTTTGTTTGAGAGCCACCTTCAATGGAGCCGCCTTTGATGGGATAATTTTGGGCTGCCTTCATTTCCGCTTATAGCACCTTCATTGTGTTAGATGTGAGGAGGGTTCCAAGTCCCACAATGCCAAGAGATATCACCCCGCTTATAAGGCTTCGAGAGACCTTTAAGTCGATAATGTGAGGGTTGTGTTAGGCCCTAAGCCCAAAGTCTAAGACAATGTTAGTCTATCCTAGATCCACTATCGGCCCACCCACATTGGCCATGCTTCAGGCCCATAGTTTGGGCGTGAAAGTGTCTGCAAGTTGCCTTAATTATGATCCACCCTTAACTGCCTTAGTGGTGGCAACACTGGACTGTGTTCATTGTAGCCTTCAGCATCTTCGTCGTGTTGGATGTGAGAGGGTATATTCAGTCCAGCCTCGACTAGCTATATGGTCTAAGTAGTGCGTAAAGGGATTGAGCAATCCTCGTCTTACAAGCAAAATTTGTAAGGATGTGGTAGGCCTTAAGCCCAAATTCCATGATATTGTATACCTAGTTCTTGTAGGTTGTAGCCTAACTTATTAGAGAAGTCTATTTAAACAATTGTAGATATTTTTTCGGAGGTCTATTCCTAGTTCCAGCATGAAACCTTCTTGATTGTGATGTTTCAAAACCTAGGTCTGATGTCTAGGTTTCTTTTCTTGTTTTGCTATCTACCTTATTTTCTATAGTTTGTTACATTTACTTGCCAGACATATTAATACTTTTTTTTGAATAAAGACACATTAATAATTCATCCCATGAAATTCCAGACACCAATCAGAGGTGCTGTGCAGCACCAAATAGCCACAAGTTGAACTCAAAATCTACCTGCATTATTGCTCCCGAATTCCTATGAGTAGCCATCCACCATTAAACAACCATTCGTCTCCTTACATTGACCAATAAAACCCTATCAACTCCTGAGCACTTACATTGCTTGCAAATTCCTATCAGTAACCCACCCACGACAAACCCTAAACTAACCATCCCTAACCTAGCTTGAACCAACAAAACACTATTGAATTCAACCAACAAAACACTATTGAAGCTAAACCTGTAGAAAATATATGTAAATATATGTAAGTTAACTAATAAGACTAGGAAAAAAATGACAAGAATCTTGCCATAAGTAACATGATTTGGTTTATACTCTGTATATGCTACAGTCACATGGAGCATCAACAATACTTAAACATGGGCACAGAAAATCTTTTAAGTAAAAATGTTCCTTTAAGTAAAACTCTTTGCATCCTTCGCATTTGTCATACATACAATTTACAAATACAAAAACCTTCATCAAATAGGAACAGCAGTCAAGGTAACCTTCAAATATTAAAACATTGGCAGGAAAAAGATGCATACCACAGTACTCCTATTTGCCTCATCCATAAGTGATGCACCAAGAAGCATTTCTTTAATATCAATGGTCTGAATCAAGAAACATTACAGTTCAGCACAAAAAAATCAAAGTAGAAAATAACTTAATTTACATTAAAGTCCAATCACCTGCAGAGCTGCTGGAAGCAGGCCGACTGCAGACATCTCTGATGTTCTACCTCCCACCCAGTCAAACATGGGAAATCTAGCTAACCATCCCTCAATTCTGGCAGTATTATCCAACAAAGAATTTTCTTGTGTTACAGCAACACCCTGCATTATACCATAAATTAACAGATTATCATGAGCAGATAAATTGACCAGTGATCACAGATGTGCTAGTGATATAGGGCACACTCAACGCCTAAACGGTGAAAAAGAAACTCTAAACAACTCAAGAAATTCAATTGTTTATTGACAAAGTAAGAAAATATTTGAAAATAGGCGTTGTAGCAGTGAACCAACAACTGCCTTTAGACTTAAATATATTATCAATCAATAATAGTTAATAAGAAATTCTCAAGAAAATTAAAACCTGAGATTAAACCTGTTTTGGGAAATCCAATCCCGCTTCACGAAAGGCCTTCTGTACTTCTAATAAGCCATTTCTAGTCTCAGGGGTACCTCCACTCTGAAGATAAATCAAAACTTTCAATTCAATAACAAGTCAACCTAACACCATACCTTTAATTGTCCAATAAGATTAGTAGCACATGGATTAAGAAATACAATTTATGTTCTTGTTTTTCATAAAGTCACATTTAAACATTCTATTATACCCTTTCATTATGGATTTTTCAATGGTGAAATAATTAATTAGTTGCAAATTATTATGTGAGGAAAAGGGTATAATAGAGAATAATGTGAATAATGTTATATTAATCTTCTAAGAGATTAGATAAATAGGATCTTTTTTTTTCTTTTCAAATGAATAGACAAAAAGGAATGGTAGAAGTAATAAAAAAAGTATAATCTCAATGCAAACCTTCGAAATCACAATTACAAGTGTCGAAGCTAGCTCAGGGCCGAGTTGTGCAATCTGATGATCAATGCCAGCAGGATCTGTGTTGTCAATAAATCGTATCTGACAAAAGTCCAGAGCATTATGTGAGGCCTCAATAAAAACTTACTTCCAAACTAAATATTCAATAACACAGGTTGCTCATGCTCATATACTTTGTAAATAACCAACTACAAGAATTGCAAGCATGTTAAGCTGAGTAATAGAAAGTTTGGACCCTACCTTTCTTCAGTCCAAACAAGAACTAGCCCAAATTATCAAAGTAATTTACCAAAACAATAAAAAAATGCCACACCAGAGCTTTTATCATGAAAATATATCATTTCAAGAGTTTATACAAACAAAGTTTGTTTCAACTTTTGAAAACGAAAAAATATTAGAATTTGAGAACAAATCAGATTTATAGTTATTTTGAGAAACTATTTTGAGTCACTTCTAAAAAAAGATGAAAAATTACTACTACCTAAAATATTTAAAAAAAAAAAATGAATAGTGTTTTAAGTGATTGTAACTACAAAAGATCTAATAGATAGATCAACTATGTTTAAACACAACTCAGACTTTATATTTTTCAAAATATAAACAAACATGTCTTCATTAAACACCCGCAATTCCTGATCAAACAATAGAAGGGAAATTAAACTCCATTACCGACAAACAATGAACACAGACAGCGCTAGGATTACCCGTATCACAAAATAAATATTAATAATTCATTTAGTTTAGATCTTTTATAAATAAATATTAATAATTCATTTAATTATAATTAATAATATATATGTACCCGGGTCGCTGTCATGTGTTTTTTACATTAACTGTGTCGGAGTATATGCTTCATGCGCTCTCTTCTATATTTAGAAGAACACTCACCAGCCTCATTTGGTGGAGAAATTTTGCAACCCCCTCCCCCCTAATTTTTATTAATAGAGAGAAAGCATAGCATGTGTAATAAAGGGAGAGTCAATGTCTCAGTAAGATTGCCGGTGAGTTTGGCAGTGTAGTGTGCCACTGCGTTTTTGGGAAACTCGCCTCGAATTCAAACATACACTTAAACAAACAAACGAGTGTGTGTGTCATTTCAACATTCTCACAAAAACAACACAATTGAATAACAATGCCTTACCTTGAGTGGAGGATTATCCGGAGCAAGTGCCTCTGCAACAAACTGTGGTCCAAGTGCAGAACCTCCAATCCCAACAGAAAGTATCTGAGTAAACCTACCCTCCGGCGAAGAAGGCGGCTTAATCTACCAAAACCAAACCACAACTTCATCAACAAATCCATACACTCATCACACAAACAAACAAAACAAAACCAATTCATAAAACCAAAAAGAAAAAGTGAATTTTAACTTCTTATTAGTGAGTCACATCACAATATATTTGACTAACAAACAGTAAACGACAGGATACATTGACTAACCTTACCAGAGACGACATCATTCGCAAATTCACAAATAGCATCAAGCGTCTTATCAATCTGCGACTTCAGAAACGAATTCGGCGCACGATTCGAATCCCTAAGCCAATAATGTCCAACCATACGACCTTCATCCGGATTCGCAATCGCTCCTTTCTCAAGCTTCTCCATAGCTATAAGCGCGTCCTGCAACCGCGGCTCCATTTCCTCAACAAACTCATCGGTAAACCCGACCCGGCTCACATCGAGATACAGCCCGATTTCCTTGTGTTGGTAGAGCCAGTCAACGTAGCGCCGCCATAACGCGCGGGGATCCTTCTCGAGACGGTGGCTTGTTGATTGGACAGCGGAGAGATTAGTCGGAACCTCGCGCGCGACGGAGCGGGTTTGGGTGAGTTTAGGTTGGGTTTGGTAAAACGAGAGATCCGAACGCGAACGACGTCGTATTGAGTTTGGGAATGCGTTTTGGTTATTTTGATAGTTGAGTGTAGGGGAAGATGAATAAATGCTTGAAATTGAAGCCATGATGAGATTGGAAATTGAAAGGAATGAAAGGAATGGGTTTAGGATTTGACCATTTATATATGTTTTTTTATGAATGAAATGATGGAGTTGGTGTTTAGTTTAAGTTGAGTTTGCTGAATGAATGTGTTTTTTGGTGATTGGTGGAGGAGGGTTAGTGTTGTGTGACTTAGTTTTATTGTTGGTTTGGGGGCGATGATATTGAGGGAGAGTACATTGGGTTTTGATTGGTTGGTTGAATTGAAAAACAATGTGTATGTTGTCTTTTTATCAAATGAGTTTAATTTTTAATGGTTTTACTCATTTGCCCTAGAATATTCCTCTTATCTTACTAGAGAAAAGTTGCCAAGTACACATGGTTTTCTGGGAAGAAAAAAAAATGCTTATGATTTTTTATTAGAACTATTTATAGATATTACTTCCGTTTCAAATAATAAGACGTTTTGAACATTTTATCAAATTAATAAATTCAGTTATTATTTTATAAAAAAGATAAATTATGTATGATTTTATAATAATGTCTCTCGTAATTACACAGGAGAGAGAAATTAAAAAAGTTAAAAGAATAAATAATTATAAATACTTTATATTAAGAAAAATGTTATTAATATTATATTAAAAATGTAAAATGACTTATAAAAGACAAAAAATTTTAATAAAGTGACTTATAATTTAAGACAGAGAGAGTATTATTTTAAATATAGTTATGATTAAAAAATCAAAATAATTGGTAAAGTATGATTTCTTCCACCCATCTCCTACCTAACCCACATTTTTTTTCTCTCTATTATTGATTCTCTTTACTCTTTTTTTAATTATCATTTCTTTGTTTTTTTTTTTTGTCTTTTCTATTGATTTTTTTTACTCTTTTTTCAATTATGGTTATTTGCTTTTAAAAATGTAATTTTTTTATAAAAAGTAAATCAATACTAAAGTTAAACTAATAATTTCTTCAACCATGGACCACAAACTTAATCCCTTCAACCATAAATTAAACTTCGGCTCAGATATGGATTTGCATCTATGGTTGTTTGAGGAATATTAGAGACATGAGATCTTGTTGCTATCGCAAGTAGCATAATACTATACGTATTGATTCGACCTCTAATAAACATTTTTTAACAGGTCATTTGGACACTTGGTAAGAGTGTTGGTTGATTTGAACCTAGTAAAAGAGTTGAGGCACAAAGTATCGGTGGAAATAATTAATTTTGCCTTCTTTGTTGATATATAATATGAGAGACTTCTAAATTATGCACCTTTTGTAGTTGTATTGGTTATACTTTTGAGAATTGTAAGAGAAGAAACGTTCGGATCAGAATAAGGTAAAATCCAAATCGAATGAGAAATTGAAAAAAGTATATGTGGAAAAGCAAAAAAGACATTACATTCAGGTAGTTAACTTGTCAAGCAAGAAACATATAGGAGATCATACATGTGAACATGTGGCCTTCGTTAACACTTAGATGACCATCATTGGGGCACATGATTCCCCGAAGTGCAAGCTCTCGTCCGGCACCTTTAGAGACACAACCTTGAGATGGAATATGAGCCTCTTAAAGCTCTTAGTCACCAGCTATTAAGACCTGGTGAAAAAGTTAGTCCACCAATTCACCACAAGCAGGCACCAAAAGCTGATTGTCACTAGTTTATTCAATATGCGTCAAGGCCTGTCATAATCGTTGAGAGGTTATCTCGCCCGCTTCAATAAAGCGACCATCAAGCTAGTTCATCCAAATTAGGAAATATTTGTAAGAGCATTTCATAATGCACTCATGGCGGGATACTTCAATGAATCACTCGCCCAAAGGCCAACAACATCTCTAACAAAGGTAATGGCGCGAGTAGAATGCTACATCAAGGGCGAAGAGATCAATACTGAAAAGAAGGCGCGTGATACAAAAGAGAATTCCCCTAGCATGGATAACTCATGGAGGAACCAATATATGTCGCATATTAGAGACATAACTTCCTTCAAGCAAAGTGGAAAGCCTTTGGAGAGCCTTACGCCTTCAAACACTCGCTGAGAGCAAATATGGCGCGAAGTTTTTCACATGCACAACATACCTCAACCACCAACACTAAAGGAGAGCATCATGGGACCATAGTATAACAATTAATGTAAATTTCATAAAGTCAATGGGTATCACACAGAGGATTGTTTACAACTAAAAAAATGAGATGGAACGTCTAATCCAAGAAAATATTTAAAGAAATATGTTAAGTGTATCCTCGGTGAAGGAGTATGGGGGTTTGGTTTCCATGGGAGAGATGGACACGAGAGTCCTAAAGCCACTCGGGGAAAAAAAGCCAACTGGGAAGGAGGGCATCAGGATAGTTCGCCACATGCTCAACACCATTGTAGGAAGACTCACCGAAGGTGGAGAAACCAGGTCCTCACGAAAAAGATATGTCCACCGAATTTGGATTGTCAATAGTCCTCTTGTTGGCTACAAAGCAAGAAGCATTGTTGATCCAAGGGCCAAGATCACATTTTCTAAGGAAAACACGATCGACATTCACCCATACAACGATGACCCCATGGTGATTTTCGTCCAATGTGGCGAATGAGAATTCAATAGAGTTTTGATTGACCAAAGGAGCTCTGCGAACATTCTCTACTAGGATGCATTTGAGAGGCTTCGCCTAGATTTGGACGATCTCTAGCCCTTTCAAGGATCTTTGGTAGGGTTCTCGGGAAAGTCGGTGCAGGTGAAAAGGTCCATAACATTTAACACTATTTTTGGGACGGAGGAAAATGCTTAGAAGGTCAAGGTAACATATTTAGTCATCGACGTGCATGTGGATCTATATGCTTGCAGGTATAAATTTGAAAATCCAGCAGAAGATTCATTTAAAGTTTTTATGACGACAACAATGACTAAAGTCGATGGCAATATCTTTCAACCTTGATGATGAAGTTCTGATTAAAGAAACATTTCATTCCTCATCAACAAAAAGATACTCAAAATCAAAGTGCTTATATGACTATAAGAAATCTATAAAAGAATCTTGAAGCCAATGACTAAGTGTGAAATCTCGTCAGGTCATGTCTTTATGTCCGAGTGACTAGAGTATTGTAAAACTAAGAAAGTAATTTAGAAGTATTAAGGCAACTCTCTCTCTCTCTCTTTTTCCTTCTCTCACACACACTTGAAAATATTTTTTCAAATGTTTTATTTTGAAAATCATTTTCCAAGTCAATCAAAGTGATTAAAAAGATGTAAAAACCTTTTCCAAACTATTTTTTGACTAACCAATCGATTGGAAAAACTTTTCTGAGCAAACCAGTCGATTGGAGCATTAAACCAATCGATTAGAGAAGAGTTAATCGGTTAACCAAGCAATTATAACAGCACATTAATGACTTGTAATGGACATATATATATATATATATTGTTCTGGACTGGGCCGGGGTCTGCCCCTCAATCGAGCAGGCTCAACCCACACGTCCTGGGATGGCCCAGCAAAGGCCTCTTAGCACGACCAATGTCGAGCACATGCCCGCCTCAACAGTGTCGAGCACGCGCCACACCTCGGCGGTGTTCGGGTAGGCACGGCATAGAGCATCGGGCAGAGGCGCTAAGCCTCTCCGGGCTTGCTCCTCCTCGACACTCAGGTGCTCCTCTCCACGAGGAGTCATCTCCTTCTACACATAAGAGTCCTCCCCGCGAGGACACGTCTCTCCCCGACACGCAGGACTCCTCCCCGCTAGGACACGTTCTCATGTAACCACCCACTCCCGATGGAATCGGTCTGCCCTAACTCCGGAGATCTAGGAACGGTTACCCCAGGGCGAAGACCACATGCTGGTCTTCACTATGCCACGTAAGCCCTGACAGTTACTTGGATTGGGCCTGGCAATCCAGCCTAGTGCAAGTAACCGTTGGCCCCGCGCTGGGGGCTCTCTATTAATACCCTCTCACTTGAGAGGGTCAAGTTACGCAATCTCATACACTCTAACCTCTTTTTGTACTTACTTTTACTTGTGACCTTTGCCTTACTTGAGCGTCGGAGTACCTTGCAGGTACCCCCCCTCCCCCGCCGTCTTTCAACCTCACCGGAGCTGAAGTTCATACGCCGTTGCTGGCCACTAAACAACTGTCTAATCCAGGTACGATCAGTGGCGCCGAATGTGGGGAACTCTTGCTTCTCCATTTTTTCTCAACGATAAACCAAAGCAATCCTCTCATTCACCAGCATGGCCAATAACCCATCGACGAACAAAGCTCAGGACATCGTCCTCGCGCAACTCGAGAACGGGAACCACCACGAAGACGCTGCTGCCCTCAACGTCGAAGAAGGCGACGTGAGAGACGAGCAGACCGCCTCCCCAGACTCCCAAGACACGGCTTACGACGCTGCCTAGCTGGACGAATAGCAAGCCATCTTTCAGCCAATTGCTCCTCCGCCCAATGCAGATTCGAGCACCGTGACCCTATTTGACTTGGTCAATCAGACCAACCAGCTGATCGTACGCCAGAATCGCAGAATCCAAGCACTAGAGCGAGGGCGGACACGACGATCTTCCCCGCGGAGACATCGTCATCCACCTTCGCCTCGCCGTTCTCCTTCCCCGCGAAGGACCCCGTCAGAAGAATCTCGAACTCCCTCGCCAATGCGCGAGGGATGTCGACCACGCCTCGAACGCCCTCAGCCGACGATCTCCTAGAAGCGTCGTCGCTCCCTTCCTCGGAAGGAACCCAGGCCTCCCTCAACCACTAAGAAGAGCAAGACCACCGAGGAAAGGCCGAGGAACCGCTCAAGGAATTCCCCTCCGCGACAAGGACCTGATCGACACCACCGATCCCCTTCAAGGTCCCCAGCCGGAAGCGACGACGACGACCAGAGGGCCCCCTATCCTGGGAGATCATGGACGCCCTAATTCCTGCGGGCATGGAGAAACCTCCACCACTGGGTGTCGCACCTCAAAAAAATCACTTAATCGAAGACACGACCCTCGCGCGAAAGGCGCGGAAAACGGTTCGACAGAGTCGCCACCGAACTTTATTTATCCCAAAAGAGGGAAAGGAAAATATTGAGAAAACCTTTAAGGAAGGGTAAGAACATGGTCGTCCCAACCACATTCTAGGTTCGGGAGTCGGTTACGTGAGGGGAAGGTATTAGCACCCCTCACGTCCGTTGTACTCAACGGGAACCTCTTAGTTCGATTTGTGAAGAAGGTTATCTAAGCTTATTTGTTTTCTTCTAAAAAATAAATGCGGAACGACAATGGTAAAAGGAAAAGATACTAAGGGGAAATGGGTGGTTTTAGGATAGGGTGCTCGGCAAGATCATCGCGACCTCGGGCCTACGTATGCTCATTCGGACGAGAATGAGAAATCAGAGCAATCGTAGTTCGACTACGGGGTTTGGTGGAAAAAGATGGTAGTGTGGACGCAAACGGGGGAAAAAGAAAAAGTGTGCTCGCCAAGATCATCGCAATCTTGTGCCTACGTATCTTTACTCGGACGAGAATAAAGAATCAGAGCAGTCGTAGTTCGTGGTACGCCCACGAAACAAGGGTTAGGGTTTGAATTTTAGGAGACGAAAGATTGAATGACATACAACCCAAGGGCGTGCCTCGAGAGCAGTCACTCAAGAATTCAAGGAATGCTAGACTCCAAGAACTCAATTCTTTCGTGAGTTGATTGCGAAAATGTTTGATATGGATTAAGTGTTTTCGGACGAAAGGGTGAGTGAATAACAACCCAAGGGCGTGCCTCAAGAGCCATTCATTCGAAGATTCAAGGAATGTCAGATTCCAAGAATCTCCTCCTTTCGTAAGTTGATTAAGAAAAACGTTTGAAAAAGTTTGAGTCGGATTGTTCGAGAAAAGAGGTGAGGATCGATATTAGTCCCTAGGGGTGCTCCTAGTAACGAAACCTCGAGATGTGCGAGTGTGCATTTGACGGCGAGTAAAAAGGCACTTGACTTACGAGAATGTTTTGAAGAAGTGGCTCGACGACGAGTCGAGAATTGGTTTGGAAATGGCTTGATTTGTTAAGTGTTTTAGGTAGGGGTGTCAAAATGGGCCGCCCGCCCCGCCCCGCCAAAAAAAAGAGCGGGGCGGCCATGCCCGCCAGGAGAAATGGGTATGAAATTCAAGCCCGCCCCGCCTTCTTTTTTTTTCTTCATTTTTTTAAATAAATTAAAATGCTTTGTTTTTTTACATTCCAACCAACCAAAATAAATATCAAGTTCAACCTTCAAGCAACCATGACCTTTACCATCAAACAACCAAAGTTTAAGTTCAACCAACCAAAATCATAATAAGTGTTAAGTACAACATTAAAGTTTAAGTTCAACCAACCAAAACCATAATAATATTAATATTTCCTAACAAAACAAGAGTGAAGCATTCTAAAATTTAAATCCTAATCATCAAGGTCAAGCAAGAATATTAGATGCACTCTTAGAACAAGTTGGACCCTCTTTTTCATCTTCATTGTCGTCATCATTTCCATCTACATTACAAAACAATGAAATAAATTCAATGGTTACTAAACAATATATTAAAAAAATATTAGATAACTATATTCATACTAAAAATAATTACCATCATCAAAGGCATGCAACCAATTGCGAGAACAAAGCAATGCTTCAACATTTTCAGACAATAGTCGATTTCTATACTTGTTAAGCACTCTAGAACCAATACTAAAGGAAGATTCTGATGCAACAGTGGTAATAGGAATGCTTAACAAGTCTCGAGCCATTACCGAAAGTTCGGGAAATTTTTGTCTAGTGTTCTTCCACCATTGCAGTACATCCAAATGTTCTGTGTAATCAAGATCCAATGTCGGCTCTTCCAAATACATGTCAAGTTGACTTTGACCATTTCTTTTAGCCTTACTAGATTGTTGTCTACCCAATCTAATTTCCAAAAATTATGACATTGAAAAATAACATAAAGTTAAATAAAAGTAATTAGTAAATCATGCTTTCATATTATTTAGAAAAAACCAATTAGTAAATCATGAACAACAAACTTACATCAAATAGGCTTGGCTCAGTTGACATATTTGAAGAGGTAGTAAGAGGAGTACTTGAAGCATTGGAAGAAGAAATAGAATATTCTGCAAACAACTTGTACAATTTCAGCTTTATGTTTTCCAACTTCAATTCCCAATTTAGCGGATCAATCACTTTATAACAATAGCCCAATGAGTCCAACTTCATTCTTGGATCTAAGACAGCCCCAAATGCAAGAACAACACTATATTCATCCCAATACTTCTCAAATTTCAAAATCATGCTTTCAGCCATTTTTTTTATAACTTCATCTACCTCTTTTTGGTTGTCTATCAAAAGACGTTGAATTTTCCAAATTTGCAAGAAGTACAAATTGGAAGTGGGTTAGCTTGTTCCGGACATCAAAGTGGTTATTTCATAAAATGGCAACAAGAACCTACTCATTTTTTCAAGTCTCACCTACTCTTCCTTTGAAGGATTACTTGTATAATTTGCATCACAACAATGAAGGTTTTCAAATACACGTTGATATTTAAGAGCACTTTTAAGCATCAAATATGTTGAATTCCATCTTGTAGGAACATCTGTAACCAACCCACTTGATACATCAATGTTGCCATCCATATCAATGCATTGCTTAAATTTTATCATCCTATTCTCTGAACCCTTCACATGTTTAATGCTTTCCCTAATCTTTTGCAAAGCACTGGAAGCTACTTTAAGACCCTCTTGCACAATTAGATTTAAGATATGTGCAGAACAACGGACATGAAAGAACTCCCCTTCACATAACAACCAATTTTGCAAGGCTAGTTGGCTCTTCAAAGTTTGTTGCATGACATCATTTGCAGAAGCATTATCCAAAGTAATGGTAAATACTTGCTTCTCTATTCCCCAATCAGTCAAAAACTCATATATTCTTTTACATAACTCAAAACCAGTGTGAGGAGGAGGCATGTAACAAAAGTTGAGGATTTTACTATTTAACTTCCAACTTTTATCAACATAATGAGCAGTCAAAGTAATATAGCCCTCTGTATTAATTGATGTCCATAAATCAAAAGTTAAAGAAATTCTTCAAGGAGTGATGGCCATTTCTATCTTAATCTTTTCCTTTTCCCTTTTGTATATTCTCACAACATCAGCCTTGGCGGTATTTCTAGTGATAGGAATGTAATCAGGATTCAAGTACTGAAGCCAAGTTGTAAGCTCTTCAAACTCAACAAATTTAAAAGGAAGATCGCGCTTGATAATTAGTCTAGCACACATTTCACGAGATACCAAATTATCAACTTTTGCTGATTTTAGCTTTCCTTGCATGTCTAACATAATCTGACCAACATCTCCAAAATTAACTTTCTTACAAACTTCAAGATGACGTTTTAGAGAAGATGTCCCATATCGTTTTCCTCCACATGCATATGATGTACCACATGCATTGCATTTTGCTCTTTGCCATCCCTCACTATCCAACCCTTCTATCATAGTAAAAAACTTCCACACCTGAGATTTCGGCTTTCTCTTAGTGTTCTTCGTTTTACTAGGTTCCCTTGACACATTACTATTAGGTTCCACCGACTCACAATCTTGTTCAACGGTTAGATCCAAATCTACATCATCACTCTCATCAATTGGAGCTAAGAAATCCATATCCAAACTAAATCCTAAAACATAAAAAAAAAAGTTGGATTAGAAACATTTAAAAACAAAAGTAGATGGCCATAAATATTTAGTAAAATTACAAAGAATATAAATTACAAAGAATATAAATATTTAGTAAAATTGAAATATTTAAAACAAAAGTAGATGGCCATAACAGTGTTAAATAGGATTAAAAGTCAGAATAATATATGTCACAATTTGCCAAAACAACAGAACACTGCCCTATTGGCACAAGCAAATCTTAGAGTTCACCAATGAATAGTATAATTAAAAATGAATCCACAGACAACATGATACTACAGTTATCACTTCAGAATACAAAGTTGATTTTTTTGAAAATGATCCAATAACAACAATACCATAAAGAAGGTTTGAATAACTGTTTACATCTTCACATTTATATTGAATCATGAACTAACTTAATGTCAGACTCATTCATCCATGAGGCTTTTATGTTAAAAGATTCATATTGACATAGACTCTTCAACTCACAGACCATGGTAACAATGATTACAACAATAATATAGTCATCCACCAAACTATATTCGGTGTATATTGCTTTCAAGTTTCAGCTTCCCTTTTACAAACACAATTTGCCAACTCCATTACAAACACAAGCAGTGCTAAAATCAATTTACACAAGCAGAGGCAACCTGATAATTTCCAAAGCAGCATTATAACAGAAATTATCTTAAGTGCTACTATCTTAGGGTGTTATTAGATCATTATTAGATCATTCTCTTAAAAGTTGTTTTGCTACTAGATTAAACAAATTAGCAATACATAATATAACAGTGTCAAATAATATGTCATACTGTGCTACTAGATTAAACTAGATTAAACGAATTTCCAAAGTAGCATTATAACAGAAACTATCTTAAGTGCTAATAATTTAATATCTTAGATTTGTCATACTGTCTTCTCAACAATACATAATATAACAGTGTCAAATAATATGTTACTATCATTTTCTGTTTTGTTTTTACACTATATAATAACAATACAATCTTAAACTATAAATTAAATCTTACACTAATAACAATACTGTCTTCTCAGCAAAATCTTTTCAACAATACAATCTTAAACAGTATAAATTAAATCTTACACTATATATAAATTAAATCTTTTCAACAAAATCCACACAACACAAAAAGAACATACAACATTGCAAAATACACACATGTTAAATCCAGCCAGACATGAACTTTGCAAAATACACACAAAGAGATAAAACATTATCAGAGCATAGCAGTAGGAGAAAGTTGACATAAGTAAAAAATGCTCAATTGTCTTCCATAACAATGTGATTAAACCTCAAATAGTTTTGTTTTCAGGTTAAGAATCAAAATTTGTCCATCTCAACCATCCTTTGAGAGAATTTAGATTCTGGTTTACCTATATACAAGTCATTCATTACTAATGTACCTTAAACTGTAAACAAAACCCTGTGTGGAAAATAATAGCATGTGTAACCTTCACTGAAACCATTTCTACACTTTACAGGGGATTAGGCTTAGGCTTACTGATATGATGAAACCCTAAATAAAGTTAAATTGTTAGGAGGTTTGAAATTGCTCAACATTCCATACAGTTCCAAAATCAGTGGCGCATTCGGTGTTGGTCGAGTATTGAACATACAGTTCCAAAATACGTACATACAACATCAAACATTACAAAAATACCCAGGCAACAGTGGGAGAAAAGAGAACTTACTTTCTAGAAAGAAACCACCGTTAACTTGCGATAGTGAGAGTGGGATTAGGGTTGAGTTGAGAGGTCTGTGTGTGGTGACTATTGACTCCTTCGTTCGTAGGTGGTGGATGGCTAAAGGCTTCGACTCGCGACCGTGAGTGAGAGAGACATTGATTTCTCTTTTGAAATTTTGTGTGAAGACAGTGAAGAGGAAAAATTTCTACTGAAATTTTGTGTGGCTGGCTGTGAATCTGGGCCACTGTTCACGTATTTTATTAACCAAACTAGCATTTTAACTCAAAAGTAAAAATTGGGCCACTGTTTTAAAAATAAAATTGAGACTTTTTATTTGTTGAGGGATATGTGTGTGTGAGTCTTTTAACTAGCTATTAACCAAATTTAAAAATCAGGATTCAGTGTGAGGATATTGTTGAAAATAAAATTGGGCCACTGTTTTAAAAATAAAATTGGATTTTTTTTAATAATTTTTTTTAATATTTTTTTAACGGGCTGGCGGGCCAACCCCGCCCCATTATGTCTTCCGCACGCGGGGATTTTTGTTTTGGCAGGGCGGGCGAAATGGGTAGGCGGGCCAAAAATCCATGCCCAGCCCGCCATTTTTGGGCGGGTGGCGGGCCGGCCCGGCGGGCCTCGGTCCGTTTTGCCACCCCTAGTTTTAGGGAGAATGACGATTATTCGATAAACGAGACGTCAGCCTCGCAACCAATTAACCGGGGCATTACTGGGATGCTAGATCCCAATGACACCTTTTTCATTCGATTAATTATGAAATATTGTTGGATGAACAATGAAAGTACCATATGGAATGCTAGACTCCAATGGCATTCCTTTGTCCAAATAGTTAAGGAGAGTGTTTTAGGAGCGAAAGATCGAGTGATCACCACCTAAGGCGTGCGCCCCAATGGTAGTCACTTAAGAACCCAAGAGGTGCGAGACCTCAGGAATTCAGTTCTTTCGCGATTTAATTAAGAAAAATGGTTTGAATATGTGTTGAATATTTTAATCGGGAAGTAAGCGTTTAGACAAATGGAAATGGTTAGATAAGCATGAATATGAATGTGATATGGATATGAATAAAATGTAAACAATAATATAATTGAGATAATATGGACAAGAGATTAGAGTTGACATAAAATTAAAGTTGGTCTCGTCTTAATCGGATTTAATCGACGAATCGATAATCCATAATTTTTTACTTTCATTGACCAAAAGGTGGAAATAAAAGAATTTAAAGTGACATGTAAGAAATTAAATCGAAAAAATGAATACAAAGCACAAAGGTCTCACCTTTATCGAGATTTTATCGAGAAATTGATAAATCGATCGATAATTGGTTTTCATTGACCCAAAATGAATAAGAATAATGGAAAAAAATGGAAATGAAATAAAAATCGGAAATGATAAGAAAAAAATAAAGGTCTCACCTTTATCGAGATTTAATCGAGAAACCGATAAATCGATCGATATTTGGTTTTCATTGACCCCAAAATAAATATAAATGACACAAAAATGATAGAAATAAAATAAAATTGAAAATGACATGAAAAATAGTAAGGTCTCACCTTTATCGAGATTAAGTTGAGAAATCGACAAATCGTCGATGTTTGGTTTTCATTGACCCAAAATAAATGTAAAAAATAGTGAATAAATTGAAATAAAAATAAAAAACATTATAAACAAAAATATAAATAAATTGTAGGCCTCAAATAAGTCAAAACTTAATCGATTTGATTAAGTCATGATTATTTTTATATCATTGGCCCTTAAAAATTAAAACTGAAATGAAAATTGAAATTAATATAAGGTTTAATAGCAACATGTTAGAAATCATTATTTTAGAATTTAGAAATAAAGATAAACAAAACAAAATTTAAAAGAAACTTAAAGAAAAAAAGGGGCGTATGAACTTATAAGGGTCTGAACTGAAAAATTGTCATGGGCTTAACAAAACCCATCTCAAACAAAAACAGACAGAAAAGAAAATAATAACTAAATAAATAAGAATGGTGGTGCGGAAATGAAAATGTTAGGGCCCGACGGCCCAACACAAAGATCAAACGCAAATAAAAATATATATAAACATTTGAGGTATCAGCCTTGGTCAAAACTCAATCAAAAGTGTAAAACAAAGCATTGTAGACCAGGTCAAAAAAAAGAAAAAAAATAGGGCCAAGAGCACGATCAGAAAAGCTTGAACAAGAGCAACACAAATCGTGAACGTATTCGCATCGCATACGGCCATGGTGCTTCAATGACAACCCACCTTTTTGCGCTAAAAAAAACTCTCTCTTCCGATTCGTTTAAGGTAAGATTTGGGTCTTGTTTTTTCTCTGGGTTCTGATTCAATCTCACTCTCTTCTTCTCCTAGTTTCTGAAATGGTTTATAAGTTTGTTTCAACCTCTCTTCATCTCCTCCGGTTTTCTGTTTTTGATTTGGTTGGTGTTGGTTTATGGATCGATGGAGGTTGTGATTTGTGGCTGGGTCTGAAATGATTTGTGCTTGGTGGTGATTGCGTGTTGGAGAGATTAGTAAGGTTATGAAGGGTTATTGAAGGGCTGCGTTGGTTTTTTTTTTGCGGGTTGAAGAATAAAAGGAGATTGGAGAGTGGTTATTGGAGCGAGGGAGGATTAGGTTGAAGGAGGTTGTGGTTGGGTTTGAGGTTGAGACGATGAAGGACAGAGGATGGGGTGAATGAAGGTTGAAGGAGGAGTGAGGTCGTGGCGGCTCCGTCCTCTTCAGAGTGAGAGCGGGGTATTACTTATAGAGGGAATCAAGGGGTGAAATAGGAATTGAGTGAAACGAGAATGTGAGCTGGGATTATCGTACAGAAATTGTTGGTGTCGCTCCGTGAGAATATTCTGAGCGAGGTTTGCGTGAGGTCTGTGAGTACTTTTGCAACGGTTTCATTTTTTTTCTGAAATAAATTATTGTGAATGGTTTATGATGGTTTGAGGTGGGGTCAAAATTTGATCGGTTTGTAATCTAGTGTCGTGCGTAACCGTAAAACTGGGATTCGTCACACTGTGCATAAAGGGCTCAGTATATATGGTGATTGTGTGTCGAGTTTTATGGTGTGGTTTTGTTAAATGGTTCGTGTAATGCTTCGCATAGGTTGGTGTAGGTTATGAGTGTGAGGCTTGAGCGTCATGATGTTGCAGGATGTTCAATGGTTTTGTTTGGTTGTCAATGATTATTTTGATGGTGTGATGTATTGTTTTTGTTTTTGCAGGTATAGGTTATACAAGTGGTATATGGTGCGTGAATTGATGAATTAGTGCATTATGTGGTTTGGTGTTTTCTGTACGTACGAGCTTGGCTAGGTTGTGATGGCTTGCAATTGTTGTTGTAATGGGCCTATGAATGGGTTTTTTTTTTTGTTTTTTTTTTTGGCAGAGATAAAAATAATAAAAATATATAACAGTCTTTGGAATACTTTTGTAATTTTGATAATGAAATGGTGATAAAAAATGAAAATAAAATGGATATGAATGGAAGATTATATATATAGGTTAGGAAATATATGGATAATGGACAAAAATATGGATAATGGTTTTGAAATGTATAAAATGGATAAGGAAATGGACATGGGTTTGAAAAAATGTGAATAATAGAAAGGAATTTGGATGGACATAAATTGAAATGGATATTTGTAATGGGATGTTAGTTAGTGAATGGATGTACAGATGGAAATATATAGGTAGGACAAATTTGGGGTGTGACACTGGGGACCTACGACGGCCTGGCCGACCCCGACGATCACGTCGAAAGTTTTGAAGCCATGCTCGACTTCAGAAACGTCAGGGGAGCCATTAAGTGCAGGCTTTTCTCCACCACCTTGCAGAAGGGCGCCATGACTTGGTACAAGGGTCTGGCACCCGGGTCGATCACATCCTGGAAGCAACTAAGACAATGCTTCACCAAACACTTTACAGCGTCTCATCGACACCCGAAGACGGAGGCCGCACTAGAGAGCATCTTTCAGGGGAAGAACGAATCTCTCCGGAACTACATTGAGAGATTCAACAGGGAAGCTGTCGAGGTCCATATGACCGACGACATGAAGAAGTATTTAATCATCCACGGTCTACATTTTGGATCCGATTTTGCCAAGTCCGTGGGCCTCCACAGACCTCGTCGTCTGGAGGACCCCCTCCAACGAGCTCAGTCGTACATCGAGCTCGAGGAATCGGAGGCAGCACAGATCGCCCTCAAGTCGAGGCAAAAGGAGGGCCCCCGCGGCCACAAAGAAGAAGATTCTCCTTCCCGACGTGGAGGGGAAGAAATAAGGAAAGCCGCCCCCGGGACTCCCGCGAACTGAGGGGACTAGCTGGCCGGTTCACGGAATACACGCCACTCAACGCTCCCCGCGCGCGAATCCTCTCTGAGTGCCAGAACTTGGAATTTCTGAAAGGAGGTGTCCGTTTTCCAAAGCCAACTACCCCCAAATCAAACACGGACAAGTCAAAGTACTGTAGGTTCCACCGGAGCCACGAACATGTCACAGAAGACTGCATCCATCTCAAAGATGCAATTGAGATCTTGATCAAGGAAGGGCACTTAAAGAAGTACGCCCAGAAGAGTGACACTCCTCGACCAAGTTCCCGGGAAGCCCAAAACGTCGAGGAAACGACACATCCTTCCGACGAGAGTCGGCTTCAGGTCGCCCTCAGCGTCACTTGGCCCGAAGACTTCTTTGTCCCCGAAGGCATTGAGGACCAAGAAGCAATTCGCAACATGTGGGCGAACTTCCCCCAAGAGGACCCCGTCTCTGCCCGTAGCACCTGGGAAGGCTTCCCCAAGACAATGGTCATCTCCGGGGGAGGCTACGAGAAGTTGTCTGTCGGGTCGATCAAGCGGAAATTTGACGAGCTAGAGTCCGCAACATCGGCGAAGGCCACTACTCTCAAGAAGGTGCAATGGAAATCAAACCCTATCACCTTCTACCTTGAAGAGCTCCCAGGCGGAGCGCCCAACGCCACTATCCCCCTCCTAGCCAAGGCACAGATGGCGAACTTTGACGTTCAGAGTATCCTTGTCGACCAGGGTAGCTTAGTCGATATTATGTACGCCCACCTGTTCGGGACTCTACAGCTCGACGAGAGACATCTGACCCCGTACGTTGGCTCAGATCTTCAGGGGTTCAACGACACCACCACCAGGCCATGGGGGCTACGTTGAATTAATGGTCACATTCGGGGCTGAAGACACTACCCGAC
Source organism: Lathyrus tuberosus (assembly GCA_022829125.1). Taxonomy (NCBI): domain Eukaryota; kingdom Viridiplantae; phylum Streptophyta; class Magnoliopsida; order Fabales; family Fabaceae; genus Lathyrus; species Lathyrus tuberosus. The sequence goes on along the minus strand of JALAZF010000142.1, from coordinate 12,420,890 downwards.
AGGTGAAGACCAGCTTCCTGGTGGTCGAATGTCCATCCCTTTACAACTGCATCATCGGGAGGACCACCCTGGCCGAACTTACAGCGGTGCCATCAACGGTCCACCTCAAAATGAAGTACTACACGACCAGGGGACGGGTAGTTACGATGCCCGGGGACATAGAGCGCCCAGGAGGTGCTTCGACGCTGCCATCAAAGGAATGAGTTCCATCGGCACCAAACCCAAGACTGGAGCAAAGTCATCCCCGGACACCGAACAGGCGCCTCTCCCGCGCGTCAACGCGATCGACCTCGACAGCAGGTTCCTGGGAGAAAACGATGAAGATGGGGCAGAAGACCTCGACCTCCAGGCGGAAAACAACGGGCGGCCTCTCCACCCAACGCGCCCCATCCTAGACGGAGACTTTGAGCTCGTGGCCCTCGGGGACGATCCAGACCGTAACGTGAAGATTGGCACCGGGATCCTCGACCTGGCGAAGAAGCAGCTGAAGGCATGTCTCTGGGAGAATGCTGATCTATTCACATGGAGCGCCTCTGAGATGCCTGGCCTTGACCCCGAGGTGGCTTGCCATCAGCTCGCAGTAGATCCGGTCGCTAGGGCCATAGCTCAACGTAGGCGTAAGCAGTCTCCTGAAAAAGCGGAGGCTGCTAAAAAAGCTGTAAAAGACCTCCTAAAGGCGAATTTTATTTCGGAGGCCAGGTACATAACCTGGCTGTCCAACGTTGTACTCGTCAAAAAGAATAATGGAAAATAGAGGATGTGTGTTGACTATACTGATCTTAACCGGGCTTGCCCGAAATACTGCTATCCTTTGCCTAACATCGACCAGCTGGTCGACAATTCTGCAGGTTACAAACTTATATCCTTCATGGACGCCTACTCAAGATACAACCAAATTCCCATGGATAAGGTCGACAAACAGCACACGACGTTCATGACCGAGTTGGACAATTACTACTACAACGTAATGCCCTTTGGCCTGAAGAACGCCGGTGCGGCCTATCAACGGATGATGAACAAGGTTTTCTGGACTGAAATCGGCGACATGCTCGAGGTCTATATAGATGACATGATCGTCAAATCCGCGGAAGAAGTCGACCACGCCGCGCACCTCAAGAAGGTGTTCTACACAGCGAGGAGATGTCGCATGAGGTTTAACCCCGACAAATGCACCTTCGACGTTCGGGCAGGTAAGTTCCTCGGCTTCTACCTCACAAAGCGAGGAATCGAAGCCAACCCCGACAAGTGTAGGGCTTTCTCCGAGATCCCTACTCCGGACTCGAAGAAGTCGATACAATCATTGAACGGGATGTTCACCGCCCTCTCCCGCTTCGTCGCCAAGTCCGCGCAATACGCACTCCCATTTTTCAAACTTCTTCAACAAAAAGCAATGTTTAAATGGAGAAAAGAATGCGAGCAGGCGCTCCTCCACCTAAAACAAGTCCTATCGCAACCCCTGATCCTCTCACGACCCGAGAGCGGGGAGACACTTTTCTTGTATCTCGCAATCACGAGTGAAACGGTCAGCGCTGTCCTCATTTGGGAAACCCCGGACGGGCAAAAACCGATTTACTTCACGAGTAAAGTCCTCCAAGGCCCCGAGCTCAGGTATCAGCAGATAGAGAAAGTCGCCATTGCCCTCGTCACCGCGGCCAGGAGGCTACGCCACTACTTCCTAGCCCACACTGTCGTCGTAAGGACCGAACAACCTATAAGGCAACTCCTTGGACGACCAGATATGGCGGGGAGGATGCTCAGGTGGTCGCTTGAACTCGCCGAGTTTAACATCCAATACGAGGGAAGGAAAGCCCTGAAGGCTCAGGTATTGGCCGACTTTGTGGCGGAGATGACCGTCCCGAAACCTTCGACCAACGAATCCCAAAAATGGACAATTTAGGTCGACGGAGCATCCAGTCCGAAGGGAAGCGGGGCGGGCATCATCCTCGAAAACGAGGAAGGCATCCTGATCGAGGTATCCCTCGAACTATCCTTCCTGACGTCGAACAACCAAGCAGAGGACGAGGCTTTCCTCGCCGGGCTTCGGCTGGCCGAGGACCTCGGCGCCAAGGAGGTCAAAATCTTCACTGACTCCCAGCTCGTGGCCTCACAAGTCCGAGGAGAGTACCAGGCCAAGAACGACAGCCTCATCGAATACTTGACCTTGGTGAAAGAAAAGATGAAAAAATTCACCTCCACGGAAGTAACCCACATCCCTCGCGAGCACAATGCCCGAGCAGATGTCCTGTCCAAATTGGCAAGCACAAAGAAGAAGGGCGGAAGCAAATCCGTCATACAAGAAGTGTTTTCCCGCCCGAGCATCGACAAACCCGTTCCAGCGACGGACGTGAACGCCATTGGGGACAGCAATTGCTGGATGACCCCGGTGTACGAGTACCTCACGACGAGAAGACTGCCTGAAGATCCCAAGGAAGCGGGGATGGTAAAGCGGCGGGCATGCTCATACACGATAGTCGAAGACAAGCTATACCGGCGAGTAGGGGTGTTCGCGGTGCGGTTTGGGCGGTTTTGACGCTAAAAATCATCTGAACCGCGAGAGAAAAAAGCATGCGGTTCGGTTTGGTTCGGTTGGCTTTTAGAAAAAATCCGAACCAAACCAAACCAAATCAATGCGGTTTGGGTTGGTTCGGTTGGTTCGGTTTTTTACAAGATTTTTATTGAGCCATACATACACATATAAAGAACAACATAACTTTGTGTTTAGTCATTCATACATTACCAAATAACGAAAAAACTCGTCATATTGAGACAAAAATTTCTCATTCAATATACAAAAAATCAATTTAATCAAAAGTGGAAAAAAATAGTAGCATAAAACAATATCAAAAATATTATAATTAAACAAAAAATTAGAGAAGAATGGAGATTAGAAAAAAATGAAAAAGAAAAAACATAAGAGATGTGAGATTAGAGAAGAAAAGTGTGATAAAAACGTAATTAGAAGAGAAAATAGTAGCATAAAAATGAGAAGATGAAAAAGAAAGAACATGTGACATAAGAGATTAGTGTAGAAGATGTGAGATGTATATGGCAAAGAAGATGAGAAGAATGTGTAATACTATTAGGAGAGGTTTGAGAAGGTTGAAACTTAAAAGCTAATGGGTTTGAGTTTTAGGTTGGATGTGGGATAAGTGAAGTTTGAGTTGTAATATAATGCGGTTTGGTTTGGTTTAGTTTGGTTTGTAAAATATAAACCGCAAACCAAACCGAATCGCGCAGTTTTGTTAAAAGATGACCCTAACAAATCCGAACTAAATACGGTTTTTTGCGGTTTCGGTTTGGTTTGGTTTGGTTTACGGTTTTCTATTGGGTTGGTTCGGTTTTGAACACCCCTACCGGCGAGGGTTTTCTATCCCCCTCCTCAGATGCGTCGAGGAAACCAAGGTCCCCGGCATCCTCCAGGAAATCCATGAGGAAATCAATGTGCAGCACCTTGGCGGGCGATCGTTAGCCCGTAAGGCACTTCGAGCAGGGTATTACTGGCCCACCATGCAACAGGACGCCAAGGAACACGTCAAGAACTGCGATAGATGCCAGCGACATAGGGACATGTACCTCGCTCCTCCTAGCGAGCTCAAAACGCTGTCCTCCCCGTGGCTATTTGCGTGGTGGGGAATGGACATCCTTGGACCTTTCGTCGTGGGATCATATCAAAACAAATACCTCATCGTCGGGGTGGACTACTTTACGAAGTGGATCGAGGCGGAAGCATTGGCCAAAATCACAGCCTTCAACATACTGCATTTTTACAAAAGAAACATCCTCGCCCGATTCGGCGTGCCTCAAGCTATTGTCAGTGACAACGGAACATAGTTCACCGATAGGAACTTCCAATACTTCGTCACCAGACTAGGCAAAAAGCAACACTTCACGTCGGTCGAGCACCCGCAAAAGAACGGGCAGGCCGAAGCGGCGAGCAGATTAATCCTCCGGGATTAAAACGTCGATTAGGCGACGCCAAACAACGGTAGGTCGAGGAGCTACACAGCGTCCTCTGGGCCTACCGAACAACCCCGCATTCAATAACCAGGGAGACCCCTTTTTGTCTAACCAACGGAACAGAAGCGGTGATTCCCGTAGAGATCAGGGAACCCTCGAGGAAGACAGAAGCCCCCCTCGACAGAGACGCGAACAATGAACCCCTGAGGGAAGAGCTCGATTTCGTCGAGGACCGCGTTCGGGCGCTTCTCTCCGGGAAGCTTCACTTAAACTAAAAATAACTTTACGTTATAACGACAAAGTTATCAAACGTGATTTTCAAGTAGGCACCCTCGTCCTACGAAGGAACCAGAAAGATTCGCGAGAAGGCAAACTCGCCGCGAACTGGGAGGGCCCGTACCGTGTCCGCGCGAAAACGGGGACAAGAGCCTACTTCCTCGAAAATCTGCACGGGGAAGAACTTGCTCGACCATGGAACACTGAGAAGCTCAAACAGTACTACAGTTAAACACTGCCCGCGACACACTAGCATCGCGGTTATGGGGACCCACTAGGGTACAAGTGCGAGACCCCTATATAGAACACGATGATCAAGGGTCGCGTTGTGTGTGCGCGAGCACTTTGATCCGACGAGGACACCTCGATTGAGCTCCTTCGTCATTGTACCGATTAGGCAGAACACCCAGCTTGCGATGGGAAGTTCACGCCACAAAGCTAAGACCTCGACCGAGCTCTTAGCCTCGTTGAAGGTCGGGATACACTCCCGGCCACTCGACCAGCTCTTCGCACAGTCGAGGATTATCGAAGTCGAGCAAGCCCCAAAATCTCTATTACTTAGACAAAAATAAACAAAGTATAGTAAATACAATAACATCACACACAAGAGAAAACATACAAGCATAACACGAGCAGATAAACGAAAAAGCATTAAGTGGGCAGAAGCCCATTGTACAAATATTACAAAGTATCAAAAAGCCCTTGGCACATAGGCCGGACACAAGTCATTACAAAAAAAACAAATGGCGTGCAGGCCAGATAAACCGAGATCAAAAGAGAGTGACACGTAGGCTGAACAAGCAAAACTAAACAACGACCTCGTCCTCGACCCGGTGTCTATCCTCCTCGTCCTCTTCCTCTAGCAGGTCCAACTTGCCATTGACCACACGAAGGAACAGGCTAATTCTGTCGAGCGCAAGCTGAACATCCAGATTCTCGGCACCGACCTGCTCCACTGCATTCTTAAAGCCTATCTCGAGAGCCTCCAGACTATATTGCTGAAGTTCCTAAATCTTAGCGATCAGGGACGCGCGGTCGGCGAAACTTTTCTCCGCGGCAGATTTGTTCTCTGCAGGACAGACAACGACTTCCAACTCTCCAATCCTGGTTCAAAAGCGATCACGCTTCTCTTGAGTCGCCTTCAGTGCAGCCTTGGCCCCATTCAGCTCGCGTAGGGTGTTGGCATAGTCCTTGCATTTGGCCTGGGCCTTTTGCAGATCAGCCGCGACCTTGTCCTTCTCCTTCTCGAGGGCAGTGTAGTCATCCTTCAGCTTCTGTAACTCGGAGGCAGAGGGGGTCCCCTCGTTCAATATCAAGGCAGTCTCAAAGACTCGCATCATGGCCGCAAGGTCATCGACAAACGCCTCTCTCCTGGCCGCACCGTCCATTCCCAGAACTGCCTTCACCTCGGCTTCAAAAATGACAGGGGGCGTCCCCCAAAGAAATTCCGTTGAAGGTGACAGACGGGCATCAGAAACTTCTCCGGTGAGGCAGGGTCCACGAGATCCACGAGGACAGGTCCCTCGGTCCTCGCTTTCTTGGCAGGGGTGCCCTCTGGAGGAAGAGACTGGCTACACTGTGGAGAAGCGGAGCCACTCGTCGTCCCAGCCGATACCACAGCCTGAATAATATCTCGAACGCGGCTCTTGGTTCGCTTGGGTGCCCGTTCAGCGGCCAGCTTCATGATGCACTCGTTGGCGTTCGACATTTGAGCTGCAAGGGAAAAACGTGAAAAAAAGTTAGCACAAAGAAACAAAACTAAGTGGACACCCGAACAGGACAAGGAGCTCCTACCTAAGAACCTCTTGGCCTCATCGGGAGACTTGCACTCAAGGAGACCCCCGGTGTTTATGTAACGGGTCGTGGTCATAACTCTTCCTCGAGAGTCGAGGATGTATTTTCCATCCCTCCCTACACACTTTGCCCGGTTAAAACTGGTAACATATGCGACCAGCGTGGCGTACGCTCCTTTGTCCTCCTCCGACAACTCGCCAGGTTTCACGAGGTAGTCGTCCGTACCAAGCGCGAAGTGCGCATCCTCCCACTCCAGGGGACACTTGGACACAAACCTGTCGGTCACGATATTATAAAGCGTACCCACAGCGTCGTGCGTCGTGGGCATGGCATAGTAGAACCTATCTTTGAAATTCCTAATCGAATCCGAGTACGCCTTGAATAGCTTCCTCGGCTGTTTGAAGGTGACCCAACTATGTCGCCCCCGATCCGTTGAACGTTGGAGGTGGAAGACGCGGAAAAAGAGCGTGAGGGTACTCCCGATGTCCAGGTACGATCAGTGGCATCGTCTGTGGGAAGCTCTTGCTTCCCCGTTTTTTCTAAACGATAAACCAAAGCAATCCTCTCATTCACCAGCATGGCCAACAACCCATCGGTGAACAAAGCTCTGGACACCGTCCTCGCGCAACTCAAGAATGGGAACCACCGCGAAGATGTTGCTGCCCTCAACGTCGAAGAAGGCGACGTAAGAGACAGGCAGACCGCCTCCCCAGACTCCCAAGACACGGCTTACGGCGCTGCCCAGCAGGACGACCAACAACCCGTCTTTCAGCCAATTGCTCCTCCGCCCAATGCAGATTCGAGCACCGTGGCCCTATTTGCCTTAGTCAATTAGACCAACCAGCTGATCGCACACCAGAATCGCAGAATTGAAGCACTAGAGCAAGGGCGGACACGACGATCTTCCCCGCGGAGACATCGTCGTCCACCTTCGCCTCGTCGTTCTCCTTCCCCGCGAAGGACCCCGTCAGAAGAATCTCGAACTCCCTCGTCGGTGCGCGAGGGACGTGGACCACGCCTCGAACGTCCCCAGCCGGCGATCTCCTAGAAGCGCCATCGCTCCCCCCTCGGAAGGAACCCAGGCCTCCCTTAACCACCAAGAAGAGCAAGACCACCGAGGAAAGGCCGAGGAACCGCTCAAGGAATTCCCATCCATGACAAGGACCTGGTCGACACCACCGATCCCCTTCAAGGTCCCCATCCGAAAGCGACGATGATGACCAGAGGACCCCCTATCCTGGGAGATCATGGATGCCCCAATTCCTGCGGGCATGGAGAAACCCCCACCACTGGGGACCTACGACGGCCTGGCCGACCCCGACGATCACGTCGAAAGTTTTGAAGCCATGCTCGACTTCAGAAACGTCAGGGGAGCCATTAAGTGCAGGTTTTTCCCCACCAACTTGCGGAAGGGCGCCATGACTTGGTACAAGGGTCTGGCACCCAGGTCGATCACATCCTGGAAGCAACTAAGACAACGTTTCACCAAACACTTTATAGCGTCTCGTCGACACCCGAAGACGGAGGCCGCACTAGAGAGCATCTTCTAGGGGAAGAACGAATCTCTCCGGAACTACATTGAGAGATTCAACAGGGAAGCTGTCGAGGTCCATACGACCGACGACATGAAGAAATATTTAATCATCCATGGTCTACGTTTTGGATCCGATTTTGCTAAGTCTATGGGCCTCCGCAGACCTCGTCGTCTGGAGGACCTCCTCCAACGAGCTCAGTCGTACATCGAGCTCGAGGAGTCGGAGGCAACACAGATCGCCCTCGAGTCGAGGTGAAAGAAGGGCCCCCGCGGCCACAAAGAAGAAGACTCTCCTCCCCGACGTGGAGGGGAAAGAAAGAAGGAAGGCCGCCCCGGGACTCCCGTGAACCGAGGGGACCAGCTGGCCGGTTCACGAAATACACGCCACTCAATGCTCCCCGCGCGCGAATCCTCTCCGAGTGCCAGAACTCAGAATTTCTGAAAGGAGGCGTCCGTTTTCCAAAGCCGACTACCCCCAAATCAAACACGGATAAGTCAAAGTACAGCAGGTTCCACCGGAGCCACGGACATGTCACGGAAGACTGCATCCATCTCAAAGATGCAATTGAGATCCTGATCAAGGAAGGGCACTTAAAGAAGTATGCCCAGAAGAGTGACACTCCTCAACCAAGTTCCCGAGAAGGCCAAAACGTCGAGGAAACGACACCTCCTCCTGACGAGAGTCGGCTTCAGGTCGCCCTCAGCGTCACTCGATTCGAAGACTTCTTTGTCCCCGAAGGCATTGAGGGCCAAGAAGCAATTCACAACATGTGGGCAAACTTCCCCCACGAGGACCCCGTCTCTGCCCGTAGCACCTGGGAAGGCTTCCCCAAGACAATGGTCATCTCCCGGGGAGGCTACCAAAAGTTGTCCGTCGGGTCGATCAAGCGGAAATTTGACGAGCTGGAGTCTGCAACATCGGCGAAGGCCACTACTCTCGAGAACGTGCAAGGGAAATCAAACCCTATCACCTTCTGCATTGAAAAGCTCCCAGGCGGAGCGCCCAACGCCAGTATCCCCCTCCTAGTCAGGGCACAGATGGCAAACTTTGACGTTCGAAGGATCCTTGTCGACCAGGGTAGCTCGGTCGACATCTTGTACGCCCACCTGTTCGGGACTCTCCAGCTCGACGAGAGACATCTGACCCCGTACGTTGGCTCAGATCTGCAGGGGTTCAATGGCACCACCACCAGGCCATGGGGCTACGTTGAATTGATGGTCTCATTCGGGGCCGAAGACACTGCCCGACAGGTGAAGACCCGCTTCCTGGTGGTCGAATGTACATCCCTCTATAACTACATCCTCGGGAGGACCACCCTGGCCGAACTTACAGCGGTACCATCAACGGTCCACCTCAAAGTGAAGTACTACACGGCCAGGGGACGGGTAGCTAAGATGCCCGGGGACATAGACGCGACCAGGAGGTGCTTCGACGCTGCCATCAAAGGCATGAGTTCCATCGGCACCAAACCCAAGACCGGAGCAAAGTCATCCCCGGACACCGAACAGACGCCTCTCCCGCGTGTCAATGCGGTCGACCTCGACAGCAGGTTCCCAGGCGAAAATGATGAAGACGGGGCAGAAGACCTCGACCTCCAGGCAGAAAACAACGGGCGGCCTCTCCACCCAACGCGCCCCATCCCAGACGGAGACTTTGAGCTCGTGGCCCTCGGGGACGATCCAGACCGTAACGTGAAGATTGGCACCAGGATCCTCGACCTGGCAAAGGAGCAACTGAAGGCATATCTCCGGGAGAACGCTGATCTGTTCGTATGGAGCGCCTCCGAGATGCCTGGCCTTGACCCCGAGGTGGCTTACCATCAGCTCGCAGTAGATCCGGCCGCTAGGGCCATAGCTCAACATAGGCGTAAGCAGTCTCCCGAAAAAGCGGAGGCTGCTAAAAAGGTTGTAAAAGAGCTCCTACAGGCGAATTTTATTTTGGAGGCCAGGTACACAACCTGGCTGTCCAACGTTGTACTCGTCAAAAAGAATAATGGAAAATAGAGGATGTGTGTTGACTATACTGATCTTAACCGGGCTTTCCCAAAAGACTGTTATCCTTTGCCTAACACCGACCAGCTGGTCGACAATTCTGCAGGTTACAAACTTCTATCCTTCATGGACGCCTACTCAGGATACAACCAAATTCCCATGGATAAGGTCGACAAACAGCACACGGCGTTCATGACCGAGTCGGGCAATTACTACTACAACGTAATGCCCTTCGGCCTGAAGAACGCCGGTGCGACCTACCAACGGATGATGAACAAGGTTTTCCGGGCTGAAATCAGCGACATGCTCGAGGTCTACATGGACAACATGATTGTCATATTCGTGGAAGAAGTCAACCATGCCGCGTACCTCAAGAAGGTGTTCGACATAGCGAGGAGATGTCGCATGAGGTTCAACCCCGACAAATGCACCTTCGGCGTTCGGGAAGGTAAGTTCCTCGGCTTCTACCTCACAAAGCGAGGAATCAAAGCCAACCCTGACAAGTGTAGGGCTTTCTCCGAGATCCCTACTCCGGACTTGAAGAAGTCGATACAATCATTGAACGGGATGCTCACCGCCCTCTCCCGCTTCGTCGCCAAGTCCGCGCAATACGCACTCCCATTTTTCAAACTTCTTCGACAAAAAGCGACGTTTGAATAGAGCGAAGAATGCGAGCAGGCGCTCCTTCACCTAAAACAAGTCCTATCGCAACCCCCGGTCCTCTCACGACCTGAGAGCGGGGAGACACTTTTCTCGTATCTCGCAATCACGCGTGAAGCGGTCAGCGCTATCCTCATTCGGGAAACCCCAGACGGGCAGAAATAGATTTATTTCACAAGCAAATCCCTCCAAGGCCCCGAGCTCAGGTATCAGCAGATAGAGAAAGTCGCCCTTGCCCTCGTCACCGCGGCCAGGAGGCTACGCCACTACTTCCTAGCCCACATTGTCGTCGTAAGGACCGAACAGCCTATAAGGCAACTCCTCAGGTATTGGCCGACTTTGTGGCGGAGATGACCGTCCCGGAACCTTCGACCAACGAATCCCAAAAATGGACGATCTATGTCGACAGAGCATCCAGTCCGAAGGGAAGCGGGATGTTCATCATCCTTGAAAACGAGGAAGGCATCTTGATCGAGGTATCCCTTGAACTATCCTTCCCGACGTCGAACAACCAAGCAGAGTACGAGGCTTTCCTCGTCGGGCTTCGGCTGGCCGAGGACCTCGGCGCCAAGGAGGTCAAAATCTTCACCGACTCTCAACTCGTGGCCTCGCAAGTCCGAGGAGAGTACCAGGCCAAGAACAACAGCCTCATCGAATACTTGACCTTGGTGAAAGAAAAGATGAAAAAATTAACCTCCATGGAAGTAACCCATATCCCTCGCGAGCACAATGCCCGAGCAGATATCCTGTCCAAATTGGCAAGCACAAAGAAGAAGGGCGGAAGCAAATCCATCATACAAGAAGTGCTTTCCCGCCCGAGCATCGACAAACCCGTTCCAGCGACAGACGTGAACGCCATTGAGGACAGCAATTGCTGGATGACCCCGATGTACGAGTACCTCACGACGGGCAGACTGCCTGAAGATCCCAAGGAAGCAGGGATGGTAAAGCCGCGGGCATGCTCATACATGATAGTCGAAGACAAGCTATACCGGCGATGGTTTTCTATCCCCCTTCTCAGATACGTCGAGGAAACCAAGGTCCCTGGCATCCTCCAGGAAATCCGCGAGGGAATCAATGCACAGGACCTCGGCGGGCGATCGTTAGCCCGTAAGACACTTCGAGCAGGCTATTACTGGCCCACCATGCAACAGGACGCCAAGGAACACGTCAAGAAGTGCGATAGATGCCAGCGACATGGGGACATGCACCTCGCTCCTCATAGCGAGCTCAAAACGCTGTCCTTCCCATGGCCGTTTGCATGGTGGGGAATGGACATCCTTGGACCTTTCATCGTGGGATCATATTAAAACAAATACCTCATCGTCAGGGTGGACTACTTTACGAAGTGGATCGAGGCGGAAGCATTGGCCAAAATCACAGCCTTCAACATACTGCATTTTTACAAAAGAAACAACCTCGCCCGATTCGACATGCCTCAAGCTATTATCACCTGCAACGGAACACAGTTCACCGACAAGAACTTCCAAGACTTCGTCACCAGACTAGGCACAAAGCAATACTTCACGTCGGTCGAGCACCCGCAAACGAACGGGCAGGCCGAAGCGACGAACAGAGTAATCCTCCGAGGATTAAAACGTCGATTAGGCGACGCCAAACAACGGTGGGTCGAGGAGCTACACAACGTCCTCTGGGCCTACCGAACAACCCCATATTCAACAACCGGGGAGACCCCTTTTCGTCTAACCTACGGAACGGAAGCGGTGATTCCCGTAGAGATCAGGGAACCCTTGAGGAGGACAGAAGCCCCCCTCGACGGAGACGCGAATAATGAAGCCCTGAGGGAAGAGCTCGATTTCGTCGAGGAGATGCGTTCGGGCGCTTCTCTCCGGGAAGCTTCACTTAAACAGAAAATAACTTTATGTTATAACGACAAAGTTATCAAACGTGATTTTCAAGTAGGCACCCTCGTCCTACGAAGGAACCAAAAAGGTTCGCGAGAAGGCAAACTCGCCGCGAACTGGGAGGGCCCGTAACGTGTCCGCGCGAAAACGGGGACAGGAGCCTACTTCCTCAAAAATCTGCACGGAGAAGAACTTGCTCGACCATGTAATGCTGAGAAACTCAAACAGTACTACAGTTAAACACTGCCCGCGACACACTAGCATCGCGGTTACGAGGACGCACTAGGGTACAAGAGCGAGACCCCTATACAGAACACGATGATCAAGGGACGCGTTGTATGTGCGCGACCACTTTGATCCGACGAGGACACCTCGATCGAGCTCCTTCGTCGTCGTACCGATTAGGCAAAACACCCAGCTCGCGATGGGAAGTTCACGCCACGAAGCTAAGACCTCGACCGAGCTCTTAGCCTCGTTGAAGGTCGGGATACACTCCCGGCCACTCGACCAGCTCTCTGCGCAGTCGAGGATTATCGAAGTCGAGCAACCCCCAAAATCTCTATTACTTAGACAAAAATAAACAAAGTATAGTAAATACAATAACATCACACACACGAGAAAACATACAAGCATAACATGAGCAGATAAACGAAAAAGCATTAAGCGGGCAGAAGCCCATTGTACAAATATTACAAAGTATCGAAAAGCCCCTGGCACACAGGCCGGACACAAGTCATTACAAAAAACAAATGACGCGCATGCCAGATAAACCGAGATCAAAAGAGAGTGGCACGCAGGCCGAACAAGCAAAACTAAACAACGATCTCGTCCTCGACCCGGTGTCCATCCTCCTCGTTCTCTTCCTCTGGCAGGTCCAACTTGCCATTGACCACACGAAGGAATGGGCTAATTCTGTCGAGCGTAAGCTGAACATCCAGATTCTCGGCACCGACCTGCTCCACTGCATTCTTAAAGCCTATCTCGAGAGCCTCCAGACTATCTTGCTGAAGTTCCCAAATCTTAGCGATCAGGGACGCGCGGTCGGCGAAACTTTTCTCCACGACGGATTCGTTCTCTGCGGGACGGACAGTGGCTTCCAACTCTCCAATCCTGGTTCGAAAGCGATCACGCTCCTCTTAAGTCGCCTTCAGTGCAGCCTTGGCCTCATTCAGCCCGCGGAGGGCGTTGGCATAGTCCTCGCATTTGGCCTGGGCCTTTTGTAGATCAGCCGCGACCTTGTCCTTCTCCTTCTCGAGGGCAGTGTAGTCATCCTTCAGCTTCTGTAACTCGGAGGCAGAGGGGGTCCCCTCGTTCAATATCAAGGCAGTCTCGAAGACTCGCATCATGGCTGCAAGGTCCTCGACAAGCATCTCTCTCCTGGCCGCACCGTCCATTCCTAGAACTGCCTTCACCTCGGCTTCAGCAATGACAGGGGGGCGTCCCCCGAAGAAATTCCGCTGAAGGTGACAGACGGGCACCAGAAACATCTCCGGTGAGGCATGGTCCACGAGATCCACGAGGACAGGTCCCTCGGTCCTCGCTTTCTTGGCAGGGGTGCCCTCCGGAGGAGGAGACTGGCTACACTGTGGAGAAGCGAAACCACTCATCGTCCCAGCCGACGCCGCAGCCAGAATAACATCTCGAACGCAGCTCTTGGTTTGCTTGGGTGCCCGTTCAGCGGCCAACTTCAGGATGCGCTCGGTGGCGTTCGACATTTGAGCTGCAAGGGAAAAACATGAAAAAAAATTAGCACAAAGAAACAAAACTAAGTGGACACCCGAACAGGACAAGGAGCTCCTACCTAAGAACCTCTTGGCCTCATTGGGAGACTTACACTCAAGGAGACCCCTGGTGTTTATGTAACAGGTCGTGGTCATAAATCTTCCTCGACAGTCGAGGATGTATTTTCCATCCCTCCCTACACACTCTGCCCGATTAAAACTGGTAACATATGCGACCAACGTGGCGTACGCTCCTTTGTCCTCCTCCGACAGCTCATCAGGTTTCACGAGGTAGTCGTCCGTACCAAGCGCGAAGTGCGCATCCTCCCACTCCAGGGGACACTTGGACACAAACCTCTCCTCCTCGGAACTGTCGGTCACGATATCATAAAGCGTACCCACAGCGTCGTGCATCACGGGCATGACATAGTAGAACCTATCTTTGAAATTCCTAATCGAATCTGAGTACGCCTTGAATAGCTTCCTCGGCTGTTTGAAGAAGACCCAACTATGTCGTCCCCGGTCCCTTGAACGTTAGAGGTGGAAGACGCAGAAAAAGAGCGTGAGGGTACTCCCGATGTTGAGGTAGTCGCACACGATCTCAAATGCCCGCATGAAGGCGAGCGCATTAGGATGAAGCTGAGACGGTACCAGGTGCAGCCGGTTGAACACCCCCACCTGAAAGTTGTTGAAGGGGAGACGAATACCGGCCTCTTTAAAGGCAAACTCATACATGGGGAACCTTAACCCAAGGTAATTCGAGCAGATACGGTGGTGTGCCCGAGGCTGAAAGACCATCCAGTTTGCCTGCTCGCCCTCACGGACGTCCTTGACAAAGGCAAAATCGTTTGTGTCGTCGGCAACGAAGCGTGATTGTATGTGTAGAGCCTCCTCGCCGGCCCATTCGACGGTCGAACGCACGAGCTCCTCCCTAGGGATCTGCGTGGGTCCGTCCACGTCGGGTTTAGTGTCTATCTGGAGAATCCCCGGAAGCATCACGACCATTTTTTACCTAAAAAACAAAGGAAATGGGTGAATTTGTTGGCCACGACCAAATCCACCCTTCCACCGTCGATCAAGTGAAAGGACAGCGAGAGCAAAGAAAATGTTCGAAGACACGGCGAACTGCCCGAGGCCATTACCCCCGTCCCTTCTTCGGGTCTCCAATCCTCTCACCCCACTTCCCCGTGACATTCATCGCATGTCCTCGGGGCATTCATTGGGTCCTCGGGATATTCATCCCAAGCCTCTGCCAAACCTACCGGAACCCTCAAGGGATTACCAGGAACTTCATCAGTTCACCGGAAAACCACCGACGGAAAGCAAAACGGAAAAGAGAGATCAGAAACTTACTTGGAATAGTGGTAGAACCCTGACCGGAGCGGTAGATGCGGCGACGTACGGCGGTGAATGACGGTGGAGCAGCGACAGAGATAGGAAGAAGAGGGGTGTAAAAAAGGTGGAATCGTGCAACTGACACGAACTCGAGCCCTTTTATAGGCTCCTCACGAAACTCGAGGATTTCCTAGGCAATCGATTATGCTACCCTAGCGTATCCGCCCTAGGCAATGATGAGGTGTGACACGTGACACACGCTTGCCCAGGCACATCTTTTCATTCCCCAACACACGTCTTTTCATTCACCTCGTTTCAGACTTCTCGTATCTCCGCGACGTAGCCCATCCGCGGCCAGTCCAGCGCGAGCAGATCGATTCGTTTCTTCCTGGTTTACCAACTGTTCCTCGTTTAGAGTCCCTTCCCCGATCGGACACGTCCTCGACATAGTGCTGACCCTAAAGTCATTACCTTGGCACCTCAGAGCAACGACTTGGGGGGCTCCTGTTCTGGACTGGGCCGGGGTCTGCCCCTCAATCGAGAAGGCCCAACCCACACGTCCTGGGATGGCCCAGTAAAGGCCTCTTAGCACGACCAATGTCGAGCACATGCCCACCTCAACAGTGTCAGGCACGCGCCACACCTCGGCGGTGTTCGGGCAGGCACGGCATAGAGCATCGGGCAGAGGCGCTAAGCCTCTCCGGGCTCGCTCCTCCTCGACACTCAGGTGCTCCTCTCCACGAGGAACCATCTCCTTCTACACATAAGAGTCCTCCCCACGAGGACACGTCTCTCCCCGACACGCAGGACTCCTCCCCGCGAGGACACGTTCTCATGTAACCACCCACTCTCGATGGAATCGGTCTGCCCTAACTCCAGAGATCTAGGAACGGTTACCCCAGGGCGAAGACCACGTGCTGGTCTTCACTACGCCACGTAAGCCCTGGCAGTTACTTGGATTGGGCCTGGCAATCCAGCCCAGTGCAAGTAACCGTTGGCCCCGCGCTGGGGGCTCTCTATAAATACCCTCTCACTTGAGAGGGTCAGGGTACGCAATCTCATTCACTCTAACCTCTTTCTATACTTGCTTTTACTTGTGACCTTTGCCTTACTTAAGCGTCGGAGTACCTTGCAGGTACACCCCCCCGGCCGTCTTTCAACCTCACTGGAGCTGAAGTCCATACGGCGTTGCTGGCCACTGAACAACTGTCTGATCTAGGTACGATCAATATATATATATATATATATATAATATTTCATATTTGGACTTGTTAGTCAATTAAAATTGAGTTGTCCAGTCGATTGGAGCTTTATGCCAACCGATTGGTTAACTAAATTAGCCTGTGGATCATTTCCTTTTTTGGTGTTTTCAACTCCTATATAAAAGAGGCCCATCTCCATTTCTTTTCACGCCACTTTCCAAAGCTTTACATTTTCTTTGGAATTTATCTCTCTATTCTCTCTCAATAAACATTTTTATTTCACTCAAAGTTGCCATAGTGCTTTAAAGTTAAACATTTATTGTGAGAAAGATTTTATAAGTGGTCGTATTGTTTTAGTTAATTCTTGAGAGTGTGATTCTATTAAGAAGATTGAGTTTGGTTCTTGAGATAAATCAGTCATGAAATCTTTGTTCTTGGTTTATTGAGCTTTGCCAGAGAAAAATTTTGTTTTGGTTATTGAGATCAACTTGAAAATCTCTAAGAAGATTTGTTATTTTAGACAGTGGTAAAACTATCTTTGGTTGGGGATAAGCCTGTAAAAATTTCAAGATCAACTTGTATTAAGGTTCATGGGCATAACATGTAAGACCTCAAAAGTTTATAGCCAAAATCTCAAAAAGACTTATTGGGGACAGGACTAAGCCACCGTTCAGTCAAAATTGGATAACTATCTGATCCAATATCTCTAACCCTCACTCTCTTTATTTTTATGTTATTTACTATTTGTTTTATTTCTCTTAAAATTCACTCATACGAAACTACTAACCCCGATTTAATCAAGAAAAGTATAAAAGTAATCACGAATTTTAAATATCACAATTCACCATCCCCTCTATTGTGCTTGAAGTCACTTGTCTAACAACACCTTCATCCTATAATATGGTCATAGAGATACTTGCCTTTAACCATCTAGGGGCCACGATATTCATCTTGTACCTATGTATGAAGCACCGTCTCCCGAATGGAAGAGTGTGTGTCATACATGGGGATCAGGAGATCGCTAGAAAGTGTTATAAGGAGAGCTTGAAGTTCAAGAAAGTCAAAATAGTATGGGTGAACATCATGGACACCAAGGCGAAGTTGCCACGAGAAACTCCCACATAAGAAGGCCTTATCGTTCCAGAAGAGGAGAACGTAAAAGGTGGTGAGGAAAATCCGCCACCTAGAAGCGATGACCAAGCCAGTGGATCTCATTTTGTTTAATTTATTTTATTTATGTTTTATACGAGTTATAATCTTGGTCGTTTTCGCATGAACATTAACACTTTTATGAGGGTACTCGTTTTCATGTGTTATTATGATGACACATGGTTTTAGATCAGACCCCCACTTGATTTATACGAGTATTTATATTATTATTGATCCACGTGTATGTCCACTTAGAGAATGAGAATGTTATCAAGGTTTTCCTTCGAGGCGATTACATGTTGGATCCTCATGAAGGAATCCTTGCTGCTCATCGAGGCGATTACATGTTGGATCCTCACGAAGGAATCCTTACCACCCCTCGAGACAATTACAAGTTGGATCCTCGTGGAGGAATCCTTATTGCCCCTCGAGGTGATTACATGTTGAATCCTCTTGAAGGCACCCACCATGTGATATTACAAACACAAAGAGAAATAACCATATTTTCTCTTTAACACTCTTGTTAGCAACAACTTGGTACACAAGTTACAGAACATTGACACAATGTTACAACAGTTTTGAATTGAAAATATACGTATAAAAGAAATTTGATAACACAACAAAATTCTACTATAAGTGCTTAAGAACTTTATTTTGATTAATATGAAAATTTATGCAAAAAATTATTGGAAAATAATGATGTAATAGTGAATTGAATTGTTTAGAAAATATTTGAAATAGGTAATTTAAAATGCGAAAAATTATGCATTTTATAGTACTAAGAAACCTCTTGGAAATCATGGCAATGTTTTAGAAAATAACTTGAATAATCATGCATTGTTTTGGAAAAGATGCAATGAACAAGTGTTATAAAACGATATTAAGAACAATAAGAAATTTTCAAAGTTTCATCAATGACAATCGATAGCACTATCCTTACAATCGACTATATTAAGCATTACGTTAAAAAAGTAAAAATTACACTATGACACTCGATTGCACATCCTGAAGGTGCAAGAAACATAAGAAAGAGGATTTTGAATTGAGTTTCTGGATTAAAAACCTTTTTGCCACCCAATATATCAAACAATAAAGATAATGATAAAAAGAAGTACACAAGTATTTTTATCCTGGTTCGTTGTTAACGAAGTTATGTCCAGTCCTCTCACCTGGGTGATTTCGCCTTCGAAAAGGACTTAATCCAATAATCAAACTGATTTTACAACTCAAAGACCAATTGTCTAAGACTTCTTTAGAATTTTGACTATACCCCAGTCTCTCAAGAAATTACAACTCAAAAACTAATCGTCAATGACTTCTTTAGAATTCTGACTACACTTAGTCTCTCGATGAAATTAACCAAATATAACAGGTTTTATGTTTACAAGATGCTTCAACAAGCAGATACATAAATTTAAACCAAATATTACACTTAACAAAAATATTCAAAAAGTTTATGCTCTAAGTGTATAAGTGTGAGAAACACTTCTCATTTTTCTCTATTCACGTATCTTTAGTGTAAGCATTGATGTTTGTTAAGTGTGTGTATATCTTTCAATCTTCAAATATCTCTTTATATAGAAGCAAATAGGTTCATTGGAGGGTCTAGTTGGAATATTCTTAATCTAAACGTTGTATGAAGGACACTTCATATACAACAATAGAGTGACGTCTGCAGCAGAGAGTTGGTGAAGATGATGGGATGTGAGAAGCTTCTTTGGTACAAAGTACAATACTTTACATAAAAAGTAGATTTACTTTTGTACTTCTGTCACATCAATCAATCGTTGACCTTTTGATTCAAATATTATAGTCAGAGGCTTCTAATATAATTTGATGAAGGTTGAGTAGATTTCAAAGTTTATCTTCAGAACTTGGTGAGACTTCAGAGTCTTTGGAAAACTTGATTCGGAGACTTCAGAGTCTTTAGAAAACTGAGTTCTGAGACTTTCAGAAGTTGGTAGTCATAAATTGCATCAAAATCTATCTGGCTGGTCTCTTTTCAGAAACATTGACTTTGACAGATCATAGTATACTTAAAACATCAGAATTGACTTGATTGTAAACACGATTTTATCATTTGGCTCACAGTTTGGACGTCTTCAAAGTCAGAGTTTGTTTCCAATTTTCTGCTCACTCAGCAAAATAGTTAGAATACAAAATTGTTTTGTACACTTTGTTATCATCAAAGTTTAAAGATAGTTGTAGAACCAAACTTATTTCAACACATCCCATTAAATGATTGTCACAAGTTTAAATTTGAATTTTTAATTAAAATTTTGAATGACAAACGATTGCACATCCACTAAAAAATGATTTGCAACAAATAAATTGTGACGGTTATGTTAAAATTGCCCTCCCCGTGTATTTTGATGTTTATCACGACAGTTTTGTTCAACCGCCTCTTTATTTAAAAGAAAGTGGAAAATTTACGATTGTTTGTTTACAAACCACTCTAAAAAAGTATTTGTGACAATTTTAAAATTGTCGTTATTTGTTACAATGTTTCTAAACCGCCTTAATATGATATATATTAAATTTATCAAAATAACTTAATTAATTTTGTATTTGGAGCACTGGATTGGAACAGGGGACTTCGGTGTCGCAAAATAGTGAGCCTTACCAGTTACAACTAGGCTAGATATGAATCAAGGATAATTATGTGAAATGTAAGATTAATAATGATTTGAATTCCCTTTAATTTTATAAATTATATTTTGATCATGTTATATAAATTAAATTAAATATTTAATTTTCCTTTAAAAATTGAAATAGTTAAATTAGCTCACTTTCTCTTCTCTCTCAGTCAAATACATTTTCTTCTCACTCTCTCCTTTAAACCTTAACCTTTGCCGATGTTCTTCTTTCTCAAACCTCCGACCGCCACCACCCCCAACGGGAAAACCAATACCATATTTGAGCTCCCTAGTATGAGATATTTCTAATAAACTCAATAGATATTTTTTTTTATTAAAGCCATCGTCGGCCACCATCGCTCTATTTTATGCATCTTGTCGTGTGGCCCGTGTAATGGACCGGTTGAATTGTTGTTTCGAACAGCCTGGTCGCGACGGTGAGTTTTTCGACCACCAATACTTATGTTCTACTTATTCTTTCACTTTTCTTTTCCCTTGTACTGAGATATTTCTTTTTCCCGTTTTAGTGATATTATATTTCTAATTTTGTTATTGTTTTTTCTGATTTAGTGATATTTTTTTTTCTTCTAATTTTGTTATTGTTTTCTTATTCTTGAATTCTGGATCAGATTTTTTTTTTAAACTAACACACTTTTTCAAAAAAAATTCCAAAAAAACCAACTTTTCAGGATAATTACAGAAATGGTTGGGTTTGAAAATCCAATACAAGGGTGGCGCCATATGAAATGACGCCTCAGTTAGAGGCCAC